>OU862931.1:8185836-9385836 GCA_917880885.1 Limnephilus marmoratus
GGCAAAAAATGTCAGAATTTTGATGGGCCTCACCAGTAAAGCTCTTAATTATGATTTCTTGGGGCTGGGCGACTTACTGGTTTAACCACGTGCGCGTGATGGCGCCCTGCATAAGCAGCTCCCGCACGATCGATCGACACCGATGTGGTTCCCAAAAACAGATTTATTTGCTGAAAAGATTTTTTAAAAGACAAACTCACGCTCGTATGAAGCCGGTCGGAAAGGGTTATAAACTATAAATTGCATATTCCTGTACAAAATATTGATTATAATTACCTACTGGATAAAATGTCCCTATTAAAACTTTCAGAAAGAAGAATTAATACAGATTTAATACTATTACATAAAATACTGCTTTACAAAATTGACTGTCCTGAATTGTTTCAATTAATCAACATCCGTATTTCCAAAAGATCTTGCCGACATTTACTATCGTTTTACTTTAACAACACCAGCCGAGCGATTCTCTATCGTTTGTGAGATCGAGATAGATTTTGAGCGAGATCTCTCGTCAGATTTGTGTGATTTTCTAAGGCGGTTAAATGAATAAATAATCATGCATACTTGCATGAATTTGTGTTTAAGACTAAAATACTCTGAACTCACAGCTGAAATTCTGACATCGGCCCAGAGAAAAAGCAAATAACAGCCAAAGAAAATCACACAAATCTGACAGGAGATCTCGCCCGAGATCTATCTCGATCTCACAAAACATAGAGAATCGCTCGGCAGGACACTGTCTTACCAATATTCTCTGATTCTGAGATTCCATATTCCATATTCCATAATCCCTGATGAAATAAATATTCTGATCTAGGAGATATATTTCACCTTAACCTCTCCACGAGTATGGCTGAAACAGTTTGACAAAGCGAAAATGCCCAGAAGAGTATGGCCGAAACATTGCGTCTGCAGCTATTATTCAAAAGCAGTCATATTTAATGAAAATATTTTACTTGTAGTGGCTTCTATGGACATCTGCACGTAGTTTGTTGAAGTTTTGGAACACGTACCTACAATACCCACTTCACAGTTTTAGTTTAAAAATTCTTTTAGCGTCAACTAATATATTTCAGATTTTTTTAACATTCTTATTTAACTTAAACATTATTGAAAAGTGATAAATACTTATAATCAAAAACTAATTACAAAAAGTACATAATTGTAATAGTTTTATCATCACGCCTTTTAGCATTTTTGGATGTAGGTATAAATTAAAGCAAATTTGGAATGAAATAAAATCGATATTGAGTTATAATTTTCAAAAGCTGGTACGGAGAATAATTAATCTTTCTCATTGTAACCGCCCTGCACTATTGTAAGAACAACTTTCGACGAAATATGGATTTTCGGCCGCTGGCTGGTTAAACGCTCTTAATAAGAATATTTATTTCGGTGCATAATGTCTTCCCAGGACACAGCGCTAAAGCTGTTACTGCCAAAGGGGTAATAGGAGATGATGAAGGCATACATCTGTTTTAAATTACTTGGAAGAGAATAATATTCTGCAGATTGTTCACAAACTTTAGTTAATGTGTTGAATTTATTTATTTCAGATGTTAATGTCTTCCCAGGGCACGGCACTGCAGCTGTTGCTGACCAAAGAGAGATAGGAGAGCTAGAAGATGATGAAGGTATACATCCGTTTTACATTAGAAGGGAATAATATTTGTACAGTTTGTTCACAAACTTTAGTTAACCCATTGGCCACAGAATTAATCAACTAAAAAATTGGCCTTCACCATTGAATTAATTTTGTAACAAAAAATTTGAAAACCTGCTTTGGTTTACTAAATCTATTGTAACTTTTGAACCGTACTTTGAAGTGAAGTTTGTTTACATTTTGGATTAAGGTAAAGAAAAACATAAAAATATATTTTTTTAAATATTAAAATATGTGTAAATAAGGGTACAATAATATAATGTTCTCTTTTTTCGATAAGTTTTTTTTTCACATTTTTATTCAAAAAGTTAATAACTAATAAAATAATTTGGTATGAAAGTCCTCAAAGGGACGTGCAGGGTCACTGCCAAAAGCCTAGAACCACTCACAATTTTGAAGAAATTGATTGGCGGCTGGCTGCATACAAAACTCGGAAAACAAATATCAGGGAAAAAACATGTTATTGCCAATTCTACGAAATGAATGATTAATTACCTACAGAGCATTAGGGCATTTAAAATTTTATTAAAAAATGTCACTGCCGTGCTCGTTTTCCGTTTTTTGGCGGACCTACTCTTGCCCGTCAGCGCGCCGGGGTTTGTGGTTAGTTACCTGAGTTGCACACCTGGCAGGCTGCCAGGGTTTGTGGTTAGGTACCTGAGTTGCACACCTGGCAGGCTGCCAGGGTTTGTGGTTAGGTACCTGAGTTGCACACCTGGCAGGCTGCCAGGGTTTGTGGTTAGGTACCTGAGTTGCACACCTGGCAGGCTGCCAGGGTTTGTGGTTAGGTACCTGAGTTGCACACCTGGCAGGCTGCCAGGGTTTGTGGTTAGGTACCTGAGTTGCACACCTGGCAGGCTGCCAGGGTTTGTGGTTAGGTACCTGAGTTGCACACCTGGCAGGCTGCCAGGGTTTGTGGTTAGGTACCTGAGTTGCACACCTGGCAGGCTGCCAGGGTTTGTGGTTAGGTACCTGAGTTGCACACCTGGCAGGCTGCCAGGGTTTGTGGTTAGGTACCTGAGTTGCACACCTGGCAGGCTGCCAGGGTTTGTGGTTAGGTACCTGAGTTGCACACCTGGCAGGCTGCCAGGGTTTGTGGTTAGGTACCTGAGTTGCACACCTGGCAGGCTGCCAGGGTTTGTGGCCGATGAGTTAATTTATTGAATTTATTTATTTCAGAGGATAATGTCTTCAAGGGGCATGGCACTGCAGCTGTTGCTGACGAAAGAGAGATAGGAGAGCTAGAAGATGATGAAGGTATACATCTGTTTTACATTAGAAGGGAATAATATTCTGCAGTTTGTTCACAAACTTTAGTTAATTTATTGAATTTATTTATTTCAGAGGAAAATGTCTTCAAGGGACATGGCACTGCAGCTGTTGCTGGCGAAAGAGAGATAGGAGAGCTAGAAGATGATGAAGGTATACATCTGTTTTACATTAGAAGGGAATAATATTCTGAAGTTTGTTCACAAACTTTAGTTAATTTATTGAATTTATTTATTTCAGAGGATAATGTCTTCAAGGGGCATGGCACTGCAGCTGTTGCTGACCAAAGAGATATAGGAGAGCTAGAAGATGATGAAGGTATACATTTGTTTTAAATTAAGGCCTCTACTGACGTTTCAATTTCTAGTTACTTCTTACTGCCCTGCACGCAGAGTCTCTGCAAATTGGGTGGTTAGTAGTCACAACCGCCGGCCGTATTGTTATTTTTCTCCAGCCGTATTATTATTTCCCTTCTGCGGGGCGCCCCACTCCCAATTTGCTCGCAGAGTCTCTGCAAATCGGGCCGTTAGTAGGCAGAACTTCCAGCCGTATTATTATTTACCCTCGGGCCAGTCCCAGAGGGTCCGCCCCCAATTTGCCACCAATCTGCCGGTATCAACATTTTTCAACCAGACACTTTTCATTTCTCTCAGCGAGAGCGTTCCGTGCGGTCGTTGACAGTGACTTGTATGATTTAAGATTTAAATATTATTATTTTATATTGCATCATGCTTGAAAAGGAAAAAGAAGTTTAGGTATAAATTTTCGATCTCTACAAGGACCTTCGATGCTTGTGGGATATTTCCGACAAAAATTATTTGCGACGAGATATCCGAAATCAATGTAATATAATTTTGTGTCGGTAGTGTACCTTTGTCATCTGACAGCTGCCTTCTCAGAGCAAGTAGAATATCTATCTCAGGATAGTGGAGATTAGGATTTGGAGGTCATGCATATAAAAGACGCTTATTTTACTAGTGAAAATTAATAGAAACTTTATTGCACTTTGCAAGGAGAAATAGTACCAAAGAAAACTTAACAAAAACATAAATACCTTTAGCATCTATCAACTGATTTGGAAAAAGAGAGAGTTAACAAAATTACGGTTAGTTATTAATACCGCATACGTCCCGTCGCCGTGATACTCCTCCAAACGTCGACAGCAATCCCCAAGACACCGTCCAGCACGTCATAGGGCCGCTTGGTTAAAGGGAAACCTCCCAACAAAACAGGCACGGCAGATCCGCACCCATCAAGCGGCGTGAAGAAATCTCACCGGCCAAAGGAACAGCAAAGTAGGTAATATAGGCGTATCCAACCAGCATCCAACTCTTACATCAAGTGAATCAGATACTTGAGACGGGCCAGGTCAAGAGTCAGAATAATAGAAGAGTATGTGTGAGACGATGCATGAATGTGAATGAGGCAAAGAGTGTGTGCCAAGACCGAGTAGTTTGGCAGTCCGTCCTCTGCCTACCCCTGCGGGGAAACAGCGTGATGGTTAGTTAGTTATTAATTATTTTTACATGGAACGATAAAAAGTGAGGTGATAATAACGTTTATAATAAAATATGTATTTGTTTTTATTTTTTTTGTATACAATGATATACGATGCAGTATGCTTAAACCCTCAGGCTAATTTGTTTGGCTTTTGGAACAACTCATATAGGTCTCATAGAAATCACTATGTCTCCCTTACTATCATGATTAGAAATATGATCTAAACGGTGCGGTATTAGAAAGATAAAACACCACTTTTTATATTCGAATCTAAAAGTTAACCTCAAAATAATAAAAAATGTACCCCTTTATGAAACTACAGTTTCCCACCACAATCTGAAAAAAAATTGTGAATCTGTGGGAATTTTTTAATTATTTTATTTTTACAAGAAACGACAAAAAAATGAATGGTTGATAATGTTTATAATAAATTTGCCTAATAAAATATGCATGTGTTTTTTTTATTTCGTTATCGGTAATTTTAGTTAAAAAATACGTAAGGTGGGACATTAAAAAATTATACAGGATGTAACAGCACGTACCCGACAGATTTTAATCAGCGATTTCCGAGCTTATTTGGAGTAAAAAATATTAAAGTCATTTTGCTGTCCGATGTCATTTCTTATTAAAACATCTATCTTCTATCTATCTATCTATCTATCTTCTATCTATATTTACTTCTGAAAAATGTCCTCCACAACACAGGTGAACTCCTAGTGTGGAGGACAATATATTATACCTTTGTAACATAAATGTACTAAGAATAAATAAATAAATAAAAATGAATCGCCGAAATGTATGTACGCGCGTAACTTCCGAACAACTGCACCAAATTGGATAATTCTTTTTGTTTTGTGTTCGTTATTGTCAAGACAAGGTTTATATAAAACTACTGGTAAGCTCTGTCATTATGAAATTTGTATTAAAAAATTTCAATAGGTGGCACGCGAGCTGTTTGAAAACTGAATGAACCGGGACTGAATGTATGGATGCCAGAGCGTGGAGGGGAAAGGGGAACCTTGGAGGGGGGAGGGGACTCGGGAGGGGGGTTCGCGGGAAAGGGGGAGTGGAGTTGGGAGAGGGAAGGTAGAGGAGGCGGAACGGAAATGCAAAAGGGGAAGGGTACGCGGGAGAGGAAGGGGAGGTGGAAGGGGAAGGGGATGAATGGGAAATGACACGCAGGAAGAAAAGACTTCTCTATTAAATGGCGTAGCAACGCACGCCGAGAACCAGCTAGTTTAAAATATTATTCCATCACACGCCGCTACTGACTATTCAAGAGAGAACGCATTTATGGCCTAGCGGTCATTTGACAAGCGTTGCGTCTCGTTCTAACGGCACTTTAAACAAACGAGACAGCGCTAGTTTGCTCAAACCCATCCCGTCGTGATGGGATCAGTAGCTACATGTGATAGAAAAACATTTTTTTTTTGTTTTTAATAAAAAAAATATATAATTTTTGCTCAATATTTTCTTTTACGAATCGGATTATTATTGTCTGTTGTCAATAAAGCCAACGCTATTCCAATACATTGAAATTTCAAAAGTGACGGAGCCATGACACGTTTGCGCACAGCACCAGCACTCCGAACATGTGCGCACAGCGCAAAAGCTAAGACCTATCTGCAAATTGGGTGGTCTGGTGGCAACCTCCAAACTACAGTTCTGCGCGCAGGGCAGCAAGAAGTGACTAGAAATTGGATCGTCAGTAGAGGCCTTTAGAAGGGAATAATATTCTGCAGTTTGTTCACAAACTTTAGTTAATTTATTTATTTCTGAGGATAATGTCTTCACTGGGCACGGCACTGCAGCTGTTGCTGACAAAAGGGAGATAGGAGAGCTAGAAGATGATGAAGGTATACATCTGTTTTACATTACTTGTAAGGGAATTATATTGTACAGTTTGTTCACAAATTTTAGCTAATGTATTGGATTTATTTATTTCAGATCATAATGTCTTCCCAGGGCACAGCGGTATAGCTGTTACTGCCAAAGGGGTAATAGGAGATGAAGGTATACATCTGTTTTACATTACTTGAAAGGAAATAATATTCTACAGTTTGTTCACAAACTTTAGCTAATGTATTGGATTTATTTATTTCAGATCATAATGTCTTCCCAGGGCACAGCGGTATAGCTGTTACTGCCAAAGGGGTAATAGGAGATGAAGGTATACATCTGTTTTACATTACTTGAAAGGAAATAATATTCTACAGTTTGTTCACAAACTTTAGCTAATGTATTGGATTTATTTATTTCAGATCATAATGTCTTCCCAGGGCACAGCGATATAGCTGTTACTGCCAAAGGGGTAATAGGAGATGATGAAGGTATACATCTGTTTTACATTACTTGAAAGGAAATAATATTCTACATTTTTTTTTTTAAAGAAAGACAAACATTCCCGGGTTACGAATAACCCAACAATATTTGAAAATCTCCTACTACCACCACAGAAAGCCGAAAATGTTGCTTGTGTTGTGATGGAGGACTTAACCAGCCGAGGAATTGAACATGCAATGCCCGGATGGGATCCAAGCGCTACGCCCACTCAACCACTGACCAGTCAAAACTACGGACTGGTTCACAAACTTTAGTTAATGTATTGAATTTATTTATTTATTTATTTATTTTTTTTTTAACTTTATTTATTTCCATTTCTTTGTACATAGATATAATGTATAATAGCAAATAGTATAAAATAACATAAAATATAATAACAAATAATATGAATAAGAAATGAAAACCCACTAAGGCACTGCCTGAGTGTGGGTAATATTAATACAAAATACTATATTTCTAAGTACCCAAAGTATAAAAAAACTTAAAAAACATATAAAATATAAAGTTAGTATAAAAATTTAGTATTACATACGTAGAATAAATGAAAAAGGTTTTGTTTCAGCTATTATAAAAATAAAATAAAAATATGGAGAAAAACATACTAATTTCAATTTTTTTTTTTTTTAAGTTATTATAAAAAAATAAAATAAACAGAAAACATATTGTACTACAGTTTAGAAAGTTACAGAAAGTGAGTTGTAGAATGATGGATAAATTTATAGAAAAAGCGTTTCGATATCTACATTATTCAACCATAATTTTATCTCTTTTACATATTTTATCATTTTATTTAACATTTGAGTTTGTAGTGGTAGAAGGTTAAATGTTCGAGGACCAATGAAACTGCTATGTGTCTGCAATAATTTAGTATTGGTTTGTAGAGTATTTCAGAGCACAATATCTTCCCAGGGCACAAAGTTGTAGATTTTGCTGCCAAAAGGGTTCTAAGAGATGATGAAGGTATACATTTTGCATTTCTTGGAAGGGAAAAATATTCTATCTTTTGTTTCCGAATTTTTGTTAATGAATTAAATTATTTATTTTAGAGCATAATGTCTTCCCAGGGCCGAGCGTTGTAGCTGTTGCTGCCAAAAGGGTCCTAAAAGGTTTTGAAGGTATACATCAGTTTTAAATTACTGGAATGGAAATAACATTTTACAGTTTGTTCACCAACTTTGGTTAAGGTGTTGAATATATTTATTTCAGAGTATATAACCTTCCCAGAGCCCAGCGGTGCACCTATTGCTGCCAAAAGGGTCCTAAAAGGTTTTGAAGGTATTCGTCTGTTTTAAATTATTTGAAAGGGAATAATTTTCAATTTTGGAGGCGGGAATGGGTACCGCCGCCCCAGGAACCTTAATTGGATAACCAACACCTCTGCCATAGGTCACCCCAAGTGGTTTGCTATGTTTGGTGATTTAGCAGGGGTGCCCGGGTTCATGGGGTGAGGTTTGTCAAGGTCTTGGAGGTGGATGACCAAGACCCACTGAACCCCAGATTCCTACCCACCTCTCCTCTCCTTCCTTTCCGTAAAAAAACCCTCCACACAGCATCCCCAAAGATGACATAGGCCCTGAGGGAAATTATTTTCCTCAGGGCCTCCTGTGTGGAGCTCATGTAAAAAAAAAATTCTATAGTTGTTCATAAACTTTGGTTAATGTGTTCAATATATTTATTTCAGAGTATATTACCTTCCCAGGGCCCAGCGGCGTATCTGATGCTGGCAAGAGGGTCACAGAAAGTGATAAAGGTACATTACATTACTTAAAAGGGAATAATATTCTGCAGTTTGTTAACCTGTTGTTTGCCGGGATAGGCCAGCAAAAAGCACCACCAATTAAAACGCGGCATTTATGACACCAATGACATTTCGTGTCCAGCGATTCTGACACTGTCCTTGAGAAATTTTGTACATAGAAAGGTCAAAATCGTAGATGAAGGAATTTTTCCCGCGCATGCGCAAGAACTGCGCTCGCTCCCGCGCTCCGGTAAATCATTAATATAAATTATATGGAGTGACCAGGCGCATTGCGGTTTTCTCTATGGTAAAGGGCGATAATAGAGCAAGCGATTCTGACCGTGTTCTTCGTACACTTTCTTTATACATAAGGGTCAAAATCGCGTGTAAAGTCTCACGACACGCCGGCGCACGAGCGGCAAACAAGGGGTTAACAAACTTTAATGTGTTGAATTATGTATTCATTTCAGAGCATAATGTCTTCCCAGGGCAGAGAGGTGTACCTATTACTGCCAAGAGTGTCCTAAAAGGTTTTGAAGGTAGACATCTGTTTTACATTACTTGAAAGGGAATAATATTATATTATGTGTTGTTCGTGAACTTTGGTTATTTTGTAAAATTATTTATTTCAGAGCGTAATGACTTGCCGAGGCTCAGCGGAGTGGCTGTTGCTGGAAAAGGAGTTACAGAAGATTGTGGAGGTATACATTTGTTTTACATTACTTCAAAGGAAATAATAATTCCGTTTTGTTGATGAACTTTGGTTAATGTGTTGAATTATTTATTTTAGAGCATAATGTCTTCAAAGTGCCAAGCGGTGTACCTATTGCTGCCAAAAGGGTCCTAAAAGGTTTTAAGGTTTTAGAAGGTATATACAACGTGTCCGGAAACTCGTAGTACAAGCGGGAAACTGGTGAATCTACATCACGTAGAGAACCCAAAAAACTTATTTTTTTCGATCTAAGCATTTCGATTTTAATATTATTTTTTTTCTATTTTTCCATTTTTTTGGCAACTAAAGGGTTAAAAAAATTTTTGAGCTCAGTTTACCATTCGTTGCATTTTATAAGACATTACACAGCTGAAATCAACCCACTAGTGAAAATTTTTTTCAAATTTAACCTAAAAAAATCCAACTTCGGACCCGATTTACTCGAAAACGAAAGCTCAAATCAAAAAAAGTTAAACCACAAAATCGACTCCAAATGTGATGTGGATTCTCCAGTTTCCCGCTTGTACTACGAGTTTCCGGACACCTTGTATTTTAAATGATTTGAAAGAGAATAATATTTTACAGTTGGTTCACCAACTTTGGTTAATGTGTTGAATATATTTATTTCAGAATATATTGTCTTACCAGAGGCCAGCGGTGGACACGATGCTGACAAAAGGGTCACAGAAGGTGATCAAGGTACAGTACATTACTTAAAAGGGAATAATAATTCGGCCGGCGTAGTGCAGTGGTAAGGCGCTTAACTCGCATTCCGAAGGTCGCGGGATTGAATCCCGGAGTGGCAAATAAATTTTATTTGATTAATTTGTGTATTTCACAATTTATTCATTTTAAATAATATATAGTATATTTGCGGCACGTTCCAGAGTGGAAAATACTCTCAGTATCGCCCTGGTGTAAGACCACCATTCAGAATTGAAACATTGCCTGAAGTGGCTTTCGCCGTGTTTGGTAACCAGATCTGAATAGCCAGGTACTTCCCCACCTTCCTCTTCCCTATCTCCTTCCCTCCCCACTACCTTCAGCCTCACAACATACCCCAATTGGGGATGCCATAGTCTCACTGGCTCCAGACGGGAGCAGTTGGGACTCTTGTGCGGTATTCATGTTTAAAAAAAATAATCTGTTTTCTTAAGAGTGTGTTATAGGGGCAGAATGGTTATTTTCTGAAAAACGGCTCTCTAAAACGGCTTAATACTACCTTTCATGTGTCATTCTCGGACTTGATATTTTTTGTTACCAAATAATGGACCTTTATTTTTCAATCTGCTTATTTTTTTTTGTAATTGATGTAGGCATTCGACCATGAAAAATAAAAACATTGATACACCATACAACCCATTTTTTAAACTTAAATCTATGATTGTCGCATTAATAATGATTTTACACAATATTTTTAATTCAAAATATGTACATAATACATACATCTGTAGAAGTACGGCCTCTTATTATCGTTATGATATCTGTGGATATTAACAATTAAATAAATACATCATTTTACACCAAATTCTAACACACTCCAGAGCTTTTACTCATTCCGGGCTAGAATCTCCCGTTGATAGGCGGTGAAACTATACGCTCCTCGTTTTATAGCCTATATATTTTGAAAATGCCGTCAAAATGTTTCATTAATGGATCTAAAGGTAGGATACCGACTCACTTGAAAGATTGCAACAATATCAGGAAGCTACAAAAACAGTAAGTAATCACAAATTGTCTTTTTTCGTGTAAATATTGTTCGTGATGTACTTTTTAACGGCTGGACATCCAAGCGTGTAAAAATATAACATCGCCTATGCGTTCTTTAGTACGAAGTTCATGTCTATCGGCAGCTGGCTTGTTTTGTACCACACGCACACTTCGACACGAGTCGCGCCGTGCAGAAAAGTAAAGACCGATAGGTTTACAGCGCAGTTCACTATGAGACTTTTCTGCGCGGCGGCCTTGAGCGGGCGCGGAACTCGGTCGCTCCGTAGTGTGCGTGTGGGAGATGCTATTAAATGTGTACACATACATAGCTATAATATATGTAGGACGGCCGGTGTTCGGCAAGTTACATAAATATTTTGCCGCACATTTTGTGCACGGTGTTTGGTAATAAATACAAAAATTACCTTATACTTTCTGCATAACGGGTTTAAAGAGTTAACCAGTTTATTACCGTTTATTTATTTTTATCTAAAATTTCAAATTAAGTGAATAATGTTTAATGTACATGGTGTTTGAGAAATAGACAAAAAAACTTTTAAAGGAAATTAACAAAAATATCGCCTTTCTGCGTATAAATACGTAACCATTCACACACACATTGTCAAATCAAAGAAATTCTGTATATGTTTTGTGTCGTAAAGTTCCAAATAATAATATTATTTTTCTCTTTGTAGATCAAAACATGATTTATCCATGGCAGCCGGAAAAAATACTCCAAACAAGGTATTCTTCAAATAACAAATGAATTTGAGTGCGTCGGAGTCCCGGGAGGGGGGAGGGGGGGGGGGGGAATTTTTCATCTTAATTCCTTAATGTGTTTTTTTGCTTTTTTATTTAGGAAAAAATACAGCAAGAACACCAACATACGATAGAACCAAATGAGCCTACCGTAAATATTGCACACAAAGGACCAAACTTGGAAGATTTAGAGCACGAGGATATTCTTATTGGATCATCAGCCACTACTGTCGAAAAGGTACTTTTATTTACGTATTTTATTTAGGTAACCTATTTACGTATATTCCTAATATATCGGAACATTTGTTACATGCACCTGAGTTGGCCCTCTTAAAATATATTGTCGATGGGCGGGAATTTTTTTGAATTTTTATGATTTTTATGACACGTGTTCCCAACATCGTGATAATAGGTTCGTATTTTACCAAAATTTATATTAACAATCTCAAAATCAGATTGAATAGCATGGTAATCAGTTTTTATTTCTACATTGTTTAGGAGCAAAAAAACAGTAATTCTTTGGCGAAATTACCTGTGACCGAAGACCAAGGATGGAGCTGTGAAGAATCGGAGCAGGAGCTTACTATTGAAGAGGTGGTAGAAGAAAGCGATGATATTTGCATAGAAGGGCGCAGAGTAGTACAATTTGATTATTTTTTTAAACAACTCCAACGTATTAGTCAACATGATTCCCTTTTTAACTGCAATTTAAAGCATTTACAAATTACCTCAGAAAATAGAAATGGTTTGAATTCTACTTTTAATTTAAAATGCGTGTTATGTGGTAAAACTTTTAAACTTAAAACGTCCGAAAGCCTACAAGAAGGCATTGGCATCAACGAATCTTTTGTGTCGGGAATAATGAGCATAGGATCGGGTTATTCGGGTATGGAAGAGCTATGTGCTACCCTTGAAATTCCGTCCTTATCTATTGCTGGATATGGAAAATGCCATAAGAAGGTTTGTGAATGGTGGGAGAAAACCAAATTTACCAGTATGGCTGCGGCAGCCGACGAAGAAAAAAAACTGGCTATTCAAAGCGGCGATGTTGACGAAAACGGGACGCCGATGATCACTGTAGTAGCTGATGCGTGTTGGTCCAAGCGATCTTATAAAACCAACTACTCCGCCCTCTCAGGAGCTGCTACGATTATCGGTTACCGCACAAAAAAAATTATTTACATGGCAGTTAAAAACAAGTACTGTACAACCTGCGCAAGAGCTATAAATTTGAAAATTCCTATGCCCGAGCACACTTGCTTTAAAAATTATGTTGGTTCGTCAAGCGGAATGGAAGCTGAAGCAATTTTAGATGGCTTCCAACAATCGATGAGTATGTACGGTCTTATATATTCAACCCTCATTGCCGATGGAGACTCCAGTACTTATGCCAGAATTAGAAACAGTCACCCATATCCCAATATTACAGTACAGAAAATAGAATGCTCTAACCACTTAATTCGAAACTACAGCAATCAAATTGAAAAAATTACAAAAGATACTGGCTTTCCTTTGGAGTTCAGAAAAATTATTTCAACCAACAAACTTCGTCTTAGGAAGGCGGTAGTCGGAGCTGCAAATTACAGGATGCAATCAAATAGTGCTTTGGACCAAAAAATTATCGATTTAAGGAAAGATTTATTAAATGGACCCAAACATGTTTTCGGTGAACATAAAGATTGTTTACCATACTTCTGCAAATTTAAACTTGATCCGAATAAAATATTAGATTACAATCACGTTCCACAGTTACAAAACAATATTATATTTTCAAAAATTATGGATGCTAATTCTCGGCTTGTCAGTAATGCACGAAGTCTAGTATATTGTTTAGACAGTAATATTGTTGAAAGTTTTAATGGAGTTATTGCAAAATTTATTGGCGGAAAAAGAATTAATTATTCTTTAAAACAGTCCTATATGGGTCGTTGTGCAGCTGCAGTAGTTTCTTTCAATTCCAAGCGACCTTATTATTCTTTACATAAGCAGATTTTCAACAGAAGTCCTAGTAATTTTTTAAAACGGTTAGAATTGAAAAGAGCAAAAAGAAGAATGGCTTCTAAAACAAACGACAAAAGATCTTTACGAAAAAAACAAGGGAGACATTTGCTTACAAAATCGGGAGCACCTGATAACCATTATGGCGAATTGTGCGAAAAAACGGATATGGAACAAGATGCATATGAATGTGCTAAGGCAGAATTCTTAAAGCTACTCGACATTTCACAAAGTGAAAAGAAGGCAGTCGAAAGACGAACTGTCTTACAGTCTGATAGCGGGGAGTGGCTTGAACGCAGAAGAAACATGTTAACAGCTTCTTTATTTGGTAATATCTGTAAACGAAGTCAATCCATTAGTTGTGCTAATTTAGTCAAAACAATATTATACGGCCGCTCTCTAGATAATATAAAATCTATTCAATATGGTAGGGACCATGAGCAAGTTGCAAAAAGGCAACTTTGCATTCAAGAAAATATTGTCGTCGATGACTGTGGGTTATTTATTGATGATATTTTCCCGTTCTTAGGAGCCACCCCAGATGGTTTGGTAAATGACAGTACAATATTAGAAATTAAATGTCCGATTTCTGCTAGTGGGATGCTATTTGAAGAAGCAATAGCAAAAAAAAAAATAACGTTCTGGAAGCAAGATAAAAAAAACAATTTTTTTTTTACAAACACAAATCACAACTGGTATTATCAAGTACAGGGTCAACTTCACATTTCCAATAAGACTGTATGTATTTTTGCCGTCTGGTTGGGTGAAGCAATTCCATTAAAAATAGAATTAATTAAACGAGACGATAAATTTTGGGGAGAAAAAATGGAAAGTAGATTAAGTACTTTCTTTATGGATTGTTTATTACCAGAAATTATAGATTCAAGATTTAAAAGATCTATGCCCATTCGTGACCCACAATATATTATGTCCGCCTTGGAGAAAAAAAGAAAAGCAGCGACACTAATTCGAACAGAAAAAATTAAGAAATGCAAGAAAAATCTATTACGGGATATTGAAACTAATGTAAACTAATGAAACACGGAATGTATTACATTGTACTACTCTGCGTACATCCGATTGCGAGGAAACTTTGGTGAGTTGTTGTGTGCATGCCCGCGATAGTTTCTGTATATGTAGTGAGTTCTGGCATCATGAAATTATGCGTTGCTAACCGTTCGTCTGATTGCGATGAAACTTTGATGTGTACTGGGATTTGATGTGTACATACCCGCGATGGTTTCTATATATAATAGCGAGATCTGGCGTCATTAAAATGCATTACTAAACCGTTCATCCGATTGCGAGGAAACGTTGGTGAGTTGTTGTGTGCATGCCCGCGATGATTTCTATATAGAGGGTGTCCCAAAAGAAAGTTGATATTTAGTGGATCGATGCCAGCGTTGCCAGCGTTGTACCGATCTCTTCAAACTTTTTGACCCATTTTCGAATGAGAGGAATGCTTGGCGCATCATTGAATTGATTCAAATATTGCAGAATCTTCTACGCGCTACAGTCGCCGAATCACCATTTTTGTAAAACTTACGCACAAGGTGCGGTTGCTCCCAAGAAATGATTCATAGCGATTAAATTCCCAAGAGCCAGACTACTGATTGACAAACCCCCCGCGTCCCTCGGAAAAGTTGCGTTCACACAGAAAGCAAAACAAATATCAACTTTCTTTTGGGACACCCTGTATATATATATAGTGAGTTCTGGCATCATGAAATTATGCGTTGCTAACCGTTCATCCGATTGCGATGACACTTTGAGGATTTGATGTGTGCATGCCCGCGATGGTTTCTATATATAATAGTGAGCTCTGGCGTCATGAAAATGCGTTACTAAACCGTTCATCCGATTGCGAGGAAACTTTGGTTAGTTGTTGTGTGCATGCCTGCGATAGTTTCTATATATAGGGTGTTACGGGACGTACTTGACTTACTTTAACCAGTGATTCCTGACATTATTTAGAGTAAAAAATGTAAAAAAAATTTGGTCTCCGGTGACATTTTTCATGTTTTTTTTTCTAAAAAATGTAAAAAAATTGTAGTTGTTGGATAGTTGGAGGGGTGGTTAGTGGTTGGTCTGTTACTCAGCTGAGTGACCAGTGACGACATGCGGAAGAATTTTTTTTTGTTTGATTTTGAAGAAAAAAAATTTGAAAAAAAAAGTCACCAAAAAAGTCACCGGAGACCAAAATTTCATTTACATTTTTTACTCCAAATAATGTCAGGAATCATTGGTTAAAGTAAATCAAGTACGTCCCTTAAAATCCTGTATATAGTAAGTTCTGGCATCATGAAATTATGCGTTGCTAACCGTTCATCCAATTGCGATGACACTTTTGGGGATTTTATGTGTGCATGTCCGCGATGGTTTCTATATGTATACATATAATAGCGAGCTCTGCCTGGAATTCGCTAGTTCTGGAATAAACGATTTTTATTATATGTATGTTTTATTAAAATAAAGAGTGTCGCTGCAGTTTTGTCATGGTTTTCTGCAGCCTTGCACGACAGCTACTGCCATGATTAAAAAATATATTGTGTAGTTGTACTAAATAACACAGAATAAATATATAAATAAAAAAGAAACTTTCTTTTATTTCTCGAAGTCAATATTATTAATGATGTTATTAATATTTATAGATATTCTATCAAATATACGTTTAGAATTTGGGGATAGTAATAATAATGATGAATTCTAGAAAATATCTAGTTTAAAAAACAATAAACGACAGAATATTTAGAAGTTAAATTTATAAAAAAAAACACCTTTAAATCGACTCCAAATGTCAACCACGAGATTCCAAACGCTGTTTATAATGTAAGCCTATGTGGAAGAACCAAGAACAAGCAAATTATGAAACATTTATAAAAAGGATCATACTAAATATTCTACCAACAGAATAAGTTCCATAAACAAACCACACTTTGTTATTGGTTTGTTTTTTACTTCGTTATTTAAAAAATACTGTGCTTGGATGTACATAACGCAAGTATAATGTTGACCTTTTGAAATCTGGGAAGACACTCCTACTGCCATCTAGCGATGTAAAAATGAACACATTTTGACAGTTTACGAAATGTTTCGAGGGTATTACATACGCTTAATGAACTTTGGTTAATGTGTTGAATTATTTATTTCAGAGCATATCTTCCCAGGGCCCAGCGTTGTGGCTGGTGTGGCTGTTGCTGCTAAAAATATTCTAGGAAATGATGAAGGTATACATGTGTTTTTATTACTTGAAAGGGATTGGGAGCTTTTAGTATTCCTACGGTGATGGCACGGCAATGTGAGTTGCATTTAATCGCTTGCCGTGCAGTTTAATCGCTTTTATAATTCCTACTGTGACAGCAAATGGAATGGACTTTTCATTTCTTTAACCCCTCCACAACGTAAGCAGATATATGCGTTAAAAATACGACAGCAGTCAAGTACAATAAGCGTGTTTACACGTCAGCGCGTCTGTCTCCATAGAAACTGTTATAACTTCGTTATTGTTTTAGTTACATCCGTAAAATAAAAAGTCAAAGGTCGATAGTGAATCATGCTGCACATCTCTATTCAAGTTGTCCATAGAAATATATAAAAAGAACATTCTGTCAGACGCCCAGTCTGACACATAATTTATCCCGCCAAATTTCCTACGGGCGCCCAACATTGTTAATTTTTAATAAATATTTTTATATGAAATGATAAAAAAGTGAGGTGACAAAAGTGTTTATTACACATTTATACAATAGAATAAGTATTGTTGTTTACATAATCTGTGATTTTAGTACCGTTTTCACATAAAAACATCACGTGAGTCATTTTCACATTTTTTTAATGTTTGCATTCTAAATTTTAATATTAACAAATATTAATATTTATTTGTAATATAATAATTCGAAAGCTTACTTTATAACCTGTCTAAAACAGTTTTTACTATTCGGCTACGTTCAGAAATGGTTCATTTATAGAGCTTTAATTGGGAAGCGGTAATAACACAAAGTTTTCGTAAAAAGTCATTTCGTTAAAGACATTAAAAGTGCATATTGGCGATTTTCTGAGGGGTTAATAGGTGTGAGGGAGCAGACACGCAGACATATTTTTTATTTTGATTATTTCTTATTACATATATAAAAAATAATAAAAGTACATTGTCTGATATTATACATATATATGTCACTGTAAAAGCCCGAACTACGGTAAATCCTAAGATTTACCAACTCTTAATGGTAAAAGTCCGAACCGTTCTATAATCATCATTCACCAACCTAACCTAACATGTACTAAATTCTAATGGTAAAAGCCCGAAAAAATCGTTTATAATATTTAAATAAGAAACGATTCTTTTGGGCTTTTACCATTAGAATTTAGTACATGCTAGGTTAGGTTAGGTTGGTGAACGATGATTATAGAACGGTTCGGACTTTTACCATTAAGAGTTGATTTACCAATATTCGGGCTTTTACGGTAACATATACATTGTTTGTCTCTTTTTCAACCTAATTTAATTTGTTGGCATATCCTATGAGGTTTTTAAAAACCACTATACTATAATAAAAGTACATACCACCAGACATCGTATCTATGTTGAATTGGATCCGGAAACTCAATAGATTTTGCTTTATTTTACACTTCAAAACTAGCATACTTGTTTTATTGTAAAGAGCACTTGAATTTTGGGATTTCTGCCAACGCGATACATTACGCTACCCCATAGTGCATTGTTCAAGAATTAAGATAATTATTTTATTTCAGACATAAGTGTTCCTGTCGGACCCGGCAGCAGTATTTCAGTTGCCACACGGAAAAATGATGGTTCTACACGTAAGCACATTTCTAGTTTTTTGTTTGTTCATCTTTGGGTAATTTTTGAAACCACGGGACACTGATTTTTTTAGAAAAAACTTAAGATTCACCTTTACTCTAAAATACAACTTTTTGCATTTGGAGCAAAGGAAAATACTCCATTCAAAATTTCAATTGCATAACCACTGGGGCGCATTTTGGCACTATTTTACTTTGCTTTCAATTTTGGCATATTTTTCCTTATTTGTAAGTAATTAAGTAGAAGTTTACGATTTTATTATATACTAGCTGGTCCCGGCATGCGTTGCTATGCCATTTAATAAGGAAATTGTTTCTCCCTGAGTGTCCTTTCCCATTCGTCCCATTCCCCTTCCGCCTCCCCTTCTTCTCCTGCGTCCTCTTCCCCTCTCGCGTTCCCACTCCGTCACCTCCACCTTCCCTCTCCCCACTCCGCTCACCCCCTTCCCCCGTCCTGTGAACCCCCCTCCCGAGTTCCCCTCCCCCCTCACACGTCCCCTTCCCCTCCCGCGTTCCCCTTCCACCTTCCCCGCCTTACCCTTTCCCTTTCCCGCTCCCTCGTCCCGCCAACCCTCCTCCCGCGTTCCATATATTCAATCCCAGACATTCAGTTTTGAAACAGCCCGCGTGCCACCTTTTACAATTTTTATTCAAATTTCCATTTTTCATGTATATTAAATTTGGTACCTAACATAGGTACCTATTTAAAATATTTAAAATTATTGATTCCATTAAAACTATTAGGGGAGTACCTACTTTAAATAAATTTATCAACTAAGGATTTTCAAAAATAGAATCCTGATTTAATAAATAAACATTGTTCACGCAATCTGTCAAACGTGCGATGTTTTCTGAAATTATCCAATTTTCTGCGCAATTTTCTTAATTTTTCACTCCGTAAGAACCATCCTCATACTTCAAGGAATATTCTAAAAAACGAATTAGAAAAATCGGTTCAGCTGCTCTCGAGATTTGCGCTTACCAACAAATTCAGCGATTCATCTTTATATTATATAGCTGGTTCCCGGCATGCGTTGCAATGCCATATTCAAATAAATACTTTTTTCTCCCGGAATCACCTTCCCGTGCGTCCCCGTTCCCCTCCCGCGTCCCCTTCCTAGCTAACTTTATAAATTATCTAATACTTGCACTTTTAAACTCGCGATATCTTTCGAATGGTATGTCCAAATTGAATAATTCAAAAAGTTAATTAAAGGTATTAAAGCAGTCTTGTTTATGAAGTAATTTATTTTGATAAGGATTAAAACCAAGATACAAATAAAGATCCTTTTCAAGCGGCGACATTTTAATTAAAATTTTCAAATAAAAGAACACTTATTGTGGCATAACTATAATAGTTAGACATATGCTGTCGCGACACTTTTTGTAAATAATGATATCTTCTGCAAAGTCGTAGTACATTATTTTATTCTATCATTAATAGTTTTCGCAGCGCACGCGATGCAAAGAATATTTTAGGTAGTTTTTTTACACCTTGGGTTACATTATGAGAGTTTTAGTAAGGATCCCTAATGTTTTTGAAAATATAATATAGCCTATGTCATCCGGGGATAGTGTAGCTTCCTACCAGTGAAAGAATTTTTCAAATCGGTTCAGTAGTTTCGGAGCCTATTCGATGCAAACAAACAAACAAACAAACAAACAAATCTTACCTCTTTATATAGTGTCTTAGATTTTTTTATAAATCCTATGAATATGTGATAATCGACAAAAAGATAGGTGAATTCATTGGCTTTAGAACTATAATCAGTTTGTATGTCTCCATATTAAAATTCGGAGGTATGAAATTTTTGATGTGGGCAGAAAATATTCATTCATTATGGTCACCGAGGTCAATCTCGAACAATCGGATAAAAAAGTTTTAAATTGTGCTATCGCTCCAGTGATTAAAATGAAAATTAACTTTTGCACGTGAAGCAGCGTCAATTCGTGGCCTTTTACAATAATTTCTCTCATTTTGTTATGTTGGTATCCCTGATACTATACACAGGCCTAGATGCTAGTTCGTAGCCTACTTCATACAGATACATGAAATGACACATTGTCGCAGAAATTTTGAATTCAGTTTCATCGCCCCAAATGCAAAAAGTTGTATTTTATAGTAATTGAGGTGAATCTAATTTTTTCTAAAAAATATTCGTATTAAGCGTGTCAGGTGATTTTGAAAATTTACCCATCATTGTTTGGTACCCTTTGTTGTAGTCATCGATCTAAATATTATCTTTTTCTAGGTAAAAGGAAGGGGATTTTGAGATACGTTGGTTCAAGTGAGCAGCAGCAGCAACAGCAGCAGCAGCCCTCGGTTGAAAACCAGACGCTCAGGAAGCAGAAACTACATTTTATAATTTCAGAGGCCAGGCGTTATCTAAAATATGTTAAACGAAGGAATAATTGTACTTTAAAAGAACGTTGTGCTATTGCAACTCGCTTCAGAGATTCAACCTGCTTGGAAGATTCTTTTTCAAGTTTAAATTCCTTTCCCTCTAGATTCATTATGCCACTAGAAAATCTTAAACGCCCAAAATATAATAAAGTGGAAAAAGCTATGGCTCTTGTTGTATACAACGGAGGACCAAAGTGTTATCCATTCTTGTCCAAAATTTTTACATTACCTTCGCCTGCGATTATTAATAAAGTACTTGATTCAGTATCTCTTAAACCGGGAATTAATCAAAATTTATTTGACCGTTTAGAAAGAAAAGTAGATTCTATGGAGGATATTCAAAAATACTGCATTTTAATGTTTGATGAGATGAGTATTTCTGCTCATCTTATTTTCAACGCTGATAGTGGAATTATTGAAGGGTTGGAGGATAATGGAAATGTAAGAAAAAATAAATTTGCGGATCATGTTCTAGTCTTAATGGTTAAAGGCCTTACCGTTCCCTACAAGCAGCCAGTTTATTTTTCATTTTCAGAAGGTGGAACTAATTATTTAGACTTGAAAGAAATTCTTCAAACTGTTTTAGGCAAATTGTTGGATTGTGGTCTCAAGCCAGTTGCAACTGTGTGCGACCAAGGTACTGTTAACCGTAGGGTGGTTAAAGCCTTGCTTGAAGACACTCGAACAAGTTGCCTGAGTAATGAAACAGAATATAAGGGTGGATACTTCTTGGTAAATGAAAACATGATTTTTCCCTTGTTTGACATACCTCACCTTTTGAAGAGTATTCGTAATAATCTTTTAGATAAAGATCTCGTTTTTTACGAAGGTGGGATAAAAAAGTTAGCTTCATGGGACAATTTGGTGACAGCTTACAATTTGGTGCCAGCCGAAACATTCAAGAGGATATACGGAGTGACGGAAAAGCACATAGTTCCGGAGAAAATTAATAAAATGAAATTTAAAGTTGCTTCAGAAGTTTTTAGTGACAAAATGTCTGCCGTACTGGAAACACTGAATTATTTACGTCCAGAAGTGTTTGCTAAAAATCCACTGCAAACTGCACGAGTTTTGCAATTTTTTGATGCATTATTCGCTAGTTTCAATGGGATATCAGCACGTCCCAGAGGGAAAAAATATTGTGTGGCTTTATCGAATTACTCCCCACACATTCAATTGTGGACCGAGTCGTTGAAAATAATGAGCACAATGAAATATGTCCATCAGACTACAGGCGCCAACATTAGGACTTTGATTCCAGTAATAGATAATTGGATATTTTCCATCTATGGCATTATTAAATTGTGGAATCTTTTGGAAGATTGTGGCTTTAAACGTTTAAAATGTGGCTACCTGAACCTAGTATCATTGGAAAAAGTTTTCAGAAATATTAGAAGTCGTGGTAACCGAAATCCGTCCCCTACCTTGTTTACGGCTGCTTATAAATCTCTTATGGTATGTAATTTTTTATTGTGTGCACTTCCTCCCGGTACCAATAATTGTGAAGCTGATGATTCTACCATTCTGTCTAATATTGCTGATATTTTTGCTCGATCCACCTCTTCCACTATTTCAAACGTAACTTATCTTTCTTTTGTCACTATACCGGACAAAGATGCTCAATTTGGGGAAATTTGTGATTCATTTTCCATGCAAACATCGAGTACCGACCCTTATATTGCAGGATTTTTATTTAAAATAATGTTGAAAACTATCCGACGTTGTGAGGAATGCAAATCATCTTGTGTTGGTGATCCATATGATCCCGTCAACTCATTCAGGTTATTTCTCGAAATTCATGTCGCAGGGAAACTTTATCCATCGAAAAACTTTGCTCTTAACGCTCTGGAAATTCATTATGTCGTCGAGTATGTACTAAATCATAATTGTGAAAATGTGCGTATTGTGCACATTATTAAAGAAACTGTTCTCAGATATGTGTGTTTTGATTGGATTTATTGTCAGAAGCATAAAAAAAAATTGACGGAATCAATTGTAAAATTGACTGTGCCCTATATTATTAGGGCCTGGTGTGCAGACATCAATTCAAAATTATGTGGCAGAGATAGAAAACCATATAAAGGACCAGATTCCATGCGGAAAATGGCCTTACTACATTATTTAAAATCAGCCAAATGTAGGAACAGAAGACGATTGTGAAATAATTTATTGTTTGTCTCGTTTTTTTTTAATTACTTACTCGACATCATAATGAATATCTTTCAACACCTTTAACCTCGCCAGATCGAAGTGGGTTGTTTAAAATCCCCATGGTCCACCTTAAACATGTTAGCTCTACAATTAATCGTACATTTCATTAACCCGGCGGTACTCGCTAGGTATTTACGAACATGAAGACTCGCTACCGGGTAATAAATACCACAGAGTTTAATTGCCGTTATTTTCAAAAAGACGCTTGAGTTTCAATGTTTGACAATGTATTTGTGTTATTGGTACTATTGTTCATAAATAAAACTACAAATGCAAGTTTTAATGTTTATTTATTTGTATTAGAGTTTGTCCTAAAAAATAATCAAAAAATTATTTTTTTCTTAGTAATCATACGAAAATCAACAATAATATTTTTTTCTTACAAATTTGGCAAAATTGAGATCGGTATCGAAAATAAACTAGGTGCACTCCTAAAATACTAAAAAATAATGAATGATACCTTTAAACTGAGTGAACATTGAGATAATCAACTTATAACTGTTTTACTATTTTTAGCAATAGAGATACTCAGTTCAAATCCCAGCGACAATCATGTGATCAATGAAATAAGGGATATCTGAATGAAACAGAAATTCAAGTTTAACATTTATTGTAATCAAATAGACAGTTTGCAAGCATGAGACTATTAACTATTCAAGGAATATAATTATAATTATTCATCGAAACTCAGGATATGGTCCAGGGTTCCTTGAAGAGGAATCTCCTGTGATAATAAAATATGCAAGTCACTTCAATAGAAATAAGGATCAGCGATGTATAAACATAATTATCAGAACTAACCTTTAACCAGTATGTCGGGCGCCAAGGCCAGTCTCAATGACATGACCATTAAATAAAATATGAACTATTTGAAAACCAGTATAAAGGAAACTAACGCCAATCCTACGATGCCACCATGCCAGCCGGAGACCAGGATTTATCGCACCCTCCTGCTTCTGTCAAATCTGTCGAGTGACCGCTCTTCTGCTCTCTCTCTAGATGTCGCCACTGTTCCGTCCGAAGTTAGCAATAACAAACTCATAGAGAAAGGTGTTTTTGTATCGTCAACATCCAAATAATCGGGGTAACAAGATAACCTGTTACAATGCCCCCCGTGTTGAAAGACTTATGGCTATAAGTCCTGAGGTTCCCCTGACACCTCGAAGCAAAGCCTTGACTGCCGTCTCACTGGAAAGTACTTGTAGTGGAGATGATGTGATGATGGTAGATGGAAACCCAAAAGCTTAGCAGCGGTAAGTATGTAAATTCTTGAAAATGTTGTTGCGAAGAAGCATAAATTTCTAGTGCCATCGCGATATGAATATCCAATGTTTCCTTCAGCTTGAAACAGGATCCCAGACTTGAGAGTAGAGTATTGTGATGTTGACTTATTATCTTCAAATAATATGGCGTAGCAGCTTAGTTGAAAATTTTCCATCGTGCAGGAGCGAGGTGATATGCCATGATAATATGGTGCATGGGCAATGATGATTTTCCTCTTGAAAAGTCCTTCTGGAGTGACCCATATTCTTGAAAAATGTTGTGGTATAGCAAAGTTGTAGATTTTCCATAGTACCGGAGCAGGGCGATATGCCATGATAATATAGTGCACGGCAATGGTGACAGTCCTCTTGAAAAGTCCCTCTGGAATGACCCTCTGGATGCCTAAACTAAGATACTGGTTTTCCTAAAGCAAGCTGGTTTAAACTACAGAAATTGTTAGAAAAGCCCTTCTACCAAAGGAAAATCAATTTAACTAGCAGGTAATTATTCCTCCTGGCAAAATTAAGTATAAGCAAAATTAGTTAAATCTTGTAACCTATGTCTTCCTGATATTAATAATCAACATAATATGTAGATAAGGGAACGTACCCATACTACGTGACACGTTTAGGGGGGGGGGGGGGGTCTTCAAAATGTCACGCTCCATACAAATGAGCGGCGGGTTGCTTAGGATTTTGGTCACCGGGGGGGGGGGGTTAAAAATTGCAAAAAGTTGGTCACGTAGTATGGGTACGTTCCCTAACCTGTATAGTAATCCTGAATTTAAATCGATAAATATTATTCTTCTATCAGATGAAAACTTCATGTAATATGAGGAACTTAGCCAATAATCAAATCATAATTGGGCAACCAAAGCCGAATGTTATTAATTAGCCAAAACTATCAACAGATGGCAGTAACGATAATAATAAATAATTTATATTCAAGAATTAATTTATTTTAACTGCATTCTTCTATCACTAAATTAAACCTTCCTACTGTGACAGAAGAACCCATAAAAAAAAATTGTATACTGATTGTTTTAGCATTTCTTGAGCTCTGAGCATCACCAGAAAAATCAGCGGACATACAAATTTGTTAAAAAAACGATAATACCATTATAAAATACAAATTAGATAAAAACATGCATATAAAATTTGTTATACCAAGGTTAATAGTAGGTATCATAACTGACACGCGAACATTGTAAATAAGAATTTTCATAAAAATTCATAAAATATCTCAATTGTGAACCCGATGAAGGCTATAATTTTTCAAAATCTGCATATAACGCAAACGATAATAAAATGACCAGAAAATTGTAATATTATGATCATTGTATCATCCAAATAATCTGCTTACTGAAGCAAGTGCAATATAAAATATCTAGGTATCTACTATCTAATGCAGCGTTTCCCAATTTTTTTTCGCCCCGGAACCCTTATCGATCATACTTTTCTAGGCGGAACCCTATTTTTATAAGAAAAAGATAAACTTGTAGTTTGAATACTTTGAATACCTTGAAAAGAAAGATCAAAAATTTTGTGTAAAACTTACTTTAATGTGAAGAGTGATATCTTTTTACATTTTTTCTTAAGATAGCATTGAAATCAGGCTTTATGTCAGACAGCTGAATACGAAGATCTGGAGCTGCATCCATTCTGTTTCTGTATTTGTTTTTTGTGTAAGCTTAAGCCGAAAAACCACTTTCACATCGGTAAGTGGTCACAAACGGTAACAAAACTATGATTGCCTTTTCGACGACTTCTGAATATTTGTTTTTAAGTCCAATCCAAAACTCATCCAGATTAGTTTTTTCTAAATTTGTTGTGAAGAAAAAGAACATTTAATATCTATCAAAGTCTCGTACTCTGTTGCTGTAAGAGTCGACGATTTCCTGTGAACTAGGAATGGATTCTGTACCCAGTCAATGTCCTGCAGGTTTTTTTCAGGAAAATACTCTTCCAGAGATTTGTTGAGGGTTATCAAATGTTCGTAATTTTTCGCATTTTTCAATATCTGAGGTTACTTGCAACTCATTTTTTTCCAGAAACTCGTTTAAAAGAGAAAAACATTGGTACTGTTTCTGTTCAACACATTCTATCCAGAAGACAAGTTTCTTTCTAAGAGAAGAGATTTTGTCGTTTACTGTAAAAGTATTTGTGTTTCTTCCTTGCAATGACTTGCAAATTACATTCAGTATATCAAATATGTCTTCCAACTACGCCAGTTTCATTAACCATTGCTCGTCGTGCAATAGTTGAACAAGACCACTCGAAGATGAAGAAAGCGATTCTTTGGAAAAAAAATACCACTAGTTCGTTGCGCAATTCAAACAATCTTGATAATACTTTTCCTTTGGAAAGCCATCTTACTTCCGTGTGAAGAAGAAGTGATTGCTGCTGACTTCCTATATCTTCACACACTTTTTTCAAAAGTCTCAATTGGAGCGGACGTGATTTAACGTTATTCACAATTTGTACAGCTTGATCGAGAACTTTCTTTTCCTCGTGTGGTATTTTTTTTACGACAAGGGCATGTCGATGTAAAACGCAGTGACTGCTGCTGCATTTAGGTGCAACATTCTTAATTATTGTTACAGTACCTTTTATTTTGCCAGTCAAAGCGGCAGCTCAATCGCTACATACATCGACACATTTGTTCCAATGAATGTTATGTACATTCATGTAATTATCAATGACTTTGAAAATTTCTTCTCCAGTGGTGTTGGTCTCCAAAGGAGCACAAATAAACAAATCTTCTCCAATAGATCCCCCAAAAATACAAAACAAGCAGTATTAATAGTCCAGCGACATCTGTAATTTCGTCGAGGTGCATTGCAAACATTTCATTGCTTTTCAATCTACAAATCAATTCATCTTCAATGTGGTCAGATATTTTATGGATTCGATCAGATATGACGTTATTGGAACTCTGAACTGCTGCAACTTTAACAGTTCACACTTGATAATTTCTGTCATACAGGGTTTTATTAAAGTCTCTGCAATCGTGTGTGGTTTGCCAGCACGAGCAATCCTGTAACTTAGCAGGAATGATGCTTTTGTAACATTCTCGTTATCAGTTTTAACATATTTATGTAAAGCAGCCACACTGGTTTTATGTGCATCTTTGTATCTTTTGAACTATGCTTTTGTCTTTTAATTGCGGGTGGTTGGTATTAAGATGTCGTTTTAGCTTCGCAGGTGCCAGAGAGCTATTACATATGATTTTGTTGCAGATAACGCATTGACCATCTGGATTCTCGAGCATTCCTACAGAAATAAATCCGAAGGACAAGTAGAATTCGTCATATTTTCTTTTTTTTGAAGTAGTATTGTACGTTTTGTTTCGTTAAATTCGGACGGCACGCGGAACCCTTGTTATGCTTCTACGGAACCCCAGGGTTCCGCGGAACACCTTTTGGGAAACGCTGATCTAATGTATGGTAATTCATTAGATAGTAGATACCTTTTTAGGTTACAACAAATATACACAAAACAAATACAAGCACAAAATAGTAATACATATCACTGAAATCAGAAATTATCCAACACCAAAACTAAATAGCCATAATATACTTCAAATGAGTCTCGCTTGGAATCCCGTGGCCAGAGTATTTGCATTCACGAGCTCAAGGGTAAGATAAAAGCTACTTAAATCAACTACATATAAAACAGAAAACATATCACAATTGAACATTTTGATCCAACAAGAAACGTAGGAATAATTCAGAAAGTTAACGCTTAATATGTCTTTTAAATAGAACGTACCTATTGATTCCCCTTTTGTATTAGCAAGTTTGTAATTAACAGCAGAGATTTTATCTATCATCTTATTTCTTAAGAAATTTTAGGTGCGAAATATTTTTAAATGTCTTATTACTGAATAAAACAACTGTTCAATTACCGTTTGAACAACTTTCCCAACAGATCCTCATAGTGAGATGGAAATAGAAAACGGAAAGAAAAAGTAAAATTTCGAACATAACATAACGTTATTCTTCATTTTAATTTAATTTAATTTTAATTTTACGTAATCGAAATTTAGAATGAAATATTTTCCACTTCCCCCAATGCAAATAGTTGTCTTTTAATGTAATTAAGGTGAATCAAAAGATTTTTTCAAAAAAAGGTGCGTATTAACCATTGCCAGCGATCTCAAAAATTTACCATAATTTTAATTTGCTTAGGGAACGTACCCATACAACGTGACCTGGGGATCTTCAAAATACCTCGCTTGGTCACAATGGGGCGGGGGGGGGGGGGGGGGGGGGGCTAAGTTTTTATCAGGTAGTCAATCTAGAAATCTTTTTATATTTTTTCCACTAACTTTTTAATATTTTTTTCACTTGTAATAATTATAGGTATACATGCACTCTTGCCATCACGCGGCAAGTGCCGTATTAATAATGACAAATATAAGCCAAATAATTTTTTATATAATGAATAATATATCACTTTGTTTAAACCACTATAATATAAACAATATCTACATGTTTCGATAACAATGTTATCTTCGTCAGGATATGTCAATATCAAAGATAATATGATATACATTATATATCAATATAATATAATATAATATATATATATATATATATTCCTGACGAAGATAACATTGTTATCGAAACATGTAGATATTGTTTATATTATAGTGGTTTAAACAAAGTGATATATTATTCATTATATAATATTATGATGCCACAAAGTAATTTTGTGAAGTTTGAAGAAGTAAATAATTTTTTTTTTTACTTTTTGTTAGCATAACCATATTTCATAAAAACCATATTTATGATTTACTACGTGAAAACTGTAGGGGGAGGGGGGGTCTTGGAATATACTACACATGGTCACCGGGGGGGAGGGGGGGGGGGGGGGGTTAAAAATGGCAAAAATTAGGTCACATAGTATGGGTACGTTCCCGTACCTTGATGTCAAGAATAATTTTTCTTCTGGGGATATTGTTTTTCGCCTTGTTTTTGGAGTAAGATCGTTATAAATTAAAGAGATTACAAAATTAAACTGGTTTTTATAACGGCAATAATTTCTAAAAATATCTTCACTCTCATTTAGGCACTTTTTTTTTTATCAAAGTTTCATAAGCGCTTTATAATAATAATAAATAATAAATTTGGACAACTTATATAGCGCTGTTTTTGCGAAAAATCGCCTCAAGAGCGCTGTACAAATTAGGTTGGATTTTACATTAGAATTTACTTAACTATGTAGGAGGCTAGATAACAACTCGTCTTGCAGCTATCAAGCGCATGGATTATTGGAATTCTAGCCCCCCGATAAATTAAATAAAATAAAATACCTTTTTATATGTACGTACTTAAATTTACTTAACTATGTAGGGGGCTAGATAACCACTCGTCTTGCAGCTATCAAGCGCATGGATTGTTGGAATTCTAGCCCCCCAATAAATCAAATAAAATAAAATATCTTTTTATATGTACGTATTTTAATTTACTTAACCATGTAGGGGGCTAGATAACCACTCGTCTTGCAGCTATCAAGCGCATGGATTGTTGGAATTCTAGCCCCCCAATAAATCAAATAAAATAAAATATCTTTTTATATGTAGGTACGTATTTTTTTTGTTTAAGGCAATTCACCCTAAAGAGAGTGCTATGTGCCGTTAAGATTAAGAGAGATGATTATATTTTATGAAAAATCTATAAGGGCATGGAAAATCTCAAATATTGAATTCATTTAAGTCTATGAACTTATATAGGACGGAAAAAACTCTAGAATTATTGAGAGAAAGCAAATATGGAATACTAAGGGGGGATTGGTGGGTGATTTTAATGAGTAAACGATAAATGCCTTTGAAGGACGAATGATTTTTACAATTAAAGAATACATGGTCAAGAGTCTCATTTTCCACTCCGCACTGACAAAGTGGACTATCTAGTACTCGGATTTTAAATAAGTGGGATGCAACAGAGCAGTGACCGATTCTCATTCTCGAGATACAGGAAATAAATCTTTTGGATTTTTTCTTGCCGTGGAACCAAGGTTTACTTGGAATATGGTTTTGGATTCCAGCATAAAAAGCTCCAGTTCGGGTTTTCGTATCAGCCCAATTTTCTTCCCAGGAGTGAATCATGTTGAATTTAAGAATACGGATGACGTCAGAGAACGGAATTCTAAAATCTAAAGGAATAGAGCCAGATATTGTTCCAAATTTAGCGAGGGAGTCGGCTTTCTCGTTACCTTCAATTCCTAAATGTCCAGGGATCCAAACCAATATTGTCTCGAAATTTAATTCATTCAATGATTTGAGGGTATTTTTGATATTACAGATAATGTAATCTTCTGGATAATGAATGATATTTGAAGAAATTTTCAGTACTGCGCTTAGAGAATCAGTGCACAGCAAGGCTCGACGAATGTTGAGAAGCTGGATTTGAATTAAAGCTTGTTCAATTGCGAAGCATTCTGCAGTAAATATAGAAGTTTCTTTAGGCAATTTATAAGACAGATCTAAATTGAATTCGGAAATATGCACCGCAGCTCCACAATCTTTGTTTTCAGACTTAGAACCATCTGTATAAATGAGTGAAAAGCCAGGATACTTGGATGAAATAATGTTTTTAAAATTTTCCTCGACATTTTGATTAGATGAGGTTAAAATGTTTGTCCGAAAATCAGAAGTTATTATGTTGGGGATAAAATTGATAGAATCAAATGGGATAGTGAAAATAGGAAGAATAGGATCTTTCTGTAGATTTTGTAGGGAAGAAGACAGAGATTTGAATGAAAGGAAACTTTTTAGAAGGAGAGGAAATCGATTTTTATCTGTCAATCTTTTGTCGTTGTTTAAATTGTTGAACAAATGATCAAGGCTTTGTTCTAAAGGATGACAAGATATAGAAAAAGATTTCAGAATATATTTATCAGCCAGAAATTGTCTTCTCAAAATTAAGGGAGGCTCAACACATTCTACCTGAAGAGAATTAATTGGAGAAGATTTCATCGCTCCAATAATCATTCTGAGAGCTTTGGATTGAATTCTTTCAAGTTTTTTATCCAAATATTTAGGAAGAGGATCGAAAAGAAAAGTACCATAATCCAAATGGCTACGTACTAGGGCACTATACATTAATTTAAGAGTAGTAGGATGAGATCCCCACCACACTCTCGAAACAGCACGCATCATATTAAGACCCTTTTCACACTTAGACGAAATGCATTGAATATGCGGGAGCCAGGAAAGTTTATGATCCAAAAGTAGCCCAAGAAATTTAATTTGCTTAACGATTTGGAGAGGGACATTATCAAAAGAGACAGAAAATGGGGGTATTTTTCTTTTGCGTGTAAAAGCCACGACCTTGGTTTTAGAAGTAGCTAAATTCATCCCATTTGTCAACAACCACTCTTTAATATTATGTAAAGCCAGATTTAATTCCTTCGCAGCGTGGGATAGATTTTTGTGAGATAAGTATATAAGGAAATCATCAGCAAAATAAAGTCTCTTGATATATGAAGGAATAGCAATATCTAAGTCACTTATATAAATATTAAACAACAACGGACTGATTACGGACCCCTGGGGTAGCCCTTTCCATAGTTTGCGATTTATCGTTTTTGAGGAAAAGTGCAAAATAATGGATCTGTCTGTAAGCAAATTAATAATAAATTGAACTAATTTTAAGGGTATTTTTAATTTTATTAATTTTTCTTTCAATACGTTAATTAGTACATCGTCGTAAGCTGACGAAAGATCAAGAAATGCGGCCAATGTTGAAGAATTAAGGGACTGAGAGATACGGATGTCCGTTGTCAACACACTTAAATTATCCATGGTTGATTTCTTTTTCCGAAAGCCATACTGATTTGGAGAGATAATTCTGTGATTTTCAACAAACCATTCCAATCTGTTCTTTATCAAATGTTCTGATACTTTCATTAAACATGACGAAAGAGCAATGGGACGATAGGAAGAGATATCAGACGGGTTTTTCCCTGGTTTTAAAATCGGAAGGATTTTTTGAACCTTCCAGACTTCCGGGATAAATCCTGTTTCGAACATGTAATTAATTAGGGATAAGAAATATTCAACCGACATGTCCGAGAATGCTTTAATGAAACTATATAATATCCCATCGGGGCCTGGAGAAGAGTCTGGTAGGGAATTAATTACTCGTTTCAATTCACTAACTGAAAAAGGAGAGTCCATCCAGTTGGAATGAGTTGGATAAGAAATAAAGGAAGGCATTTCTTCTAATCTGGCAACTGATGGCGGCGCTATCTTATCCGCAAAACCTATAATAATTTCTTCTGGAATATGTTTGGAACGCTGCGGAGCATAAGAAGAACCGAATTTTTTTAAATTGGACCAAACAGAAGACTGAGGAGATTCCGGAGACAGGCTTTCACAGAATTTTCGCCATCCAGACCGCTTTTTATTTTTCAAAATACGTTTAGCTTCTGCCTGAGCGCGTTTCACAGAAAGGTAATTTTCAAATGACATACATTTTCGGAAAATAGAAATTGCATTTTTTCTCGAGTTAACGGCATCAGTGCATTCTTTATCCCACCATGGAGTGGAATGTTTTATTTTAATGTTAACATTACGTTTTTGAAGAGTTTTTTCTGCGGCTTTTATTACCATATTAGGAAATAATTCACATTGAGATCTGATGTTCACCAGAGAAGAATTAGTTGAGAGAATAATGGAGTCCAATTCCAAAGAAAAAGTTCTCCAATTCGCATCTTTAGTTTTAAATTTAAAATTATTGTTTGTCGAAAAGGAATGAGAGGATGTTAGATGATGGAAGGAGATTATTATAGGAAAATGGTCACTGGAAAGGGGATCTGTAAGAATGTCCCAAGAACATATAGGTATCAACGAAGATGAGCAAAGAGACAAATCAACTGCACTTTTTCTATGTTGAGGAGCAGTGAAACGAGTTGGGGATCCGTCATTTAATATACATAGATTATATGTATCCATAAAATCTAACAGATTACGGCCAGAACGGTTTGTTAATTCACTACCCCAAGAGGGAGAATGAGCATTGAAGTCACCGAGTAACATATACGGGGGACGAATCTGAGATATAAACGAAGCCCATTCGTTTTCAACAAAAATAGTAGAGGGTGGAATGTATATTGATAATATTGTAATATCAGATATAATAGCTGCTACTATCTGAAAACTATTGGGGAGGGAGTGAAAAAAGATTTCTTTAAAAGGAATAGAGTTATGAATGATAAGAGCAGAGCCACCCTTACCATCAGGTCGATCATGTCTAAGACAATGATAACCAGGGATCTTAAAATGGTACGAGGTTTTTAACCATGTTTCAGAAATGGCAGCAACTGAAATGTTATGTTCATCAAGTAATTTTACAAGTTCAATTTTGTTAGAGAATAGACTTCTACTATTCCATTGAAGAATTTTGCTCAATTTCGGATACATTGGGGAGACAGGAAAGTAATGATTTAATATACTCAGCAGCGTTGGACGGTACAGTATTGTTATTTGAAAGAATCGAAATTAAGAGGGTAATTAAAGTTTGGATGAAAGAGGAATTTTCTGTCATGACTTTAGGGAAAATATCGGTAGAGGGACAACTTTTTAAGGCATTCCCATTGGGAGCCTGAGATTTATTATTCCCATTCGGGTTAAGCAAAAGATCATTATGTTGTTTTTTATCAAAGGAAGGAATAAATTTAGGTTTAGATTTTAACGGCTTGAAAATGGTTTCTCTGTGGGAAGATGACTGAGGAGATTTAGGGGAAGAAAAATGAAAGATAGATGGATTAGATGATATCTCTGCAAAAGATTTTTTTGCAGGAGGGAATAATTTAGACGCCTGGAAGTATGAAATATTTTCTGAAGCCATTGATTGCTTGATGTTCCTCTGTCTAGACAACTCTGGACAGGCCACACTAACAGCAGTATGGTTACCCTTACAATTAATGCAAATTGGGCTTTTGGTTGAGTTTTGACACTGTTCAAATTGATGATCCTCTCCGCAATGGAAGCAACGCGGAGGGGAACGACAAATGGGTTTAGAATGCCCAAATCTACAACAGTTAAAACACTGGATTGTGGGGAATCTATATATTTCGACGGGAAGAGAGTTATAATAAATGAACACCCGGGATGGTAAGATTTGGCCTTCAAAAGTTATAACTACGGATTGAGAGGGTTTCCAAATGGTGGTTCCAGAAGAAGAATCCTTGAAATTTAAACGACGAGCTTTCAAAACTTTAGGAGTAACTTGGGAGTCATTAAGAGCATCTACAATTTCAGATTCAGAGAGATCGGTAGGTATACCTTTCACTCTGCCCATCCTGGTTAAGTTGAAAGTAGGTATAAATGCTTTAAATTTATTATTTGACAACGAGCCAATTTTTTTAACAAAGTCATTAGCAAAGGTGGAGGATTTAAATTCTAAGGACAATTTATATCTGCCTTCCGGCTTGATTGAACCATTTATTATTCCTAGGTTATTATTTTTAGAGCTAAAAATGAATTTTCCGAAATCCAGAGGATGAATTATTTTCCCCTGTTCAGTCTTTTGCACATTAACAATAAATGGAGCTGAAGAGGAACTAGAATACATCAATTCAATGGTTTTAGCTTCTGTAGGAATGGAATCATTGTGAAGGATTGGGTCTTGCTTGGATTGAGAAATAGATTTAATTTTGAGAGGAACATCAGGAATAAGCGAAGGTCGTCGTTTTCGGGAAGGAATAGTTATAGATACTTGACTGCCGTCAGTATCATAACCATCAGAAATATTAAATATGGACTCAGGGTCTGGAGGCCGATTCTCATCCTCCTCCATATTACAAATTAATTAACAAAAACAAAAAAAAACAAAAAAAAATTAATTACAAGATAAAAAATTAATAATTAAAAATAAATTGAGTCTATTAGACTGACTGTAGGCACTCAACCGTATATTAAATAATACAATGGATTAGTAACGAAAACGTAAAGGTAACAATAAATTCTTATCTGATTGTAGACAGCAACACAGCAAGTAACCACAACACACGTCTATACTGCTTCGCGGTGCGATCCGAACTCCGTACGTATTTTAATTTACTCAATTATGTAGGGGGCTAGATAACTACTCGTCTTGCAGCTATCAAGCGCATGGATTGTTGGAATTCTAGCCCCCAATAATACATTTACCTTATGTATTTAGTAATCTACGTAACATCCTTAGTCTAAATTAATCTAACTTAATCTACTTAATCTAACTTAACTAATCTTACTCACACATACTCAAAACCTATATTTAATAAATCTGCAGTTCATAACAACAGTTGCAAAGAAACCATAAAAATAACATGTAATCAACGCTAACGAAAATGTATATACTCGTAATACACTGTAATAATTGTCACTTTGAACTATTATTATTGATTGTTGTTTTAAACACTGTCTCTTAGGTATTTTATTTTGTCATTTATCACTCCATACGTACGGCACTGGTAGAAACCGAAGGGCGCGGGTTCAGTCCGATGACTTCCTAGTCCACGTGCTTAGGGGCGGGGGGCAGGCCCGGGCGGTTGGCAGCGGGGCAGCTAGGCATGTAGAGATTGCAGAGGTCATCAGTTTGTTCTCTTCTCTGGTGCGTTTCTTAGAAGGCCGCTTCGGTGGCCCACACACCGAACGGCTCATATGGTCCACAGTCGTAAATACAGCGACTGCGGGCGGAGCAGCGAGCAGCAGGGGTTGCAGTAAAGGTGCGGGGTGCGCAAGGCGCAGGGGTACGGCTATGACACCCAACGACCGAACAAATGACCACATCTGGTGAATGTTCGCTACCCATCCTGGTTTTTTAACACTTCGCATCTAATGAATCACAATAACAATCTGCACATATTCTTAAAACTCGTTATACGTCCACACTGATTACGATAAAATCATTTTGAGTTCACATATGTAATGTACACAGAGTAATAAACATTATTTGACACTTTTAAGGTTTCAAAATGTTAATTATCCCTCTTATTTAATAAGGGATAACGAGACCGGCCAGAATGCGTCAGGCTGCTCCGAGCGCCTGACGCATTTTTTTTTCTTTCTTCCACTTTCGCTTCTGACGCTTTCTTCCAGTCTATTTAAGTACATTGGCAGTATAGGCTTTCTACATGAGTTAATAATACAATAATAAATCATCGTCGTTTTCTTCTTCTTGCAATAACACTTGCAGTATTTTATTATTCATAATTTTTAAAAATAAAATAAAAAATGGAAGACACAACCCTCGGCTGTGGACGCAACTGCAGTGCCGTCACTGCCGTCGACTTTGGAACCTATGCGACAGCAGCATCAGACGTCGACGGCACTGCAGTCGACGTCTGCTGCTGCTGTCTGACGACTGCCGCGTGGCACGGAATCGCACCTTTAACGTAGCGCTGGTTCTGCCCTTCAAACCATACGTTAAATGTAAGATATGAATTTTATTATACCTCTAATACTTTAACCAGGGATTTAACCGGTCTTTTAAATGTGATTAATTTTAAGTAAGTGGTACTATGGCACCCCCAATCAGGGTATGTTGTGAGGCTGAACTGAATGGGGGAGGAAAGAATATGGGAAATGTAAAGGCTGGGAAATGCCTGGCTATTCACACCTGGTCACCTAACACAACTATTGCCATTTCAAGCAATGTATCGCTTCTAAATGGTGGTTTTTCACCGGCTGTTTAAGGAAGAGCCTTAAAAGAATGGATTTTTAATAAAGATCTTGAAAAGACCACTAATAAATAAGGGAGGAGAGGGAAATATTCCTAGTATGTAGGGAAATATTGCATGAGAACAAGTCGAATGCTGCTGTCATCTACTGTGGATGGATGTTCCGCTCTTGTCCGGCGAATTTCTTGCTGGTGAACCGATACCAAAGGGATCTCATCAATTTATTAACATTATCTGCTACGTGTATTGCCTAGATCTGAATAACCAGACAGTTACCAATTTCCTCCAGACTCAAAAGCTGCTGTTTTTTTACTCTTAATTTTTCAATATTTTTGATATAGGTAAAAGCAAAGCTTAAATCTCAAAGCATAAAGCTCGAGGCAAAAATCTAATCGCTTAACATTCAAGCTTAAACTCAAAGCACAATCTTTAATTTCTCCCAACTATGTCTAGGGTATTGCACTGGTCGTCTTCTCTCGAATTCCTTTCAATTATAATTTTCATGGCGAAGGAGCGTCTGCCCATCCGAGGCCACACATTCGAGGAGCACGTGGAATCCTTCATCAGCTACTGCGCCACCACTGTGGGGCTCCAGGACATGCAGTGGTCACGCGTGCCCTACCTCTGCGAGGGGGACTTCAACCAGTCCTACTACTGACTGAAAGACTCCATCTTCATCATCAAAAAGGACCCAAATTTCCCCGAAACCACGGCTGAATAGAAATTTTAATAGGTTTACTATTTATTCCAATTTGGGAGGCGGGAATGGGTACCGCCTCCCCGGGAACCTTTACTGGATAACCAACACTTCTGCCATAGGTCACCCCAAGTGGTTCGCTACATCGCAAACTTTAAGGTTTAAAAATTTTTTTTTATTAAAAAAAATATATTTTCAATATCTTTATTATTCTTGTTATTTGAATATGGTTTTAAAAACTGAAAATGCAAGATTTTAAATGAAATAAGTTGTAATCATAAAAAAATAAATTTTGAGTTTTCCGAGTGTACCCATCGGACGGGAGAGCCTTTCGATGCGAAACAACTTACTGGAAACTGGCCACGGAGTCCTTCGCCGCCAACGCGTGCCCATATTATTAAACAAATTTATCATAATAATAGTCTTTTTAAGATAACCTAATAGTCCATAGTGGTTGGAAGTTCGAACAACCACCGCACCGTCGCCATAAGAGCTGCGTTCGTCCGAAAAACGACAGAAATTTCCGAACCCCGTCCGTTTCATATCGGTTTCGCTTGCCCTGTTGCACCGATTACTTCGAATTCAAAATCAAAACTAACGAAAAACTGTAGTCTAGACAATTGCATTCATGACTTCCTTAGTCTGCTGACCAGCAAGCCTGGCAGTTTTTTACGTACGATTTGTAAAGTTTTTTAATTTTATTAAAATTATTTTCATAGTATTTATTATTATTATTTTTATTTCAATATGGTTTTAAAAAATTGGAATGCCAGATTAAACAAAAAATAAGTGGCAATAATAAAAAAAAATAATTTAATTGTTTCGCGTGTACCAACCAGGCTATAATATGGGCATGCAATGGCAGCGAAGGGCTCCGCGGCCAATTTCCAGTAATTTGTTTCGCGTCGAAAGGCTCTCCCGTCCGATGGGTACAATCGGAAATCTCAAAATTTATTTTTTTATGATTACAACTTATATCATTTAAAATCTTGCATTCTAAGTTTTTAAAACCATATTCAAATAAAAATGATAATAAAGATATTGAAAATATTTTTTTTTTATTAAAAAAGATTTTTAAATTTTAAAAGATCCTACACAAAAACAGCCAGGCTGCTGGTCGGCAGACCAAGGATGTCTTAAATGAGATGATCTAGACTACAGGTTTTCGTTAGTTTCGATCTTGTATTCGTTGCAGCAGGGCAAGCGAAACCGATATGAAACGGACGGGGTTCGGAAATTTCCGTCGTTTTTCGGACGAACGCAGCTCTTATGGCGACGGTGCGGTGGTTGTTCGAACTTCCAACCACTATTGACTATTAGGTTATCTTAAAAAGACTTATATTAATATAAATTGGTTTAATAATATGGGCAAGCGTTGATGGCGAAGGGCTCCGCGGCCAGTTTCCAGTAAGTTGTTTCACGTCGAAAGGCTCTCCCATCCGATGGGTACACTCGGAACACTCAAAATTTATTTTTTTTATGATTACAACTTATTTTATTTAACATCTTGCATTTTCAGTTTTTAAAACCATATTCAAATAACAATAATAATAAAGATATTGAAAATATATTTTTTTTAATAAAAAAAAAATTTTAAACCTTAAAAGATCGTACACAAAAAACTGCCAGGCTGCTGGTCGGCAGACCAAGGAAGTCATAAATGGGATGATCTAGACTACAGGTTTTCGTTAGTTTCGATCTTGTATTCGATGTAATCAATGCAGCAGGGCAAGCGAAACCAATATGAAACGGACGGGGTTCGTAAATTTCCGTCGTTTTTCGGACGAACGCAGCTCTTACGGCGACGGTGGGTTGGTTGTTCGAACTTCCAACTACTATGGACTATTAGGCAATCTTAAAAGGAATATTATTATTATAAATTTATACAAAAATATTAACACGCGACAGCGGTGAGGCGCACCGCGGCAGGTTTCGTAAGTGGTTTGGCGTCTAAAGGCTCGCCTGACGGATGGGTACCCTGGGAACTCTTAAATTTTTGTTTTAAATATTTTTCGCTTATTTTTTTAAAATATGGCATTCAAAGTTTTTAAAAATATAGTGAAATAATAATAAAGATAACGAATAATTAAAAAAAAAAAAAAACTTTCAAAAATCGTACACAAAAATTTGCCAGGCTGCTGGTCGGCAGACCGCAAAATTCTTATATGGAATGATCTGGACTATTCATTGGTTTCATTTGTGTAGTCGAGGACGTAAAATCGACCAATTTTTTCCCCACTTTGACGCCGGCTGCCTCCGAACTTGCCAGGCTGCCGGTTGGCAGACCTGCTTTTTTCTCATTTTCTAATCGACCTTTATCATTTGAGACCATTCCCGTTCGTGTAGTCGATGACGTAATTTTGACCAAAAAAATCGCTGACTATTTCCATGACTGCGCGGCTCCTGCCAAGAGGCACACCGGCAGACCAGCTTTTTTAAGGTTTTCTAAATGCCCATTATCACTTAAAAGTAGTTTCATCCGTGTAGTCGATGACGTAGGGTTTACCTATCTCCCCTCCCGGTCTATATTTTATGAACTCTGCACACATATACATTTTAAACTCACCCATACTAGGCATCAAACATTCTGCGTGTTCCTAAGGGGGGTATCAATACACCCCAGCTCATACTCATATAAATCGTAATACATAGTTTGTTTCGAGTGGCGTGTTCCTCACCATTAGCAGAATGTGACCGTGGCCAGTCGATCGCCCTAACAATTTATCACCAGTGCTTTCTAAACAGTGGTGTAGCGGGTTATTAAATAAAATCCACACTTTTATACTTTGAACACAATTAGTCTTTATTGGGTGGGTACAATCAACCCACAAGTAGTTCTCAGTTCAATAATCTTAAAACAGTAGCTTAACTATAACAATAGCTTTTTGGGTATATCAAATAGTATTAATAGGGTTGCGTCTGCGTGGTTGAATTTAAGAACCCGGTTCCCAACGCATTTCTGCCGCCGCACCATACAAAACATCTGTGTACATGAAATTTCAGACAAAGCTACCATTGTAATTCGGTTTCGAACACAAGAATTTGTCAATTACGCTACTTCCGTTAGCATGTCGATGGGGACATGCCCCTGGCAGATGTAAGTACTACAAATTTGAGAACTTTTAGTACCTCTCCGGATATGGAAAGATTAACGGTAATATTAGTTGTAATGATCCGGCTATATATTACATATGACATCATGGCCTATCCCGGTGACTAGCTATCACTGGATAACAGTGGATCTGAGGAACGGGCATTTTTGGAAACAGTTCCTATTGGATTTATGAAATGGTCACTAACACTAACTGGGTCACCAAGATGAACTAAAAGCCGCACACAACTGCTAGTTTTAATAATAAGTAGCCCCTAAGGAAACTTCTTGTTTCCTAACCGCTCGTCAACTTATAACAAAGGAATTACGAGTATCTTTTCTCTCTCTGGAGACCTGAAGTTCACGCGGGCCGCCCCGGAAGGTAAAACTCAAAAACTTAGAGTTTAACTTGCCTTTATATCGGCCCGCTGCCCTAGCGGCGGGAAAGAGACAAGAGATGTTAGACAGAGAAAGTATTCGAGCATAGACACTTGTCAATATGCGCTCGAAACAATGAGATTTGCTACAGTGGTATATATCTATAATATAAAAATGAATCGCTGAATTTGTTGGTAAGCGCAAATCTCGAGAGCGGCTGAACCAATTTCGCTAATTCTTTTTTTAGAATATTCCTTGAAGTTCGAGGATGGTTCTTACGGAGAGAAAAATTAAGAAAATTAGATAATAACAGAAAACCTCGCACGTTTGGCAGTTCGCGTGTCAGAGAATGACATTTTGCAAAACAATGAATGATTGTTCAATCAGGATTCTATTTTTGAACAGTTGAAAAATTTATTTAAAGTAGGTACTTCCCTAATAGTTTGAATCGAATCAAGAATTTTAGATATTTTAAATAGGTACCAATTTTAAGATACATGAAAAATGGAAATTTGAATAAAAATTATAAAAGGTGGCACGCGGGCTGTTTAAAAACTGAATGTAATGGGATTGAATATATGGAACGCGGGAGGAGGGTTGGCGGGGCGAGGGAGCGAGAAAGGGAAGAGGGAAGGCGGGGAAGCTGGAAGGGGTACGCGGGAGGGGAAGTGGACGTGTGAGGGGGGAGGGGAACTCGGGAGGGGGGTTCGCGGGACGGGGGAAGGGGGGGGAGTGGAGTTGGGAGAGGGAAGGTAGAGGTGACGGAGTGGGAACGTGAGAGAGGAAGAGGACGCAGGAGAAGAAGGAGAGGCGGAAGGGGAACGGGACGAATGGGAAAGGACACACAGTTTCTTTATTAAATGGCATAGCAACGCATGCCGGGACCAGCTAGTTTTTAAATAAAAATAAGTTTGCAGTAGTTTACTGTTCTTTATTTTTTAATAAAACTTACAAACATTTCAATAAATTTAAAAAGAAAACAACATAACAATGGATAACTTGTTTCCGTCGATAACCCTTACAAATATTATGTTGATAATCCTAGTACTTATACTTTGGAAATAAGAAAATGGCTAATCACTTTTTATGTATTTATTTACAAAAATGGAATGAATTACATAGTTGTCACATACAAAAATGCAACGCAATTCCACAAGTTTTAGTGCTACAACTAGCTAAGTTTAGTTGCCTAATTGAAATATGGAAAAACACTTGTGGTAACTAGAGTTACCTAATCATAGAATTAAAGGAAACTGGTTTTTGGAGATTGCTGATTTCGGATTTACCTATGTAGTTGTAGCAATTACCCCACGATATGTCTCAACAAGTTCTGTTGGCGTCTTTGTTTCCCAAACATTGGGTGTACGCAATAGAGAGATCTGTAGTTTTTTTGTTTATTTTATTTAAGGAGAAAACACAGATACAGACAATAATTAACAAAACAATATTATGAACAATAACTTGAGAATTCGCCTGCACCCCAACTATTTCTCACTGATTGACTTGATAAATAAAGATTTTCAAATACATTTTTTATACATATTTAAAAATAAGTCATAATTAATAATGAATCGAAAATTATTTAAAAAGAAGCACATAAAAAGTATGGTGAATGATATAAGAGTTTTCTTTTTTTTATAAGAAAACAGCCTTCAATTTTCTACCCAAAGTGCTATAAGTATCAAAAAATATATCGTAATCCTTAAGGTTGTGGTTTTTATTAAACAATTCGCACATCCTTCTGATTGGATCCTTGACACCAGCATTTGTACGTGTCCGGTTAATGTGGAATAAGTCGTTAAGCCTAGTTGTTCTGGGTGGTATTTTAAAATTAATTAAATTGAGTAAGTCAGGACAGTCGATAACGTTGTTGCAGATTTTGTACAGGGTCATTAGGTCAAGGTATGTTCACCGGTTAGAGTGGAGACGTTATATTTCGAGAGCATAATTGTGTATCCCCGTTTAGGTGATACACACAAAAGCTAAATTTACAACACTCCCTCGACACAATTGTCCTGTAAGGTACTTTAGGCAGGTTAAAGTCAATATCGGTTCAAAAAGGTCGATGGTCTGACAGTCCTAAATCATGAATATCTGCTAAGAGCGGCGAACCATTGTTCTTTGAAATTAGTACATCTAATTTAACACCGGCATTCTGAGTTGGGAGGCCGAATCCAAGAATTTGACAGTTGTTGGCAATGTCATGCGCTCGAAACGAACGTCACTTATGCAGTACAGGTAAAATAGTACTAAAATGAACAAAAGAAAAGCTATAAATTAATTCAGTTAGTGACATCTGTAGTTTCTTTATCTAAGCTGATTACCTACAAATCATAATATGAGGGATAATAATTTGATATAACATATAATCATATAGCCCGGGCAGGTGGCGCTAACGGTCTTGATGACATTTAAATAACAAAGCATTTTGTTTCTGTGGGAGGGATCATGTTGATATAAAAAGATGATTTCAGATTATTTATTCTCCTTTTTACTGAAGATCGTACGAATTCAATAATAACAAGGCCGTTCTCGCCATTTTTAGCTAGAGATGGGGGAACCGGGCTGTTTGATATTGTAGCTTGTTTCAAGTGTTTTATTGATCATGATTAACCTTAAAGAAGTTGTAAATAAATCACTTGGTGAAAAATTACTCAGAATGTTTTTAAATTAAAAAAGGACCTGTACAAATTTCTTGCATTCGTGAAACTTTGTTCATACATTCTTCCTGCCAGTATAAATGAAGATCTGCAGAGTCCGCCCATTAAAAAGTAGTGGATCTTTATTAAAGTTTTTGAACCACTGTTTGCTTCCAGATAGTAAATACTGACTAGCTGTGACAGGAATTCTGATTAACAAATACAGTGCAGAACAATTGTCTCGCTCCTTAACATTTGTGGTACAGGTGTTGACATATGTTAGTCAAACAATTGAAACAATTAACATGACTCAAAAAACCATAAAGAAAACACGCAGAATGGTATCGAAATGCACAATACTAGTGTGCAATGTGATTTGCTCTAACATACAGCTTAGTTCCCAGTTAAATAAAAAATTTACCTCGATTATGCATTAATTACATATTACATATGTTGTATTGCTTATTTCTAATAAATATTTAATATTAGAAATAAGCAATATTTAAATTAAAATCTAAAAATACATAAGCTTAGGTTAGATAACATGAAGTGGAACTATTGTAGTTTAATAAATACATACTTAATAAAAACAATATTTTTCAATATTACGCGTGTTCAGTATTGGAAAAGAAAATATGGTAAAAAGTTCAACTAACAATTGTAAGACTTCAAAACTATAGGGGCGGTCAAAAAGTAATGCCTCCATTTTTTTATACTTAAATAAAGTTAGAAAAGCGAAAATTTTGAATTTGGTGCTATTCCTCAAACCTTCTACAATCTGCTGCAGTAGTAACTTTTTTGCGTTAACAGGTGGCAGCACTGCAGTCGCTTGCAACATGGCCAACATCGATGTTCGTATTAGACAGCTTTCTGTAATTGATTCTTCATTGTAGAAGGTGAAACGCCCATTCGCTTTCATGAAAGGCTGAAAAATGTGTACCATGATGCAACAGTAGACATCAGCACTGCTAGACGATGGGTTCATCACTGTAATGAAGCTGAAGGACAAACACTGCTGGTTGACGAAAAAGTGAGTGCACGCAACATTGAGCAAGTTGATGACATCATTCGCGGTGACCCCAGATCACTACAGATGTCGCATTCTTTCCCTCAGTAAAGCAAAACCTCCTAGATCACACTAGGTTTTGAGTAAAGGCAGTGTGATGACGATTGTTCGACAACTGATTTTATCCAACAAAAGTTTGTGGAAGGTTGGTACCAAGAAAGTTGGGCCAGGGTAAAGAAACGAGAAAAAAAAATAGCCTCACAACACTTGCAGCCTTAGTTTGAAAAACTTGTGACCGGAGACAGAACATGGATTCATTTTTTTTTTAATTGGATCACACAAACTCACCAAGGGCAAAAAAAATCAAAACTGTGTGATCGGCCAGGAAAGTTATGGAGACGGTGTTCTGGATGTGACCTTGTTTTTTACAACAGTGTGATACATGCCCTTGTTAAAAGACGGGCCAAAGCCGTGGAAATCGACAGATTGTAATGAAAAGTACCAAATTAATCGTCAATAGTGTAGTTTTCAACCCTTGCAACTACATTTTTATATCTCGACAATTAAAGGAGAAAAAAAATAGGAAGCATTACTTTTTGACTGCCCCTAGTATTAATGAAATGTACGATTAATTGTAGAGTTAAGGGAACGTACCCATACTACGTGACCAACTTTTTGCATTTTGCAATTTTTAACCCCCCCCCCCCCCCCCCCCCCCCCCCCCGGTGACCAAAATCCTAACCAAACCGCCGCTCATTTGTATGGAGCGTGACATTTTGAAGACCCCCCCCCCCCCCCCTAAACGTGTCACGTAGTATGGGTACGTTCCCTAACATGTTTAAGGTGGACCATGGGGATTTTAAACAACCCGCTTCGATCTGGCGAGGTTAAAGGTGTTGAAAGATATTCATTATGATGTCGAGTAAGTAATTAAAAAAAACGAGATAAACAATAAATTACTTCACTATCGTCTTCTGTTCCTACATTTGGCTGATTTTAAATAATGTAGTAAGGCCATTTTCCGCATGGAATCTGGTCCTTTATATGGTTTTCTATCTCTGCCACATAATTTTGAATTGATGTCTGCACACCAGGCCCTAATAATATAGGGCACAGTCAATTTTACAATTGATTCCGTCAATTTTTTTTTATGCTTCTGACAATAAATCCAATCAAAACATACATATTTGAGAATAGTTTCTTTAATAATGTGCACAATACGCACATTTTCGCAATTATGATTTAGTACATACTCGACGACATAATGAATTTCCAGAGCGTTGAGAGCAAAGTTTTTCGATGGATAAAGTTTCCCTGCGACATGAATTTCGAGAAATAACCTGAATGAGTTGACGGGATCATATGGATCACCAACACAAGATGATTTGCATTCCTCACAACGTCGGATAGTTTTCAACATTATTTTAAATAAAAATCCTGCAATATAAGGGTCGGTACTCGATGTTTGCATGGAAAATGAATCACAAATTTCCCCAAATTGAGCATCTTTGTCCGGTATAGTGACAAAAGAAAGAGAAGTTACGTTAACGTTAGTGGAAGAGGTGGATTGAGCAAAAATATCAGTAATATTAGACAGAATGGTAGAATCATCAGCTTCACAATTATTGGTACCAGGAGAAAGTGCACACAATAAAAAATTACATACCATAAGAGATTTATAAGCAGCCGTAAACAAGGTAGGGGACGGATTTCGGACACCACGACTTCTAATATTTCTGAAAACTTTTTCCAATGAGACTAGGTTCAGGTAGCCACATTTTAAATGTTTAAAGCCACAATCTTCCAAAAGATTCCACAATTTAATAATGCCATAGATGGAAAATATCCAATTATCTATTACTGGAACCAAAGTCCTAATGTTGGCGCCTGTAGTCTGATGGACATATTTCATTGTGCTCATTATTTTCAACGACTCGGTCCACAATTGAATGTGTGGGGAGTAATTCGATAAAGCCACACAATATTTTTTCCCTCTGGGACGTGCTGATATCCCATTGAAACTAGCGAATAATGCATCAAAAAATTGCAAAACTCGAGCAGTTTGCAATGGATTTTTAGCAAACGCCTCTGGACGTAAATAATTCAGTGTTTCCAGTCCGGCAGACATTTTGTCACTAAAAATTTCTGAAGCAACTTTAAATTTCATTTTATTAATTTTCTCCGGAACTATGTGCTTTTCTGTCACTCCGTATGTCCTCTTGAATGTTTCGGCTGGCACAAGTTGTAAGCGGTCACCAAATTGTCCCACGAAGCTAACTTTTTTATCCCACCTTCATAAAAAACGAGATCTTTATCTAAAAGATTATTACGAACACTCTTCAAAAGGTGAGGTATGTCAAACAAGGGAAAAATCATGTTTTCATTTACCATGAAGTATCCACCCTTATATTCTGTTTCATTACTTAGGCAACTTGTTCGAGTGTCTTCAAGCAAGGCTTTAACCACCCTACGGTTAACAGTACCTTGGTCGCACACAGTTGCAACTGGCTTGAGACCACAATCCAACAATTTGCCTAAAACAGTTTGAAGAATTTCTTTCAAGTCTAAATAATTAGTTCCACCTTCTGAAAATGAAAAATAAACTGGCTGCTTGTAGGGAACGGTAAGGCCTTTAACCATTAAGACTAGAACATGATCCGCAAATTTATTTTTTCTTGTATTACCATTATCCTCCAACCCTTCAATAATTCCACTATCAGCGTTGAAAATAAGACGAGCAGAAATAGTCATCTCATCAAACATTAAAATGCAGTATTTTTGAATATCCTCCATAGAATCTACCTTTCTTTCTAAACGGTCAAATAAATTTTGATTAATTCCCGGTTTGAGAGATACTGAATCAAGTACTTTATTAATAATCGCAGGCGAAGGTAATGTAAAAATTTTGGCCAAGAATGGATAACATTTTGGTCCTCCGTTGTATACAACAAGAGCCATAGCTTTTTCCACTTTATTATATTTTGGACGTTTAAGATTTTCTAGTGGCATAATGAACCTAGAGGGAAAGGAATTTAAACTTGAAAAAGAATCTTCCAAGCAGGTTGAATCTCTGAAGCGAGTTGCAATAGCACAACGTTCTTTTAAAGTACAATTATTCCTTCGTTTAACATATTTTAGATAACGCCTGGCCTCTGAAATTATAAAATGTAGTTTCTGTTTCCTGAGCGCCTGGTTTTCAACTGAGGGCTGCTGCTGCTGCTCCTGCTGCTGCTCACTTGAACCAACGTATCTCAAAATCCCCTTCCTTTTACCTAGAAAAAGATAATATTTTAGGTCGATGATTACAACAAAGGGTACCAAACAATGAGGGGTAAATTTTCAAAATCACCGGACACGCTTAACCCATTGGCCACAAACCCCGGCAGCCTGTCGGGTGTGCAACTCAGGTACTTAACCACAAACCCCGGCGTGCTGACGGGCTAGAGTAAGTCCGCCAAAAAACGGAAAACAAACACGACAGGGACATTTTTTAATAAAATTTTAAATGCCGAAAGCCCTGTAGGTAATTCTTCATTCATTTTGTGGAATTGGAAATAATATGTTTCTTATGTTTTTCCCTGATATTTTTGTTCCAAGTTTTGTATGCAGCCAGCCGCCATTAAATTTCTTCAAAATTGCGAGTGGTTCTAGGCTTTTGGTAGTGACCCTGAACGTCCCTGATTGCTGTGAGGACTATCATACTAAATTATTTTATTAGTTATTAGTAACCATGTATGTAAAAAAACAAAAATTATTAATGTTCGATTTATGAATATTATGTTTTTTGTAATTTTTCGAATAAAAATGTGGAAAAAATCTTGCGAAAAACGAAGGTTATATTTGAATCCTTATTTGCACATATTTAAAAAAAATTTAAATATTATTTATTTTTATGTTTTTCTTTACCTGTCAATATATAAACAATTTAAAAAAAAAAATCATTTGAATATATGCTTCAAAAGTTACAATAGATTTACTACACCAATGCAGTTTTTCTATTTTTGGTACAAAATTAATTCAGTGGTGAAGGCCAATTTTTTAGCTCATTTATTCTGTGGCCAATGGGTTAATAAGAATATTTTTTAGAAAAAATTAGACACACCTCAATCACTATAAAATACAACTTTTTGCATTTGGGGCGATGAAACTGAATTCAAAATTTCTGCGACAATGTGTCATTTCATGTATCTGTATGAAGTAGGCTACGAACTAGCATCTATGCCTGTGTATAGTATCAGGGATACCAACATAACAAAATGAGAGAAATTATTGTAAAAGGCCACGAATTGACGCTGCTTCACGTGCAAAAGTTAATTTTCATTTTAATCACTGGAGCGATAGCACAATTTAAAACATTTTTCTCCGATTGTTCGAGATTGACCTCGGTGACCATAATGAATGAATATTTTCTGCCCACATTAAAAAATTCATACCTCTGAATTTTAATATGGAGACATACAAACTGATTATAGTTCTATATAGCCAATGAATTCACCTATTTTTTTGTTGATTATCACATATTCATAGGATTTATAAAAAAATATATAATAAAATCGTAAACTTCTACTTAATTACTTACAAATAAGGGAAAATATGCCAAAATTGAAAGCAAAGTAAAATAGTGCCATGTTGTGACAAAAAGCGCCCCAGTGGTTATGCAATTGAAATTTTAAATGCAGTATTTTCCTTCGCTCCAAATGCAAAAAGTTGTATTATAAAGTAAAGGTGAATCTTAAGTTTTTTCTAAAAAAATCAGTGTCCCGTGGTTTCAAAAATTACCCAATGATGAACAAACAAAAAACTAGAAATGTGCTTACGTGTAGAACCATCATTTTTTGGTGTGGCAACTGAAGTACTGCTGCCGGGTCCGACAGGAACACTTATGTCTGAAATAAAATAATTATTTTAATTCTTGAACAATGGAAGAAAAGATCGATGAATTAGATGAACAGAATGCAGAATACCATTTACCATTGGGTGCTTTTGGTATTTCTAGGTGACAGCATAAAAACATATGTTCCTTATTACAATAATGCTGAAGCCTTTTCTTGCACACTAAATAATAGTGAGTCAAACAACGTATGTATGTTTGCTTCCTTCAAAGGAAAAAGAAATCATTTTCTTGTATCTCCCTCACATGCCGTGCCATGCCATGCTGTCGCTGTGGGCGCTGTGGCACACTAGACCCCCTGTAGAGTTGTGACAGTGTGTGTTATAGTTACAAGAGTAAAGTTGATGTCCTCCCGCCCGCGACCTCACTTGTGAAGTGGATATTGCGCTCCAATATTAAATTAATATGTATGTACTATTATTATCATCCTGCAAGTACCATTCTACACAGATTCAAGCCAAATTTACAAAACATTAGAATTCATGTCAATAAGACAACTTTATGCCAAATCTGCACTACTACACTTCCTAATTGGCTACTAGCCGACCCAAGGGACAGCACAACTAGGTTCAAAATAGATTATACTGTATTATAGTCAAATAAACCTAATATGTTGATTTTTTTTTGTAAATGTCTAGGCGTTCCAGTGGTATGACTTGAATGCAGTGGAGTAGCGTGCCTTGGAGGGGTCCCTGTATCAAAATTAGTTGGGGGGCCCAAATGAAGGATAAAAATTTCTCACAAAAAAAAGCAAAAGGCCTCTGTAGCCCGGGGGCCCCGCATCATTGATACGGCGGTAGCTACGCCCCTGCTTTTTTTTTTTCTTTGTGTGCCCTATCAGGTCCCCCCAACATTGGCGATCACTCTTGAAAATGTCTCTCTGTCTTGCGCTGCCCGGAATAGCTCCTCCACACTTCTAATGCCGGTCCACTCTCGTGTATTTTGCAGCCAAGACATTTGACTCCTACCAGGCCCTCGGCGATCCTCTACCTTGCATTTCAATATTAAATGGAGCAAGTGATACTTCTCCCATCGAAGTATATGACCCAGTTATGAAATTTTCCTGACTTTTATTGATGTAAGCATCTCTCTATCTGCTCTAGCCCGCCTGAGAATTTCTGTGTTGGTGATCATGTCGGTCCATGGGACCTTGAGCATTCTCCAGTGAAGCCACATTTCAAAAGCCTCGAACCTGTTCATGGTATTTACTTTCAGGGTCCATATTTCACATCCATACAGCAAGACCGACCACACATAACATTTTAGCATTCTCTGCCTTAGTTTTAAGCTGATATTGTCATTGCAGAAGAGGGATTTCATTTTAATGAATACAGTTCTTGCTGCTTCAATTCTGCACCTAATCTCTACATCTGGGTCAAGAGTCTCCGTGAGAATACTGCCGAGGTATCTAAATCTTTCCACCTTTTCGACATTGCAACCATTTAACTTAATTTATTTATTGTTTGTTTGTAAATATTACATAATACAATATAATGAACTTAAAATGTCCAACTAGGCATATGCCCGTTTTAGGACATTCCAATATGATAATGTTTTTACATGTAAATTATAGTAAGTTATAGTGTTGACTATTCTGTTGGTAAAATAACACATATGTGTATTCATATTCTAGAATACTTTCAGTTTTACTACGACATTTTTTCAATTGTTTAGCTGACATAATAAACTAAGGAAATATTAATAGATAAAACAAGAAAAATGAATTTGAAAATGAAAATGAATGAAGAAATTCTGTTGGTAAAATAATACAAATATATATTCATAAACTAGTATACTTTCAGTTATACCACGACATTTTTTACTATTGTTTAGTTGACATAATAAACTAAAGAAATGTTAATAGATAAAACAAGAAAATGAAAAATAAAAAACTGAAAGTAAAGAAGGAACTTTTCCTTTAAGGAAAAATATCACGAAGAATTGAGCAATTTTCAAACTTACTTTATGTAAAAATACAGTTACTGTAATGCTAATATAATACCAATATAAATTAAAATGTAAAGAAAAACAAAGAAAAACAAAAATTACAATTCAATTACTGTTGTTTAGCATATTCTCGCATTCAGCTCTCCCCAAGACCAGAAGCCAATTATTTACCTGCATACACAGAATATTAGTACTCTTTGACTTCCATGCATCAGGTATGAGATTGAGCAATTTAGGGCCTAAGTATGAGAATTGTCTCTGTGCTAAAGATGAGGAAGTGGTGGGCGGAACTATTGGGTTTTTTTTTGCATGTCTTGTATTATGACAGTGGTTTACGGAAGCGTAGTGGTGCCTCTGTTTTTGAGTATGTAATATGATTTTCCTCATGTATAATTGTCTTACATCAAGAACACGAAACTCTGCGAACAATGAATCGCTGGGGTATCTGAAAGGTTTTTTCAGTATGAACTGTATCACTGATTCAGAGTGATTCACTGATAGTCGTCCAAATGTCATCCATTTAGTTTTATTGACGTTGATTGTTAGGCCCCTGCTTGAATGTTATAATTTAGATATGAATTGAATGTTGTACTTTGATATTTTGTTTCTTATTGCTTCATACATAGGAAATTTCATTCTTTTTATAGTGTACCTAAGTTTTTTTTTGTTGTTAAAATTCAAACAAATTAGGTACATGTTAAAAATATTTTGTTAGCAATTATTATGAAAAAAGTCACAAAACTACACTTCACAAACTTTGTGGTTTTCAGGTACGCAAATACGTAAATGGAAATTTTTGGGGAAGGCATATCATTATGTAAAACTAAACAAACAAAAATATGCTCTTAAACATAAAATACTGCAACTCTTTCTTACACACTAAATAGTTTGTTGAAAAAGAGAACAAACAAGCAATGTATAATATCAGACAGTATTTTTATTATTTTTTATATATGTAATAAGAAATAATAAAAAAATATATATGTCTGCGTGTCTGCTCCCTCACACGTATTAAAGAAATGAAACGCCATTCCCTTTGCCGTCACAGTAGGAATTATAAAAGCGATTAAATGCAACTGACGTTGCTGTGCCATCACCGTAGGAATACTAAAAGCTCCCAATCCCTTTAACTAATAAAAACACATGTATACCTTCATCATTTCCTAGAATATTTTTAGCAGCAACAGCCACACCAGCCTCAACGCTGGGCCCTGGGAAGATATTTTGCTCTAAAATAAAAAATTCAACATATTAACCAAAGTTCATGAAGAAAACAGAATTATTATTCCCTTTTAAGTAATGTACTGTACCTTTATCACCTTCTGTGACCCTTTTGTCAGCATCATGTCCACCGCTGGCCTCTGGTAAGACAATATATTCTGAAATAAATATATTCAACACATTAACCAAAGTTGGTGAACCAACTGTAAAATATTATTCTCTTTCAAATCATTTAAAATATATACCTTCTAAAACCTTAAAACCTTTTAGGACCCTTTTGGCAGCAATAGGTACACCGCTCGGCACTTTGAAGACATTATGCTCTAAAATAAATAATTCAACACATTAACCTTGAAAGTTCATTACCAAAACAGAATTATTATTTCGTTTGAAGTAATGTAAAACAAATGTATACCTCCACAATCTTCTGTATCCCCTTTTCCAGCAACAGCCACTCCGCTGAGCCTCGGCAAGACATTACACTCTGAAATAAATAATTTTACAAAATAACCAAAGTTCACAAACAACACACAATATAATATTATTCCCTTTCAAGTAATGTAAAACAGATGTCGGGTGAAATGCAGATCCTGCCACAGTTTGGAAATTTAATAAAAAGGCACTTTCTAGATGAGAAAAGTGCGGAGAAGCTGAATAAATAAAAAATTAAGGCGCGCTCGGCAAAATTGAGGGAGATACAGCCATTTAAAGTATAAATAAAATTTCACTTCGTGAACCGATACTACGACACTCCGCCCGCCATTTTGTCACTGTTATGTTGGTATCCCAGACCTACAAACAAGAGCCAGATACGATTGTAGCCGACTTCGTGGGATAAATAATAAAGCTCGTAATTATGAAAAACAGAATTAATAATATAATGTAAACAAACCTCTTATCAGGTACTGGAATGGAGACAAATCATTCAAATCCTGGGATGTTTTTTAAAATAAAGATAATATACACAAGCCCGCTACACAAACCCTGCGTAGCCAAACAAACCATTCAAAAACGTAGGCTGTTTTTTAAAGTAAAGATAACATACACAAGCCCGCTACACAAACCCTGCGTAGCCAAACAAATCATTCAAAAACGTAGGCTGTTTTTTAAAGTAAAGATAACATACACAAGCCCGCTAGACAAATTTCATAATTACGTGCCTTATCAGTTATCCCACGAAGTCGGCTACAATTGTATTTAGCTCGTCTTTGTATCAGGGATACCAACAGTGACGAAATGCCCGCCGGGCTGTCATAGTGTCGGTTCGCGAAGTGAAATTTTATTTAACGCAATTGAAAATTAATTACTAATCAAAATTTTTTTTCTATAGCTTTCTGCACTTTTTTCCATCTTCCAGATTAAAGTTCTCAACTTAAAACGCGGTGAAAACATGGTTTTTTGCAAAAAACAAACTGTGGCAGGATCTGCATTCCTCCCCAGATGTCTACCTTCAAAACCTTTTAGGACACTCTTGGCAGTAATAGCTACACCGCTCTGCCCTGGGAAGACATTACGCTCTGAAATAAATAGATAATTCAACACATTAAAGTTTGTTAACAAACTGCAGAATATTATTCCCTTTTAAGTAATGTAATGTACCTTTATCATCTTCTGTGACCCTCTTGCCAGCATCAGCTATGCCGCTGGGCCCTGGGAAGGTAATATACTCTGAAATAAATATATTGAACACATTAACCAAAGTTTGTGAACAACTATAGAATATTATTCCCTTTCAAATAATTTAAAACAGACGAATACCTTTAAAACCTTTTAGGATCCTTTTGGCAGCAATAGGTGCACCGCTGGGCTCTGGGAAGGTTATATACTCTGAAATAAATTTATTTATTTATAATTTCTCACCATACATGTGTTCTTATTTTTTTTTTTACAAAAATATTAACCTCACTAGGCTAGCAGCCTGTATTGAGGTTAAATTCATAAATTTGAGTGGTGCATTTACACACAAATCACTAAAATACAAAACACTACATCCAAAACACTAAAATATTATATGCGGAAAGTAAGAAATAACAATATTATATTGGTGACCAGATGGGTAATTTGTAACAATATAGACCATAAAACAAATCCTTAATAAATTACTATACCCACCAAGAAACAAAGGTAGTTCAAAACAACTAGGGTGACACTCCGATTTTTACAAATGGGACTCAAATAAAATCTGGTTATTTAAAAAATATATATGTTTATATATATCTTTTTATTTAAAAAACAAATATTATTAAAAAAAAATATCTTATTATTTTAAAATATGTTTTTTTTTTTTTTTTATTACACCTTAACCAAAGTTGGTGAACAAACTGTAAAATGTTATTTCCATTCCAGTAATTTAAAACAGATGTATACCTTCAAAACCTTTTAGGACCCTTTTGGCAGCAATAGGTGCACCGCTGGGCTCTGGGAAGGTTATATACTCTGAAATAAATATATTCAACACCTTAACCAAAGTTGGTGAACAAACTGTAAAATGTTATTTCCATTCCAGTAATTTAAAACAGATGTATACCTTCAAAACCTTTTAGGACCCTTTTGGCAGCAACAGCTACAACGCTCGGCCCTGGCAAGACATTATGCTCTAAAATAAATAATTTAATTCATTAACAAAAATTGGGAAACAAAAGATAGAATATTTTTCACTTCCAAGAAATGCAAAATGTATACCTTCATCATCTCTTGGGCCCCTTTTGGCAGCAAAAGCTACAGCTTTGTGCCCTGGGAACATATTGTGCTCTGAAATAAATAAATTCAATACATTAACTAAAGTTTGTGAACAAACTTAGTTAAGGGGTCATCCATTAAAACCCGGGAATGTTTGTCTTTCTTTAAAAAAAAATAATGTAGAATATTATTTCCTTTTAAGTAATGTAAAACATATGTATACCTTCATCATCTTCTATTACCCCTTTGGCAGTAAGGGAACGTACCCATACTACGTGACACTTTTAGGGGGGGGGGGGGGGTCTTCAAAAGGTCACGCTCCATACAAATGAGCGGCGGGTTCCTTAGGATTTTGGTCACCGGGGGGGGGGGGTTAAAAATGGCAAAAAGTTGGTCACGTAGTTTGGGTACGTTCCCTAACAGCTATACCGCTGTGCCCTGGGAAGACATTATGATCTGAAATAAATAAATCCAATACATTAGCTAAAATTTGTGAACAAACTGTAGAATATAATTCCCTTATAAGTAATGTAAAACAGATGTATACCTTCATCATCTTCTAGCTCTCCTATCTCCCTTTTGTCAGCAACAGCTGCAGTGCCGTGCCCTGTGAAGTCATTATCCTCTGAAATAAATAAATTCAATAAATTAACTAAAGTTTGTGAACAAACTGCAGAATATGTCCCTTCTAATATAAAACAGATGTAAACCTTCATTATCTTCTAGCTCTCCTATCTCCCTTTCGCCAGCAACAGCCGCAGTGCCGTACCCTGGGAAGACATTATCCTCTGAAATAAATAAATTCAATAAATTAACTAAAGTTTGTGAACAAACTGCAGAATATGTCCCTTCTAATATAAAACAGATGTATACCTTCATTATCTTCTAGCTCTCCTATCTCCCTTTCGCCAGCAACAGCCGCAGTGCCGTACCCTGGGAAGACATTATCCTCTGAAATAAATAAATTCCATAAATTAACTAAAGTTTGTGAACAAACTGTAGAATATTATTCCCTTCTAATGTAAAACAGATGTATACCTTCATCATCTTCTAGCTCTCCTATCTCTCTTTGGTCAGCAACAGATGCAGTGCCGTGCCCTGGGAAAACATCCTCTGAAATAAATAAATTCAATAAATTAACTAATGTTTCTGAACAAACTGCAGAATATTATTCTAATGCAAAATAGATGTATACCTTCATCATCTTCTAGATCTCCTATCTCTCTTTCGTCAGCAACAGCTGCAGTGCTGTGCCCTGGGAAGACATTATCCTCTGAAATAAATTAATTCAATACATTAACTCATTGGCCACAAACCCCGGCAGCCTGCCAGGTGTGCAACTCAGATACCTAACCACAAACCCTGACGGGCTAGAGTAGGTCTGCCAAAAAACAGAAAACGAGCACGGCAGTGACATTTTTGAATAAAATTTTAAATGCCGAAAGCTCTGTAGGTAATTAATAATTCATTTCGTAGAATTGGAAATTTTTTCACGGATATTTGTTTTCCGAGTTTTGTATGCTGCCAGCCGCCAATTAATTTCTTCAAAATTGCGAGTGGTTCTAGGCTTTTGGCAGTGACCCTGCATGTCCCTGTTTGCTTTGAGGACTATCATACCAAATTATTTTATTAGTTATTAACTTTTTGAATAAAAATGTGAAAAAAAAACTTATCGAAAAAAGAAAAGGTTATATTTGTATCCTTATTTGCTGCACATATTTTAATATTTAAAAAAATATATTTTTATGTTTTTCTTTACCTTAATCCAAAATGAAATACAAACTTAACCCCTCCGAAAATCGCCATTTAAGCCCTTAAACTGTCTCAAACGAAATGACATTTTACGAAAACATTTTGTTATTACTGCTTCACAATTAAAGCTGTATAAATGAAACATTACTGAATGTAGCCGAATAGTAAAAACTGTTTTAGAAAGGTTACAAAATAAGCTTTCAAATTATTATATTACAAATAAATATTAGCATTTGTAAATATTAAAATTTAGAATGCAAACATTAAAAATAGGTAAAAATGATTCACGTGATGTTTTTATGTGAAAACGGTACTAAAATCACAGATTGTGTAAACAACAATACTCATTCTATTGTATAAATGTGTAATGAACACTTTCGTCACCTCACTTTTTTATCATTTCATATAAAAATATTTAATAAAAATTAAATATGTCGAGCGCGGTCGAGCCGCCGGTAGTAAATTTCGGCAGGTAAATATTTGTGTCAACTACGCGACTGACAGCATTTTCCTGTTATGTATTTCTATGGACAACTTGAATAGGGATGTACAGCTTGACCTACTATCGACCTTTTACTTTTTGTTTTAGTGATGTAACTAAAACAATAACGATTTCTATGGAGACGTTTATTGTTCTTGACTGCTGTCGTATTTCTAATGCATATATCTGCTTAAGTTGCGGAGGGGTTAAAGAAATTAATTCACTTGAAAGTACGGTTCAAAAGTTACAATAGATTTAGTAAACCAAAGCAGATTTTCAATTTTTGGTACAAAATTAATTCAGTGGTAAAGGCCAATTTTTAGCTCATTAATTCTGTAGCCAGTGGGTTAACTAAAGTTTGTGAACAAACTGTAGAATATTATTCCCTTCTAATGTAAAACAGATGTATACCTTCATCATCTTCTAGCTCTCCTATCTCTCTTTGGTCAGCAACAGCTGCAGTGCCGTGCCCTGGGAAGACATTAACATCTGAAATAAATAAATTCAATACATTAACTAAAGTTTGTGAACAATTTGCAGAATATTATTCTCTTCCAAGTAATGTAAAACAGATGTATACCTCCATCATCTCCTATTACTCTTTTGGCAGTAACAGCTACAACAACATTATGCACCGAAATAAATAAATTCTTATTAATCACTGGCGAGTACACGGCATGCGTTACAATGAAAGTGTTTCCCCCCCTCTCCCATATCCTCCCCGCCCTCCCATTTTCTCTCCCTGCCGCTAAACTATGTGAAATACACAATTTTTTCAAGAACATTTTTTTTCTTTATTCATAAAATATCTTTTATATACAGATTTTTTGACCACCACAATAGGCACATGCCCGTTATCTTGGTAGTCGAAATATGTATAAATGTAATATGTACAGTCTGTCAAATAAGAGTAGAAAATATATGAGGGTGCCACTGTAGTTCAAATGGCAATACTAAACATATAACTCATGGTGTTGATGTAAAGCTGTGTAACCACATTTTTATAAAAAATTAAAAAAGCGTAAAAGTGAAAAAAAAAATTTTCATTACAATATAGCTACCCACTGATCTCAAAATTAGAATTGCGTATAGGTATATTATTATTATACCTTCGCAATTTTGTGTTAACTTAATGAAGAAAAACGATAATGTAATAAAATATAAAGCACAGTTTAGAGATTGCTCACATTTATTTCATACTAGCTTAAGTACCAGCGTTGCCCGGGCTTTAGATCGTGTCTCTTAGATCTGAATATACAGGGTGTCTGGGGGTAAAGTGCATTAACTTCGGGAGGAGATTCTACAGGATAGTGTAAGTAAAAAAGATAAATAACTTTTTTCGAAATTCCAACTTTTAGGGGTAGTTTTATGGTAAAAACATAAAATTTGACCGGCGTGCGCGGCCAGCTTTATTATTTTCCGCTGTTACGATGCAGGCCAATCACCACCATTTATTGTTACCACGATCGTGCCCGGCAGGCTCCCGGCAAGTATCTCACACTAAGGATTTTTAGTATGCGTTATTTTTAGTGGCATGCGCACAAAGTTTCATCGCAATAGGATGAAAGTATAGGAAATAATTTCATAATGCCAGAGCTCACTATTATTTATTTATTACGCTCCCTAATGGGCTTTTACATTCTAGTTTATAAGTTATTACACAGTTGTTTTAAATACTTCAAAACTAAAACAATACAGAAAATATAATACAATGAAAAAAATTTAACAACAAAAACACATCTATAATAGAAAAAACGACTGCACCAAATTGGATAATTCTTTTTTTTTGTGTGTTCGTTATTGTCACGACAAGGTTTTTTATAAAACTTCCGGTGAGCTCCAGCATTATAAAATTTGTATAAAAAAATTGCTATTGGTGGCACGCGAGGTTTGAAAACTGAATGTATGGAAAGCGGGGGGTGGGAGAGATGAGGGGAGGGGGGGGGAGTGGGGAGGAGGGAGGGGGGGAGAGCGGGGGGAGGGGGAGAGCGGGGGGAGGGGGGAGGGAGGGCGGTGAGAGTGGGGAGAGGGGCGGAGAAGGGGGAGAGGGGGGGAGGTGGAGGAGGCAGAGTGGGAACCCCCCTTACACCATGCGAGCGAAGCCGCGGGAAAAAGCTGGTAATGAAATAAAATACATTGGAAGTCTCCCATAAATAAATAAAATTATCCTTTTTTGCTGTTAAACTTATAAAATATTTTTCTAATCTAATTAATTTTTTTTTTAATATTATTCTAAATTATCAGCGTTCGGGTCGTTATTTTTAGAAACAGCTTGTCTTTTGACATAGGCCTCCTCTAAAGATTTTCATTTTTCTCTATCCTTTGCAACTCTGATCTATTCTGGACCAGCCTCCTTTTTTAGATCATCTTCCCATCTTTTCATTTGTCCACCTTTTGTTCCTTTTACCATCTCTTGGATACCACTCTGTACTATTCTGGTCCATTTCTCTTGTCTTTCTCTTAAAATATAAATAGGTATTCAATATAAACGAAAATTAAAGAAATTATACACGTGTCTAGATATAGAAAAGAATTTAACTCGTTGAATGCCGCGAGTAAATGAGGTTGGTTGTAACCAATTAGCGTTCGCAAAAAGCGGCGGCCATGACACCCAATGTCCCGCGATTCTGACAGCGTCCTTGAGAAATTTCGTACATAGAAAGGTCAAAGTTCAAAACCAAAGAATTTTTCCCGCGCATGCGCAAGAACTGCGCACGCTCCCGCGCTCCGGTAAATCATTAATATAAATTATATGGAGTCACCAATCTAATTGCGGTTTTCTCTATGGTAAAGAGCGATAATAGAGCAAGCGATTCTGACCGTGTTCTTCATACACTTTCTTTATACGTAAGGGTCAAAATCGCGTGTAAAGTCTCATGATACGCCGGCGCACGAGCGGCAAATGACAGGTTAAAGAAACAATGTTTATATTGGTTTTTTTAATCTCTCAGCTAGTGATTTTTGGCGAACATAACTGTATGTGGGGAGTGAGTTTTTTAGTTAATTTTTTAAATATTTTTTCATATATTATAGTAGAAACTAAAAATAAACCTATATTTTGAATTCAAACGACATCGACATCAATCCACGCAAATAAACCAACATTAAAAAAATGTGCACAAGAAAAAATGGCTTCCTTCCTCTGAATGACGCTAAAAGAATTTTTAAACTAAAACTGTGAAGTGGGTATTGTAGGTACGTGTTCCAAAACTTCAACAAACTATGCGCAGATGTCCATAGATGCCACTACAAGTAAAATATTTTCATTAAATATGACGGCGTTTGAATAATAGCTGCAGACGTAATGTTTCGGCCATACTCTTCTGGGCATTTTCGCTTTGCCGAACCGTTTCAGCCATACTCGTAGAGAGGTTAAGGTGAAATATATCTCCCAGATCAGAATATTTATTTCCGAGATTATGAAGTCTCAGAATAGGGGAATTTTGGTAAGATAGTTTCCTGCCGAGCGATTCTCTATGTTTTGTGAGATCGAGATAGATCTCGGGCGAGATCTCCTGTCAGATTTGTGTGATTTTCTTTGGCTGTTATTTGCCTGCATGATTATTTATTCATTTAACAGCCTTAGAAAATCACACAAATCTGACAAGAGATCTCGCCCGAGATCTATCTCGATCTCACAAAAGATAGAGAATCGCTCGGCTGATGTTGTTAAAGTAAAAGGGTAGTAAATGTCGGCAAGATCTTTTGGGAATATGGATGTTGATTAATTGAAGCAATTCAGGACAGTCAATTTTGCAGTATTTTATGTAATAGAATTAAATCTGTGTTAATTCTTCTTTCTGAAAGTTTTAATAGGGACATTTATCCAGAAGGTAATTATAGTCAATGTTTTGTATAGGAATAGGCAATTTATAGTTTATGTACCACAGGAACGTATGTTGAATATTTTCAATATAATATAGAAACGGCGGGTATGCGTACGTCAAATCACCAAAGTTTCATTGCAAACGAATGAATGGTTTAGGAACACATAAGGGACAAACAAAGAAACATTCATCTTTACATATTGATAAGTCGGGTACACATTATACGTCATACATACGTCTGGTAATGTTATTTTATTGTGAAAACCAAGCATATTATGGGTCCGAGTGGTCATGATAAGATTAACCAAAGTTTGTGTGTTTTTTTTTTACATAAGCTCCACACAGGAGGCCCTGGGGAAAATAATTTCCCACAGGGCCTATGTCATCTTTAGGGATGCTGTATGGAGGGTTTTTTTTAGGAAAGGAAGGAAAGGAGAGTTCTGGGAAGGAAAAGGGCAGGGGTGGGTGGGAATCTAGGGTTCAGTGTGTCCTGGTCATTCGCCTCCAAGACCTAGACAAACCTCACCCCATGAACCCGGGCACCCCTGCTAAATCACCAAATGTAGCGAACCACTGGGGGTGGCCTATGGCAGAGGTGTTGGTTATCCAATAAAGGTTCCCGGGGCGGCGGTACCCATTCCTGCCCCCCAAATTTGTGAACAAACTGTAAAATATTATTCCTATTCAAGTAATTTAAAACAAATGCATACCTTTATCATCTCTTAGAACCTTTTTGGCACCAACTACCGCACTGCTAGTCCCTGGGATGACAGTAAGCATAATGACTGAAATAAATTTATTTATGTACATTAACCAAAGTTTGCGAACAAACTGTAGAATATTATTCCCTATAGAGGTTCTGATGGCGAGTGCACCAGATATAAAAGTTATTCAAGATTTCCTGCAAGGGTTTGCAATAATTTTCATCATTAATGATTTTAATGACGTGAGTGAATGCCGGTAACTCTATTAATGGAGGACTGAACGCTGTTGGCACCAACAAAAAACTGTCCAAAGACGCGAAACTAGCCGTCCACAATGGAGTACTGGTACCTACCCTGATGTATGGCAGGGAGGCATGGAACTGGCAGAGGAAGGATGAAAGTAGACTGAATGCTGTAGAAATGAGATCCCTGAGGCGTATGTGTGTTAAAAGCATGTATGATTGTGTGAGAAATGTGGAGATCCGCAAAGAATGCAAGGCTGATGTAAGCGTAATATCAAGAAGTAAGATCAAGAAAGAAATGCTCCGATGGTTTGGGCATGTAGAGCGAATGTGAATGGTAGAAGAAGTCGGGGACGCCCGAGAAAGACATGGCACGACCAAGTGAACCAGATACTTGAGTCGGGCCATGTCAAGAGCCAGAATAATAGAAGAGTGTGTATGAGACGATGTATGAATGTGAACGAGGCAAGGAGTGTGTCCCAAGACGGAGTTGTTTGGCGGTCCGTCCTCTCTGCCTGAAACGGCGTGATGGTTAGTTAGTTTGTTATGATTTTGAAGAGCTTCATATTGTCAACAAACAACAGTATTTGAACATGATGGAAATTACTGAATATGAATAAAATAAATAAGGTAGATTGATGCAATATTGAAGAGAATGCTTTTAATATTCCCACAGCAACGGTAAGCGGCTTTTCATTTCTTTAATACGTGTGAGGGAGATGTGTATGAAAATGATTGCAATTTTCGTACGGAGAAGCAGACATACATACATCATTTGTCTCTCTCATATTTAGTGTGTAAGGAAGAGATGCAGCATTATTGTGACACAGAATGTACGTTTTGAATGTACCTTAGTATTAAAAGTGCCCAATACCTTGTTTGATGTAATTGTGGTCTTGTACGGCCTCACAATATTTGCTGGGGAATCCTGGCGGAACAAGAATTGGTAAAGATTAAATAAATTCAATTATTAGCCAATGAAGTATAGATGAAGTTACACATAGGGAACATTGTAAGAACAAACAAAGAAAGATTTGCACTTCTATTTCATTACAATAACGGGTCATATTTTGGTGGTGGAAGACATGAATATTTGCCAAAAAATTCAAAAGTAATGCAAAAATTTTAGACACGAATCAACAACATTTTGGTCATTTTGGCGACTATATGGTGGACCTTTTTGTTGACATGGGCTAAGCTTTGGTTGTGATAAAATGAATCTAGAAAGAACGGGATTTAAACTTAGAATTTGAACTTGAAAGAGAATGTTAAATTTAAATAAATAAAGAATATTATTCCCTTTCAAGTAATATACAACAGAAGTATACCTTCTTTATCTTCCATGACCCCTTTGGAACCAAGTACCACACCGTTGGATCCTGGAGAGAGTTTATGCTCTGAAATAAATATATTCAACACATTAACCAAAGTTTGTGAACAAAACTTAGGTCATTTATATATTTCAGTATATAAAACAGACATGAATTCAGTGGCGGATACAGAAAACGCCCAAGGGGGGGGGGGGGGGGAGCGCTAAAGATATAAGAAAACTAAAAAGCAGACAACAGTGGGGAGAGCATGAAGCACCAGTCCTGGATTTGTCAATAGGCCTTATAGGCCGCGGCCTAGGGGCGGCAGAGTTCAGGGGGCGGCGCTCGCCCCCTGAACTCTGAACCGTTAATTTTGTGTACGATTGTAAACAACAATATAAAGTCACTGTGGATAGATATTAAGTTTTCTATCTGTTAACCTTTTGACGCCCAGTGGTCCTGTACGGGACCGCGGATTTGTGTCGTTCAACGGCAAATATTTCACAAAAAATGCTTTGGCAGTGGACTACCTTTATTGCACCAGCTTTTAAGGGGAGAAATAGGTGTAGGAGCTCGTATTTTTAGTGGTTTTCATGATTTATTTATACCTTGCGGTCATTTTACACACGTACATATTCAAGACTATATTCTAAAATATTCAAATATTTTCCTCAAAAAATAACGGAGATATCAACTGCCGCGCATTGTAAGTCGTCATCCAGCTGGACAATTTGTGTAACTCCTGGAGGTCATAATTTTTATCCGAAATCAATTTAAAAAAAAAATTATAAGTTTCTTCAAAAAATCCAAAATTAATATTTTTTTGAGAAATGTGAAAATTTAGTACTTTTGATTTTTTACCATTCTTTTGAACGTTTTTTTGCCAAAAAAAAAAGTTAAAACAAAGATATTGTTTAGGATTGAGGTTCAAACAGAACGCATTTATATAAAGAAACTATGTGCTGAGTTTGATAACGATTGATCCAAAACTGCAGGAGCTAGGTGTTACACAAATTCGAAAAAAGTAGTTTCGAGAAAAATGCATTTGATAATAAGAGTGGCAGTAAAATAGTGGTAGTTCGACCGAAGGACACTCACTCAAACGCATATAACTTTTAAACGGCGTGGAATTTTGGTTTGAAATTTTCAGAAAATATGTTTGAATAGTTCTACCATCGATTTATGAAAACAAATTGTTTAAGCCTCTACGCCTATTTCCCTCTTAAAGGAACCTTCAGACGCCCAGTGATCCCATACGGGACCGCGGATTGCATTGTGCGATTATGGTGCGAATATTTCACAAAAATACTTGGGCGTTGGGCTACCTTTATTTGGTTACTAATCGTATTTTGAAATGCTATTTTGGAAAGACTAAGTGCTCAGATTCAGAGCTCATCTGTTGATGTACTGACGGTATCTGATTTTTATGGATCTCTTCTCGAGTTTATTATACCAGAGCAAGAAAACTTGATTATTTCGAAGAAAGTGCAATTGAAATGAGCGCATTTTAGCAATAACAGGGCGACATTCAGAGTAAGATGACCCTAAGAGAAAAAACTTTATAGATGAAACATGAAATGTATTGAAACAAACAAAAAATATTGAAACAACTTCCTGACTGAGATCTGAATTAGAGAGGAGGCATATGCGAAGGCATAAGGCATATTATGAAGGCATAATACTTCAAAGAAAAAAAAATCATTTTGAAAAAATGGGTGAACTTTCAACACAAAGAGTCTCAAAAAAAGCTCAGTCTCTTGTGCAATGATTTAGAAGACGATTTAGTTCAGTAATGGGTTCACTTGTAAGGTCACATTTCCTCTAATAAGACGGCAGAGAAACCTGAATCTACATCATTACTGAATATTTTTAAGGAAAGTTTTTGAGGAAACCATCTCTGTACAACGTTTACCCAAACTTGGATATAGCTCTCCGCGTTGCACTTTGCGCTCCGGCCACAAATTGTTCTGGAGAAAGGAGTTTTCCTATTTAAAGCGAGCGAAGAAATACCAAAGGTGTTCATTATCGCAAGAAACACTTTACTCTTCGGATCTTCTATGCATAGAAGCAACAAGCAACTATGAAGCTATTATAAATGATTTTGTCAAATAAAAAAAATCTTGTTTCATGTTGCACTTTTATTTTATGAATAATTCATTATTTATTTCATTTTTGAATACCTACATATTTAACCCCTCCGAATTTTCGAGAATATTGGCTTTTGGTGTCTCTAACAAAATGACATTTTACGAAAACTTTTTGTTATTACCGCTTCATAATTAAAGCTCTATAAATTAAACATTTCTGAACGTAGCCGAATAGTAAAAACTGTTTTAGAAAGGTTACAAAATAGGCTTTTAAATTATTTTATTACAAATAAATATTAGCATTTATAAATATTAAAATTTAGAACGCAAACATTAAAAATAGGTAAAAATGACTCACGTGATGTTTTTATGTGAAAACGGTACTAAAATCACAGATTATGTAAACAACAATACTTATTCTATTGTATATACGTGTAATAAACACTTTTATCACCTCACTTTTTTATCATTTCATATAAAAATATTTGGGAGGAATGCAGATCCGGGCACCACTTTTTTTTGGCAGAAAACCATGTTTTCACCGCGTTTTAAGTTGAGAACTTTAATCTGGAAGGTGAAAAAAAGTGTGGAAAGCAATAAAAAAAAAAATTGAATAACTAATTTGTAACATATCTATTTCATGAGCAGGTACTGCTCAAAATAGGTACCGTTTATTGTCTATGCTTTATTTATTTTTCTTTTTTTTAACTTTGTTGGTTGGCGAAACTGCAACGAGACCGGAAACGTCATTCGAGGAAAGATGGCGGCGTACATCACGTAATTTTTTGTGGCGAGAGGAGATTTTTGAGGAGAAGTTTGGTTGTAAAAGATTCTAGTGCAATGTAGCCTAGAAAGTTATTTATTTTTCGTTCTGTGAGTGTGGGACGACTTAAATGGCATAGAAGCCTTATTTTTTTGTTGAATTCCTCGCCGGATGCCGGGAGATTGCTGTATCCGCATGCGGAAGAAAATTTAAACGGTAATCAACGGGGATGTATTGATTACTTGGCTGTTCCTTGGCCGGTGGGATTTTTACACGCCGCTTGATGGGTGTAGATCCGCCGTGTGGCTGATTGTTGGGTGGAATCCCTTTAAATGAAGCAGCTTTGCGACTCTTGAAGACTGCGCCGACGTTGCTGTTCCTTGGCCGGTGGGATTTTTACACGCCGCTTGATGGGTGTAGATCCGCCGTGTGCCTGATTGTTGGGTGGAATCCCTTTAAATGAAGCAGCTTTGCGACTCTTGAAGAGTGCGCCGACGTTGCTGTTCCTTGGCCGGTGGGATTTTTACACGCCGCTTGATGGGTGTAGATCAGCTGTGGATTTCCTTGAAACTGGTGGCCCCATGACGTGCTGGACGGTGTCTAGGGGTTGGCTGTCGTCGTTTGCAGGAGTGTCACAACTATCACGGCGACGGGTCGTGTGCGGAATTAATAATTAAACGTAATTAGCTGACTCTCTCTTTCTACCACAGTTAATAGTTGCTCAAGGTATTTATGTATTGTTTACTTTTCCTTGGTTCAATTTTTCTCTTGCAAAATGCAATAAACTTAACATTAATTTTCACTAGTAAAACCAGCGTTTTTTATATGCATGACCTCAAAATCCTTTTCTCCACTATCCTGCGAAGGAGATCTTCTTGCTCTGGGAAGACAGCGGTCGGATGACAAAAGGTATAGGTACTACCTACACTAAATGCTATTACCTTAAATAATAATTCACATTACATTTGGCGGCCCAACAAAAGAGATTTTTAAGTTTAATAACTGGTGCTCGGATGGGATTTTCAGTTCATGCATATATCAATTAGGATGGTATTGATAATTTGTAAGTTATCTGTATTTTACGATGTATCTTTTATAGAACGCATCAGTGTGTGTAGTTTTTAGGTTAGGTACATGTTTTCTTATACGCATTTATACTTGTTTGACGTTTCTGCTTAGTTTATGTGTTGCCACACAGATAAATGCGTGATAATATATTGTTTTTGACAATTTAAAAGTACTTTGTTAGCAGTGACAAACTTACGAATTTGTGGGGGAAAATATTTCATCTTTACTGGCAATACATGAATTTCAAATGTCAACTGTCACCTGCCAAATTGACGTGTTTGTTTATCAACATACCTTGTAAATACGTAAAGCAACGTTTAATTTTTTTAAACAACATACTCCCAACGTACAATATATGAAATTGTTTTCGAATTAATTATTATTTAATTCTGTATTCATCGGTTCGATTTATTCACGGCTTTACACGGTGTCCGGTGAGCTACATACATTATAAAATGTCCGGTGAGCTACATACATGAAAATTTATTTTTTTGGAAAATAATTTTGATTTTTTTTTTTTTTTTTTCGAATAATTTTTTTAATGAAGGATAATTTGCTTTACAGGGTGTCCGGTATTTCAAACTATAAAGTACATTATTTTTTTTTAAATTAAATAATTTTAATTATTTTTTCTCAAATTTAAAATTAAAAAACAAAACAAAATGGCGATTACTAATATTAACGGTGCAACTAAGGAGGAGATGATACAGATGTTATCTGAATTAAATATCACTCCAGAGCCTACGTTATCAGCTATGCGGGAACAGGCTCGTATATATAATAAAAGTTTAAAACAATCAAGTAGTGATTCTCCACAACAAAATGAAGGCAATAGTGATAATGCGAGTCAGACTACAAACATAGTCAATAATTATTATCAATCGATAAATACAAATACGTCCGTACATTCTTGGGGTATTAAATTTTCTGGTTCTTCTGATGTTAGGGATTTTATACAACGTGTGGAGGAATTATCTAGATGCCGTCATATAGAACTGTCATCGGTTGTGACGTCCTTTGCAGATCTTTTGGAGGGGAAAGCTCTCTCTTGGTATAGGACTATTTATAAAGATTCATTATCTTGGCCTGAGTTGAGAAATCTCCTCATTGCACGTTTTGACCGTTGTATTAATCAAACAGAGGCCCTAAAAGCTTTATTCGCGATGAAACAGAAATTTAACCAAAGTGTTGTGGATTACGTTGATGAAATTAAATTAGCTAATCTCAGATTAGACGTTCAACTTACGGAGGAACAGTTGGTAGACCTAGTTTCTGATAGTCTGTTACCTAAATACGCATTGGCCATCGCATATTTTGCAGAAAAGGAATTATCTTCTTTGGTAAATGTGTGTAGGAGATTTGAAAAGCACTCCGTAGATAAACCCTTACCGCATTTTACTTCTCCTCAAGCAACATCCTCTTCTCCTACACATTCTTCTTCTTCGAATAGTAGAAAAACTTTAAATTGTTTTTATTGTAAGGCGCAAGGTCATACAAAACCTTTTTGTAGAAAATGGAAGTTTGATTCTCAGAAGAATTCTGACAAACGCCGAGATGACCCCGCTCGCACAAATCCAAAAAACTAGAGTGTGATCCTCTGCGTCCTGCTAGCAAGGATGACAGGAGTTCATCACCCTTAGTTTATAGCTCCAGTAACCGGTTCTTCAGGCGTGACATGGACGCATGCATGCCGATGGCTAGTTCTGGACAAGATATAAGACCCCATGCGAATATTTCGATTCAAAACCTTGTCTTTTCAGGTCTTTTGGACAGTGGTGCGACTGTCAGTTGTTTTGGCGGTTCTCTTTACAACTTCTTTATTAGTTTAGGGTTTAATCTAGATAAGTTAGAATCGTACGTTACCACCGCTGATGGTGTACGTCAAGATGTAATTGGTACTATGCGAGTACTAGTTACTTATAATAATTTTAAGAAATATGTTACCTTTTTTGTTATTCCTTCTCTTTCACCTGTGATTGTTTTGGGAGTCGACTTTTGGAAACAATTTGACATCGCTCCTCAATTGTTTTCAAAGGCCAACAGCGGTCGTGATGTTGAAAATACTATAGGTGAAATTCGCAAGATCACGTCAGCTTCCCTACTGTCCCCTCAAGACAATTATAGGTTAAATAATGTAATTGATAAATTTAAGTCAATTTCTTTTGAAAAATGTGGATTGGGTCGTACTCATTTAGTTCAGCACAAAATTAATACGACGGGAGATCCCATTAAGCAACGATATTACCCGTTGTCTCAAACACGTCAAAAACAACTTGAAGCTCAACTTAAAGAAATGCTTGACTTAGGTGTTGTTCGACGTTCGCGTTCGGCTTGGTCGAACCCGGTTTTGATTGTGCCTAAAAAGGATGGTTCTGCAAGGTTCTGCTTAGACTCCAGGAAGCTTAACAGCGTCACGACAAGAGATTCCTACCCCTTGCCGTATATTTCGCGTATTTTAGACAAGCTACGTGGTGCACGCTTCATATCTTCTATTGACTTATCGAAAAGTTTCTGGCAAATCCCTTTACATAAGGATTCTTGCTGCAAAACGGCTTTTGTAGTACCTGGACATGGCTTGTTTGAATTCGTTAGGATGCCGTTTGGGTTAAAAAACGCTCCTAGTGAACTTCAGCGTCTGGTTGATGCACTTTTTGGTCCAGAGTTCGACGAAAACGTTTTTTGCTATTTGGATGACCTAATTATAATTTCAGAAGATATCGATTCACATTTAGAGCAATTAAATAGGGTTTTCTTGCGTCTGAAAGAAGCGGGCTTAACTGTCAATTTGAAAAAGTGCGAGTTTTGCAAGGATGAATTGAAGTATCTCCGTTACGTTGTGGATGCAAAAGGACTTCGCACAGACCCAGTTAAGTTGGAATGCATTCGTACTTACCCCATTCCAAAGAATTCTAAACAGGTAAAAGCTTTCATTGGCCTGTGCGGGTATTATAGGCGTTTTATAAAGGATTTTTCAACCATTGCTGCTCCCTTAACAAAACTCACTGGTTCAAGGAAGGGAATTAGTAATTTCTCTTGGTCTCCTGAAGCGGAGTTGTCTTTTAAGAAATTAAAGAAGGCGTTGACTTCTGCCCCTGTTATTAATTGTCCGGATTTTTCGCTTCCTTTCACGATTCACTGTGACGCGAGCAACGTTGGGATCGGAGGTGTACTTACACAAATTTTTGAAGGAGAGGAGCACCCTGTATCTTATTTCTCTAGGTGTCTTAATGTGCATGAACGAAACTACGGCGTGACGGAGCGCGAACTCCTAGCGGTGTTAGATTCAGTCAACCATTTTAGGCCCTACATAGAAGGTGCTCACTTCACTGTGGTAACGGACCATTCTAGTCTACAATGGTTAGTCTCATTATCTAATCCAACAGGTCGGCTTGCTCGCTGGTCTACTCGGCTGTCACAGTACTCTTTTGATGTTATACATAGGAAAGGTAAATTAAATACGGTTCCGGACGTTCTTTCACGTAAAGACGTTTCTTTAATTTCGGCCGTTGATTCCGCTCCCACGAGTACAGATACTTGGTATAATACCTTATTTTCTAATTGTAAATCAAATCCACAACGTTTTAATAATTTTCAAATTAAGGAAAATAAATTATTTCGTCACACTAAATCTCGTTTCGCTCTGCAGGAGGACACAGCTTGGAAGCTTGTTGTTCCTTTTGAGGACCGTAACGCTGTTCTATCTAAAGAACATGAGTCGGTTATCTCTTGTCATCCAGGAGTTTTTAGAACATATAAGAAGGTTCAACTTCATTATTTTTGGCCAGGGATGTATAATGACGTCAAAAATTTTGTCAATAGATGTAAAACGTGTAAGGCCCATAAAATTAACACTGCTGCGCCGGCAGGCATTTCTACGAACCCGAAAATAGTCACAAGACCTATGCAAATGCTGTCTATTGACCTTGTCGGTCCTCTTCCGCGTAGCTATGCAGGATTTATGTATATTCTAACAGTCGTTGATGTATTTTCTGAATATAAAATATACCTGGATTTTTCCGCTTAGAAATGCAACTACTAAAAGCATTGTTAAAAACATTGAACAATACATATTCCTTGTACACGGGGTACCGCAAACGTGCGTCTGCGACAACGGGAAACAATTTATTTCAAAAGACTTTAAACAATTGTTAGCAGAGTATAACGTACCTCCGCCTTTTTATAATGCTTTTTATACTCCCCAAAATAACGTGGTCGAACGCTATAACCAAACCATTGGAACTGCTTTGTCTATTTTAACCGAATCTGACCAGCGTAATTGGTCCAGATTTCTGCCTCAAATTCAATCAGCTCTCAATAACACGGTTAATTTTGCAACCGGCTTCACCCCCTTCTTCCTCATGCATGGTAGGGAACAAATTATTGACGGAAACTTTCATAAAAATAACTTATCTTCTGGTGTCGTAGACACTACGTTGCAGCAATCTAGGGACGAATTTGCTAAGAAGTTGGAAGACTTAGTTCCAATTTATGAACAAGTTTCAAATGCTTTGTTACAAGCTTTTAAGAAAAATGCCCAACACTACAATTTACGCCGTAAGACGGTTAATTATGAAGTAGGCGATGTCGTTTGGAGGAAGAATTTCGTTCAATCCAGTGGACCGAATTATTTCTCTCACAAATTGGCCCCTAGATTCGTTCGCAATGTTATTAAAGGTAAAGTCTCTAATTTGGTCTATACTCTAGCTGATATGAACGGTAAAATTGTTGGAAATTTTCATGTAAAAGATATTGTTCGCATTGATTAAATATTTCTTACTCTTTATGTATAGATGAAACCAACGTGATAGTATGCGGGGCTACCAACCCCGCATGCTGTTCCATTTGTTTCGTCAGTATTTTTCTATTCACTTGCTTTTGGGGCTTGGTAACCTCAAGAGGTTGGGACTAGAATTTTCACAAAAAAAAAAAAAAAATTTCTTCAATCTTGCTACCATATTTTTTTATTTTTTTTCTTTAAATTCTTCGGAATTTTTTCTATAGGAGACGTCGTTTATAATGAATGTCGTTTCCTCTGATCCGTGTGATCAGTGGCGCCCAATATTTTGTCTAAGTCATATTTTGTAATTGACTTAGTCTTTGACGAGATTTTTTTTTATTTAAACCCTAAATAATTTGTTGTATGAAATGAGTCGTTTCGCCTTCCTTATAGGCTACAATTATACTTACACACTGATGGGTTCGTAAAACAATAGGTTATGTTGTACTGTTTTAGCGTTTAAGTCTGAATCCTTCTTCTCAAGTTCGTTGGAATTTTCTCCCGAATAATGACTTTCCAAGCACTTGGAAAGAATGATTCAAAACTTCTGTTTATGAGAGATTTGAGCGACTTTCTTATGTACAGATTGTTAAAATTTCAACAATTAGTGATTAAGTAAAGTTTTTCTTAAATATACTATAGCTATGTTAAATAGATTAAGTCTGGTATAACTTTCCTTAAAGTCAGTTAGTTAAGTTTGTTAAGAATATTTGTTAAGAAATTTTTTTTCTTGTCACAAACAAAGGTGGTACTGCTCTGGCATACCTACCCATTAAAGTAACTCATATTTGAAGTTTATCACCTTACCTCTAATACAGGAAAGTGTATTTTGTCTTTTAGTTCTAAGTTAACATTAAGCATTTACATATATAGGTCTCTCACTGCTTAAACCAGTGTTGTACTGTTAATTTTGTCTACTAGTGTCGTTCATTTGGATATTGTTCGATCACCCCTTACCTAGTGTCGATTATCTAATAAGTATATTCGATCACCAAAATATCATTGTTTGTTCAAGAAATTTATGACTTTTCACTTACTTGATGTATTAAGTGTTATTTTTTTTGAAGGAATGCCACCTTTTATCTTCAGTCTTTTCTTGCACAAGCAACGTCCCCTGAGGATGATTTATCATAGTTACATCTTGTATTTTTGTATAAAATCAAGAGTACCTTTTGAGGTTCACTTTTATAATAGCTAGGTGTTTTGTTTAATTGTAATCCCTAAGCTCTAAGCCTAACATTCTAGATCCTGTTTTGCTTCTGTGTTCCTAATGATTTTTTTTCATAATTTTGATGGATAGGTAATTGAAATATGTAAACCCTACTCTGACCACTTTGTAATTGACAGTTTTTTATAAAACTTGTTATACGATGGACAAGTAATAATTGTATTATACTTGATCTGATTTTTTTTGACAGATAGGTATGTCTTTACATATAAACCCTACTCTGACCACTTTGTAATTGACAGTTTTTTTATAAAACTTGTTATACGATGGACAAGTAATAATTGTATTATACTTGATCTGATTTTTTTGACAGATAGGTATGTCTTTACATATAAACCCTACTCTGACCACTTTGTAATTGACAGTTTTTTTATAAAACTTGTTATACGATAGACAAGTAATAATTGTATTATACTTGATCTGACCTCCTAGACATCAATTTCAAATTGAACGAGTTGATTCTGTATATTTGTTTATACCTTGGATTAGTTTTAGTTGATAATTTAAGACGCATTGAGTATAATTTGTATGACGTTACTTTTTCCATATATCATTTTGGTTTAGAATATAAGGATAGAGAAAGAGAGAGTTAATTATATGTTAATAATAACTAAGTGTTGCTTTTTTCTATAAAGGAAAGTGGAAGCTTAAGTTCTCCATACTCACTAGTGTTTTCTTGAGAGATTGTATCTCGTCATGTGAGTAACGTGTTGGTAATCTTACAAGCGAGCTTGTAAAAGTGGAGGTATTACCTCATTTTCAAGGTTTTCTTTTGTATGCCATTCTGTGAATGGGTGTTTGTTTTTAATTTGCTACTTTGGTATATCTTATGTTATTGTTTTTCTGATACTGTGATGTATTATTTTTTCTTTTAACAGTTGTGGAAAGAGAGAGTCTTGTTGGGCGGTGTCCTAATAATTTTACTTCACTTCGCGGCGTAAAATTTTCGGGGGTTGCGGGGAAATGTAACATATCTATTTCATGAGCAGGTACTGCTCAAAATAGGTACCGTTTATTGTCTATGCTTTATTTATTTTTCTTTTTTTTAACTTTGTTGGTTGGCGAAACTGCAACGAGACCGGAAACGTCATTCGAGGAAAGATGGCGGCGTACATCACGTAATTTTTTGTGGCGAGAGGAGATTTTTGAGGAGAAGTTTGGTTGTAAAAGATTCTAGTGCAATGTAGCCTAGAAAGTTATTTATTTTTCGTTCTGTGAGTGTGGGACGACTTAAATGGCATAGAAGCCTTATTTTTTTGTTGAATTCCTCGCCGGATGCCGGGAGATTGCTGTATCCGCATGCGGAAGAAAATTTAAACGGTAATCAACGGGGATGTATTGATTACTTGGCTGTTCCTTGGCCGGTGGGATTTTTACACGCCGCTTGATGGGTGTAGATCCGCCGTGTGCCTGATTGTTGGGTGGAATCCCTTTAAATGAAGCAGCTTTGCGACTCTTGAAGACTGCGCCGACGTTGCTGTTCCTTGGCCGGTGGGATTTTTACACGCCGCTTGATGGGTGTAGATCCGCCGTGTGCCTGATTGTTGGGTGGAATCCCTTTAAATGAAGCAGCTTTGCGACTCTTGAAGAGTGCGCCGACGTTGCTGTTCCTTGGCCGGTGGGATTTTTACACGCCGCTTGATGGGTGTAGATCAGCTGTGGATTTCCTTGAAACTGGTGGCCCCATGACGTGCTGGACGGTGTCTAGGGGTTGGCTGTCGTCGTTTGCAGGAGTGTCACAACTATCACGGCGACGGGTCGTGTGCGGAATTAATAATTAAACGTAATTAGCTGACTCTCTCTTTCTACCACAGTTAATAGTTGCTCAAGGTATTTATGTATTGTTTACTTTTCCTTGGTTCAATTTTTCTCTTGCAAAATGCAATAAACTTAACATTAATTTTCACTAGTAAAACCAGCGTTTTTTATATGCATGACCTCAAAATCCTTTTCTCCACTATCCTGCGAAGGAGATCTTCTTGCTCTGGGAAGACAGCGGTCGGATGACAAAAGGTATAGGTACTACCTACACTAAATGCTATTACCTTAAATAATAATTCACATTATAATTTTCAATTACGTTAAGTAAAATTTCACTTCACGAACAGATTATGTCAGTACGCCCGCCATTTTATAAATAAACCAGTCATACTAACCTAAGAAAAGAAAGTCAGTGTTGCCAACTCCCAAAAATATTTATCCCTAAACTAAACTCAAAAACCCCTAGAAACCGGAAAATTACTTGAAAATACCCCTAAAAATTTTTTTTTTGTAAAATAATGAATAATAATGAATAAATGATAAGCTGTAATGTTTTTTAATAATCTTTATTTATAAATTATTTAAAACATCAAATACGCTAGGTTTGTGTAATATGGTTTGTGATTCAAAAGAAAGTGCCCCTTTATAACGCCTACTCGCGTCACGGCAAAAAATAATCCCAGTTTTCAAGTAGTTTAGCGGCTACGCTAGGTTTGTGTAACATGGTTTGTGATTGAAAAGAAAGTGCCCCCTTCGTAGCGCCTACTCGCGTCACGGCAAAAAAACATCCCAGTTTTCAAGTAGTTTAGCGGCTACGCTAGGTTTGTGTAACATGGTTTGTGATAGAAAAGAAAGTGCCCCCTTCGTAGCGCCTACTCGCATCACGGCAAAAAAACATCCCAGTTTTCAAGTAGTTTAGCGGCTACGCTAGGTTTGTGTAATATGGTTTGTGATAGAAAAGAAAGTGCCCCCTTCGTAGCGCCTACTGGCGTCACGGCAAAAAAACATCCCAGTTTTCAAGTAGTTTAGCGGCTACGCTAGGTTTGTGTAACATGGTTTGTGATAGAAAAGAAATTGCCCCCTTCGTAGCGCCTACTCGCGTCACGGCAAAAAAACATCCCAGTTTTCAAGTAGTTTAGCGGCTACGCTAGGTTTGTGTAACATGGCTTGTGATAGAAAAGAAAGTGCCCCCTTCGTAGCGCCTACTCGCGTCACGGCAAAAAAACATCCCAGTTTTCAAGTAGTTTAGCGGCTACGCTAGGTTTGTGTAACATGGTTTGTGATAGAAAAGAAAGTGCCCCCTTCGTATGTATACTAAAGCGCCGTTTACACGCACACTTCAGAACGATCGAATCCCGCGCCACTTCAGGCACTGGTTTGTCTAGCAGGATTGTGTATAATACCTATTATCTTTACTTTAAAAAACAATCTACGTTTTAAATGGTTTGTCTAACGGGATTGTGTATGTTATCTTTATTTTAAAAAACATCCCAGGATTTGAATGGTTTGTCTCCATTCCAGTACCTACGCGCCTTATTATTTATTCCCTACAATCGTATCTAGGCTCTTGTATCAGGTATCCCTACCAACAAATTAGTATCAAATGGCGGACATTATCTGTTCATGAAGTGTCATTTCATACATTCTTTAAACGGCTGTATCTCCCTCAATTTTGCCGAGCGCGCCTTAATTTCTTTTTTATTCAACTTTTCCACACTTTTCTCATCTAGAAAGTGCATTTTTATTAAATTTCCAAATGGTGCCCGGATCTGCATTTCACCCAAATATTTATTAAAAATTTAAAATGTGGAGCGCGGTGGAGCTGCCGGTAGCAAATTTGCGCGGGTAAATATTTTTGTCAACTACACGACTGACAGCTGATTACTGTTATGTATTTCCATAGACAACTTGATAAGGATGTGCAGCTTGATCTACTATCGACCTTTTACTTTTTGTTTTAGGGATGTAACTAAAACAATAACGGAGTTAGAACAATTTCTATGGAAACACATGCGCTGACGTATAAACACGCTTATTGTACTTGACTGCTGTCCTATTTTTAATGCTTATATCTGCTTACGTTGCGGAGGGGTTAACCTATATTTGAATACTAATTTTTAAAATTGTGCGTCACCTAATAAAGGCCTAGAAGTGAGTGATCATGATAGGTGGCAACTTCCAACTTCTGGGCGGCGCAAATGAAGTGGCCTATACTAAAGAAAAGTGTAAATACGGCCCTGCGAAGCACCGCACAAAGAGTAGATACTATCTCATTCTCTCGCTAAAACATATAGATGAATGTGTTTGTCAAATCACAACGGTGCTAAAGAAGTTTTCACTTCAATAAATAAAAGATGGCGAACAGCACATTTAAAACTTGGCTGGCCACAGGGAGCAGTATGGCTGCATTACACGATAAAGGGAATCAAATACTTGAGTCGGGCCATGTTAAGGGTACCTTTAATTGAATGTGAATGAAGCAAAAGTTTCAATTTAGGAGGCGAGTGTGGGTACCGCCGCCACGGGAATTATTTATTGGATAAACAACACCTCGGCTATAAGTCATCCCAAGTGGATCGCTAAGTTTGGTGACTTGGCAGGGATGCAGTTCATGGGAGGTGATTTTTCAAGTTAGCGGTGGATGCGTTTGCCCCCGTAATGCGTGGCGAGCTGGAAAGGACTGGTTGACGGAGACCATTAAACCTCTCCAGGAGGAATCTCTCGACCCATTGCCTCGCATCGCAGTGGGAGAGAAAGGTTCATCCATCCATCTCTCCTGGACACACTAACCCAGAAAGTCCTAGCATCTCCAAAGACAATTTGTAATAGTTACCCAAAAATGACAGTGGATGAGTTTGTGTATTCGGGAAATGTGTTTACGAGAAATGGGAAGGCTGATAGAGATATTGAAAGAAGGGTAAAAGCAGGTAACTCCCAACCCTGATGTACAGCAGTGAAGCATGAAACTGGAAGAGGAAGGACTAAATGCTGTAGAATTGAGATCCCTGTGGCGTATATGTGGTAAAGCCATGTATGATAGTGTGAGAAAAATATGAAAAGAATGCAAGGCTGATGCAAGCGTAATAAGTAAGATAAAAGGACGCTTAGATGGTTTAGAGATGTAGAGCGAATGATTGAAGAAAGATTTTCTTATATTTAGGGGGCCCAAGGGGGGGAGGCGCCCACCCCCCATATGTATCCGCCACTGCATGAATTTACATACATGTTACCCAGCCATTTATTATTGGCACCTGTGCTGGTATTGCTGATTTGGTAGGTCCAATATTGCCTATCCAAAGGGCTTCATCACAATATCAGCTATGATTATGTTATTTCCTGTCACGAAAAATAAAACAGACATATACCTTCATCATCTCCTAGGACCCTTTTGGTAGCATCAGGCACATCAGGCACACTGGTAAGCAAGACATTACGCTCTGAAATAAAAATGTTGGTTAGATCCCGTGAATAAAAATAATAAGTCGAAGCAACATAGAAGACATTTATACCTTTTAAAATGTAATTGTGATCTTCAACGGGATCACAATGCTTGCTGTACAATCTTGGTGCAACAGGGATACAGGCTAAAATCAAAAATAGATTCAATTGTTAGATAAGTTACACAATACATTATGAACATTGAAGGAACAAACAGAGAGAGATTCCCACCTGTTTTTTGTTTTCCATCACTTTTTTTGTTTACTACCTTTTTTTCACGATGAAAATCCGGATATTGTCCGATTTCGGGAAGATTGAGGGTGGGCAAAGCATTTACTTTTAACTCATCCTTACGAATTTTGCATTCGATCGCGAAATGAGACCCACAAACACGTGCAAGAGCTCCCATAATCGGGTAATCAATAAAATCGAGTCTGCCAATTCTTATCGACCATTCCCGAAACCGATTCTCATCTTTTTCCAAGATCGGAAACCTGTGCCGCCTTGAACTTACGTCTGCACAGCCTCTCACACAGCACCGAAATGTGGGAGACTTAGGAGGCATTTCACAAAAAATAGTCAAAATATTTAGGTTAGAATCGTTGCGTAGCACACGTCAAACGCATAAATAAACAAATCCCGTCAAACATAAACACACAAACAAAAATAAACCATGAAAACTAAACGGTTTTTCCCCAAAAAATCAAAGTTGATGGATGAGAATATGTCGTCACACAGTCATGGATGGTCATGGTCGTCAGTCAGCATGGACATTTTCCGTCTTTTGATTCGGTTGAAAATTTAGATCGGAGTTTAAAGTTTAAAGGGCTAGCAAGACTCTCAAGCGGCTTGGCTAAATCACGTAGTTTTTTGTCTATGGTTAAGAGTTTTGACCGTCTCCAGCCGAGCTATTCTGTGGTATACCGAATAGCGCCGTTTAAGGTAAGGCCACACTGAGCCCACGCAACGCCACGCCACGTGGGTAGACGTCACCATTTCCATATCTGGACTGCTTACCATCCACACATTTTCTATGGAAACGGGTGCTTTAGAATCAGACTAGCTCCACGCAACGCAAACCGACACCCCCTACGCGACGTTGATCTGCCACAGCCAGATCGGCGTGGGCCATGTGGAAGGTGGAGGGGGTATGGTCACGCCTACTACGAGATGATTTTACATCTTTTTGGTGTTATCTGAGCATCTAACGTTGTTTCGCTATATCTATGGTTGTTTTTTTGACAGATATTATTCAAAAATGGATGACGAACAGTTTATTGAAGCTTTTAGACGGCACGAAGTTATTTATAAAATCAAATTACAGGATTATAGAGATTCTGCATACGCAGTGCAACTTAGGGTAAATTTATACAAAGCCGGGACCAGCTCATTTTGGACAAAAATAAATAAATATATACCCCAGTAGATAGGTAATAATTAGATGTAATTAATTCCGTGAGTGGAAATTGAAAATAATGTATATTATCGTCAATTTCTTAAATTTAAAAATACGAAAATGTCATTTTTCAATGACCTCCATGTTGTTATCTTTACTTTAAAAAACAGCCTACGTTTTTAAATGGTTTGTCTGGCTACGCAGGGTTTGTCTAGCGGGCTTGTGGATATTATCTTAACTTTAAAAAACAGCCTACGTTTTTAAATGGTTTTCTGGCTACGCAGGGTTTGTCTAGCGGGCTTGTGTGTTGTGTGACAGATCGGCCGCGCCATGTCAGTTTCGAAGACGCGAAGTGAATTTTGATTTTTCGCAATTGAAATTTAAAATGCATCATTTTCCGCCTCCCGCAATGCAAAAAGTTTCCGAAATACGTAATTCTAACAATTATTCAACTTCTGCAAAGTGTTTTTTCGTGAAAAAGTGCATATTACCGTTTTTGCACTTTGAAAAATGACATTTTCGTATTTTTAAATTTAAGAAATTAACGATAATATACATTTTTTTCAATTTCCGCTCACGGAATTGATTACATCTAATTATTACCTATCTACTGGGGTAAAAATTTATTTTTTTTAGTGTAAAATGAGCTGGTCCCGGTTTTGTATAAAATTAATCAACTTAGGAAGAAATTTCAGCCATTTATGGCATGATTTTCAATATTATACCCCTATAATGAATGTCAATCAAACTTTAGATCTTTCTCTGGTCCCAATTGACTTTCGAAGATGTGTGTTTTCTTTTTTTATGTCATATTCAATAATTCAATTATGCTGTGAAGCTCTTCAAATACCACTTTACTCATACGGAAGTACATGAAGAATCGTCCGTCATCAGATTCTAGTTCCTTTACTAAAGTATGGAACTCTCCAAACATTTGTCTTTGTTTGTTAATGTTGTGGACCCAAATACTTCTCACTTTTTTTCTTTTTACGAGAATATTGATTTAACAATAATAATCGTAGAAAATCATCTTCAAATTCACTTTCAAGATATGGCAAAGCTGTCATCTGCTAAGAGAATCACATAAACATAACCTAAAAAATAAATGTCAAATGTGTCAAATCAAACGCGCCTGCGCACAACCACAGACCCCTTGTCACGTGGTCACAGCGACGCGTACGTACGTCTGGCCAGTGTGAACGGTACAGGAACGTTGCGTGGCGTTGCGTCTGCTCAGTATGATCCTTGCTTTACACGCACACTTCGGAGCGACCGAGTCCCGCGCCACTTCAGGCCGCCGCGCAGAAAAGTCTCACAGTGAACTGCGCTGTAAACCTATCGGTCTTTACTTTTCTGCGCGGCGGCCTGAAGTGGCGCGAGACTCGGTCGCTCCGAAGTGTGCGTGTAAACGGCGCTATATTGTGGTATCCTCGGACCTCGAGATACCGTACGGTATGTGGTAGAAGTGTGTCTTTCCGGCCGGAACGAATCCGATGATTCCGAGTCCGAATGCGTTTGATTCGCTCCGAGTCCGCAAAATGTAATGAATCGATTCCGGAGTCACTCGCACACGGGCGAGGTTGAGGCGGAAGGAGTGCGGACTGCGGCGAGGGCCGGGCGGCCGCGGCGTTGATAGTGATAGTACAAGAATCATTTACGGGAGGAGATGCGCGGCGCGGGCCGGGCGGTGTTTTGTCACCCTCTCACTCGGGAACGAGTGACAGAGTGAGAATACAGGACTCATTCACGGGATGAGGTGTGCGGCGTGAGTGGTGCGGCGTTGTATTGCTCTAGCGGGGCGCGATGACAGCGTGCATGAAAACATTTTTCGAAAAGAAATAGCATTATCTCTTAGTCAAAAGATAGCAAGGAGCATTGCTTTTTACCTATTGTCGGTCATCACGGAGCAATTTGCCTTCCCGCAAGATCGCGCCGGTGATACTCTGGTGAATTACTAGTTTTATGAAGAACGCAAAATATGTAACTACCTAACTAACCATCACACCGTTTCTCCGCAGAGGTAGGCAGAGAGGAATGACCGCCAAACAACTCGATCTTGGCACGCACTCCTTGCCTCACTCACATTCATACATCGTCTCAAACATACTCTTCTTTTATTCTGACTTTTGACATGGCCCGACTCAAGTATCTGATTCACCTGATCTTGCCATGTCTTCCCCGGGCGTCCCCAACTTCTTCCACCATTCACATTTTGCCATATATTCTTCCTACACTACTTTCTTCGTTCATTCGCTCTACTTGCCCAAACCATCTGAGGGTCCCCTCCTTAATCTTACTCATTATGCTTACATCAACCTTACGTTCTTTACGGATCTCCACATTTCTCTCACGATCATACATAGTTTCAGTACAAATACGCCTCAGGGATCTCATTTCAACAGCATTCAGTTTACTTTCATCCTTCCTCTGCCAGATCCATGGCTCACTGCTATACAAGGACTCCATTGTTCGTAAGTTTCAAATTTATCGTAAATATCTTACACGGTTCTCATAAAGCCGACAAAGATATCACTCATGTCAAATACATTATTATTAACTATATAAAGATAAGACTTCTCGCTCGCAATAAACAATAACTTGTTAATGTACACACGCCCGGCTACATAAACACGATTCCACAACTCCGTAATGTTCCACGATTTCACCGAGTACGGCGAGTCCAGCTGAATCAACTCTCGGCATTGAATCAGCAGGAGTCAAATTGAATTTGTTTCCGGCCGATTCAACGACTCCGGCGCCCGGCGGAGTGCCACAATGAGTTTGGTTCGGCGAGTCCGGCGGAATCAACTCTAGGCATTGAATCAGCAGGAGTCAAACTGAGTTTAGTTCCGGCCGATTCAACGACTCCGGCGGAGCGCCACAATGAGTCCGGTGGAATCGCCGGAATCAAAGGAGCGAGTCCAGTGAATTGAGTCCACTCAGTCGAATACGGGTCAGGAATCGATTCCGTAAAATGAGTGAATCAACCCACCTCTAGTATGTGGCGTATGTGGTATGTGCTGTCAGATTTGTGCATAGATTTCTGCAATTTTGTGTAATTTTCTATGGATGTCAAAATGTCACCTGCCTTTTCAATGCTTCTTACTAGAAGTGTGTCGATTCACTTATTTTACGGAATCGATTCCGGACCCCGAATCGACTGGGTGAACTCGATTCACTGGACTCGCTCCTTTGATTCCGGCGATTCCTCCGGACTCGCCGAATCAAACTCATTGTGTCGCTCCTCCGGAGTCGTTGAATCGGCCGGAACCAAACTCAGTTTGGCTCCTGCTGATTCAATGCCGAGAGTTGATTCCGCCAGACTCAAACTCATTGTGGCGCTCAGCCGGAGTCGTTGAATCAGCCGGAACCAAACTCAGTTTGACTCCTGCTGATTTAATGCTGAGAGTTGATTCAGCTTGACTCGCCGTACTCGGCGGAATCGTGGAATGTTACAATATCATAGACCAGCGTTTAAAATGGTCTCCACACATAAATATTCTGAACAACAGAATAAGGAAACTAACATATATATTTAGATGTTTAAGAGATATTTTAAACGAAAAATTACTTAGAACCACATACTTCGCTTTCTGTCAATCAATTATACAATACGGCATTATAGGATGGGGCGGTACATATAAAAATCAAACACAAACAATTTACATATCACAAAAACTAATAATAAAAACAATTTAAAAAAAACCCTACTCATATTCGTCAGAACTTTTATTCAAACAATTTAAGGTCAGAAAATTAAGTGCATTATACTTTTATCATGCAACATTACAAATTTATAAAGATAATATTAAAAATCAAGTTGCACCCTTTAAAAATAAGAGAAGTCTTAGACAAACATCAATACTTCCCACTCCAAAATGTAAAAAAAAAATTGGACAATTGAGTCATAAATATCTCGGAGCAAAATTTTTTAATTCATTACCAGAAAAAATTAGAAACATGAATACCAATATAAAAAGTTTTAAAACTCACCTAAAAAATTATACTGAAAACTTAAACTGAATGATATTAAAAAGCAATACAATAACACCCCCCCATACACACAAGCCTTGCTTAATTATGGGGGTACATCAAATATTCTACTATGTAATTAATTACTGTATAAAATTTATTTGTAATTTAAAAAAAAAAAAAAAATAAAATACGAGGAGTAAAAGTAGGAGTTGTGAATGAACTTTACTTCAGTTTATTTACCTGGAATCGGAAACAATTAATGAGTCGAGTAATGTTTGTAAATCATCAAACACTGAAACAGTGATTTAGTCTTGACCTAAAAATAAATGCTGTCAACTGTAATATTATATCATTGAAACCTATTTGGGATTTAAAAAATTAAACATAATTAGGTTTTTGCTTTTCAAGATATGATATTTTTATTATTATTTAAATGGTACTCACCATCTGGTGTTCTCAACAAAAGCGGGAGTTAATTTACTAGTAAATGTTCGAAGTAAAGTATTAATTTTATAAAACCGAATGTTTTCTACAATGTCCTTTAACAGTAAAGCATTTTTATTACATTTATTTTTTAGTTACATTTTCTATCACAATGACCCTTTCAAATCTCATCGAACATTGAACTTTTTTGCCATCTCGTGATGCGCTTCAATGTGTTTATGTGTTAGTGTCGAGCCGTTGCTGCCAGCTGGGCGTGTGTGTTTACATTAACATGTTATTGTTTATTGCGAGATTATTATTTCGAGAAATCTTATCTTTATATAGCTAATAATAATCTGTTTGAGATAAGTAATGTCATTTGACGGCTTTATGAGAACCGTGTAATATAATATTAACGTTTTATTTGAAATTCACGAACAATGGAGTCCTTGTACCTTGTGTTTAAAAAATGATCTTCATAAAACAAGTAATTATCGCCGGCGCAAACTTGCCGGAAAGCAAATTTGCTCCGACAAAAGGAAAAAGCAATGGTCCTTGCTATATTTTGACTACGAGATAATGCCTTTGGTTTGGGCAAGTAGTGCGAGTTTTTGGCAAGTAATCTTTTTGAAAAATGTTTTCGTGACCGGTTAGAGCGGTACACTGTGCCCCGGCCCGCGCCGTGCACCTCTTCCCTTGAGTGGCTCCTGTACTTTCACTCTCTCACTCGTTCCCGAGTGAGAGAGTAAGACCACCCTGCTAGAGCAAATCAACGCCGCCCGGCCCGCGCCGCGTACCTCCTCCCGTTAGTGATTCCTTTACTCTCACTCTGTCACTCGTTCCCGAGTGCGAGCGACTCCGGAACTGATTCATAACATTTTGCGGACTCGGAACGAATCAAACGCATTCGGACTCGGAATCTTTGGATTCGTTCCGGCCCAGGGGCGTTAATCTCGGCTTTGACCTTGAAACTGACAGGAGCGGACCAAATTCTTATAGATGAAGCTTAATTATAGATAGGTCTAACTTTAAACGTCAAATTGCATCATACGATTGTCAAACGAACATGAATTCGTATTTGAATTTGTATTGTTGACATCGCCGATGGGCATATTTCATTCAAAAATCGTTTACACGAATTACAGAGGTGGAAAAATGGTTAAAGTTTGTCCGCAATTGATCCAGAAATCAGGTAATTACATACGACATTAACATTCAGCTTGATTTATCTTTAAACCTATTTGAGGTTAAATGACATGTGTTTGTATTGATAATTTATAAAATATGCTTTCAATTTTACTTTAATAAGTTACGTACGCCTCGTACGTCATACATATGTCTGTTAATGTTATATTATCGTTAAAACAAGCTTATGGGTCCGAGTGGTTAATGTTTCACAAATATTGTTTCCGAAAATGTTCCAGACTTTGGATGATTTTGAAGCTTTACATTAGGAACACCTTATAACATTGTTTGGCAGACCATAACATTTGGCAAGTAAAATTAATAATGCTTTAAGTAACTAATTGTCATGCTGTTTTCCCGCAGGGCATTCAGAGAGGACGGACCGCCAAACAACTCGGTCTTGGCATACATTCCTTGCCTCATTCACATTTATACATACTATTCTATTTTTCTGACTCTTGACGTGCCCCACCCAAGCAAGCAATTATTCACTTGATCGTGCCAAGTCTTCCTCTGGTGTCCCCGAGGAAGACTTGGCACTTCACTACCACTCACATCTGCGTTATATATACTTCTTCCATTCATTGTACATTCGCTTTTCATGCCCAAACCATCTGAGGGTTTCTTTCTCAATCTTACTCATTACGCTTGCATTTTTTGCGGATCTCCAACGATCTTACGTGGTTTTTTCGTTCTTCATATGAACAGAAGGGAGAATATTTTTCCCTTGTGATAAACAAAGTATGTCATCACAAGGGAAAAATATTATATATTATGTTCACAAACTTTTTTTAATGTGATATATTTTTTTCAGAACACGTGATGCGGTTTTTACTGTGAGATGGCTGAAATGGGTCCTCGAAGGTATACTCTGTTTAATTTCGGTTGAAAGGAAATTTAGAATATGCAGATTTTTTATTTCATTCTACAAGAACTAAGATATGTACGGTGACTGCTAGAAAGGAAAAATGACTAAAGCGCCATATAGATGTGACATTAAAGATGAACATACGTAAACAAACAATACAGCTTATTGTGTACGTTAATCTTTAATGTCACAGCTGTATGACGCTTTAGCCATGTTTCCTTTCCAGTGTCGATAGTCTTTTTCAAACCATTTATCAATTCATCAAATTCACCGAACCAGTGTTTTTATGTGCTATTATTGATTGTCTTTCTGAAAATAAAAAGTATTTAAACATGTACTCCTGAGTTCTCATTTTTCAAGCAGAAAAATGGAAATTCGTTGTAGAAAACCATAATCATTATTTGAAAATGTTTTCCTTTTATAAGGAGTTCATATTTCAAGTATTTTAGGTTTTTTACTAACGCTTGATTTTTTGATTTCCTCAGGATAACAGGTTTCCATCTGACAAAGCTCCCTGCTGAGAGAATGAGCTGTAAATATTATGTAAAGCTCATTCCCTCAGGCTTTGTCAGATGGAACGTTGTTTTCTTGGGGAAACTAAAACATTTTTCTGCTTTCAAGCATTTTTATTTTTAAATAATTTATTTGGCTAATGAATGAATGAAGTAGGTCGAGTGCGATCATATTCTCTATGGTGATAAATGGCCTTGAACTTCCTCTATGTTATTTGTTTATTGTCTTTGGTGGACCATTTTATTTTTGGTTAAGTTGGTGACAGTGATGACCAAACTGCTTAGAAGCAAAAGGCCCGAAGATATCGATCTAGGGGTTAGTATGGGGTTAGTATATTTATGTTCCGGCCGGAACGATACACTTCTACTTCTTACTTCGCCGGTTTTAAGTAGTTTAAAACACGAAATACTGTAAAAATGCATGATTATTTATCCACATATGTATACTTATCAATGTATGTTTAAAGTTGTGGGAGGAATGCAGATCCTGCCAATGTCTGGGAATTTAATAAAAAAGCACTTTTTAGATGAGAAAAGTGTGGAGAAGATGAATTAAAAAATAAATTAAGGCGCGCTCGGCAAAATTGAGGGAGATACAGCCGTTCAAAGTATTTAAAATTTCACATCATTGGACTGGTTCATAGAAAAAAATCGAATTCTTTCCCCTTCCCAGTTTGGATCTAGGAAGGGTAAAAGTACCCTTGACAACCTTTCCTCTCTTGTTACAGATATCAAATTAGCATTATCTAAAAATGAATATTGCATTGCAGTGTTTTTAGACATCTGTGGAGCATATGACAATGTTCATATCCCCATCCTGAAAAAAAAGTTACTGGCAATAGGTATTCCGCCTAAATTGGTAAAATTCATTGTCAATTTGCTCTCCCAGAGAACTATTTTTGTAGATGGGTCTGAATCCCCTCCCCACATTAGAAACATTTTCAAAGGTCTCCCGCAAGGGTCAGTCTTAAGCCCGATCCTGTACAATATCTACACATATGATCTAGAAAAATCTATTCAATTCTTGTGCAACATACTCCAATATGCTGATGACTTGACTTTCTACAAAATATCCCGTAATATTTTTATTGCAGCATCAGCAATCAACAATGCTCTTAGAAAACTCTTGGCGTGGTTAAATATTAATGGCCTTGAACTTTCCCCCTCCAAAAGCAAAGTTGTCATCTTCACTCGTCGTCGAAAGCTCCCAGAAATTCAGGTGAGATTTGGCGATGAAATCATCCCTATCTCTAAAGAAGTTAGGTTCCTGGGAATGTTTTTAGACTCAAAGCTTACTTGGAATTCTCACATAAATCATGTCATCATGAAATGCGAAAGCAGCATCAATCCCCTTAGATTTCTGTCCGGAGTGTGGTGGGGATCACACCCATCATCTTTAAAACTTCTGTACAATGCTCTCATCCGAAGCCATCTTGATTACGGATCTTGTTTGTTTGATCCAATGTCCACTTCAAATTCGCTTAAATTAGATCAAATTCAGTCAAAATCTCTTCGCCTTATCTTAGGAGCCATGAAATCTTCCCCAATCAACGCAATGCAAGTTGAATGCTGCGAACCTCCCTTAAATATAAGAAGGCGATGCGTAGCAGAAAAATATATTTTCAAAACATGCTCAATAACTTCTCATCCCTTGATTCCCAAACTTCAATCGTTAAAGTATGAGGTTAATTTGAATCCATTTTGGAAAAAACATTCCCCTCCCCTTCTCTATAATTGCTTCAACACTTTCCTGGATGTTTCCACAAACTCCTATCGCAATGAATATCTCCCCTTATACTCTTATCCCTATGAAAGTCTTTCTTTCTATCCAAAGGTGCACCAATTTATAGGAATATGTAAAAAAAATATTGAAAACTCAGTTCAATCCAATAATGCAGAATTCAACAAAATTATTGAAAATATCTGGCCAAATTATATAAAAATTTTCACAGATGGTTCCAAACTCAGTCCGGACTCCCATTGTGGGGTCAGTGTATATGCACCTCACAGGAAATTGTGTTTCCCACACAGACTTCCCAAAGAATGTTCCATTTTCTCTGCTGAATGCATAGCTATCATAGAAGCTTTACGTCTCGTCAAATCTCTCAAAATTAGAAATGCCCTCATCCTTTCAGACTCATCCTTACAAAAAATAAGCGCATCCCCTCTCAATTCCAATAGTGACTCTCTGACCTGCTCTATCAGAGACCTCCTGCATTCCTCGTGGCTGGCTCACGTGTCAGTGGTCTTGGCCTGGATCCCAGGACACCTTGGTATTGTTGGAAATGAAAAGGCTGATTCTATTGCTAAGGAATCCATTGTTCATGGTCCATTAAGTAGTATTCCTATTCCTGTTAGAGACTATTTTCCTATTTTAAAATAATTAAATAGCCTTTCCACATCTGGTGCAACGGTGTTTGGTTATCCTCCGGGCCTTGGATGGACACAGGTAGCAAATTTTACGCATGTTTGACGTAGATGGAACCGGAGCTTCTATTGTAGAAGATTCGCCAAGAATATCAATAAATATAAGAATATATGAATTTACGTACCTTAACAATAAAATTGTTGTTATAACTAAACTTTCGTCCTGCGGACGACTAGATGGTCATAGGGCACGTCCGGGCACGTCCTAGTATGCATGTGGCCGCAATCACATCACGTGCTGTACTGTTTACTCAAATTAGGAAGGTAATGAAAGAGTCAAGGTCGGGGAGCGGGGGGGAAGTAGATGATTTCAAATTTCTCCAAGTAGCGCGTCGTCGTCTCGACGAGCGATTAGTTATCTAGGGTTAGTTTATACAAATTTCATAACACCAGAGTTTACCATTATATATAGCCTATAACCTTCGCGGGCGTGCGCACAACATATCACCAAAGTTTCATCGCAATCGGATGAACGGTATGGCAGCACATAGAGTACGAACAGTAATCAATGTAATTTTTATATGAAAGATTGTATTATTTTATCTTCATTGTTTCAATACTTTTCCTGGCATACAAACAAAACACTCCTTCCATTTCCATTTCTTTCCATATTTATTTTTAATATTTGCTTCCTTGGTGAAATACAATACATTATCATAATGAATGGCTAATTATCTAACTAGGCAACTAAGTAGGCAGAGAGGACGGACGCCAAAAACTCGGTCTTGGCACACAGTCTTTGCCTCACTCACATTCATACATCGTCTCATACATACTCTTCTATTATTCCGACTTTTGACATGGCCCTACATTTATACGCACCAGATTTAAATGTCCGGGTTTAATTTTCCCCACAGGGAAAACTAAACCCTTTCACACACTTCCCAAATGATCATCTGGTCAATCCACGTTATGCAATTGCACTATATAAGTATTATAAATACAAAACAATACAAGAACAACATGTCAACCTACCAGAGACCAAATGGGAAAATAATTCACCGACTCCAGATATTTTCATATCAGAGGGTTCGGCTCTGTGGAATTCCTAATTGAACCTATAAATCCTACTGATCCCTCAATATAAATATTTAAAAAATCTTTTGTAATCCTCCATATGTATTTAAAATGACTGATTTTTGCATTTTTATATATAAATTCTTTGACAAATCTAATATGCCTAAATTTTAAATGAGAGACCTAGGTATTATGCCAGTAGCCGAAATAACAAATGGTAATATTTTTATAGTCCGAGAATGCCTAATTCTTTTAATCTCATTTCCTAAATCTGTGTATTTTCTTATTTTTTCAGAAACAGTTTTTTTAATATTACAAGAATTTGGAATAGCTACATCAATGATATAAGTTATTTTTTTAATTTTGTCATGTAAAACTATATCAGGTCTATTATGACTAATTGTTCTGTCTGTTAGAACAGTTTTATCAAAATATATTTTATAAAATTCATTTTCTAAAAATGAATTTGGTTCATATTCATAATATGGTACTATATTACGGCCACAGATAATAGAAGTTTCTCTTATCTAAGATTACGGCAGTCAATCAAGTTATGTTTAATTATTATTTTATATACATTATCATTTTAGCCTAAATTACGAAATCAGAACCTGCACTCGACAGAACCCAATAATAGATTATTATTTTATCATTGAAGAAGAAGATAACAATAATAATCTAAACGAAAATATGAAAGAGAACAAGACACAGAAAAAAGACGATGGTCGCAACTGGGCCTCGAACCCAGACCTCTCGTCTAACCGGGACGTGCGCGTTAACCAATTTCACTTTTGCCACCTTCTGTCAAACCGTCATAATTGTCAATCTCATATTATTTTTTTTTAGAATTAACAGTATTATCTTCAACTAATTATTTTTCCATATTATGGGCAACTACCCTTTTTATTGGAAACAATCATTCTAAGAATTGGTTTGTATCCTGGATAGCGTCTCGGACAGTAGCGTAGCTACCGCCGTATCAGCCGTATCAATGATACGGGGCCCCGGGGCTACAGGGGCCCCCAACGTGTGTAAGCAAAAATTAGTAAAATGTTATCCACAATGTCACTTAATCTCGTGCTTCCCGTGAAAAAAACATACAAAAAACTTGTCATACGTACCTATAGTTTTCACTTCAGAAATGAAAGAAGTTAAAAAAAGCAATCTCTTTTTTCCCCGGGTTAAGCGTGCGCACAAAAGTTGGCAACATTCTACATCGATTATTGCGGTATTCCCCGTTTATAATGACAAATGACAAACAACGGAGTGAACGGAGTGCAATATTTACGCGTTTTATTACATTCCGGTTCAAACGTTATTTATTACATTATAATACAATACAATCTTGATCTTCTGATTATTTATTGGTTAAAATTAGTTTGATTTGTGAAAAGAATGAGTGAAATGAAAAGAGATTATCCCGGTGGAGCTATGAAAAGAAAAAGTAAACAGAAAAGGGAGGAGGTTATAAAAAAAATGCCCAAAATTTGTTCATTGTTTGCAGCAATCAGCTTCTGTGAGTGATTTAGATTGCAATGGTAAGTACCTACTACCTATTTATCTACCAGTAGCGAAGAGTGAATTATTTTTTCAGCAATCAGCTTCTGTGAGTGGTTTAGATTGCAATGGTAAGTACATACTACCTATTTATCTACCAGTAGCGAAGGGTGAATTATTTTTTCAGCAATCAGCTTCTGTGAGTGATTTAGATTGCAATGGTAAGTACCTGCTACCTATTTATCTACCAGTAGCGAAGGGTGAATTATTTTTTCAGCAATCAGCTTCTGTGAGTGATTTAGATTGCAATGGTAAGTACCTGCTACCTATTTATCTACCAGTAGCGAAGGGTGAATTATTTTTTGAAAGAACAATGACAACCTTCAATACATGAAAATACGTGATCACGTGTACCGAGTTATAATAAGAATTTTGTTTTGATATTCTTCATTAGTAGTTGATTATTACTCTCAAAGCCATTTTTCTCATAATGATGTGAGAATAGATATTTTAGCACTTTAAGATTTTTAGGTTATGTCGCCTACAAAAAAATATAAATTCCGAATTATTGACCAAATACTCGTAACCTTACGTTTCGTACGTTATTTAACGTATATATTTTTTTAAATTTATCTAAACATTATTTTATAAAATAGTTGGGGGGCCCCCAACTAATTTTGATACGGGGCCCCTCCAAGGCACGCTACGCCACTGGTCTCGGATAAACGTATCCGAATTTATTCATATGGAACTTTTTATAAAAGTCTAAATGAATATTCAATTTTTTATAAGAAAAACTCTCTTTTATAACTTAATGTAATATATTTATTATCTTCTTCTTCTTCAATGATATATTACGTTGATGGGACTAACCTTCAAAAGTTATAAAAGAGAGTTTTTCTTTAAAAAAATTGAATATTATTATTTTATCTATATTAAGTACTTTGCCAATATTCTTTTAAGGCATGTTTTATAATAATTATTAGTTATTGTTATTACTTGTGACTTGTAACTTGAATTAACAAGATGAAAACTGAAAAATTTAGTTTTAAATAGGATTAACACAATATTTCAAATATATCATCTTGTAAAGGTAGGTACTTTATCACTTATCTGCATTTGAAAAGATTCTCTTTGTAAAGCTGGAAACATACTTGTGTGTCGTGACATTTGCAGTGTAAAATGTTTTGCTTACGAGGCTTCTTTCGGATTTAGTTTATTGTAATGTCTGATTAAGTTCTTTAAAGTACGATTGGAAAACACTTTAAACATTTTTGAAAACCTTTTATGCTAACGATTCTGATATTTTTTGTATGCCTCTACTGAAGTATAAAGCTGTACTAATTAAACAATTTAGCAGTACGTTTTTTAACAAGGTCACTACGGAGCTCATTTATAAAACTATCGTTGCTCCACATTTGGACTACTGCTCTACAATGTTATATTTGGCCAATGAAGGAAGTTTGAACAAACTAGAAGTTATACAAAACAAAGCTATGAGATGTATACTGGGAAAAGGCAAATACGCAAGGATTGATCAAATGAGAGAGGAGCTAAATTGGATTCCAATAAAAAAGAGACTACTATTTAACGTGTAAATTTTTGTGCATAAAATTATGAAAAACCAAATGCCAAAATATTTTAAGGATGAAATTGTTTTTAATAGAGACATTCATAATTACGAAACAAGAAATGTAAACAGAGTTCGATTGCCACAAATGAAGAAATCAAAATCACAGAACAGCCTAATGTACAGAGGACTAAAGATGTATGATGAAATGCCTGAAAGTATGAAGAATGAAGAAAGAATGAACGTATTTAAAAAGAAATGTTATGCTTACTGTAAAAATATTTAAATTTATCAAATGAAATGTTACATTGTGCTTATTAGTTTATATGCATGTAGTATAAACTAACTCAATAATTAATTAAAATAAAAAAAATACAGGTATTTTCTGTTTGCTTCTTCTTCACTGCTTTCAATAACTTTGTATTAATATGTATTATTTTTCTTTTGGTTTATTACGACCTATGTCAGCTCGTCTTTTCCTTGGCACATTAAAACGGTAAATAAAGTTCTCACGCACTGACAAAACGATCCTAGAAGATTTTAAACAGTAACAGAATGACAGGTAACGTTTGACGTTTGAAATATGACAATCAGAATTCTTTTATTTTTTGCATTCCAATTTTAGATTACGTTGTGTTTCTGAAAGTAGGTAGGTAGAACGCTAAAACTGTTTATATGAGAAAATGAAATTGTTGTTTTTACTGTCTTTTTCACAATTTTTCCATATTATCTCACCGTTTAAACCTTCCCTGGACTACGACAAACATTTCAAAACCAAAATCACCTAAATCGGCCCAGCCGCTCTCGAGTTTTAGCGAGACAAACGAACAGCATAATAAGATAAGAAGATATAATGTGTATAGTAAGCTATCCGAAAAAGATAGATATATGCCTTCGCGGACTTTTTTGTAGATCTATAAAAGAGGAATATCCCACCATTAATTGTTTTGTTATATCCCAAAAGGATTAAGCAGCGTTTTTGATGAAAGCTACCAGGCGGCTCGACTTTTTTCCGACACTTCTAACAATTATCGTTATGTTTCAACCAATTTACATAAATCCTTGACAAATTACATACCTAAACCTTCCTCACGAAACACTATCTATTGGTGAAAACCGCATGAAAATCCGTTCAGTAGTTTTGGAGTTTATCGCGAACAGACAGACAGACAGACAGAAAGACGGCGCGGGGGACTTTACTTTATAATATGTAGAGATTTTTCTTTTGGTAGAATGTATTATTTTTATTTTGGTAATATGTATTATTTTTCTTTTGGTTTATTTACAAGTAAAGGACACTTGTGCACAATTATAAATAATTAATAATAACTAGAAGTGTGTCGTTCCGGCCGGAACGAATCCGATGATTCCGAGTCTGAATGCGTTTGATTCGCTCCGAGTCCGCAAAATGTAATGAATCGATTCCGGAGTCACTCGCACTCGGGCGAGGTTGACGCGGAAGGAGGTGTGCGACGCGGGCCGGACGGCAGGAATCATTTACGGGAGGAGGTGCGCGACGCAGGCCGGACGGGGATTTGTCACTCTCTCACTCGGGAACGAGTGACAGAGTGAGAATACAGGACTCATTCACGGGATGAGGTGTGCGGCGCAAGCGGGGCGGCGTTGTATTGCTCTAGCGGGGCGCGATGACAGCGTGAAAACATTTTTCGAAAAGAAATAGCATTATATCTTAGTCAAAAGATAGCAAGGAGCATTGCTTTTTACCTTTTGTCGGTCATCACAGAGCAAATTTGCCTTCCCGCAAGTTCGCGCCGGTGATACTCTGGTGAATTACTAGTTTTATGAAGAACTTAAAATATCTAACTAACCATCACTCCGTTTCTCCGCAGGGGTAGGCTGAGAGGAATGACCGCCAAACAACTCGATCTTGGCACACACTCCTTGCCTCACTCACATTCATACATCGTCTCAAACATACTCTTCTTTTATTCTGACTTTTGACATGGCCCGACTCAAGTATCTGATTCACTTGATCTTGCCATGTCTTCCCCGGGCGTCCCCAACATCTTCCACCATTCACATTTTGCCATATATTCTCCTTACACTACTTTCTTCGTTCATTCGCTCTACTTGCCCAAACCATCTGAGGGTCCCCTTCTTAATCTTACTCATTATGCTTACATCAGCCTTACATTATTTGCGGATCTCCACATTTCTCTCACGATCATACATAGTTTCACCACATATACGCCTCAGGGATCTCATTTCAACAGCATTCAGTTACTTTCATCCTTCCTCTGCCGGTTCCATGGCTCACTGCTATACAAGGACTCCACTGTTCGTAAGTTTCAAATTTATCGTAAATATCTTACACGGTTCTCATAAAGCCGACAAAGATATCACTCATGTCAATGTCACATAAATAATTATGTAACTAATGCAGTTCTTGCTTAGGTGTTTTTTTTGTCTATGGTGTTTTTTTGGACACTGGTAATTTTTGGAAAAGAAAGAAGAGCCTTTTTGGTTTATGGTCACTTCCTTCCGATCAACTTGGGCGGTTGGATCGGAAATTGGTCACTCACCATAAAGGTGTTTAATTTTGAGTTTAAACCATGAGAATCTAAGTAAATTAAAACCTAACCGATCACGGGTGATTTTTTCGTAACACGCGAGGCTCGTGTACGTATAATGTTAATGGATGACTTGTAAGTCCCATTTTTTTTATCGATGTGGTTGACCGACGCCGGCAGTGATATTTTCGGCCTTGCTGTAACTTTAAAAGTGTGATTAGTTGTCCCGGTCAAGGGATGTATTTTGGAAATGGGAATATAAAGAATTCCCGACAGATAAACGGAGTGTTAAGCCCGTGCAATGATGTTTTCGGTCGTGAGATGCCTAACACGCGATCAGAGTACGGCCGGCAAATTAATCCGAATCGAATCGTGAATTAACAATCCTCACCCGTCCTGCAATCGTGGCTTTGCCAAAATCGGGAAGACGCTGCTTTTCATCGGCCGAGATTATTATTTACTTGGGACAAGTTCGACATCTCATAATCTCGCCACGTTGTCTGGGAGCCTGTTCCTACCTCGTTTGGAGACTTTCTTGGGTCATCATCACATCACCAATCCATCCTCATGGAAAGCCCTAGGCTGGCTTTCATCCAGGCGCGGACTGGAACGTGCTACCCGCAACATTTCTCGATGGGCCGGCTTTCATCCTGGCGCGCACCTCTTCAAGGAACATCATCACGGCATTGTTTAGTTAGATAGATAGTTTAGCGAGTCCATCTGGTACGTATGTTTTTATATGTTTTCCTTTGATACCCTGATGGGAAGTTTGTACACTTCCGTGTTGCTTTTGTGTTCAATACATATTTTTTTTAAAAAGTTAATAATCTTTGATTTAACTGAAACCCTACCTACATGATAGAGAATTACTTGGCCCACTATCCTGAGTCCTGATCTCTGCTCTGCCGCCAGGTTATATTTAATACGAGTATGATTCGTTACATCAAATACATTATTATTAGCTATATAAAGATAAGACTTCTCGCTCGCAATAAACAATAACATGTTAATGTACACACGCCCGGCTACTTAAACACATGATTCCCCAACTCCGTAATGTTCCACGATTCCACCGAGTACGGCGAGTTCAGCTGAATCAACTCTCGGCATTGAATCAGCAGGAGTCAAATTGAGTTTGGTTCCGGCCGATTCAACGACTCCGGCAGAGCGCCACAATGAGTTTGGTTAGGCGAGTCCGGCGGAATCAACTCTGGCATTGAATCAGCAAGAGCCAAACTGAGTTTGATTCCGGCCGATTCAACGACTCCGGCGGAGCGCCACAATGAGTTTGATTCGGCGAGTCCGGGGGAATCGCCGGAATCAAAGGAGCGAGTCCAGTGAATCGAGTCCACTCAGTCGAATACGGGTCCGGAATTGATTCCGTAAAATGAGTGAATCAACCCACTTCTAATAATAACTAATTTAGTAAATAATTAAATTATGCACACATTATAAATAATTAAATATTTTTGCCTTTATTTTTGCTTTAGTAAATAAGATAAAATTTTTTGGCGATGATTTGTTGATTTGTGTCCCAAATTGGTCATTTCTGAATTAAATTTACGCCTATCAAAATGTTTCTGTCATTTGACTGTCCTAGAAAGGGAGACCTTCCTAGTTGGACAGTCAAAGCTTCTTTGTACTGATGTTTTCTCTATAACAAAAACAAACAATAAATAAACAAATAAAAAATAAATAAATCGTCGAGGCTTGTCGACACACCACGACCTACAAATATGTCTCTAACCATAATAAATGTATGAAACCGATGTGCTTCTGGCGCGCCACGACACTCCACAACGCACAAGTATGTTTCTGCCTTAAACTTTCTTAACCTTTTCCCCGCGTTGAACTACTCCGTTTTTTCAATACCCATACGCGGTACATGTATGTGTCATATTTCAAATACCTATCCAACCAATTTTATGTCAAATTACAGCATATTATGGCATGATTTATCATACTATATAAACAGATGAGGTTATTATCTACAATTTGAAACCAAATCGTCGTCTGTAAACACTCCTAGATGTTTATAAAAAACAAAAAACGTAAAAAACGTACCCATATTATCTCAAAGACGGTGCCATTTATCCGCGTGCGTGTACTCAGGACACTGCGTTGATAGACACAAGTGGTACCTCATAATTAATTTGTATAAACAAGTTCTAAAACTTCTGATGACTCTAAAATTAATAAAATTTTTATGTAAATTCAAAATCACACTTTCACAACATAAACAAACGTTTGCGAATACGCGCGATCTCGATAATAAATATTATCGACGCTTGTCCAATTTGGTCAGTCGAAATCGCATGGAGCGCCTGCGCAAACTACTAGCGCCATCTGTGGAGTAAATTGAGAACTTTGCATTCAAAGGTACGAGGATATACATTCACTTGATTATAGATGTTTTTTACGAAATACAATTTTACTTTCGAAATAAGCCTGAAGATGTCAGCATCGTGATAGTTACATGAATATCCAAGCAAGCGGGAAAAAATAGTGCGATATAGGAACGCTGTGATATTGGCAGTCGAAGTTAGCGTAACAAGGGCTGATACGGGCGCGTGTGAGGCGTGGCTTTTTGCCGTATCAACTGTTGTTACGATCGCGTGGAAAAAGTTAACAGACACTAATTCCTATTTTGAAAAAGTTTAATGGCTCTACTGCACTAAAGCCAACTTTCCAACTCCGAACTCCAAAATGGCAGATGAAGAAGTGACAGCTGCGGTGGTGCTATACCTTATCAGTTGCCTACAATTATTATGAAGAAGTATTATGTAGTTTTTGTATACTCTTCCAATACGAGCAATATTTCAACTTGGGAGGTGGGAATGGGTACCGCCGCCCCGGGAACCTTTACTGGATAACCAACACCACTGCCATAGGTCACCCCAAGTGGTTCGCTACGTTTGGTGATTTAGCAGGGGTGCCCGGGTTCATGGGATGAGGTTTGCCTAGGTCTTGGAGGTGGATGACCAGGACATACTGAACCCCAGATTCCTACCCACCCCTTAAACCCTTTTCCTTCTCAGAACTCTCCTCTCCTTCCTTTCCTTAAAAAAACCCTCCACACAGCATCCCCAAAGATGACACAGGCCCTGAGGGAAATTATTTTCCTCAGGGCCTCCTGTGTGGAGCTCATGTAAAATATATAAAAATTTTAATTTCTTAATTATTAATGGAGGCTACGCTTCGTAATTAAGCATCATTTTGACACTTTGTTTTTGTGCAGGCGATGCTTCCAATTCATAAAGCTAAAAAATAATAAATTCAAACAATTGTTTTACCACTCTCCTGTAATAATATTGTCCTATTAACGGCACTTGCATAAATAAACCAATCACGGCATGTGGCCAATCACGTCTGTCTTGATTGCCTGCCGAGTGTAGACTGACGTGTGGACGGCTGATTCGTGTGAATTGGCTCAACTCCTTTAATTCGGGTGCGGTTTACCGCCTCGGACTCCAACATTTCATCTCGGACTCCCAACACACGAAATACCCCTCTACACAATCGTCCAAACGTTTGACGTTGGAAGTTGGCCTCAGTGTAGTGCTAGCTTTACTCATACCAAACACCCTAGAACAGCGGTCGGGGAACTTTTTTAACCATTACCCCAAAATATTTTTGCGGAAGTCGATATTACCCCTTCCCCCCATTTTGAAAAGAAGACAATCAATGGATATTTAAAAAAACATTATTTATTGAATTAATTTACACGGAAAATAAAAAAAAGTTACATGAAAATAGTAAGTATGTAATAGACAAACAAAATAAAATTCTCAAATTGGGTCAAACAAAAATTCAGATTTTCAGGTTTCCCTTTAGTTTTTGGAGAAATGATGTTGCTTCGTGTTTGATAAAATTACTTCAAAATTGGGATTTGATGTAAGATATTTTTGATGTAAGAGCAATTTGAAAACAGTCTTCGGCGTTTAATCGATTTCTGTTCTTCGTTTTTATGTTCATTAGAGTGGAAAAGCCTTGTTCACAAAGATAGGTTGTTGCAAATGGCAGCAACTTTTTTACTGCCTCATGTGCAATTTTGAAAGCCTTCGTAGCTTTTGACATCCAAAAAGACGACAGATTGGCTTAACTCTCAAATTGAATAGGTGCTTCAGTATTAGATCGAAGTTTAAGTATTGTTTCTGCCAAACCTGTAGGTTATTCTGGTATGTTAGCAATTTCACATTTAAAAGGATCTACAACCCAATTGAAAGTATGTATATCAAGATCTGGAAAGTAGGTAGTCAGAGAACCGCTCTCTGAGATTGGTAAGATGTTTTATAACTATATCTTTGATGTCATCAAAAGTAATATTTTCACAGTCTTCCAAAAACAAAGCTAACTTTGAAAAAGAAGCTATCTTGTTCCGTTGTAAAAATACTAACACGTTTAAGAAATAGCAAACTAGAAAAATTTCCTTATTACCCAAAAAAAAAAACATTTTTACCTCATTTGGGGTAATTTATCCCGATTCCCCGACCGCTGCCCTAGAATATTAAAAAAGTAAAATGTTGGCAGAGTTTACTTGTATTGGCTGATAACTCTGACCGCTAGGGGCGCTAGTGCAGCACGGCACAAAATCCATTCAAACGTACCAAGAAAACCAAGTCACACAACTTGTGCCATTATGTATGGGAAATGACAGCAGTTGGAGGTGTTACGTATTACTATTCTTTAGCATTTGCTCGTACCCACAAGGAAATTGTATTATTTAATTTGATTATTATTCGTTCTTGTTAAATTAGTTCGGACACTGAAAGAGCAAAATGTAAATAAAAACAGTTAGGTACTAGTTACACTTTAATGTTTTGTCAATAAGTTTCTTACATTTTAAAATATTTTTATGTAGGTACAACTGTGTATTATATTATCATGTTTCTCGTTTATTTACATTTTTATAGCAATAAAGCTAAGTTTAATACAAATCTCTATGTATTCAGAAAGTATTTTATTTTGATGCTCAAATTTTATACTAAATTGACAATAGGCTGATTGATCTTAAATTTTTATTTGAGAGGAAATTATATATGATATATACACCACTAAAGACTTGAAGGGAATGAAAGGAGATGGGGTAGAGGAAGGTTGGGAAGTACATAGCTATTAAAATCTGGTCACCAAACACGTGTAGGTCACAAATAGACTATATTTTTTATATAGGGTGTCCGGGGGTAAAGTGCATTAACTTCGGGAGGTGATTCTATATGATGGTAGGAGTAAAAAAGATTAACAACTTTTTTTTTCCATACAAAAAGACTTAGCTACTAAAAATCCTTAGTGTGAGGTACGATCTTACTTGCTGAGAGCCTGCCGGGCGCCCGACTCGATTGTGATTGGCCCGTATAGTAGCAGAATTAGAAAATAATAAATCTGGCCGCACACGCTGGACTAATTTTTTCTTTTTACCTCAAAGGGAAAGTTGGAATTTCGAAAAAAGTTATTTATCTTTTTTACTTGTACTATCATGTAGAATCACCTCCCAAAGTTAATGCACTTTACCTCCGGACACCCTGTATATTAATTAAATATGAAATAACCATAGACATCAAAATTGATGGACATGCCCTAACATAAAATCTGGGTATCATTTCGGCAAGCTCGAGATAAATCACATGACCATATTTTTGGTACCTGGAGGGTTTGACAATGCTTTGAATAAACTAGGACATCAGTCGTACATTGACCACTGAACATTGAAATAACCTGACACTGTGCAGAAAAAAAAAGTTTACCAAAGTAACGCAAAGGTTTGTAGCGCAGTCTCCATTTGGGATTTGAAATTAAATTTTTAAGCAGCCAACAATTTGCACCTCATTGTAAAAAGGACTTGTAATTCGTAAGCAGATTTTATTTTCGTGGACTGAACTCTGATATTACAATGCGAGTTGCCTGTGTACTATTAGATTAAATTATGGGCAAATCACAGAGTGATATGGTGACGCCACCTCCCGCGCTCCGCACAACTTGGTTTGTACCCCTTTCCTCTATTGTCTGATCTATCAATTTTAATGTCTTTGGAAAACTCAATTAATTAAAATTTATTTGCGTACAAAGATATGCAAGTCTTTTACCATTTTAGCTTTTGAAATGTTTTTGTTTGTTTTTACATAAATTAAAAAAAAATCTTTTATTGCGGGATTGCGGGGAAAGCTGCAGTGATGATAAATAATGGGTGATGATGATTCAAAATGAAATAATTAAACTTTCAATATGGCTGTAAAGTTTATAATAAACTTTCACTAATATAAGATTGTTTATGGAGGCCGTGTCTTAAAACCACATGTAAGTGTGTGAGTGTCACATCATTGGCTGGACGACAGTGCACGTGTCCAAATGGTCACATTTTGATCAAAACTTAGGAAGTTCGCCAAGTACCGTATTTAATTAAACCCGTTTCTATTGTAGGTTTCTTAGAATGTAGTTCCCATACGACATGTATCAGAATGTAGTTTTAACATTGAAAGATTCTCATTCAAACAGCTGCAGCATTATTGTGTTAAGGAACTTATGTTTATTGCTTTTTTATCTTCACCGTAGCGTAATAAGGAACTCCAGTGAAAAATAATTTGGCTTTAAAAAAATATGTTCATATAGAATAGACCGATAAACACTGATTCTGAATATATAAGTTTTATTTAATAATATTAAACGCAGAGTTTTTAAAAATATATTAAAAAGTCCATTTTTAATCGGGTCGTAAAAACACGCCGTCAAGTTGGCATTATTGAAATTTTAGTGGTGACGTCACTGTTCGACGTGTCGTGACGTCACCGTAAAGTCATTGTATGGGAATGTATGATATGACACAAGCCATCATATTAATTTATTCGTTTATTTACATACTGTTTATAGAGATTTAGTTGTTGTGTTTATTGAAACATTATTTAGGCCTAAATAATGTTTAAAAAATAAAGGTATCTCTTATTAGTGTATCTCTATTATTGAAAATATAAAAAACTACTGCACAAAAAAAATAGTAATGCTACTTCTAGGGAAAATACTTCGAACAACGGAATTCAAAATGGCGGCAGTTGATCAGCTGATTGCCCGATCCTATAGTAATTTTTCAGGAGTGATGACGTCACACGATTCACCATACATACGGTGGTTTTCGGGGGATCTTGAAAAATTAAAACTTTGACAATTATTATAACTATTAAAACTAACTCTAAAAATAAAAATAAAAATGCAGTTATTTAAGTTAGAACGTCATTATTATTCATTAAAAAAAATTAAAAAATTGGACTGGAGTTCTCTATTGTGAAACGTAACGGTAATTATAAAAGTGCACATTACCTGATTAGCGGGACATAATGTAATATAACAAATGGCAGAAAAAATGAAAACATTGAGAACAAAACTATTTTGTTGGTATATTTATTTCAAGTAACTACATATATTACGCGTATTTCGTTTTTATATTGTTTTAGATTATATAATACAAGAAGTAATATTTTATAACCTGCTAAACTCCACTCACACGAGGCAATACTTTTTCCATCATAATTTTGTACCAAATCTGACAGGTAATATTATTTAAGTTTGCTACTAAAAGTCCTAGAGCAGTGATGATCAACCAGCGACCAAAATACCAAAATCTTGCCATAAAATATTTATTTATTTATGCCCTTGGAGCATTTACATCAATCGTGTAACATAGTACTAATAGAAATAGAAACAATAAAATACCAATTATTATTTCACTTCCTTTACACTAATAAAAGGAAGCAGAATTAAAAAGAAATAACAACAAAAACAATATTAGAAGAATAATAATAAAATTTAGATCAGAATTTTTAAAATTTCTGATATAAATTTAGGTAAGGAATAAATGAAAATATCAACGGAACTGAATTTATTTCCAAGCCTATGTAGCGTACTGTACAGGGCCCGCAGATACTTTAATAGTACGCAACTGCTAACCCTGTACAAATCGCAAGTGCGCCCCACGGTTGAATTTGGCAGCCACCTCTGGTCTGGAGCTCCAAAATACCTGAAAAATACCCTCGACTCTGTGCAGAAACGGGCGGTCCGTTTGATAGATTCTCCCATCTTAACAGACGGATTGCAATCTTTAGAGCACAGGCGTCGGGCGGGAATGCTATCCTTGTTCTACCGGTATTACAATGGAAGATGCTCCGAGGAACTAGCATCATTGATCCCTTCGGCACCGGTGCATAGTCGGGAAACACGCCAAACGCGTGCCCAACATTTGTACACAGTTGACATATGTCACATGAGAACGGGTCGTTTCTTCGACACGTTCTTGTGTTCAACAGCTCGGCTGTGGAATGATTTGCCGGCCTCTGTGTTTCCTCCTTCCTACAACATGGGTCTCTTCAAGACCAATGTTCATTCCTTCCTCTCCTCAAAAAGACCCTCCACACAGCATCCCAGATGACATAGACCCTGAGGGAAATTATTTTCCTCAGGGCCTCCTGTGTGGAGTTAATGTAAAAAAAAAAAAAAAAAAGTCTTTGGATTGGGGAGTTAATAAAATAGTTAGTTTTAGACGGATAAACAAAGAACAGCTCTGGAAGTCTCGAGTCACGATTTAGTACTCGGAATGTTATTAGTTTTGTTAAGTCAGATGCGTCAAGAGATCCATTAACCTCTTATTTGCCGCTCGTGCGCCGGCGTGTCGTGAGACATTACCGCGACTTTGACCCTTATGTATAAAGAAAGTGTATGAAGAACACGGTCAGAATCGCTTGCTTTATTATCGCCCTTTACCATAGAGAAAACCGCAATGCGCCAGGTCACTCCAAATAATTTATATTAATAATTTACCGGAGCGCGGGAATGTGCGCAGTTCTTGCGCATGCGCGGGAAAAATTCCTTTAATTACGATTTTGACCTTTCTATTGTTCTAAATTTCTCAAGGACACTGTCAGAATCGCTGGACACGAAATGTCATTGGGTGTCATGGCTGCCGTTTTTTGCGAACGCTAATTGGTGGACAACCAACCTCAATTACCCCGGCAAACAAGGGGTTAACCAATTTGAATAAAATAACCAAATCGCTCTTGATTCTTCCACACGATAGGTCAGTTAAATTAAGTATTTTCATTAAGTTAACATAATTAATTTGTTCAATGGGTATGGAGAGTTTGAAATTAAAGAAGAAAAATTAATATTCAGTGGTTTCTGTTTTGTTTTTCAAAAGCGGTTAGCGGTAGCGGAAAACTTTAGTATTTCTTCAAAGTTTTGAATCAGCTGCTCAAAATAAAAAGATTTTTTTACATGTTCTTAAAAAGACAGAATTTCATGGTTCGACCTTAATTATAGAAAATGATGTTTTACCTTTGCAGCGCAGCTTTTATTGTTGTTGAGAACTATGTTTGACGTATTTTAAGTATTTTTGATTTTTAAAATACTGAAAGATTTCTTGATCAAATTTTGTTTCACTTTCCAAATGATTAAAATCAAAAGCATTTTTGTTGTTTTTTTTTTTCATTAGCTCCATACTGGAGGCCCTGAAAACAAAATCCCTCAAGATATGTCATCTTTGGGGATGATGAGGGAAGCGTCTTAATCAACGTTTGAATCCATCTCTCCCCCTGTGGTGCAAGGCGATGGGTCGAGAATCCTGTTAAAGAAGTCAAGGTTAGGTCTCCCTCAACCAATCTCTCCCGATCCGGCCTGCAGTAGGTACCACGAATCTGGGCACCCCTGCTAAGTCACCAAATGTAGTGAACCATGGCAGGAGTGTTGGTTATCCAATAAATGGTCCCCGGGGCAGCAGTACCCCTAACTGCCTCCAAAATTGGTTTAATTGAACCCAGCAAAGATTTTGTCTACGGTACTTTGTTTTTTCCGTTCCATGATTGTTTTATTGAAAAATCACTGTTTTATAAAATACAAACAAGTTTGCGACACTACAGACTGCAAGGTTAACCATGTCAAACTATACATACCCTAACTGCCCGCGAACATACTGAAAATGGATAAATTGGCAGTTCAGCTAAAAAGGTTGATTATCACTGCCCTAGAGCCTGAAATTAGCTACAGACAGAGTTTTCATCTTCAATAGTACCTCCCACATGCACACTTCCGAGCGACCGAGTCATGCGCCATTTCAGGCCGCCGCGCAGAAAAGTAAAGACCGATAGTTTTACCTGAAGTGGCGCAGGACTTGGTCGCTCCGAAGCGTGCGTGTGGTGTGGGAGGTGCTAATAACTTTATTACAATCAAAAAATTCTATCTACCATCAACAATTCTTTCTTCTTTATCTTCTACTATCTTGGTCAATATATTGCTATCTTTACAATCCACCCATACAAGCTTCCTCGGCATTTTTCATAAGATTAAATTTATTTTCTGCTCTCCTAAGCAAATATTATCTTCTAAATTAAAATATGTATACTTATATTAATTGATTATATTACGTATATTATTATGTACACACTTATATTTATGTCACTTCAAACTCGTTCCTAAATAAATTCCTCATTTATAAATACATAAAAGGATGAAATGAATGAGATATGAGTTAAAAAATCTTTATGAAAGTGAAAAATATATTATTAATTTGGTGTTTGCTAAGAATTAACAAAAATAACAATAATCAACAAATATCATAAAAAAATGTGAATAATGAAGTGATGAAATAGTCCTGGGTCAATCGCGAACTACCCGCTCACTTTACCTGATCATTTTAACCTGATCATTTTAACCTGATCACTTTAACCTGATGTTTAACGTGATCATTTTAACCTGCTCATGAACCACCAACAATCGATCAGATTACTTTTTCAAAAAAGATTCAATGATTTGATCGATGAGTTGTCAGTTCAGACAGTATCCATGGTGGACATGGCAAGTGGCCATAGATGTATGTATTTTGTAGACGAGGCGTCTGGTATCTCGTTCTCGCGACAGAGAAATAGAGATGGTAAGTTTGACTTGGCATCCAAATCGGTTCATATTAGCAATTAGCATACTGATAAACCTTCCCGCCACTGGGAACCAGTTCCAAAAGAATCTATCTATATATACAGGGTGTCCGGGGGTAAAGTGCATTAACTTTGGGAGGTGATTCTACATGATATTACAAGTAAAAAAGATAAATAACTTTTTTCGAAATTCCAACTTTTAGAAGTAGTTTTGAGGTAAAAAGATAAAATTAGTCCGGCGTGTGCGCCCAGATTTATTATTTTCCGCTGTTATGATACGGGCCAATCACAATCGAGTAGGGCGCCCGGCAGGCTCTCAGCAAGTAAGATCGTACCTCACACTAAGGATTTTTAGTAGGTATGTCTTTTTGAATGGGAAAAAAATGTTGGAATTTCGGAAAAAGTTGTTAATCTTTTTTACTCCTACCATCATGTAGAATCACCTTCCGAAGTTAATGCACTTTACCCCCGGAAACCCTGAATAAACATCAAAATATGCTTGCTTATGTATGTACATAAGCAATTATTGCTATATTAAGCGTAGGAAATGTTTGAAACTTTCAAAATACCTTCTTTCCACCTCAGCGAAACTTTCTGGATTATAACCACATGACAATACATCTAAAAAGTTTTTTAATCATTACAAAAACTCTTATGAAACTGTCAAAAATATCACAATTTCAGAATAACATTTTGAAAAACCATCGATTGTATAATTAAAGTTCAATTTTTGAAGAAATTCTTTAAATTAATTAATTTACTTGAAGTACTAAGTAAGTAAGAATTATAGGAATTTTAAATAGATACCTGTGTTGGGTATCAAATTTGATTGATTGCTCTTATAATATACTAAAATGAATGTTTGTAAAATATGAAATATGAAAATTTGAATAAAAAAATTGTAATAGGTGGCATACGAGCTGTTTGAAAACTGAATGTACTGAGGCTGAATATATGGAATGCGGGTTGAGGGAGCGGTCGAGGGGGGAGAAGGAAGACGGGGAAAGTGGAGGAGGAATGCGTGAGGGGAGGGGGACATGGGAGGGGAAGGGGCAAAGGAGGGAAGGGACAGCGGAAGGGGAACAGGATGAATGGGAAAGGACACGCAGGGAGAAACAATTTCTTTATTGAGTGTCACTGCAAAGCATACCAGGAAATCGCTAGTACTGTGTAAAGCATAAATTCCATGTATCAGTCTCCGGTAACCGGAACCTCGAACCGTTGTGATTGTCCATTTCAGATTGACCATCTCTATTTCTGTTTCGCGAGATCGAGACGCCCGGTCTACACAATCTATACATCTATGGTCTACCTGTCACCTACTTCAAATGATCTATGGCATTTTTTCTATGTGCAAAGTACCCAATCACTTGGCCAGAGGATTTTGATCGACCAACCCAAGACTATGATGAAGTGATGAAGTAAAGATCCAAGTCTGTTCAGTGACAAAAGGTTTAATAATACATTTTCATCACAGAACAACAAAAGAAATGTGTTTGAAATGTTATTATTGTAATGCCTAGTTTTGCATGGGCGGAAGATTACACAATAGAACAGCTTTGTCACACTCTCCGAATATAAATATAGGCTGACCGGCACTTCAAACTGTTGAAACAAGTTTAAAAAAAAAATCAGCATTTGAAAATTGACAGGCTCTGAATAATGTAATAGGAATAATTAGTTTAATAAGGCAAGCAAGAAAGTGAGGGGAGAGGCCCACAGTAAAATGGGTGAAAAATTCCATTTTTCAGAAAAATCTGAATAGCTATATTCTGGTCTGGAGCTCCAAAATACTTTAAAAAGACCTTTAACTCCGTGTAGAAACGGGTACGGATTGTAAACTTTAGAGCACAGGCGTCAGGTGGGAATGCTGTCATTGTTCTACCGGTATTTCAATGGAAAATGCTCATTGATCCCTCCGGTAATAGTGCATAGTCGGGAAACACGCCACCATTTGTACACAGATGATAATTCATGAGAGCGGGTTGTTTTTACAACTCACTCTTGAGTGACCGGCCTATGTGTTTCCTTCACTTTACAAAATTCAACTATTCTTCTCCTCAAAAAGACTGTCCACACAGAATCCATAAAGATGACATAAGCCCTGAGGGAAATTACTTTCCTTAGGGCCTCCTGTGTGGAGTTAATGTAAAAAAAAAAAAAAAAAAACAGAATACAAACACATATTTTTATGAACTTTTTATGTTCTATTATATTATCTTTGATACATTTAGTACCAGTCAACTTGTACATAGATTTTTTAGCATGGTCTTACGACTGGCTTCACCAATCATCGTAGTCAAAGATATTGAAATACAAGAGATGTGTTAACCCGTCTGCTTGGTTCAATATATTCGCACCTCACAATCCGGAAGCCTCAGTTTTGCGCGAAAAATCAGAAACCGAGAAACAAAGATCGAGATTGTAAAATATCTATGCAAGATAGCTTTCAAATTTCAAAGACAATAAGAAGTATTATTTCGTTCTCTTTCTGGTTAAAAGAAAAATATGTTTGCATGAGAGAAAGAGAGATATGTAGCTTTGAAAATGTAAGGTCGCTCGGAACGTTTTTGTTCTTATGAAAGTATAACGCAATTATGTGTTTTGGGATGTATTTATTCCTAAACAAGCAGACGGGTTAAGATGGCTGCCCGACCGTCGGCGGACTACCGTCGGCAGACTACCGTCTAATGGGCGTAGTTTGAATACGGAAAGAATTCGTCCATTTAGTTGATTTTTTGAAGGTATGCAGTAGTATTGGTTAACAATATCGGCGGCGCCAGGAAATACAGTCCCAGTAAAAACTGCCCAGTAAAAACTGCCGATAGCACATCTCTTATATTTCAATATCTTTGTGGATAATGTTGTTATCACTAATGCGATTGAGCATAATTTTCACTCAGTGCTAAACTTAGTGATAAATGCTCAGTTACAAAATGCTGGTGAAATCTACCAACCTAAGTGTAAATGTCAATTTTGCCGAGGGTTTGCTCAGTTTTGGTTGGTGAAATCAGCCATTACAATGCTTAACACGTTCGCCACCACAGTTCCCAATCGGGATTACGTTCTGAAAATTTTGTGGAAACGAACCTGTTAGTAGAACTTAACGTGTATTAGGTTGGGTTGGTTGAATGTGTGAATGTGAGCTAGTCTAGTGGGGGGGTGCAGAGGTGGTATATTAGGTGAGGTTGGGGGAGCTGATGATGTGGGCGTAGCAAGAGCGGCAGACAGGGGCGGAGCGCCCCGAGGCGAGCCCCGCCAGTGGGATGTGCTTGTCGATGCAGCGGGTGCAGAAGACGCCACCGCACTTCCAACAATGGTACTGCAAACAAAACAATAATTTATTGGTAAATTCATAAATTATCTGTATAAATTTATAATCTTGCACTAAATAAATAAATAAAATCAAGGTAATATTTTTTGTGCAATTGACCCAAGAACATCCCTATGCCCTTGGGCATTTTTGGGCCTTTAACCCCTAGAAGCCAGAGCCCTGCAATTGCAATGTTGAAGAATTATGCCTATGCGCGGTGCGAAGCACTGCAATTGCAGTATTGACCTTATATATTCATTTTGTCTTCGGATATCTTCGGAGGGTACTAGGTTAGTTACTAGGTTCGTTAAAGATTAAATAATAAAATGTCAATTTATCAAGTATGGTTTGTCTACGTTTTGGCTCAAAAAAATTTTTTTGAAATTTCTTATTGAAATTTCTTGCCGTCCGTAGAGTATTTTTGGGTATTTTACGGCACAAAGTGAGACATATTCGTAAAATCATCTTTTTTGTTGTCAAATATGGCATGGCCACGGACATATGAATATATCTGGACCTGCCCTAAGTGATAAAAATGTATTATTTCCCCCTCCCCATGGAGCCGGCTGGAGCTCCTCCTTGGAACCGGCTCGCTCCATGGGGAGGGGATAGAGCCTCGCTTGAATCTAAAATGTGTGACGTCATCATTCTTGCCGTGACCAGCACGAAGCTAACATCCATACATTTAACGAAATAACACGCCAAAACGGTAGCTTGTGCTATACAATATACCTACATATCAATGTGCACATAGCGAATGTGGGCGGTTCTCCAGTGTGCTCGTAGCTGGTTACAGGGGTAAGTAAATTATGAAACATTTGTAAAAGTGTTTTAACTAAACACGGCAACAAAGTATTGCTATGTGTATTGGGGCGAATCTTTTTGGGGCGAGCATTTGACCTTAGCAAATATGTTTAATAATGTGGCAAGCAATTCGCGCTCCCATGTAAAAAGGTCTATTCATTCAAAGCAGATTTTGCTTTTAAGAACTAAATGGTGATATTGTAATGCGAGATGCCTATATACTGTCAGATTGATTTTTTAACGAATCACAGTCATCTTCCTCTCTTCACCCCCCATAGTTTGGTTTTACCCCCTCGTCTGTATCTTCTGGTCTATTGAATTCTGATGTCTATGGGCATGGCATTTAAATTTAATTAAATCCTTGTAGACTACCCTCCTCCCTCTCCCCCATATGTTATGTATATGTCGCAGGCCAATCGTAAAATCAAGCAGATCATAATGCGCCTCAGGCACTTCACGATGTAGGTAGGCGCATCATGATCTGCCTGATTTTATTGTCGGCCTACGAAATATATAAACTGTAGATTATGAATTATTTGTACCAGTCTTAAGATGGCTTTAACAAGCTGAAACCGGTTACGTTAAAAAATAAATTAAGTGGAAATAAGTTTTATATGTGTTTTATTATAATATAATTATTTTATTATCTGTTTTTAATTATTCACCTTCCGGCTGAAGTGATCGAACGGAGTAGAACAGACACACTCCTTAACATTCTTGATGGTCTTCCAATCCAGAGCCACGGACGCTATCTCCTCCTGGATCTGCAGGATGTCGGTGACGGGCACCCCGCCATGTATGATGATGTCCTCGGTGGGAATGACGGAGAAGGGTGGCTGCTTGCCGTCTCCCGGGAGAGCGGGATTCTGGCCGTCCAGCTTCAGCGGATGGTCGTCGTTGGCGCAGGCAAGCTCCGAGAGAGTTGCGTTTGTCTTTTCGTAGAGATACCTGCAAATTAAAAATGTGTCGTGAAATAAGAAGGGAAAGAAATGGGATCGCAAGAAAACTCAACAATAACAATAGAAAAATCGTTAATGAGCTGGCTGGCAAGCACGTAAATTATTGAGAAAGGATTTTAACTCTCCCGCAGCCTACTGGGGCTAGGGCTGAAGGTTACTAACCTTCTTATATCTACTTAATTACATGAAATATATTTTTAGTATTTTAAGTATTCCTTCCCAAATTAATACACAATATACCGTTTAAAAAAAAAGAAAAAAAAATCTTTGATCGCAGGAAAAAATATTTTGTCAAATATAGGTAATATTCCCTGCCCAATAAATGGACAAATAACAAAAAAAAAAGAAAAAGGGATTTCTATGATTTAAATGCCCATAAGACAGAAAAATGCATGGGGACATCGGCCGACCAACATGGTTACGGTTACGTTTGGCATCTTGGCCTCTCGAGAGTTAAAAGAATTTTAATAAATTTTTTATTCAACTTTATTCAGGAAACGTACAGTTATAAATATAAATTTCCGTGTTCCCGGCAGGACAGTTACAGGAAAATACCTACCGTATTATTGTAACAATTCTTCTTCAACATCACAATACTATACGCCTATGAGATGAATCTAACACTTGGGAAACGTATACTCCAATTTTGTAGATACCAATCGTCCAGTTGATTGGTCAGAAATCTATGAAAAAATCTTTTTATTATCGTAATTTAATCTTATCACCTCCTAAGGTATCTCGGTCACTTTAATATCGATTTTTACCGAAACTTGTGCAGTGATCAACCCCATGATCCCTCGGTGCCATAATATCGAACCTCACAATAACCAATAATGTGCCGTGTGAAATTAAGGTCAGTCAGATTCTTTCCAAGTGTTCACTGTTCACCAAGCTATTGCCATAATTTTTTTATTACAGTCAATCCATGCATCAGCGGCTACAACTTACTTATTGTCAATTTGGTTAGAGTCGTTGAGGTGGTTTACAACCACAAAGTCAGAGTTGTCATCCTTGGGCTGCGGGGGGGTGTGTGCGTGGGTGTGCGTGTGGTTGCTGATCTCCTTCAGCTTGGGCTTGTTGCTGTGGGACTTCTTCTGGCGGCTGCCTAGCAGGGACTTCAGAGAAGTTATCCTCTGTAAAAAAAATTACACACAGTGAGCCAAACTTCATCAAAATCGGTTAAGTAGTTTTGGAGTTTATCTCGAACAAACATCGTGACGATATATATAAAGATAAAGATAAATGTTAAAATAAAAATAAATATTCATCCTAGACTTGCAGAAAAGTCAATAGATGTCACACATTAAATAAATATGGATAAATCCAACCAAGACTCTCTCTAGATAGCATTTAGTTCGAGAAAAATCTTAGAATGTACATAAAGATAGCAGCCTCCGTGGTCGAGGGGCAGGGCTAGGAGGTGGGGAAGTACCTTGCTATTCAGATCTAGTCACCAAACACGGTTAAAGCCATTTCAAGCAACGTTTCAATGGTGGTCTTACATACACATACACTCTAGGGCCATGGTCGTCAAACTGTGGCCCGCGATGGATATTTGTGCGGCCCGCACAAATATCTGGCGTTTTCTTTTTAAATATATTTTTTTCATGTACAATTATACAATCTGTTTTTTGCGGCCCGCACAAATATCTGCCCATTTCTTTTTAAATATCTTTTTTTCATGTACAATTATACTATCCGTTTTTTTGCAGCCTGCACAAATATCTGCTGTTTTCTTTTTAAATATAAATTTTTTCATGTACAGTATTATAATATCCATTTTTTTTGCAGCCCGCACAGAAGAAGCGCAGTGTTTTGTTTACAAAACTATGCACCAATAACTCGCGGCCCCGCGCCTCGCCTACTCCCCGCGCGCTAACACCTATCCATATTAGCATGCATAAATCAGTGTTTATCATCATCTGTTGTGACTAGGTTAAAAGCTCGACAAAATGAGTTCCGTGAAGTGAAAGTGTTTTTCAATTGAAGAAAACAGTGCCATATTACATCCTTTAGAAGCCGGTGAATCAAATGTAACCATCGTGAAGGAGTTCGGCGTGTCTCATGTAAAAACAAGCTTAAATTATCAGGCCGTTTTGTGCATCGGTATATCTGGATTCTACTGTATTCCCAAAATAAATGGTGACCGGATAGTTGATCCTTTCACAGTTGGCCCAAAAATTATAAATTTTTGTGCATTATTTAGTAATTTCAAACCTAAAATCGACTTATAATCGAAAAATACCTTTAAGGGGTGTTCAGACACGGCTATAAAATATAAAAGATCAACGCATGCCAAATAATGCTCTCCATACAATCCCTTCAGACCGTTCACACCTACGCGGTTTAAGCGCCGATCAACCATAGACAACACACCGTAACCCCTCCTGAGGCGATATGCGAAAAGTTGAAGAAAAAGAAATAAGCACCCCCTCTCCGACGACGAAAACAGAAGAGGGGTCATTTTAATTACAGAGCTGCCTAGACCGGTGGATGACAGATCAGTACAAAAATGTGCATTCCGTGGCCGCAGTGGCTTAGCGAGCGAGGGGGGGCTCGCTCTGGGTGCCACCCGACTGAAAAGAAATATTTGATAGCGTCGTCTGGACGGTACAAAACATAAGCGCTCGCGGTTGAACAGATATCTGCTCACGGTTTGTGGTTTGTAGCCGTGTCTGAACACCCCTTCAATCATAAGTTGAATTTATTAACAGTGTTGATTTTTTGTACTTATACGCTGGCATACACAGCATATCGACAAGTAGTTTTATCCTTAATGTATTTTAATGAAATTATGTATCATACTTTTGTTTTTCTTCGGTACATCCTCTCTGCACCCTTTGGGGAAACTTATATTTTGTGTAAGTAGGTATACTGTACTTTCCCTAAACCGACCGCATATTTTATAAAAGTGTGCCAGGGGGCCAACAGTCGGGGGGTTAATTGTCACGGAATCTTCCCAAATATCAAATATACTATCAGCTATCTGTCTTCAATGTTTCCCGAGATACTTTGGACACTTTGTTACATGTACATCAGCGTAATTGGAGTGGGGTCACCATCCGCAGAATTGAGGCAGCAACTAAAAAGAAAATAAAATTTTAATAATGTAACGAGGATCTCACCTTAGTCAGAAGCGTGATGTGATCTTGAAGAGATGAAGTATGATCTGTGGTAGCAAGCAACAAGTCTCCCAATGGTTCTCGAGGGTGAACTCCGTTCTCAAACCTGCAGTACATACCACGCCAAAATCTGCAAGAAATACATTTTAAAATAGAAAAAAATTACATATATTTTATTTAAGATTTTGGTGATAACTGATGGGCAATATTACTTGAAACAGATAAGACAATGACATTACAAACTATAGACATGTTGCAGAGATCTAAAAAGGTTCAAGCGAAAGATTTATTTATATTTTTTATTTTTTTAAAAGAAAGACAAACATTCCCGGGTTACGAATAACCCACAATGTTTGAAAACCTCCTACTACTATCACAGAAAGCCGAAAATGTTGCTTGTGTTGTGATGGAGGACTTGGCCAGCAGAGGAATCGAACACGCGACACCCAGGTGGGACCCAAGCGCTATGCCCACTCAACCATTGACTGGTCAATTGCCGTACTTTCGTTATGGTATTAAATTGTTACGCATCACATGAGTTCTTGTGATATATCAAAGGCTAGCTTTACACTCGTAAGTAAAATTTATGGCTTACGTAAGATTTTGATAAGTTACGCACAAGAGCGTTTACTGAAATTTAACTCATGTGAGTTCTCATGGGACTGCTACACAAGTAATTTTTTTAACTGTAAGTTTTCTTCCTATCAACAACGATTTGCTGTTGCCAAATTTACGCAATTTTGTTCCGTTAGCGGTGTAAATTAATTGAGTTCTTTAATTTTATCCAAATAACAGCTACCTACATGACGGCAACCGAATTGTTCGAATTTAAATACGTAAAGAATATAGAAAAATTTCTTTCCATTTACATTCGTTTTCGTGGGAACCCTTTGGTTTTGGTGTTATTTTTAACATTCACACGCCGCCCGGTCCTACATCTATTTCGTTCATACACACATATTCCTTCTATGTCTATCTTTGTTATACAGGGTGTCCCAAAAGAAAGTATATACTTGTTTTGCTTTCTGTGTAAATGCAACTTTTCCGAGGGGCGCGGGGGGTATGTTAATCAGTAGTCTGGCTCTTGGGAATTTAGTCGCTATGAAGCATTTCTCGGGAGCGACTGCGTGTGTGAGTTTTACAAAAATGGTGATTCGGCGACTGTAGCGCGTAGAAGATTCTGCAAATTTGAGGTTTTCGTCAATTCAATGATGCGTCAAGCATTCCTCACATTCGAAAATGGGTCAAAAGGTTTGAAGAGATCGGTACAACGCTGGCGAAACCAAAATCCGGGCGACCAAGGTCATTGAGAACGGTAGAAAACGTAGAGAGTGTGTATCAGTCTTTTCGTGACAACTCAAACTTTCGATTCGGAAGCGCGCAAGTGCTTTAGATGTGCATAGATCATCGTTACACAGCATTTTGCACAAAGACCTAATGCTGCACCCCTACAAACTTACTGGCTATAACCAAAGAACATGGTTCCAGCAAGACGGAGCAACATTACATACGTCCAACACATCTCTGCCACAAGTTTGTGAAATTTTCCCTGGAAAATTGATCTCCTGGAGAGGTGACATAAATTGGCCTCCTCGTGGTCCAGACTTAACCCCTATGGACTTTTTCCTGTGGGGTTATCTCAAATCTAAAGTGTAAGACAAAAATCCGACTTCCCTGATGCAATTAAAAGAAAATATCCGTCACGAAATGGCAGCCATCACGAAGCCTAGCTGCCGAGCCGTCAAGATAAATTTTACTCTTCGATTAAATTAATGCCGCGAACGCGAGGGTTTACATTTGGACGTTTACTTTTAAGAAATAAATTCCCAAATTGTGTATTGTAGTATTTAACAAACATTTTTTCGATAGAGCCCTTACTTTTTTTTAAATCAATCCACTAAATATATACTTTCTTTTGGGACACCCTGTACATGATCAACTTTTGAATTAACAATTTACTGGAAACATATGTTTCTAACTTGCTACATTTTGTGTTAATTCTGGGAGACAATAATGTGTCTATAAGTTTGTAATGTTGCAATGTTGAAATGTTGCAATGTTGAAATGTTGCAATGTTGAAATGTTGCAATGTTGTAATGTTGTAATATTGGGTAAGATGAACATTCTAAGACATCAAATGATTTGTTTTGGATACTTAACTAACATCAAGTTTGGGTTACGTTAGTTTACAATTAAATGAGGGAAAATGACAATATAGTCAGTGGGACAATTTTAAGAAACATGCAACATTGTTATTTTTAACATTAAAGTTTCAAGAAAATGAAAAAGAAATTCATGTTTTTAATGGAAAAAAAATCAGAATGAAATCATGATACAAATTCAGCTATCTTTGGTCCCATAAAAAAATCGACATCGAATGCTGATTTTTATGTCCTCATGCGATTTTTGGACAAAATACATAGCTGAATTTGCAGAAAAATAACAGTAAAAGAAATTTAATTCATATAAAAAAAAACAATACATTTAGTTTATATAATTATTTTTCATATAGATCATAAATAATTGATAACACAAAAACACCAAAACCAACACCCGCATTTTTGTGATATTTTTTAAACACAAATCGCAATACACAATAATATCTACACTGGAAAGGAAAAATAAAAGATGAACCTACGCAATTAGAATCCTAGAACACGTGAGAAACTGTAGAAAACTTGATTTGATGAACACAAGCACAAACAAACAATATACCTAGCTTACGGTGCAGGTTCATCTTTAACGTCATAGCCGTATGGCGCTTTAGCCATTTTTCCTTTCCAGCGTCAATACAATGTCAACATAACAAAGCAATTTATCAAATGTTTGTGAAAAAGTATCTGTTTTCAATTGGTTTTCTAAATTATAAAAGAATTTTCAAAGATCTTTTTTTTGAAGGATTAAAATTTTTATAAATTTTTTGTGTTCATCTTTTTAAATTTTAACAAAATTATCTATGTAAAAATAAAACGCAAAACGAGACAACTAGATTTTTTAACTAAGAGGAACACATTAAAAAATAAGTACACAGTACGGGAAAACTCGTGGTAGAAGCGGAGAAACTGGTAAATCTAAATCATATGGAAATAAGAAAAAAAAACAAAATCGACTTCAAATCAATGTTACGTAGATTGAACAGTTTCCCATTTGTACTACGAGTTTCCGGACTCTGTGTAGGTATGTACCAGAAACATTAAATTAAAAATGATAAGTTCACAATTTGAAAAAATGGTTTAACTCTACTCAACAATTTAATTTATGAAAAATTTGCAAAATTCAGTGCCAAAAATTTTAAATAATATTAAAATAATAAAGTAAATTTAGAAAATAATCCATAGAATTTGAGGTTTTTCAGTCCCGGCACCTCCAAGTATTTTTTATCTCATAAATATATTGAATTGTAAATATTTTTTGTTGTTGTTTAAAATAGCAAACACTTGACATATTAAGTACAAACATGACAGGAGTTTTTGTTTATCTCCCCTGTTCACAAAATACATTATTCCCACAACCACTTACTTAACTTAGAACTGCACAAGTTATGTAAAAGCAATAATGTACCTTTTACCGATTGCTTTCCGAGTCGTCACCACTAATCCTTATTACTTTCCTTGCCAATGTTCATTTTTCTATGCATGCTTTTTCTACGTTAATTGCTGTAATTTGGGAATGGGTATCCCCGCCCCGGGAACCATTTATTGGGTAACCAACACCTCCGCCATAGGTCACCCCAAGTGGTGCGCTAAGTATGGTGACTTACTGGGTGTGCCCGAATTCACGGGGTGACGTTTGGCCAGATCTTGGCGGCAAACACATTTGTCCATCTTCTGCGTGACGGGCCGGATCGGGAGAGACTGGTTGAGAAAGACCTTTCGACCTCTCCAACCGGACTCTCTCGACCCATCGCCTTGCACAGCAGTGGGAGGGAAGGATTAGTACATTGTCACTCCTGGACACGTTGGTCCCCAGATTCCTCACTTCTCATACTTTTTTCCTTCTAAGAACTTCCTCTCCTTTCTTTCCACAAAATGACTCTACACACAGCATCCCTAAAGATGGCATAGGCCCTGAGAACACCGATATCTCTTTGCATTTAAAAGTTTACCACAGACACTCCAGTATGATTAAAAAAAATTCTATAAAAAAGAAAACCGTCAAACAGTGAACCTGGCTAAGGTTTGCCAAATTTTTCAATAATTATTTTTATACAAAACAAAGTGACAATACCCTTTATATGTACTATGTTTGTATAATTAAATGCATTTTTCAGTTTAATATAAATTTCTAAATACATTTTACAAAAAAAAAAAACCATCGGTAGGCAATTTAAAAAACATTTATTATTTTTGCATTCAAAATTTTAATATTTGACCTGATTTTAATAAGTGGAGGGTAAGTGCAAAAGACACACATAGGTGCGTGTACAGTCAGTTCATGCCTTCTAGTATTGAAGGTTGCAGTTTCACAATAATGGCATATTTGGATCCCAAATTACTGGTAAAAATGAATGTTAATATCTGCAATTTACCTGCATTCATGGATGGATCTAATGGTCAGATGCTGACTGTGCCCCCCCCCCCTATTGATTTTAGAAGCAGTGACAAGGAAAGAAACAAACACATTATGACACATACCATAAAAGCCAAACACCATCCGTGTAGCTTTACACACATTCAACAGCCATGATTGTAATTATTGAAGTATGTATTTTGATTAAGTAACTTCAGAGGAATAAATTGATTAATACTTGAGATAGCACATTCCAATGGAGATCATGCTACAGAGAGGAAACTGGCAGAGAGAAGAGAAGAGAAGAACAAGTAAGATGAAACATTGAAGTGTGGAACCAACACAATGATTTATTGATCAAGTCACTCACTGGATTACTATCTTTATGCTCCTTATTGAGTGCCAAGGTTTACTATTAGAAAACAGAAAATAACAAAAGATTTACTGAAACAGTTATGGTGGGAAGCGTAGAAAAGGTTGCGTATTAGTTGGCAGGCCCACAAATATACTCCATGATTTGTACCTGAAATAGCAATGTGCATAAAAAACAAAAAATAATTTTATTACATGCATTCTGGCCACACATTTTTCCTAGTAATGTAACGGTTATGACCCGTTAAGATGAAGTCATAGTAAATAATGCAAAATCATATGTTTTGGTTTTGAAAATTTGATCGCTTAGAAGTATTGTAGATGCTTCAATTAAATACTGCGTGTAGAACATACCTTGGCCCTTAAAAATATCAGTCATTTTTTTTATAAGTTTTTTAATAAGCCTATAAAAAAATAAAGTATAAGGTCTAAAAAACACACTTTCAAGTCCAAACTCTCCTATTTATAAACCCCTTTTCGGATATGGTTTTATTGCATAATGTGGTAAATTCAGTTTATTTTATAATAATCGCAAAAAAAGTTGATATTTACACCCAATCTTCCCAAAATAAAATAAAATATGCATTTTCGCGTTGATATTTTACAATACGGCCGCTAGTCGACGAATTCGGTTATTCAAAGTGACCCCTATGGCGTCCACCGAAGAACTACTGTCCACGGCACAGTAGTGAACTAGTGGATCGCCTTAAGAGACTTTTGTTATTACCGTGACGATCGCAATAAACATACGCTTCTTATCACTATAATGCTTAATGGTGACATTCTCTTGCCATATATCGCAGCTCACTCAGTCTTGCTACAAACTTCTTGGGTTCATCATCAGGACTTTTAAGACATAACCAAGAAGCTATGCTAGCGTTATTCGATGACATACTGAGAAGCACACTGGAGTACGTGAGCGATGTTTGGGCACCGTACTACCAGAAGAACATTGATATGTTAGGGCAAATCCAGAAGATTATAAATTCCTCAGGTATGTTTATATGAGGAAGCATGGAACCTATCCAAGGTTCATGCACCATATTGACTTACTTGAGGAAACTGATTCTGTGAGTCTTCCTATTCTGTCTTTCAAAATTTGGAACAATTTCATCGATAGCCCATTTCTCTTGGGATGCTATGATTTATATGTACCAGACCATTACAGCCGAAGTCGACATCATGACTTATTTAAAGTACCGAACGGCAGAACAGACGTCTTGGCAAAGCATAGCATGACGAGGGGAGTGGTGCCGTTAAATGAAATTGCAAACCATTTGGATGTAAGTGACTGTTCTTTATATGCTTTAAAAGTATTATTGAAGAGTCACTTGCCTAAATGCTGATAGGGTAACTAAATTGTACTGTAATTGGAATTATTCTGTAGTACAATAATAATAAAAAATAAAAATTAATAAAATAAAATGCTGCAGCTCTTTCTTGCACATTAAATAATGTGAGACAAAAGATGAAACACACAAAAAATGTGTGTCCATTTCCTCAAAAGTACTACTTTTTGTAAATATCTTATTATGGCTCAGCCACGGTGACGGGAATTGCATTTCATTTTCTTTATATGTGTGAGGGGATCTATGATAATGATTGTAAAAGCCCCGAAAAAGGGCGTTAATCAATAAATAAATAAATATTTAATTCGGAGGGGTGCAGACATACGTTCACCATTTGTCTCATTTTCGACCTTTGTTTTAGTGTGTAAGAAAGAGCTGAAGCATTATATGTTTAAGAACATAAGCAAAACCTTCAACGCATTGACATGTGACATTTTTGAATTTTTGTAATTCATTCGCACTTCAATATTATTCTTGTAACTACGCAGGGGGACCCAAAAATAATGAGCATCGGGCGGTAGAGGGGAGAAGTGGAGGGGGAACGGGTTTTGTGTGGTCAGCTGTTGTACGGACACTCTTTCTCGGTCAGTGTACGAAGCCGCGCCGCTGTGGGTCCACGCATTTGTCCTAAGTTTAATTTTAAGTAAATCAAGATTTCTTCTTTCGGCGAAAATGCGAAAATCTCCTCTCTGAGAATCAAAGGGAGCCTTCGCCCCTCAAGTCTGCCACGAATTAAAAAATCAGCTGGAAGAGGACTCAAATTTTTTTCCAAGGATATTATTGGTGATGAGTGATGAGTCTTGGTGTTATGGGTACGATTCCGAAACCAAGCAACAGTCAAACCAATGGAAGAATGCTCTCCCTCTCTTCAGAAAAAAAACCAGGTGAAATCAAACATCAAGACGATGCTCATTGGTTTTTTTCAGAGATATTGTGCACACAGAGTTTGTTCCTCCAGGCCAAACAGTTAACCGACAGTTCTACATAGAGGTACTAAAGGTTGCGAGAGGGCATGAAGAAAAATCATCAAAAAAAGTCGAATCCTTGGCGCACAAGGGACTGGTTCTTCAACCAGGACAACGCACCTGCTCACACCGCGTTTTCTGTGAAGCAGTATTTAAGCAAGCATGGAATGACCCAATTGTTTACCCACCCTATTCACCCGACTTCGACTTGTTTCTGCTCCCTAGGATGAAATCGGAAATGTTTTCATACTATTGAAGAAATGAAACAAAAATTGCTGGGTTTTAAAATTGTTTTGAATAGTGGAAAAAAAAGTTGAACGAGTGCCTCTAATGGCGAACATTTTAAGGGCTACCAAATTTTTAGTGTAAATATTGAAATTCTCATTTCTTTTGGGTCCCACTACATATATTCCATACTTCCAAAATTATCGTCACGGTTAGTAGTATTGTAGGGGTCTGTGGAGACGTCATGGTGCGGTGTGTGAGAGAGATGTAAGAAAATGATGACTTTTTCCTTTGGAGGAAACAGACCTACCTACGTTGCGTATCTTATCTTTTGAAAGAGCTGCAGCATTATTGTGATAAGGAATGTATATTTATTGCCTTTTTCATGCCGTCACGATACCGTTACCTTGAATTGTCATGGTAAATATAAAAGTGTCCATTGGCTTTAAACCCCACTAAGTGGTTTATATTAGAGATGCCACGAATATTCGGCTACTATTCGGTATTCGGCCTATTCGGCTACTTTTTTTACTATTCGGTATTCGGCCGAATATTGCGAACAATTCGGCCGAATACCGAATAGCAAATCATAAAAAAAAATGCATAATAAATAACATATTACTCACAAAACTTTCTATTTTAACAAAAAATTAGAACATTATACTTAAAATCTATCAGTGGTAAGTTTTGCTGAATCAAAACAACTTTTTCAGTATTTGTTGATAGCAAACGATTGCTCTTTTCTCATAAATTATACCTGCTTCCGAAAACAGTCGCTCACTATATACTTCTACTGGGAGATGATAAATAAATTTTAGCGAATTCTGTTGGGCTTGGATACTGTTTTGCGTTTGCTGATCACCACTTGTAAGGGTCTGCTGTCCGATCTAGGCGAACAGTTTTCATGTAAAAATCAATTTCATTTGCTTTTTATTATTTTAAATTCATGAAAACCGTTTGCGAAATGTACTAAGTGCCACCGAATACTCGGCTGCCGAATATTCGGAGATTCGGCCGAGAGCCTGGCGGAATATTCAATATTCGACAAAATCGCTATTCATGGCATCTCTAATTTATGTTTCCTTGTTAATATTCGGAGGAATGATATTTATTAAATCGAATGGTCAAATAGAAAACCAAACACCCAGAAATCCTAATCGCTCAGCTCATCGATAAAAGTGAAAACTTATTAACATATTAAATTCATCTAATCAACCTGAAAAATAAATAATAATTATATGCATAACAAGCCCAACAGAGTTTAGGTCCAAACTAAAAACCTACCTTTTTGGGCTCTCATACCCTTAATTTAAATATACCTATCTGAGAGTATCATACTTGTATTGCCTATGATATGTCTTAATCACATTTTTCTTACTGAATTAAAATTACTCGAGTCCTTATACATCAATCTGTCTCTTGACGAATCACATTTAGGAAGATCAAATCCTTATAGGCACTACTGCACCACCCACCATTAAATGTTGCTTTTACTTTCCAAAATACACTCATCAAAGAATACATTACATATGAATATTAAAATATTTTTCAAGATTAAATAATATGTGTTCCCAATTATGTCCTCTGCGTACGAACTCTATCTAAATTTCTTTAAATGAACAATACACAGTGTTAATTTCAAGCGACCTTCCAGGTAAGTATGGTCCTTTTTTCATTAATTTTTAGGCAGCATCACGTTCATTAGTCAAAATATTGTACATATATTTTCGTATCGGTGATCAATGAACCGGTGTATGCAATTTTTAGCCCTAAGTTGTTTTTAATTGTTTGTCTAGCTTGTAGTTTTTTTTGATTTTAGAAATGTATTATAAGTTTGTACAGCGCCCTTGAGGTGATTTTCCACAAAAACGGCACTATATAAATCATCCAAGTATTATTATTATTATAGAAATTAGTGAAATCTTAGTATGTATTAGTGATTTGGCTGGCCTTAAGTTAGGTAAGGTTGAGTTAGGTGAGGTAAGGTTAGGTTAGGGTTAGTTTCCAATCTCTGATAAGAAAGGCACAGCAACGAGAGAAAGATTTGAACCAATTTACCTAATGTTTTGTTTGATGGGTAGGTTAGGCGAGGTTTGGTTAGGTTAGGAAGTTAGGTTGGGTTAGTTTTAAATGTTTGACAGGACAGGCACAGCAGGGATTTGAAGAATGTAGCCAATTTACCTGATGTTCTGGCTGATGAGGTTGGGTTGCAGCAGGTCGGAGGCGGAGGAAGGGTCGTACAGGGGATTATAATACTCGTTCATGTGACTGGCCATGTAGCCCCACAAGGAGAATGTCCTGTCCGATAGCCTGCAATCAGCAATCAGAACATTCATTCTACTTCATTTATATACAGTACTCTCTCAGTAATCAGCCGCCTGATTATCCAACAGTTACTATAATCTGCCGTTATGTTTACTTATAAATAGAAAATAGCATAATAGAAGAAAATAACTTTCTTGTTATTAGACCTCGGCCTCTCAATAGGGGTTTTGATTTATAGTTGAAAAATGCCAGGCGCACGGCTGCACTAGGAATTTATTTTCGCAATCAATAAGGAACTCCAGTGAAAAATATTATGGCTTTAAAAAAATATGTTCATACAGACCAATAAATGCTGATTCTAAATATATAAGTTTTATTTAATAATATTAAACGTAGAATTTTAAAAAGTGCATTTTTAAACGTCTCGTTAAAACACAACGTTAGTGCTGACATCACTCCTCACCAGTCATTTTATTGAAATGTACGTATGACACAAGCCATCAGTATTAACAACATTTCATGTTATTCGTTATTTCATACTGTTTATAGAGATTTAGTTGTTGTGTTTATTAAAACATTATTTAGGCCTAAATAATTCAGTATCAAAAATAGAGGTATCTCTATTATTTAAAATATTCAAAAACTTTAAAACTATACGAAAAAATCGTATAATATGCTATATCATAATGCTACCTACTCCACGGCCAACTCTGCGAACTTCGAAATCCAAAATGGCCATCATCGAACAGCTCGGCGCCGTATCTTGTTTGCCTACAATTGTGCAGGTGATGCTTCGTTTTCGATAATATTGATTTTAAAAGAGAAAAAAATAGTATTTCAAACAATTTTTAAACCACTCTCCCATTATAATATTGAAAAATATAATACAATAAAAAATAATTCCACCTAAATAATGTTTTAACTTATCGAATAGTATCATACTTTCTTCCATATGACTGTCATACAAAATGAACACCTGTTGAAAATAAAAATAACTTATACGTAGTGAGTGATGTCGTCAAACGATTCACTACGCATACGGGTGGTTTTCGGGGGATCTTGAAAAATTAAAAATTAAAACAATTATTTTAACTATTAAAACTAACTAAAAGAAATGCAATTATTTAAGTAAGAAGGTAAAAAAAACAAAAAAAATGGACTGGAGTTCTCTATTCCAACCTGTATATTTTTTCCACACATTTCTCGGAAGATTGAATGCAACTGACCTGATTTTAATAAGTGGAGGGTAAGTGCAAAGGAAACAAATAGGCACGTGCAACATCAGTTTTTGACTTCTAAAATTGAAGGTCTGGTAAAAATTAACAGGAGTATCCGCCATTCATGAACAAATCTAACGGTCAGATGCTGACTGCCCTGATAACCGGCAGATACTAACCTCAGATCACAGGTGAATCCAAGCAAGAAGAAGAGAATACAAGAAAACTGCATAAGAGATGTTTGTTATTTTTCTTCACATTCGTCATTCATTCATTCATTCGTTATTCTGTTTAATGATGGAAATATTTCTGACCTCAAATCCAAGCGATCCTTCTCGCAATTGCCCACGAAGGTCCCGTACTGGCAAGCGTGCGCTTGGTCATGCAGTGCTATGAGGAAGCGCTCCCCGAACTGGAATGCCGAGGGGCGTGCGCGCGACAGTTGCCACACGGCGTCCAGCAGCTGCCCAAACACCGGCGATCGCTCCTTCGGCTCGCCCAGTACGTGGCCGCAGCGCTCGGAGAACTTATGCCCGAACGAAAGCCAGTCTTTCTCGATGAGGGCCTGGAAACAGAATGCTACAGGTGAGATGGAGAACAAGGCACACTAATTTATCCATTCTGATAGGCGGTCAACTGTCTGCCTAGCCTAAGATACTTTCGACATGCTGCTGGAGAACAACCTGGAGAAACTCACGGTCATTGGCAAAGTGTAAGAAGCATAGGAAAATCAATGGGTAGAATCAAGTATCACAGGCGTTGGAAATCCACTATATGCTGCTGGAGAACAACCTGGAGAAACTCACGGTCATTGGCAAAGTGTAAGAAGCATAGGAAAATCGATGGGTAGAATCAAGTATCACAGGCGTTGGAAATCCACTATATGCTGCTGGAGAACAACCTGGAGAAACTCACGGTCATTGGCAAAGTGTAAGAAGCATAGGAAAATCAATGGGTAGAATCAAGTATCACAGGCGTTGGAAATCCACTATATGCTGCTGGAGAACAACCTGGAGAAACTCACGGTCATTGGCAAAGTGTAAGAAGCATAGGAAAATCGATGGGTAAAATCAAGTATCACAGGCGTTGGAAATCCACTATATGCTGCTGGAGAACAACCTGGAGAAACTCACGGTCATTGGCAAAGTGTAAGAAGCATAGGAAAATCGATGGGTAGAATCAAGTATCACAGGCGTTGGAAATCCACTATATGCTGCTAGAGAACAACCTGGAGAAACTCACGGTCATTGGCAAAGTGTAAGAAGCATAGGAAAATCAATGGGTAGAATCAAGTATCACAGGCGTTGGAAATCCACTATATGCTGCTGGAGAACAACCTGGAGAAACTCACGGTCATTGGCAAAGTGTAAGAAGCCTAGGAAAATCAATGGGTAGAATCAAGTATCACAGGCGTTGGAAATCCACTATATGCTGCTGGAGAACAACCTGGAGAAACTCACGGTCATTGGCAAAGTGTAAGAAGCATAGGAAAATCAATGGGTAGAATCAAGTATCACAGGCGTTGGAAATCCACTATATGCTGCTGGAGAACAACCTGGAGAAACTCACGGTCATTGGCAAAGTGTAAGAAGCATAGGAAAATCAATGGGTAGAATCAAGTATCACAGGCGTTGGAAATCCACTATATGCTGCTGGAGAACAACCTGGAGAAACTCACGGTCATTGGCAAAGTGTAAGAAGCATAGGAAAATCGATGGGTAGAATCAAGTATCACAGGCGTTGGAAATCCACTATATGCTGCTGGAGAACAACCTGGAGAAACTCACGGTCATTGGCAAAGTGTAAGAAGCATAGGAAAATCAATGGGTAGAATCAAGTATCACAGGCGTTGGAAATCCACTATATGCTGCTGGAGAACAACCTGGAGAAACTCACGGTCATTGGCAAAGTGTAAGAAGCATAGGAAAATCAATGGGTAGAATCAAGTATCACAGGCGTTGGAAATCCACTATATGCTGCTGGAGAACAACCTGGAGAAACTCACGGTCATTGGCAAAGTGTAAGAAGCATAGGAAAATCGATGGGTAGAATCAAGTATCACAGGCGTTGGAAATCCACTATATGCTGCTGGAGAACAACCTGGAGAAACTCACGGTCATTGGCAAAGTGTAAGAAGCATAGGAAAATCAATGGGTAGAATCAAGTATCACAGGCGTTGGAAATCCACTATATGCTGCTGGAGAACAACCTGGAGAAACTCACGGTCATTGGCAAAGTGTAAGAAGCCTAGGAAAATCAATGGGTAGAATCAAGTATCACAGGCGTTGGAAATCCACTATATGCTGCTGGAGAACAACCTGGAGAAACTCACGGTCATTGGCAAAGTGTAAGAAGCATAGGAAAATCGATGGGTAGAATCAAGTATCACAGGCGTTGGAAATCCACTATATGCTGCTGGAGAACAACCTGGAGAAACTCACGGTCATTGGCAAAGTGTAAGAAGCATAGGAAAATCAATGGGTAGAATCAAGTATCACAGGCGTTGGAAATCCACTATATGCTGCTGGAGAACAACCTGGAGAAACTCACGGTCATTGGCAAAGTGTAAGAAGCCTAGGAAAATCAATGGGTAGAATCAAGTATCACAGGCGTTGGAAATCCACTATATGCTGCTGGAGAACAACCTGGAGAAACTCACGGTCATTGGCAAAGTGTAAGAAGCATAGGAAAATCAATGGGTAGAATCAAGTATCACAGGCGTTGGAAATCCACTATATGCTGCTGGAGAACAACCTGGAGAAACTCACGGTCATTGGCAAAGTGTAAGAAGCATAGGAAAATCGATGGGTAGAATCAAGTATCACAGGCGTTGGAAATCCACTATATGCTGCTAGAGAACAACCTGGAGAAACTCACGGTCATTGGCAAAGTGTAAGAAGCATAGGAAAATCAATGGGTAGAATCAAGTATCACAGGCGTTGGAAATCCACTATATGCTGCTGGAGAACAACCTGGAGAAACTCACGGTCATTGGCAAAGTGTAAGAAGCATAGGAAAATCGATGGGTAAAATCAAGTATCACAGGCGTTGGAAATCCACTATATGCTGCTGGAGAACAACCTGGAGAAACTCACGGTCATTGGCAAAGTGTAAGAAGCATAGGAAAATCGATGGGTAGAATCAAGTATCACAGGCGTTGGAAATCCACTATATGCTGCTGGAGAACAACCTGGAGAAACTCACGGTCATTGGCAAAGTGTAAGAAGCCTAGGAAAATCAATGGGTAGAATCAAGTATCACAGGCGTTGGAAATCCACTATATGCTGCTGGAGAACAACCTGGAGAAACTCACGGTCATTGGCAAAGTGTAAGAAGCATAGGAAAATCAATGGGTAGAATCAAGTATCACAGGCGTTGGAAATCCACTATATGCTGCTGGAGAACAACCTGGAGAAACTCACGGTTATTGGCAAAGTGTAAGAAGCATAGGAAAATCAATGGGTAGAATCAAGTATCACAGGCGTTGGAAATCCACTATATGCTGCTGGAGAACAACCTGGAGAAACTCACGGTCATTGGCAAAGTGTAAGAAGCATAGGAAAATCAATGGGTAGAATCAAGTATCACAGGCGTTGGAAATCCACTATATGCTGCTGGAGAACAACCTGGAGAAACTCACGGTCATTGGCAAAGTGTAAGAAGCATAGGAAAATCGATGGGTAGAATCAAGTATCACAGGCGTTGGAAATCCACTATATGCTGCTGGAGAACAACCTGGAGAAACTCACGGTCATTGGCAAAGTGTAAGAAGCATAGGAAAATCAATGGGTAGAATCAAGTATCACAGGCGTTGGAAATCCACTATATGCTGCTGGAGAACAACCTGGAGAAACTCACGGTTATTGGCAAAGTGTAAGAAGCATAGGAAAATCAATGGGTAGAATCAAGTATCACAGGCGTTGGAAATCCACTATATGCTGCTGGAGAACAACCTGGAGAAACTCACGGTCATTGGCAAAGTGTAAGAAGCATAGGAAAATCAATGGGTAGAATCAAGTATCACAGGCGTTGGAAATCCACTATATGCTGCTGGAGAACAACCTGGAGAAACTCACGGTTATTGGCAAAGTGTAAGAAGCATAGGAAAATCAATGGGTAGAATCAAGTATCACAGGCGTTGGAAATCCACTATATGCTGCTGGAGAACAACCTGGAGAAACTCACGGTCATTGGCAAAGTGTAAGAAGCATAGGAAAATCAATGGGTAGAATCAAGTATCACAGGCGTTGGAAATCCACTATATGCTGCTGGAGAACAACCTGGAGAAACTCACGGTCATTGGCAAAGTGTAAGAAGCATAGGAAAATCGATGGGTAGAATCAAGTATCACAGGCGTTGGAAATCCACTATATGCTGCTGGAGAACAACCTGGAGAAACTCACGGTCATTGGCAAAGTGTAAGAAGCATAGGAAAATCAATGGGTAGAATCAAGTATCACAGGCGTTGGAAATCCACTATATGCTGCTGGAGAACAACCTGGAGAAACTCACGGTCATTGGCAAAGTGTAAGAAGCATAGGAAAATCAATGGGTAGAATCAAGTATCACAGGCGTTGGAAATCCACTATATGCTGCTGGAGAACAACCTGGAGAAACTCACGGTTATTGGCAAAGTGTAAGAAGCATAGGAAAATCAATGGGTAGAATCAAGTATCACAGGCGTTGGAAATCCACTATATGCTGCTGGAGAACAACCTGGAGAAACTCACGGTCATTGGCAAAGTGTAAGAAGCATAGGAAAATCAATGGGTAGAATCAAGTATCACAGGCGTTGGAAATCCACTATATGCTGCTGGAGAACAACCTGGAGAAACTCACGGTCATTGGCAAAGTGTAAGAAGCATAGGAAAATCAATGGGTAGAATCAAGTATCACAGGCGTTGGAAATCCACTATATGCTGCTGGAGAACAACCTGGAGAAACTCACGGTTATTGGCAAAGTGTAAGAAGCATAGGAAAATCAATGGGTAGAATCAAGTATCACAGGCGTTGGAAATCCACTATATGCTGCTGGAGAACAACCTGGAGAAACTCACGGTCATTGGCAAAGTGTAAGAAGCATAGGAAAATCAATGGGTAGAATCAAGTATCACAGGCGTTGGAAATCCACTATATGCTGCTGGAGAACAACCTGGAGAAACTCACGGTCATTGGCAAAGTGTAAGAAGCATAGGAAAATCGATGGGTAGAATCAAGTATCACAGGCGTTGGAAATCCACTATATGCTGCTGGAGAACAACCTGGAGAAACTCACGGTCATTGGCAAAGTGTAAGAAGCATAGGAAAATCAATGGGTAGAATCAAGTATCACAGGCGTTGGAAATCCACTATATGCTGCTGGAGAACAACCTGGAGAAACTCACGGTCATTGGCAAAGTGTAAGAAGCATAGGAAAATCAATGGGTAGAATCAAGTATCACAGGCGTTGGAAATCCACTATATGCTGCTGGAGAACAACCTGGAGAAACTCACGGTTATTGGCAAAGTGTAAGAAGCATAGGAAAATCAATGGGTAGAATCAAGTATCACAGGCGTTGGAAATCCACTATATGCTGCTGGAGAACAACCTGGAGAAACTCACGGTCATTGGCAAAGTGTAAGAAGCATAGGAAAATCAATGGGTAGAATCAAGTATCACAGGCGTTGGAAATCCACTATATGCTGCTGGAGAACAACCTGGAGAAACTCACGGTCATTGGCAAAGTGTAAGAAGCATAGGAAAATCGATGGGTAGAATCAAGTATCACAGGCGTTGGAAATCCACTATATGCTGCTGGAGAACAACCTGGAGAAACTCACGGTCATTGGCAAAGTGTAAGAAGCATAGGAAAATCAATGGGTAGAATCAAGTATCACAGGCGTTGGAAATCCACTATATGCTGCTGGAGAACAACCTGGAGAAACTCACGGTCATTGGCAAAGTGTAAGAAGCATAGGAAAATCAATGGGTAGAATCAAGTATCACAGGCGTTGGAAATCCACTATATGCTGCTGGAGAACAACCTGGAGAAACTCACGGTCATTGGCAAAGTGTAAGAAGCATAGGAAAATCAATGGGTAGAATCAAGTATCACAGGCGTTGGAAATCCACTATATGCTGCTGGAGAACAACCTGGAGAAACTCACGGTTATTGGCAAAGTGTAAGAAGCATAGGAAAATCAATGGGTAGAATCAAGTATCACAGGCGTTGGAAATCCACTATATGCTGCTGGAGAACAACCTGGAGAAACTCACGGTCATTGGCAAAGTGTAAGAAGCATAGGAAAATCGATGGGTAGAATCAAGTATCACAGGCGTTGGAAATCCACTATATGCTGCTGGAGAACAACCTGGAGAAACTCACGGTCATTGGCAAAGTGTAAGAAGCATAGGAAAATCGATGGGTAGAATCAAGTATCACAGGCGTTGGAAATCCACTATATGCTGCTGGAGAACAACCTGGAGAAACTCACGGTCATTGGCAAAGTGTAAGAAGCATAGGAAAATCAATGGGTAGAATCAAGTATCACAGGCGTTGGAAATCCACTATATGCTGCTGGAGAACAACCTGGAGAAACTCACGGTTATTGGCAAAGTGTAAGAAGCATAGGAAAATCAATGGGTAGAATCAAGTATCACAGGCGTTGGAAATCCACTATATGCTGCTGGAGAACAACCTGGAGAAACTCACGGTCATTGGCAAAGTGTAAGAAGCATAGGAAAATCAATGGGTAGAATCAAGTATCACAGGCGTTGGAAATCCACTATATGCTGCTGGAGAACAACCTGGAGAAACTCACGGTCATTGGCAAAGTGTAAGAAGCATAGGAAAATCGATGGGTAGAATCAAGTATTTAAGAATCGTTCTTGTACTCAACAGCTTGGGAATGAAATGATTTAAACGATTCAGAGGCAGACACCTCACATCACGGGCATAGCCAGGTTTTAGTTTCGGGGAGGGTTCAAGAAAATAAAAATAAAACTACTGAAAGTTCAAAACTCGTGTCGGGGGGGGGGGGGGTATTGTCGGACTTTGTATTTGCTTTGAAAACTTTTATTTTCTATGTAACTACTTAATTGTTTTCTTTTTTTTTTAATAAAATAAAAAAAATAAATGTGCATAGAAAATAAAACTTTTCAAAACAAAATACATAATAAACGTTAGTAGTACATGTTAAAATATTTTAAGCAGTTAAATAATCACATTTATGCTGACTGACTGTAACACTAATCACAATACACTAACACCTGACTGTAACACTAATCCTGATATATGTTTATTTAACACTTTTTGCTAAGTAAAATAATAATTTCAAAGAACGTGTACACTTACCACTGATTAGAAACGGAATTCCAAATATAAATCACTTAGCAAAAAAAAAATCAACCGCATTCACCGAAAAAACGGAACTTAAGAGCTAAATTATTTTTTTTCTTTCAGAGGTCCCCATTTATCTTTTTAGATATTTATAATATTATTTTGAGATGTCAGTGTTACAAATAACATTCTCTTAACTCCCCTTATTTTAATATTATTGATGTCGATATTTTAACTTTTCGGGGGGGGGTTTGAACCCCCAAAACCCCCCCCATGCCTCACATGCTCATAAAACCAGAGCCAAACAAACAGACATACTTAATATACCAAAGTGTAACTCTTCATTTGCACAAAGAAGTTCTGAATTTTTAGCGGTAAAGATATATAACAAACTCCCACAATAGCTACATTAAGGACAATAAATGTTGGCTGAAGTAACCATCGGAAAATGAACTTACTAGTATACTTATCGTCATAGAAGTTTCTGGAAAACCTTATCCAAACCATGAAGTAAAACCATAGAAGTCGCTGAAAACTTATCCAAAGCATAGTCCCCCTCAGCACAGGATCTCCTAGTGAGGAGGACTACGAATATAATTTCTATTTTATATATATATACTAGCTGACCAGGCCACGCGTTGCTGTATCTAATAAAATACAACGTCATCTACTGGATGGTTATCCAACCTTTATAACCACCGCCGTCTTTGAGTTTATCACGAAGAGACAGACAGATGCCGCGGAGGACTTTTATTTATAATACGTAGAGATGGTGTGAAAGATTATAATAATGTGCATGAAATGCTTGAGGTAACTAAGCTATTTAAATTGATAAGGATTAATACTGTATCCGTCTAAATAACTTTTCAATTACCGCAAGTACGTGACCATTTTTTTAGAAGATAGAAGGGGTATAGTAAGCTATCCGTAAAAGATAGATATATACCTTCGCGGACTTTTTTGTAGATCTATAAAAGAGGAATATCCCACCATGCATTGTTTGTTATATCCCAAATGGATTAGGCAGCGTTTTCGATGAAAGCTACCAGGCGGCTCGATTTTTTCCGACACTTCAACCAATTTACACAAATCCTTAACTTTTTACCCGCGTTGATCTACTCCGTTTTTTCAATACCCATACGCGGTATGTATATGTCATATTTCAAGTACCACGAGGCACGAGGACACATTCACTTGATTATAGATGTTTTTTACGAAAAAAAATTTTACTTTCGAAATATGCCTGAATATGTCAGCATCGTGATAGTTACACGAATATCCTAGCGAGCGGGAAAAAATACTGTGACATAGTAGCGCTGTTATATCGGCAGTCGAAGTTAGCGTAACAAGGGCTGATACGGGCGCGTGTGAGGCATGGCTTTTGCCGTATCAACTGTTGTTACGATCGCGTGGAAAAGGTTAACAAATTACATACCTAAACCTTCCTCACGAAACACTCTATCCATTGGTGAAAACCGCATGAAAATCCGATCAGTAGTTTTCGAGTTTATCGCGAACAGACAGACAGACAACGCGGGGGACTTCAATTTATAATATGTAGAGATACCTAACATGTTTCATACAAAAATGTTAAAAATAATAAATATATAGTTACAAAAAAAAAAAAATCATTTTTTCCTTCCTCCTGCCTCACAGGTCCCTTCAAAAATAGGTTCACATCTTCCTTTCTACTACCTAGTGACACATGAAAGTGGAAAACACCAATAGATCCAGGAAATGTGAAGAGAATGAAGATGATGTTTGGTTTTTAATGAGAGAATATGCATAGTTCCTATAGGGATGTCATTTATCCAGTTCCTACCTCTCCCTAACTTACCACCTTTCTGGAAAAGTATTTGAAATTTGGAACAATGGCAAGAAAAATATCTAAATATGATCGAGTGCATTTGTTTTTGAAAAACAGAAGAAGAATTGAGAATACCTTGGAAGCTAGTCGTTGGTGTTTTTCATGTAAATAATCTCGTTTTTGAACTAAAAAGAAGTATTTGACCAATTCGAAAGTAAACAACAGCGTTTTGTGCTTATTCGTTTTGTTTTAGCAATAATTACCTCAAAGTATCACAGTGGAACTATATGATTATGCTGTGATGTGTGTTGTGTGCTCCTTCGCAGAGGTACAGTGGTAAGTGATTGGTTATCCTTTTTCCTTGCATCCCTAGTTTTTCCCAGACATACGAGGAGAGGTTTTAAGTTCGCGGAATGGGTAAGTAAGTGATTAGTGGGGGTGTCGCTGAATTAGGTACTAATTGAACAACTCACTATTTGTATAAACACCGGGTTTTATCGTAATTAGGTCATTAGTCTTTCAGTTATCGTCGACCAAACAATTCAACGTCGACCAAGTCAATCGGGAAGAAATTGTGAAACATGGAGAAAATTGAGTTCCGCACTGTTATAAAGTTCCTTAGCAAGCAAGGAAAATCAGTTCTGACCATACTTGTCCAAGTAAAACTATGGTTTACAAGTGGCATACCCTCTTAAAACATGGCAGGGAGCCACTTGAAGACGACCCACAGCCAGGAAGGTCGATCGAGGTGACCAATCCGGAAATTATTCAAAAAGTCGAAAAATTAATATTAGAAGATGCCCGACTAAATAAGAAACAGCTTGCAGAAATGATTGGAGTATCAGATACAACAAGGTGGGTGCCGGGAAAAACAACAGTGCGTGGAGTGTTCTCGTGCATTTTTGGACCTCTGTAGGGAAGACAACGTGTTGGCTCAAATTGTTACTGGCGATGAAACCTGAGTCTAAACAGGACTCAATGAGTTGCACAGAAAGGCACACCACCACCCAAGAAGTTTAAGGTATCACAATAGGCTAGGAAAATCATGACGACAGTCTTTTGGGACTCCGAAGGAATCCTGTTGATCGATTACAAAGATAAAGGTGTCTCCATAACCGTAGATTACTACGATTCAATCCTAGAGTAATTAAAGGAAGCCATCAAGGTGAAAAGAAGGGAAAATTGACCAAAAGTATCCTCCTTCTGCACGACAACGCGCCTGTTCACAAGAGCCGTGTTGCGATGGCTGCCCTGCAGAAGGTGGGCTTCAAAATTTTGCCACACCCACTTAACAGTTCTGACCTGGCTCTCAGTGATTATTACCCATTTCCAAACTTGAAAAAAGAACTTTGTGGGAAAAAATTTTCAAGTGATGAAAAAGTGAAGGATGCAATTTCGGCGTATTTTTTAGATAAGACAAATCTTTTTTTTTTGGTTTATAATACTGAAAACTTAAACTGAATGATATAAAAAAAGCAATACAATAACACCCCCCCATACACACAAGCCTTGCTTAATTATGGGGGTACATCAAATATTCTACTATGTAATTAATTACTGTTTAAAATTTATTTGTAATTTATGTACCTTCTATTACTAATAAAAAAAAAATTTAAAAAAAAATACATAAGTTAATTGAAAGATCCGAAAAATGTATTAGGATAGCAGGTGAATATATTGAAAAGGAAAAATAATTTTGGATTTTTATTTCCACTCCTTACCCCCCATTCTGCAAACTTAAAAATCCTTGTATCATCTCCCAATTCCAGCAAACACCATTTCATCTCGTTCCATGTTTTGTATTTCTAGTCCATTTCCAAGTGCATCTGAAGCTGTAAGTCATAAGCAGTTTCGGATGCAATAGATGAAGAGACCCAATTTACCCTTGGTACCAATGTCTCACCCTGAAGGGGAATGGAAACAAGGCTCAGATACCTGGGAAGACACATTATTGAACCAAGAGACAGCCAAATATCCAATGACAATCCTCATGAACTTTTTAAATATTACTGTCAAAGGTAAAATAAGAGATGATGGCCTGAGTGCTCACGGGAACTACCCTGAATATGGTCTTGCTAGTTACCTGGAAACCCTTGACTGTCCTGTAGTATGGATCAAGCATGATGGAGGCCAGCGAGCAGACCTGGGCGGTGCGGTCCCAGCCGTCGCTGCAGTGGACCACCACGGAGACTCCCCGCGCGATGGCCCCCGCCACCACGCAGGACGTCTCCAGCACGCAGCGGACGTGACGCAGCCACTGGGAGGACTCCAGACCGTTGAGGAAGGCGGACATCGACTGGGACTTCTGCTCGCAAGCTGGAAGACAAAATTATTCACAATTAATTCCATGAACAAACAGAATGAAGAAAAATAAATAATACACAAATATTTTAGGCTAGCTTTACACTCACATGTAAAATTTGCGACTTACATAGAAGCATTAACTTATGCATCCGACTTATGATAATTAATGCTCACGGAAGTTAAACTTATATAAGTGCTCACAGTGATGATAGCGAATGTTTACATCCGTAAATTTATTTGCAGCAAGATGGTTTCCCGTCAACAATGATTTGCTGCTGTCAAATTTACGCGATTTTGTCAATAAAGATGAAAAGGTCCAAATAAAGTGATGAAATAGAAGTTGGCTTGAAACAAACAATTCTCTTTGCACTTTTATGCCGTTAACGGCGGAAATTAATGGAGTTCTATAATTTTATCCGAATGACAGCTATATGACAGCAACCGACTTCGAAATCAAATATGTAATGTTATGAACAGGAACATTGATATTAAAAAGGATTGAACCGATAAATAAATAGAAGGATGCTCATTTTCCGAAAGCTTTTTTTCACCTGAAAAACAAATGACATCTCTTCAGTTTTTGGAATTAGAAAAGTATCTTTTCGTTTACATTTGTTTTTGTGGGTAGTGCTTATTTGAATTATTTTTACATTGTTTTCGAGAGATAATATGGTAGGTTAACCATTTAACCTAACCAGATTTTAGTTAAAATAATAAAAATACTGGTATTTATATAAAAAAAATCTGCGAAAACAAATGTCTTTTAATTTTTGACATCTCGCGTCGGCGCATTTTGGTACCGTTTCTCAACTTATCAACTGTGTTCAACGTGTTCAACGCTGCCACAAGACTCATCACCGGCGTATCTAAATATTCCCATATTTCTGAGCATCTCAAAAATCTTCACTGGCTCAAGTTCCCTGAGAGAATCCAGTTTAAGCTCTGCTGGATGGTATTCAAGTCCCTTAACAGAATGGCTCCGGCTTACTTATCGGAAATGTGTGTTCCAGAAAATTACTATTCTCGACAATCAACCCTTAGGTCAGCAGCAACATCAGCGATCTGAAGGTTGAAGGAACAAAAGCGCACACCAGGTACTAAATTCGGTGAGCGTGTTTTCGGAGTGTCAGGACCTAAATCCTAGAATGGACTGCCACACGAGTTAAGAATGATCACAGATTCAGCGGAATTTAGAGCTAAACTTAAAACTCATCTTTTCAGACAGTCGTATCCATAAGTTAAAAAAAAAAACCTTTCACCTTCACGGCCTGCGACACTGTACATAACTAAGTATGTAAAAATAAAGCAAATTCTTAAAATTCTCCAGTCTTTCAAAATAAATATTGACTCAACTTTAAATGTAAAACCAACAGCGATGAGGGTAGCAAAGGTAAAGTCATGCAATGACCAATGTTTTAAATGCAAAGTGGTATCTTCCCCAAGCATAAACTTTCTAATAAAGTGTGTTTTATCAGAAATGTCCTGCAGGTAAGTATGTTTCTGTATTTATTTGTAAATAATAAATTTAGATACCTAAGATTCATAATAAATTGTAAAGCGCCCTTGAGGTGATTTTTCACAAAAACGGCGCTCTACAAATTATCCAATTATTATTATTATTATCAAACTGATTTAATAAGCTGTGAGAAGGCTGGAAGTTCGGTGACCGGCCAACTCAGAACGAAACCAACGCAGAACCACCTCAGAAAGGTCATTTAAGAGCGGAGATAAAGAGGTGTTGAGTTGACTTTATTCTGAGTTGGCATGGAACCGGAAGTTCGCATGGATGCAATTAGACCTGTCAAAAAAACTTACATAAGAACAATTTATGTAACTTGCTATAAATTACGGTAAGTGACTTTTTTTGTCATTTACATTGGTAATTTGGCCATAAGTGCGACTCACAGGAAAAAAATGACTTCTGTAAAGGTAGCCTAAGAATGGTATTTTGTTGAATAAAAACACAATTTCTTTCAGAATAAACACGATGCATCCAACAGGCGACATGTTTATAAGCTTGTTTCGCAATTCCAATAAGACAATGAACAATAAAGACAAGTTACCATGTTACCAGGTTGTTGCATTCCAGAAATAGAATACTGAGAAATAATGTTAACTTACTTTCAATGACCTTTTGCAGACTGTTTCGCATGACGTGGATGTTTTCTATACCGAGAAATTGAAATTTGATATTTTCATAAAATGCTTCATTCTCGTATCCTTTCCCGGCAGCACGGTTTGCCATGGCATTTATCTGAAAGGATGGAACAATGATTAATTAATAAATATATTAAAAATTCATGAGATCAAAATAATTTATAAAAATAATTTTCATACCCTCGGTCGTGTGTCAACAACATACATAAATCCACAGTTAGGATTGGTCCGCCGAATGCAATCCAGCATTTGTTCATCTTCTAAACATCTGAAAAATTAAAAAGAGGTATTAAAAAGTGTACTAACCTCTAAACGACAGAAACATGAAAATAAGTTTTTTTTTTCGTTATTTGCTTTTGGGGTGTTATGCCGTGTTGCGCTACCTCCTTCTTTAGCCAACGTTGCAGTGTCCATCATCAGGGTAGATCCGACAGATTCGGTAGATGTGTAAATAATAACACCATAACACCCCAAAAACAAATAACGAAAATATTTTTGGCCGTGAAAATCTAAAAACGTATATGAAAATAAGTTGTTTGGAACATCACATCATAATTAATGGATCACTCATAATAAGAAAAGACTTTGTAATTTTTTGGGCACTCATAATGGTGCATGATAAGAAAAGATACTGTAATTTATTGGGCACTCACAATAGTATATAATAAGAAAAGACATTGCAATTTATTGGTCACTCACAACAGTATACAATAAGAAAATACATTGTAATTTATTGGGCACTCATAATGGTGCATGATAAGAAAAGATACTGTAATTTATTGGGCACTCATAATAGTATGCTATGGCGGCCTTATTGTGATGCAAGTAGGACAGCACCAGCAGCCGGCCTCGGGAGCGGAAACGGGAACTCCCCAGCAGGACCTGGGAACTGGCCGACGCCCCCACGTAGTGGATACATGTTAAAAGCTAGACGCCAGAAGGCTGATGAAGTAGAAGATATAATTTGACCAACCTAGCACTGAATCCACTAAGCGGCTGTGAGCAGCGCGCTATGGCGGCCTTATTATGATGCAGGTAGGACAGCACCGGCAGCCGGCCTCGGGAGCGGAAACGGGAACTCCCCAGCAGGACCTGGGAACTGGCCGAGGCTGGGACGTAGAGATCTCGCGGGTAGGTGTCGCACAGCTGGAATTAAATTACAATGGAGGTCATAAATAAAAAATATATATAAAATAAAATAGTACTTATGAACTTAAAAAGTGTGAATCATCACGCAAAAATGTTTGTGTAAAATACTTTTTATTCTACCCAGTTAAATTACCGGCTCAGGCTCCCCTGAATTTCTGAAGGAAATGCTTGTTCCTCTTGCGAGTTAAAAAAGGAGAAGAATTCAAGGAAAATATTAGTATTTATAAAAAAATTAGTATTTATAAAAAAAGCCAATGGGTTAAAAAAACTAATACTAAAACAAAAAAAATAGTCAGTGTATTACAAAAAGATCCATAAAAACACTCTTCATTACCGACTGAGAGAGAGAGAGACATCTGTTGGATCATTTATTAAGAATTAACCTAAATGACAGGAGGTTTCAGTTAAGTTCCGAACCTAATGCTTTTGCGTTTTTGCTCCACGGAGGACTGATAATTATTTTCCTTATTTGTTTTTGGGCTGTTATGACGTGTTGCACTACCTCCTTCTTTAGCCAACGTTTCGGACAGCGTTGCAGTGTCCATCATCAGGACATAATTCATAATCGGCATAACACCCCAAAAATAAATAACGAAAATACTCTTGGCCGTGAAAATCTAAAAAATGTAACTGACTGATAATTAGCTTATTTATTTGGTACAATAATTTACATTTTATAATATAATTATGATACATTAAAGCTTATTGATGTAAAATGAGTAGTTGTCTCACGTCGTAGTCCTTGTTGGCAGTGCAGAGCACCCACTGGTCATTGGGGACCCTCATGCGCTTGTACTCGTCCCTCAGGCTGAACATATCCCAGCCCACGGCCTTCGTCACCTCCTCCGAGCTGGACGTATAGTGGAAGCAGTAAAGGTCCTCGATGTGCACTGGAACCATGGAACCACACATTACTACTTACAGACATACCACTGAGAGCGTCGTTCAAATTATTATGTACGGGACGTTAAAACCAAAGATACAACGGATAGTGAATTGACCGATACCGGATATCCTGCATACCGGTACCTGCATACATGGACTGGTTAGTAACTATCCAGCTTCGGCCAGATATTAGGTCACTATCTGAAATCTGGATGTCAGAGAGTGACAAAGTGGACGGATACCGGACAGTAATCAGATATCCGATACATCTCTAACTAAAGCACTTTTATTCTCATAGGTTGTGGTTGTGGTGTTTCTCATAAATTGAAATTACATCAGTGTATTACATCAGTGCCATTAAACATTGTAGAATCAGTGTTTAACCCACCCTCACTTGGAGGGCAAAAAAAGCAGAAAGGGAAAGAAGTAAAGTTAGCAGTCCATAATGGAGTGCTGATACCAGTGTATGTATGGCAGTGAGGCATGGAACTGGCAGAAGAAGGGTGAGAGCAGACTGAATGCTGTTGAAATGAGATACCTGGGCCGTGTGTGTGGTAAAACCATATTAAGAATGTGGAGATGTGGAAACAATGCAAGGCTGATGTAAGCATAATGAGCAAGATTAAGAAAGGGACGCTGAAATATTTTGGGCATGTAGAGCAGATGAACAAAGAAAGAAGTGCAAGGAGAATATACAATGCGAATATGAATGGTAGAAGAAGTAAAGGTCGCCAATGAAGACATGACACAATCAAGTGAATCAAGAATCTGAGTCGGGACATGTCAAAATCCTACTAATATTAGAAAGGCGAAAGTTTGTATGGATGTATGGATGTATGTATGTTTGTTACTCTTTCACGCAAAAAATACTGAATGAATTTTAATGAAACTTTACAATAATATGGCTCATTTTTTTTTTTTTTTAAAAAGAAAGACAAACATTCTCGGGTTACGAATAACCCAACAATGTTTGAAAATCTCCTACTATCACCACAGAAAGCCGGAAATGTTCCTTGTGTTGTGATGGAGGACTTAGCCAGCCGAGGAATCGAACACGCGACGCTCGGGTGGGACCCAAGCGCTATGCCCACCGGCAATCGGTCGACCGGTCATACATCGGAATAACATATAGGCTATAGCTCAGAGCTCTGGCATTATGAAATTTGTACTAAAAAAATTGCAATAGGTGGCACAATTAGTAAGATATCTAAAATTCTTTATTCGATTCAAATTATTAGGGGAGTACTGCGGGAGGGGTGGGAGGAGAGTGAGGTGGAGGAGGGGGGGGGGAGGAGGCGGAGTGGAAACCCCCTAATACCATGTGAGCGAAGCCGCGGGGAATTAGGGGGAGGAGAGTGTTGGGGAGGGGGAGGGGGGGGGTGGAGGAGGCGGAGTGGGAACCCCCCTAATACAATGCGAGCGAAGCCGCGGGGGAAAAAGCTAGTTCAGAATAACAGAAGAGAATGTATGAGATGATATTATATAAACGTGAATGTTGGTTAGTTACTTAATAATTGTATGTTTTCCTCTGAACTAAAGAACCACCGTGAAGCCTCACCTGTATTTATGTTTATATTTGTACTTTTATTTCTGTTTGTGAATCTAAATTAGTTAGTTGGTTAGAGTTTACCTGGTTGGCTCATCTGCAGCAGGGAGGTGTGCATGTCGTTGCAGTCGCGGTCCCGGGGAATGACGAAGGTGACGGACTGGAAGGTCTTGGTGCGCACCAGCAGAGGGGATCCCGTGGTGGAGAGGGGCAGTCGCTCCGTGTTGGATATGTGGGATAGTAGAATCTGAAACCAAGAAACATTATTTCATGTTATTTAGTAATCTAACTACTGTAATATGACATAGGTATGATTGTGTGTCCAGGACTAAACAGGAGAGTCAAGCTCACATTTGTGCAATTATGTTTTCTAAAAGAAGGGATGGGAGATTATTTATTTTTGCCATTTTCCCGGTCCCATGGGAAAAAAAAGGTAATTACTAAGTATCAGTGGCAGTCGGTGACTTTTAAGGGATGCTGGAGTATATACTTAATATCAAATATAAAAGTCTATGGACTAGCTCACGAACGAGATGCAATTATCGACAAAAATAGTATATAAAATTAGCTCTATACAACCTTTTTGCTTCATATTAAATATTACAGTTCCCTAATTAAATGAATTAAATAGATATTACAAACGATATTCAATGTATCAATCGGATTCGGCTATTCAAGTCAATGAATAACTGTAGAAAGGTGGTCAGGCTATGGTCTAATGGTACCAAGTCTGCTCGCTTTGAATAAGCTATTCTATGCACTACACCTATACCTATAGACACTGATTCATTGCTTTAATTTTTAAGAAATGTAGCATTAATTATTGAAAAAAATAGCTTTTATAGCTTTAATTTTGCGTTTTCATAGCGTTTATAGCTAAATAGGATAACGTCAAGGAATGGGAGTCGGCAAGAGGGGAAAAACAATTAAATTGGCAAAATCACTTGAAACATGTTTATTTTATTATTGGTTGAAACTCAACATGGCACATGTTTCTACAGTAGAGTGTGTCATGTTCGTTCTACGATCTGTCAATACAAGATTATAGCAACTAAAAAATCTTTCTGCGTCAACACTATTCACAGGGGCCCACACAGTCATCAGAGCTGCCTCAGCAAATTCTCTGTGAACAATTTTTACAGCTAAGAGTAGCTGAATTATGTCTACAGTGACTCCATCCCTCACTTGCTCTACAAGCTGTCTTTGAAAATACCTGTTACCTTCCAGGAATTTACTGTCATCAACAGATTTAAACGTTGGAGCAAGCCTACTTTTACTTGCTAAAAGAATAGCGTCTGATCGCTGGACATTCTGACCTACAATTGCAGGATTGAACATTTTACCTGCGTGCTCAAGAAATTGATTCGTGCTATTGTCTTGACGGTTCAGCATATGAGATGGCAGTTTCACAGAACTCTTCTGACAACTCTCTCTTATTTGAGTTTTTATTTGGGTTAAGACAACCCGGTTCTTTACCTCCTGCACAGCCTTTAAGATCTTGGCAGGGAAAACACCATCACTCAATTTTTGTAAAGAAAGGCTTAGGGACACCAAGTCCTCCCAAAGCAAATGAGTGTATGGATATTTTGACCCTTCTTTACCAATTTGTTGAGTTTTGTTGTAAAGATCGCTGCTATTTCGCGTTTTAACGTTTTTATCGCTAAAAACACCATTTATCGCTTTAATTCGCGAATATATCGTTAATGCGATGAATCAGTGTCTCTACCTATACCTATAAACATTAAAGTCGTTTTCTGTGCGTTGGATACTCCTATGGAATCCGTACTCGGCCTTACTTCAAGGTTTGACTCGCAAGTTTGACTAAACGCGCATGCGCAAATATCAAAATCACACTCGTTCCTGCACCGTGGACGCGGAATGAACGGAACATCCACCGTTTTGCTGGAGTTGGTGAGTTTATGCTCAAACCTAGAAAAGAAGGGAAGCGCAGCATCCACAGTTTGTATGGACAGACCGTGCCTGCTAATAGTAGACTGCTTTTAATGAGTCTAGTTTTTGCACTGATAATTCGTGGTGGAATTCCATTGTATTAGAATTTGAAATTAAAACACTTTTGTACTTTCTTCCACTAATTTATATTTCAACAGGACCGGTTTCATCCTATTACGGACATTTTCAGTCTGAAAATGTCCATAAAAGGATGAAACCGGTCCTGGTGAAATATAAATTAGTGGAAGAAAGTACAAAAGTTTTTTTTTTTTTTTTACATTAACTCCACACAGGAGGCCCTGAGGAAAATAATTTCCCTCAGGGCCTATGTCATCTGGGATGCTGTGTGGAGGGTCTTTTTGAGGAGAGGAAGGAATGAACATTGGTCTTGAAGAGACCCATGTTGTAGGAAGGAGGAAACACAGAGGCCGGCAAATCATTCCACAGCCGAGCTGTTGAACACAAGAACGAGTCGAAGAAACGACCCGTTCTCATGTGACAAATGTCAACCGTGTTCAAATGTTGGGCACGCGTTAGGCGTGTTTCCCGACTATGCACCGGTGCCGAAGGGATCAATGATGCTAGTTCCTCGGAGCATCTTCCATTGTAATACCGGTAGAACAAGGATAGCATTCCCACCCGACGCCTGTGCTCTAAAGATTGCAATCCGTCTGTTAAGATGGGAGAATCTATCAAACGGACCGCCCGTTTCTGCACAGAGTCGAGGGTATTTTTCAGGTATTTTGGAGCTCCAGACCAGAGATGGCTGCCAAATTCAACCGTGGGGCGTACTTGTGATTTGTACAAGGTTAGCAGTTGTGTACTATTAAAGTATCTGCGGGCCCTGTACAGTACGCCCAGTTTTTGGGAGGCTAGCTTTACTCTGGCTTCGATGGAGCCCCCATACCTGAGCTGGTCACTTAGGGTTACACCAAGCATATCAATGGAGGGCCTGTTCGGAAGATTGCTTCCGTTGAAAGAGACTAGATTTTCATTTCGATCCCTTTTGGATGTAATCAGACAAGAGTGGGTCTTTGAAACATTAAATTCAACGAGATTATTTTTACCCCAAGAGAAAACACTCTCGAGGTAGCCGTCCATTCTTTGCTTCAAAGCCCTACGAGCTGTTGGAGTTTGTGAGCCCTTTGGGGGCTTGTCAAAAAAGTGTTTTAATTTCAAATTCTATGTAGACTGCCTTCGTGGTCGAGGGGTAAAGTTCTCAACAAGCGATCTAGAGATAGCAGGTGTGTGCTCAAATAAATTTATTTGATTAAATTGTGTTATATTTTAATTTAGTCATTTAAAGACAAAATAAGCTGTATGTGCGGCATGCTCCAGAGTAGAAGATACTTTCAGCATCGCCCTGGTGTAAGACCACCATTCAGAATTGAAATATTGCTTGAAATTTCTTTAGCCACATTTGGTAGACCGGATCTCAGGAGCCAGAAACTTCCCCACCTCATCCTTCCCCATCTCCTTTCCCTCTCCGCTACCTTCAGCCTCACAAAAAACCCAAATTGGGGATGCCATAGTCTCACTGGCTCCAGACAGGAGCAACGGATACTTTTGCGAGCTATTTACATTAAAAAAAAACTGTTCTGTTTTGTTACTATTCTGTTTCATCCAGTTACTGAAATTGACTTACCCATGTTTCCTTCTTGAGGTCGTGGTCCACGAAGATGAGGTGAGTGGCGGTGAGGTACAGGGTGCCCTTGGAGGGTGTCTTGGTGTTGTATTTGTCCAGCATGCGCACATTTTCCAGCTGCAAATAAAGAGAAAATCATGTTAGGATCACATGTATGAATTATAATCTGTATAAATAAAAATGAATCGCCGAAATGTATGTACGCGCATAACTTCCGAACGACTGCACCAAATTGGATAATTCTTTTTTTTATGTGTTCGTTATTGTCAGGACAAGGTTTGTATAAAACTACTGGTGAGCTCTGGCATTATAAAATTTGTATAAAAAAAATGCAATAAGTGGCACGGCTGTTTGAAAACTGAATGTAACGGGACTGAATGTATGGATTGCGGGAGGAGGGAGGGGAACTCGGGTAGGGGGTTCGCGGAAGGGGGGGGAACTGAGGAGGGGAAGGGGACGCGGGAGAGGAAGCGGAGGCGGTAGGGGAACGGGACGAATGGGAAAGGACACGCAAGGAGAAACAATTTCTTTATTAAATGGTATAGCAACGCATGCCGGGTACCAGCTAGTTATTATTAAGTTTTACATTAGAAAAAAAATCCTCAGGGCCTATATCTTCTTTTTATGGAAAGTGGGTAGGAATTTGGCGGTCAATGTGTCCAGGAGTGACGGATGTATGAATCCATCCCACCCTCAATGCGGTGCAAGGTGATGGGTCGAGAGAGTCTGGCTGGAAGTTAGGCATTTGAAAAAAAAAATCAGGCCTATAAAAACTGCTTTGAAGTTCAAAATCTCTTACTTACGAACCCCTTTCGGTTATGGTTTTGTTGTATAATGTGAAAAATTAAATTCTTTATAAAATGATCGAAATACATATAAATATTTGTGACTGAGCTTCGCAGTGTAAAATAAAACAGGTGGCTGGTGTCAGACGGGAATTTAAACCTTATGACGAAAATAATATTTTTAGAAAAAACTTTTGATTCACCTTAATCAATTAATTAAATTGCTTTCAAAATTTTAATACAAAATGTCGTAGAGTACGGACATATATTATTGTAAATGGCTGTCATCCCAAATGACGAAAGCAAATTTTAACTAACTAACCATCACGTCGTTTCCCCGCAGGGGTGGGTAGAGAGGACGGACCACCAAACAACTCGGTCTTGGGACACACTCCTTGCTTCGTTCACATTCATACATTGTCTCATACATGCTCTTCTATTATCCTGACTCTTGACATGACCCGACTCAAGTATCTGATTCACTTGGTCGTGCCATGTCTTTCTCGGGCGTCCCTGATTTCTTCCACCATTCACATTTGCGTCATATATTCTCCTTACACTCCTTTCCTCGTTCATTTGGTCTTCATGCCCAAACCATCTGAGCATTCCTTTCTAATCTTACTCATTACGCTTACATCAGCCTTGCATTCTCCACGTTTCTCACACGATCGTACATGGTTTTGCCACACATACGCCTCAGAGATCTCATTTCTACAGCATTCAGCAAATTTTCATTCTACGTAATTGAAAATTTAAATGTAGTAATTTCTTTCGCCCCCAATGTAATAGGGTAATTATTTTCATAACCGCCGCACTTTTAGGCACAAGTTATTGCAATTAAACTTCGTTTCAACGATTACTATAAGAAACAACCATTTACATGCACAAAATAGTTTTTATTTTTATTTTGAGAAATTATTAGATTCTTAGTTTGGGTTAATTACGTAATTCGTGCGTATTTAGATTGAAACGTAACTTACGCAAATGTCAATCCAAAATGGCGACAAAAAGATCGTTTTATACTGGAAATTTGAATGTTGAATAAAAATGGCATTTTAATGCATCTTTTACCATCTATCCATACGTAATTAGTTGTTTCTTATAGTGATTAAACTGAAACGTAGTGTAATTGATATAATCTGGGCTTAAGGGTTTTACCTAAAAAAAAAAATCGTATTAAGCGTGTCCAGACTGTCCAGTAATCCCGAAAGTTTACACAATGTTTTTGTGTATTAAACATCAGAAGAATTATTTCAAATTTATCATTATTATTTATTACCCTAATTTGTCGCCAAGGGGCCATTAACTTATTACGTAAGACGATTTAGGGGGGGAGGGGGGTCGACCATGTATTATTTTTTCTTACAAGGGAGTGGGAGGGAGTCTCGATAGTTCTTACGTAAGATCACAAAAATGGGCAAAGTTAAAATTATTAGTACCTTTGTAAGTACAAATAAACATTTCTAAAAATTGTTACTTTGAAAAATAAATATTAAAACAAAGCAAACGTATACTCATTTTATCCTTTAGATTATTACGTAATAAATATTATTAAACAGGGGGGAGGGGGTCGGCCTATTCTTATTTTTTTCTTATAATAGGGGGAAGGGGGTCGAAAACTAGCAAAATTCGTCTTACGTAATAAATGAATGGCCCCAACGGGATAACATTATATGTATATACGATCGTAACGTATCGATACCAAAGCAAAAGGGGTAGAAGCAAAGATATTCAAATACAGAAGAGATATGCTATGGTGTCCGCGCAACTGTCGCCGGACTACGCGCTAATTAGCGTAGTTTTCATACAAAAAGAATTTGTTCATTTCGTTGATTTTTTGAAAATGTGCATTAATATTGGTTAACAATATATTTTGAATAAGGAAAAAATTCGTTCATTTAGCTTAACGTTCGTTTGGTTTATTCGTTAATTATTTGTTCTTTTAGTTTATTTGTTAATTGGTAAACAATATCGGCGACACCCGGAAGCGCAGACCCACATAGTAAAAAGAGCAGATAGCACATCTACTTATATTTCAATATCTTTGGGTAGAAGTTAGAGTTCGATAAACACAACTATAACAAAACAATTAAGACTGTCATACCAGCAAATCATAATTTCGGTTCCGACTATAGCGCTCACACATCAGCGGTAGTGAGCGGACGTTTTTGGAACTAGATTTCGTTCCGCAGCAAGCTTGGTTTCGCGTATCTACTAGGACCATTCATAACACGCGGAGCTAGGGCTGGCTACAGTATGGGTCAGGTGAAGATGTTGAATTCTCGTTTCCAGAATTTTAATTAGTAGTAGGTAGTTATTTGTAATTTGTACATCGAAGTACATAAATATATACAAATGAAATGCGTAAACACAGTAGGTATAAAGTAGATGATATAATATAGACATGAATAAAAAAAAATTTATAATTTTTAAATATTTTGTTTTTTAATTGTACTTTAACCAAATTAACCGAGTAATATTCAGTTGGATTGTAAAAAATGTCTCATTTTGAAATATTTATTCGTGTGCACAATGGCATTATTAATAGATTAAAACGGAAAATAATATGAAATATATTGATAATAGACTAATATAATAGTGACTTAGTCATTAGAACAGAAATTATTAACAAAAACACAATTTGAATTACACAATCACAAATTAAAACTGTCATTTTGACGGGAATTTCAAGCGCATGATGTCTGGCCTCTCTTTCGCAGTCCGTTAATGACATTTTTTATAAGTAATAGTTCAAAACAGAAATTTTACAGTATTTATTGAATGTGTAACTGTTTTTTGATAATTTTTTACAACGTGCTTACACCATATACCTACTATAATTGTTTAATAGGCCAATTGCATCACATTTTTTTTAATTTTTTTTCCGGTTTATGCAAATATTCTAAGACATTCTGTATTTTTTGTATATTTAAACCCTGGGGATTTTTTGAAAATTTCAATCCGAAAAATCAGACCATTTTTTATAAACCGGAAAGACGGGACATAATTTTATGGGTGCGAAAAAATGATAATTACATGGTCGAAAAACATTTAAAAAAAAATAACGTTTTCCACAAGAAATGGCACAGGAGAATAACGAGGCATACCAAAAATGTTACATCTCATAAATATTTTTTCCTTGATACATCTTATTGATCATAAATCAATTATAATGTTCAACGTCTATATTACTAAATACAATGTAATATACTTGTACTTGTAAATTATAATAATAATAAGAAAATTATAAAATTTGATTTTATTAAAATCAGCACCACTACCATTATACCTCTAAAACACGCACAGACAGCGTAAAATGTACAGGGTTCTCTTCATAACATCTGTCAAATCAAATGATAAGTTCTCAGAGAACAAACAATAAATCTAGAGAACGTTAAATGTCAAATTCAAAAAATCGCCTGAAATCCCATATACAACGTGTCCGGAAACTCGTAGTACAAGCGGGAAACTGATGAATCTACATCACGTAGAGAACCTAAAAAACGTATTTTTTTCGATCTGAGCATTTCGATTTTAATATTATTTTTTTTCTATTTTTCCATATTTTCGGCAACTAAAGGGTTAAAAAAATTTTTGAGCCCGGTTTACCCTTCGACGCATTTTATAAGACATTACACAGCTGAAATAACCCCCTAGTAATTTTTTTTTTCAAATTTAACCAAAAAAATTCCAACTTCGGACCCGATTTACTCGAAAACGAAAGCTCAAATCAAAAAAGTTACATCACAAATCGACTCCGAATGTGATGTAGATTTACCAGTTTCCCGCTTGTACTACGAGTTTCCGGACACCGTGTATAAAAAAAATCAGTATGAAATTTTACAAAATTAATATGAACATTTTCGGAAACGGGACATTTTCATGTAGTGATGTCACGGGCCCAAATAATGGATTTATTTATTTTAAAATAAAAAAACTGCACATTTCTAAACAATTTTACTAACATTTCCTTAATCTTAGTAAAAAGATCTATCCACATGATTTTTTCCAAGTCGTTATGAAATCCATGCAAGTGGCCTATTATCACTTGATTCATAATCACATAATCATTAACCATTAACAACTAAATATTATAAATGGAACATAACTGGTTTAAATTATATTCACTATTTTATGTACAATTACTTTATACACAACTGTATGCTTCCTAAATAAACATAAATAAAATAAAATAAAAAACACTGTTTAACAGGAAGTAACTTCTAACCAGTGTATAAAAAGTGTTTTAATTTTTTTTAATGTAGATTTGGATTCACCGGTCGTTCTCAATATAAAACACGATCATTAGCTTTCAAAAACATACATGTATTATCAATTTTTTTTTTAATTTTTTTTTTTGACAAATTAGAGAGGAGTCAGTAATTTACATTTCGAATAAACACCGTTAGTAAGCTCGAAAATCATCTATCAAAAATTTAAATAAAGCAAGTACACATTTCTTATATATAATTATTACTGAAACAAGTGTTTTAAATTAATCTTAGGGTAAAAAATAAGTCAACAATCTAGAAAAGTAGAAAATGACAAATGAATGCTTGCTAAAAGCAAATAAAGATCTTATAAAAATATAATGTGAATGGATGTGGGTTAACTTTCGAAATCACTGGACACGCATAGGAATATTTTTGTAAAAGACAACCTTTTTTGTTCGGAACGAAGGAAAATACTCCAATCAAAATTTCAATTCAAAATTCTGAGAGAAATGAGAGCGTGCGCAAAACAAATCAACAAAGTTTCACGTTAATCGGGTGAATGGTATAATAGAATATATGTATATATAATTTCATAACGCCGTAACCACTTTCTCCAGATCCGACCTGCCATGCAGCTGGTGGGTAGACGCATCCGCCGCCAAGACCTAAACAAACCTTCCCAATAAACCCAGGCACCCCTGCTAGTCACCAAACCTTGCGAACCACTTGGGATGACCTATGGCAGACGTGTTGGTTATCTAATAAATGGTTCCCGGGGTGGTGGTACCCATACTCGATTCTCGTGTTTGTTATTTTTGTAATACGAAAAATGGATATAAAAAAGGTCTACCCGCCCACCCCCTCTCAACCCCCCCCCCCTCATACCCTGCCTCCTTTACCCCCCCCCCCCCTCAGCCACCCCCTCCACCTCATCCTAACTCTTCTTCAACCTCCCTCCCTTGGGAGCTGTTGGACTCTTGTGCGATATAAACATAAAAATTATTTACAATAAAAAAAAATCCCATCCCCATCCCCATCCCCATCCCCATCCCCATCCCCATCCCCATCCCCATCCCCATCCCCATCCCCATCCCCATCCCCATCCCCATCCCCATCCCCATCCCCATCCCCATCCCCATCCCCATCCCCATCCCCATCCCCATCCCCATCCCCATCCCCATCCCCATCCCCATCCCCATCCCCATCCCCATCCCCATCCCCATCCCCATCCCCATCCCCATCCCCATCCCCATCCCCATCCCCATCCCCATCCCCATCCCCATCCCCATCCCCATCCCCATCCCTATCCCCATCCCCCATCCCCAGCCTTGCAACGCATGCCGGGTACCCGCTGTACACAATTTATTTATTTATTTACGGACAAATAGTCCATTAACAATATAACAATAACACGAATAACAAGCGAGCCTAAAGGCCCGACCCGCCTAGCAATTGATCACTGTTCGCATCGATTACCGTTTGCATGTCATTTTTTGTAACCAGCACCACTTTTCGTAACAATCACCACTTTTCGTAACGATTCACCAGTTAACCCCATGTGTCGAGCATGCGTAAAGAAGTTTTACTTTTAAAAAATGGGGCATTTGGGACTCTTGTTTTTTGTATCTTATAATAAGGAACAAATAAAAACATTTATTTTTAAATATAAAACTTTTTGCATAAAAATATTCAATGAAAATGAAATTCGGTCAACCCTGTAGATTTTACGAACGTGAAACAAGGAATTCGTATGTATTTACAATTTCGTTTCCAAAATATTATTTCAAACTGTTGTGATTCAGAGCGACGTGGACACGTCCTCGTCTGGCCACGTTTCGGACCGTAATGAACTGCGAAATTTTGTGTTTCGGCGCTATGATAAAATCGTGAAATGCGAAGCTATTAATTAATTAAAATTAAATGCTTCCCAAAATTATTTTTCGGTCAAACTTATTTATGATTTGTCAATAATGTCTTAGCACAATAAGTATGTAAAAAATATGAAATATATTAGTTTATAAGTGCGCAAATAAATACACAAATGGACCAATTTTCGTCAAGAAACACATGTACGTACATATTTTTTAATGATTTTATTGAAACTAAAATTAAAATTCTAAGACATAACTTTGCTAGATAATGTATTGATTTGTTTTACTGCATGATTATATTATTTGAAATGGGTGTGGTATAATACAAAAACTTTTTTGAAAATTTAACAAATCTGCCAACGACCTATGGAATAACCTTATTATACTAAAAATTTAAAAAAAATCTAAAAATTTATTACATAACTATGCTAGATAAAAGAACAATCTTTCGAAATCCATTTATAATTTTTTGTGGAAAAGAGTCAATACGTCTAAAAACTTTTTTGAAAATGACATATTTCTGGTTTTCTCTACCTATGTCCTCTTAAATAATAAATTAGACAAAAAGTACATTATCTCCCTAAATAATTATGCAAATGCGATAGAAAATAATGAACACAGATAAAACACCCAAAGAAAATGCTTTCCCGCCTTCCCCATCCCTCGATCCCCTCCTGCGAACCCACCTTCCTTCGTTCCCCACCCCCCTCCCGGATTCTTCTCCCCTCCCGCCTTCCCAGTGAGGGAAGGCGGGAGGGGGAGCGCTACCTCCTTCTTTAGCCAACGTTTTGGACAGCGTTGCAGTGTCCATCATCAGGGCAGATCCGGTAGAATCTGGATCCGAATAGAACCGGATCTGCCCTGATGATGGACACTGCAACGCTGTCCGAAACGTTGGCTAAAGAATGAGGTAGCGCAACACGGCATAACACCCCAAAAACAAATAACGAAAATACTTCATTTTGGCTATTTATTTACGGTCTTACAAAGTATTTTTTTCACATTCTTAGTTTGCTTAGACATTATTGAAAAATTATAAATATGTACTTATGATCAAAAAATAATTACAAAAAAGTGCATAATTTTAATAGTTTTATCATCACGCCTTTCAGCATTTTTGAATGTAGGTATAAATTAAAGCAAAATTTGAATGAAATAAAATCAATATTGAGCTATCATTTAAAAAAAGCTGGTACGGAGAAAAATTAATCTTTCTAATTGGAACCGCCCTGTACGATCGTAAGAACATCTTTCGACGAAATTTGAATTCTTGGCCGCTGGCTGGTTAAGGGCCCTTAAACCCTGTGTAGGTAACAAAGCTCCCATATAACATTATTTAAAAATAATAAAAAAGCAAATCGAGGGAAAAGCACTCAAGATAATATTATTATGTAACACAATAGCCGATGAGTGGCAAAACTCAAATATATTTAGAGTTTCTCAGAACTCGCTTCGAGCGGCGAATTATTCGCTATTTGTATGAAAGCTCGCGAGGGGAACTCGGAACATGGAAATTACAAATTGGTACGGAAAATATTACCGCTTCCGAATGGAGGAACTTATAATAACAGGGAAGGATGCAGTGGGGGGGGGGGGGTTAGCAGAACGACATGCCTCGGAAAACTTTTAATACGAATAACTATGACAGTGCGCTGAAAACTTGACCGTTTTGTATTAGTAGGTTGAATAATACATGCAAAAAAGCTTCCATGGTGAAGATGCAAAAGTTGTTGGTTTGCGGACCCATAGTGCCAAAAACACGTATTCTTTGACGGCTGGCGTAGTCCAGTGGTAAGGCCCTTGACTAGCACTCCGAAGGTCGCGGGATCGAATCCCGGCGTGGCAAATAAAATTTTATTTGATTAATTTGTGTATTTTACAATTTATTCATTTAAAATAATATATAATTTATTTGCGGCACGTTCCAGAGTGGAAGATACTCCCAGTATCGCCCCGATGTAAGATCACCATTCAGAATTGAAACGTTGCTTGAAATGGCGTTAGTCGTGTTTGGTGATCAGATCTGAATAGCCAGGTACTTCCTCACCTCCCTCTTCCCCATCTCCTTCCCTTCCCCATTACCTTCAGCCTCACAACATACCCCAATTGTGGATGCCATAGTCCCACTGGCTCCAGACGGGAGCAGTTGGGACTCTTGTGCGGTATTCATGTAAAAAAAAAATCTTAGTGTGTTTTATACCGCCGCGAACAGGCAGCCATACTAAATAATGCAAAATCATATGTTTTTGTTTTGAAAATTTGATTGCTTAGAAGTATTATAGATGCTTGAATTAAATACTGCGTGCAGAACGTATCTTGGCCCTTAAAATATCGGTCATTTTTTTATTAAGTCTTTTGATAAGCCTAGAAAAAAATAAAGTGTAAGGTCTATAAAACAAAAACTTTCAAGTCCAAACTCTCCTATTTACAAACCTCTTTTCGGATATGGTTTTATTGTTTAATGTGGCAAATTCAGTTTCTTTTATAATAATCGCAAAAAAAAAATTGAAATTTACGCCCGAACTTCACAAAATAAAATACAGTATGCATTTTCGCGTTGTTATTTTTGACATCACGGCGACAATACCGCAATCGACGAATTTGGATTTTTAAAGCGAATCTTATACCGTCCACCGAAGAACTACTGACTAGCCACACCCATTTTCTGTCAGTCCTCCCCCCCCCTCCCCCGGACGGAGCGGGAACAGACGTTAGGCTCCGCGTCGCTTGGTTTCGTGAAATCAATTTTAAATTTCCGTTTTATTACAATAAACAATGCGTAAAAAAGGAATTAATGTTTTTTACAGGCCTTTACGAAATCAACCTGTAAAAAACAACTCTCAAATACCTTTTCCAACATTTCCAAAAGCTTTTTCTCAAATATTTTTAAACTACTCCCATAAAGGGGCGTGAATTCCGATTTCGATTTTTTCCTGGACTATTCGATCGCCTTAACAATCAAAATCTAGAGACGATTTCAAGCGCAAAAGATAATTTGTTTATTGATGTGAAAACTTCTTTAGCACCATTGTGATTTGAAACTCGATGAAACGAAAAATAGCGACACTGAAAAGAGAAAAACACATACATCTAAAGGATTTAGTCTGCGAGAGAATGCGATAGTATAATCGGTCTCCTCCTTGTGCGATGCTTGTAGCCTTACGGTCTCCTCTTTGTGCGGTGCTTCGTAGCCTCCCCACTCTTGTCTAATGCACACTCTGTTTTTTGAAGTGAAAACTTCTTGGAAGTGAAAACTCTGGGAAGGTAGAGGAGGCGGAGTGGGAAACCCCCTAATACTATGCCACCGAAGCCGGGGGCAAAAGCAAGTATTTAATAAGTAAAATACAAACACGTGTAAATGATATATGATTTATGGCGAGCATTCAAATATTGTTTCCTCGTAATCTCAAAACTTTGTAACTGGACGATCGATATATCAAAAATACACTCAACAAAGTTCGGACTGAAATCATTAGAATACATTGCCTACACTAACTATAACAAATTGCCTGAAGAATTAAGACAGGTATATATATGCCTCTAAAAAATCTCGAAACGATATATTAAAATCCTATTTTTTCAAATGTTATTTGGAAAACGAGTCATAAGTAGGTACAAGCTCTGTTCTGATAGCTATCCTGATTATCTCCAAGTACCAAACTTTGTACATCCAGATTATGGGCGCAGTTTATATCTATTTTAAATGTTGTCAGCCCCGGATCTAATGGGGGGCAAGCCGGGGCCCATGCCCCGGGCGGCAAGTTCAGAGGGCGGCCAAACTCAACTTTGACCACGGAATAAATAATAGTACAAGTAGAGAAATTTCACGGCCATATTAACTCGACTGACACCCAGAGCCCTGAACATTTATTATTCGCGAGGCGCGTAGGCATAGTTCAAAATACGCACCCGACCCGCTCGCCCGCAGGAACCACAGATCGCGGCAGCACGCGTCTGCTCTGGTTACCATGCGTGCGAAAGAGATGAAGCTATATTCGAAAACTCCCTCGTCGATCTCTCTCCACGACAGTGTTTTGTTTTAAAAATGTGTCAAAAGTGTGTTGTTTATTTTTACTCTTTAGTACTTGTTGATCAACCGAAGGTACAATACTGATGTCATTAGTGTCGCATCAATAAATCTATCACAGTTCATCGATCGCTTTTCTGGGTAAGTATTTTATATAACTATCTTATGCTTTTTAAGTTACTATATTTATTTTTTAAACTCAATTTAATACGTGCAATCACTTACGTCGTCAATTCGTCATTATTCAAACTTACTTAAAATTTTTACGTCGTTATGCGTGTCATGATTTGTTTATTACACGATGGCAGCCATCATATGACTGAGAAGTAAAACAGCCTTTTTATTTCAGCTTTTATTTAAATACAATGCAATGTAGCAGTTTAAAACGAATAAGCAGCCAGCAAGATAAATTTCAGTTGTGATTTCATCTGCTGAAGCATTTTGATGGAAACCATTCTCGTGTTCAAAGTGCAGTTTTAAAATTCTGGTTGCAGACTATATGCAGCCAGAATTTAAGGAAAACCATTTGCATGTTCTGGGTGTAGCTATAATTAAATTTCTTAATTAGTTACAGTAAAACCAGTTCTTTGATTCGAATATGCCCCCCCCCCCCCCCCCCAGCAAGGTTAAAATAATAGATACCTAAGTGGGCGGGGTCGGCGTATCGTACGTAAACATCTTGTATCAGGTCTGTATATTTTTGAGTCCATACCTTTTATTGTATTTTCCTGATTTTTTTTATGCATTTCTGTAGTCCATCATGGAGGATACTTTATTTTAACTTTTTGACACCAACAGTGCATAAATCAAATGAGTGGTTATAATAATTCACAAAATCTTATAAGAAACGTTTCTGTGAAATATTTGTAAAGTGATTATTCATATTTTGTGTCTGTATGTTGCTTCTGTGAAATGTTTTATAAAATTATTCTTCATATATTGTGTCTGCATATTGGGTTGGGTTGGGTTTAACTTTTCAAAAGTACCAATTGGCGATCCTTAATGAGTTTTGATAACTCATGGGAATGCAACTTCGTTGTATGTTCTCTTTAAATAAATAAATAAATATATAATTATTCATCACAGATCACTTGTTACCTTGTGAATAAAAGCAAACAAAGAGTATTATTTTATTCCTCTTTCCTTCGATATTGAAATCGGAGTGTGAAATGGAGGAGAAAAATTGACTGTAAAGTATAAAAAGGGTGGAAGTTACGCTGAGGAGGTTTCAAATGAAAATATTCATATTCCTGGAATGTACGATAACCAATAACCAATAATGTTTCCCATTTTTCAAACAACTTTGGAGATTTTATTTGGAGACTTTATAAATATGAAGTGATTTGTGTATTTGCGTAAAAAGCTAGGATTTTTGGCAAAAGTTTGGTATATTTTCGTATACGCAAATAATAGTATATTTGCGGCACAATTCGTACGAAACGTTGCTCGAAATGGCGTTAGCCGTGTTTGGTGAACAGTTCTGGATTTATTTATTTATTGTTTGAAACATTTACAGAGTGTTAATAATAATTACATCAATGATATTGCGTTGAAATGTGCACATATACATTAACACTCCAATTAAAAATGTTTACAGCATGCGTAATCAAGGTTCAATTGTTAGTAGGCGGAGATGGTAGTAGTGGATAAAACAGAAATAATAATAATCAGAATGAATATAAACAATTAAATATAAAACAAAGTAAGTGTACAGAGAAAGAGAAGACACAATAATAAAGCAATTATGTAACTGTGCTCCATAATATATCATGGAAGAAGATTATTAATTTGTTTTTTAAAATATGCGAGACTGTTTGCGAAGATATCTATAAGATCACTTCAATAGTGTTGTACAGACGACACATTCGAGACAGTGGATTGAAGAATGCAATATTGTTATTAAATATTTCAATATGGAATAGGTTATGGACAGTCAGGTACTTCACCACTTCGCTCCACCTTCAGCCTCACAACATACCCCAATTGGGGATACCATAGTCTCACTGGCTCCAGACGGGAGCAGCTGACTCTTGTGAGGTATTCATACAAAAAAAAGGAAAAAGAGAATGTCTCCTACAACAAAATTGCTATTGTAAATACATTTAATTTTTGTAAAACACAGAATAAGGCGAATATAAAAAGTCAAAACATTAATAATTGGGGCCGACCGAAAAGCGTGTGACGTCACGATTCATGCACGGCAACACTGCCATTTGAATTACGAATTGTACTGCGTGTGACGTCACGAGATACAATAATTATTACATACATTTTACTAATGTCCACTTCCAAAGTTCATAACCATCATTTTTGGATATCACGAAAAACTAATTTACTCTTTAACCCGTCTAATTTGTTCGCTTTTCTAGTAGAAATGTGTCTCCTTTATTAACAGTTAAGTAATATTATAGTGAAGAATATGAAATAAACTATTGGAGGGGATCCCACCACTTTAACCACCAACGGCGTTATAAGGAAACGTATGGTTTCCTCCTTCACCGCACACTTCAAGACTCTACTTTTTTTTTGAACGAAGCTACATTTATTTGAACGACTCTAGACTCACCAATGTCCATGCATACGGGGTTAGTAAGCAGTATGCAAGTACTTACTTTAAAATTATACAATAGATAAATAGAAATAGCGGCCCGTGGAATAATTCTTCTGAAATATGTAACAGAAAAAAAACGAGATAAAAGTGATCGGATCTGCCCTGATGGTGGACACTGCAACGATATCCGAAACGTTGACTAAAGAAGGAGATAGCGCAACACGGCATAACACCCCAAAAACAAAAAACGAAAAAGAGATAATAGTGTTAGTAAAAGAAAAAGAAAAATAACGGCTATAACCAGTCGAAGAAACCTTCTGAAAATAAAATAAGTAATGAGGAAAAAAACAATTATATGATTACGTTATAATGTAAGTAATTACTATAATATCAGAAAGAAAATAAAATATATAAAAAGAAAAGAAAAGCCAGAATGAAATGAAATAAACTGTGCAAGAAAGAGAAAATACCACGCTTTATATTAAAATTATCCTAAAAGTTAACCATAGAAAAAATAAAATGTACACCTGTATGAATGAAGCCAAAGTTTTCGAACGCAATTTGAGAAAAAAATTTGAAACTTTGTGATTTTTTAATAAATTATTTTTTCATGAAACGACAAAAAATGAGGTGACCAAAACGTTTATTATTAATTAGAAAACGTAAGGGGTCGCCCATTAATCACGTGATGTTTTTTAGCAACTTTTTAACCGGGGGGGCCTGTTGATATGTAGTGGTTTTAGAATAAAGCCCTCCCCCAAAATCACGTGTATTTTGTAATTGTATTTTGAAAATTTCAGAATATTATCACGAAAAATAAATACACGTGATATCTCATTATACCCCCCCTCGTGATATTTTGTGATTTTTTCCGAACCCCCCCCCCCTCCCCTTTCGAGCCTCACTTGATTAATGGACGACCCCTAAGGTTAGCTATTATTATACTTTTTTATGTTTGCATTAAAAATATGAATATTTCCAAAACCACGTGAGTATTTCTAATATAACAGTGAGAGCATTTCAACATCTTACAAAAACAGTTTTTAGTTTTCGGATACATTCAAAAAATGTATTTGGATTTATTGCAAAGTGGAAATTTTCTGATCTTCTGAAAAAATATAGCCGACGCACGCCTGAAGGATTAAACAAAAGGTTTCAATTTTTCAGGAAGTGCGGTCTTAAAAAATCATTTAAGTCAGACATCCCTTGAAAAAATTAAATGTCGAGTGTATAACCAGAGAAAACCAGAAATACGTTATTTTTAAATCAGATTTTAGAAGTATTGACTATTTTCCACAAAAAAATATAAATTGATTTCGAAAGATTGTTCTTTTATCTAGGAAACGCATTTTTTAAATTTAGAGAAAAAATGTTTATTTTTAGTATAATAAGGCTGTACCATAGGTCGTTTTCAGATTTGTTACATTTTCAAAAAAGTTTTTGTATTATACAACACCCATTTCAAATCATATGCAGTAAAATAAATCAATATATTAGGTCCTTACATATGAAATTGGCGTTTTGCCGTACTGGCAACTTTGATCTCAAATATCTTCTCTTTGGTTAGGAATTCGAAATTCAAATTTATACAGCTATTTACTCATGTATTTGTGTTTCGAAAATTATAATTCATTTGTTTATTCCTTAATTTTTTTTTCTTTGCGTCACTTAGTTTACAAAATGGAAAACTTGAAATATCGCGTTATTTACGAGTACGAGTTCCACCATGGCGCCAGTGCTGCAGAAACGGCTCGAAGGTGTAATGTGTAAGGCGACGGTGCCGCAAAAGAAAACACAGTGCGTTTTTGGTTCCAACGTTTTCGTTCTGGAAATTTCGACCTGCAGAACAAGCCCCGTGGACGGCCGGAGACCAAAGTTGATAACGAAGAATTGAAGGCTATTGTGGAAGCGGATCTATCGCAAACCACGTAGTAAAGGGATCGATGAACTTACCTATGAGATGGCAAAAGTGCATAGATAGCAATGGTACATACTTTGATTAAATAAATATAAAATATTTTTAAAAAAATCGACTTTATGTTCCTCCCATACAAAACGCCAATTTCATATGTAAGGACCTAATATTATCTAGGAAATGCATGTTTCAGAATTTTAATTTTAGTTCAAATAAAATCATTAAAAATATATACCTACGTTCATGTGTTTCTTGACGAAAGGGGTCGTCCATTAATCACGTGATGTTTTTTTAGCAACTTTTTAACCCCCCTTCTGATTTCGTGATTTTTCCGACCCCCCCCCCCCCCCCCCCTTTCGAGCCTCACGTGATTAATGGACGACCCCAAAGTTGGTCCGTTTGTGTATTTATTTGCGCACTTACAAACTAATATATTTCAGATTTTTTTACATTATTATTTAACTTAGACATTGTTGAAAAATGATAAATACTTATAAATAATAAAAAAATAATTACAAAAAGTACATAATTTTAATAGTTTTATCATCATGCCTTTCAGCATTTTTGGATGTAGGTATAAATTAAAGCAAATTTGGAATGAAATAAAATCGATATTGAGTTATAATTTTGAAAAGCTGGTACGGAGAATAATTATTCTTTTTCATTGGAACCGCTATGCACGATAGTAAGAACAACTTTCGATGAAATAATGATTTTCGGCCGCTGGCTGGTTAAACGCTCTTAAGGTTTAAGGTAGCCGGAACACTGAGAAGACAAACAGTAAGAAGAAAGGTGTGTGGGTGTGTTCGCGTGCCAGAAATAAGCTAAATTTTTCCTTGCTTCGTGAGAAGAAAAATAATTTAGGTCTCATGTGGTCTCATGTAAATTGTCTATTCATTCAATCACAATTCTTGGTGTTCTCTGTTCGGTGCTTTACATAAATGATTGTATGAATCCATCAATCAACCTCTCCATTGTTAAACCACATTCAAGGTACAATGGAGACCAATCCATCTTTCACTTGAATAGAGCAGCTCGTGTCCCACCCTTAGATTAGGGTCTATTGTGTACCTACCTTTGACCTTTCGTAAACCTAAACGTTTGTGGATCATTTATATCACATATATACAACACCTCTCGAGACCACAATAACGGTAACGTCTAAATTTTTATTGACATCTATTCCGTCTTAGTCTTTCGTTTATGTACATTGTATACCAAACAGATTTTATTTTATTTTGAAATAAAAACAAACATTCCCGGAATACTCATTATAACAAATTCATATAAGAAATATCGAAAGAGTGCAGCACAAATTTTAAAGATTTATTAACTTCAAGTTACACATACCTATTCAACACATTAACTACACATCTTTACTAAATACACTTAAATTGCATTCCTTAGAAAACAGAAGAAAAATAAACGACCTAACTTTTTTGTTTAAAATTATTCACTCCGAATTAGATTGTTGCGAACTCCTGCATCTCATCGACTTTAAGGTACCAACTCGAGCGACAAGGCAAAACATATTATTCTGCAACAATAATTCTCTAACCAACTATCACACAAATGCATCAATTTCTCGACTACACACACTAGGGAACAAATACACCTCTAATATCGATGTATTTAATACAAGTTTACCGTTATTCAAGAAATATCTGAACAATATTTTTATGTAGAATATTTTGATATCTAAGGAGCATCACCTAGGGTCTATTGCATATATTTGTGTATTTCTATATTAATCTACAATGTAAAAACTTGTTTACGTTTTCTTTTTATGTATCTTGCATTTTGTCATGTATTATTCATGACATTTAATCAGTCACCTGTAAATTTTGTAATTACTAACATACCTACTAGTTTATTTTCTATGCCATTCACAACTTAGAAACTTTATTTTTTATTGTAATGCACTATCTTTCCTTAAATTTATCTGTATACCTTTCATATGATGTTTACTAGTTAGGTTTTTATAGTTTATCTTTTTTATTAAAAAAAACTGTCTCTGTATTATAAACTTGTCATGTAAAAGCCCACCAGGGCGTTGAAAATCAATAAATAAAAATAATAAATAAATAAATACTAATAACCTGACAATATTTGTAAAATCTCCTATCACCACCACAGAAAGCGCAAAAGGTTGCATGATTGTTAGCCAGCCGAGGAATCGAATAAGGGACGCGTGGGTGCGTGCGTAGGACGTCGATTCTGGATGCGTTTAAAGGAGAACGTATGCGCTGCCCATTTCGGCCGGTTTCGTACAAATCTTAGATTTGGATTTAAGATCAAAATACTCAACCAAATTGAAAAATTATTTTTGTAATCAGAAGGTACGACCTCCGTAGTCCAGTGGCTAAGACTCTTGACTCACATTCCGGAGGTCGCGGGTTCGAACCCGGCATGCGCAAATAAATTTTATTTGATTAATTTGTGTTATTTCACAATTAATTCATTTAAAATAATATATAGTATATTTGCGGCATGTTCCAGAGTGGAAGATACTATTAGTATCGCCCTGGTGTAAGACCACCATTCCGAATTGAAACGTTGCTTGAAAATGGCTTTAGCCGTGTTTAGTGACCAGATCTGAATAGCCAGGTACTTCCCAACCTTCCTCTTCCCCACCTCATTCCCCTCCCCACTACCTTCAGCCTCACAACATACCCCAATTGGGGATGCCATAGTCTCACTGGCTCCAGACGGGAGCAGTTGAGATTCTTGTGCGGTATTCACTGTAAAAAAAAAAAAGGTATATCTAATATCTAGTTAGGATGTAAGTTACTTTTTTTTATTTTTGCTTGAAATTATAAGATATAGGCCATTAAAAATTTTAATGTTTCTGGATTTTAGAGGCGATTTGTGCAATTATTTGTGAGTAAATCAAAAACAACAAAAATAAAAATTTATAAAAAAAATCATTTTGATGGGTGTAAATTAAAAACACAAATTACTTATTTACGGCGGAATAAAAAATAGTCGTTTATATATTAAAATTACTATCCAAAAAATGCATTTTCAAGAATTTATTTTATTTTTCATTGCATTTTTAAAATAAATATAGTAAAATTATTTTATTAATATTTTTCATTTACTCACAAATAATTGCCTAAGTTGCCTCCAAAATCATGAAACACTAAAATCTTTAATAGGCCACTTGCATGGACTTCATAACGACTTGGAAAAAATCGTGTGGATAGAGTTTTTTACTAAGATTACGAAAATGTTAGTAAAAAGTTATAGAAATGTACAGTTTTTTTTTATTTTTAAATAAATAAATCCATTATTTGGGCTCGTGACGTCACTACATGAAAATGTCCCGTCGCCGAAAATGTTCCTATTAATTTTATAAAATTCCACACTGATTTATTTTTTTATATGGCATCACTTTGATTTCAGGCGAATTTTTTAATTCGTTCACTAGATTTATTGTTTGTTCTCTGCGAACTTATCATTTGGTTTGATTTTTTGACAGATGTTCTGAAGAGAACATCGTACAATTAATGGGTACGGGGTTCTCTTCAGAACGTGAAGATGATGTCGGTACATGTTTTAGAGGTATAATGATTATGGTGCTGATTTTAACAAAATAAAATTTTATAATATTCTTATTATTATTACAATTTACAAGTTCAAGTATATTACATTGAATTTAGTAAAATAGACGCTGTACATTATAATGATTTATGATCAATAAGATGGATCAAGGAAAAAAATATTTATGAGATGTAATATTTTTGGTATGCCTCGTTATTCTACTGTACCATTCGTGTGGAAAACGTTCTTTTTTTTTAAATGTTTTTCGGCTATGTAATTATCGTTTTTTCACACCTATAAAATTATGTCCCGTCTTTCCGGTTTATAAAAAATGGTCTGATTATTCGGTTTGAAATTTTCAAAAAATCCCCAGGGTTTCAAAAATACGATTAAAAAAAAAATAAAAATACAGAATGTTTTAGAATATTTGTCTAAACCGGAAAAAAATTAAAAAAAATGTGATGCAAGTGGCCTATTGCCTATATCTTATAAATTAAAGTAAAAATAAATAAAGTAGCTCACATCCGTACTAGATATTTGATATACCTTTTGATTACAAAAATATTTTTTCAGTTTGGTTGGGTATTTCGATCTCAAATCCAAATCTAAGATTTGTATGAAACCGGCCGGAATTCACATGGAGTAGAAGTGAAAGCTTAAAAAAACTAAAGAGACAAGGGGCCGTTCAAGTATTACGTGACGCACTTGGGGGGGGGGGGGTCTTGTGAAACGTTACCGTGCGTTACGAAGGGGAGGAGAGGGGGTTCGAACAACGCGTTACGTAACATGTTTTTCTTTATTTAGATAAAAAAAAACTAGGGAATTAAAATGTTCCAAGTTGGCAACCCTTTTCGTTCTCGAAATCTCTTGTTTTATTTATTACCGCAAACGCGATTAAAACAAGAAAAAAGGAATTTTCCAGTGCTTTGCGCAACTTTATTGTGACTTTCAAGTAAAAATTGTCACTTCGGCGTTACGTAACGTTTAGGGGGGGGGATTATACAGAAAAACGTTACGGCGCGTTACATGGGGGGGAGGGGGGGTCAAAAATATTCAAAAATTGCTTTACGTAATACTTGAACGCCCCCCAAGAGTGGGGAAGCCACGTATCACCGCACAAAGAGGAGACCGACTATTTTATCTCATTCTCTCGCAGACTAAATCCTATATATGTATGTTTATGTCTATTTTTAGTGTCGTTTCCGTTTCATCGTGTTTTAAATCACAACGATGCTAAAGAAGTTTTCAATTCAAAAAATTACAAATAAAATTATAAGAAACTTCTTCCCATGGAACATTATTAAAATATAAAACGCCCTTACTATATACAAAAGAAGACTGGATAAAATATCCAAATTGTACAATAATATATTTTTACCCATCAAGAGTTAGGCCTCATTCTCATGGGAGCTTTTTTAACGTCCGTTAAAAAAGCGTTCAAATAGAACAAATGCATTTCCAAGTATATGTTCATACGTCAGCGCTTTTAAAACGCGACGCTTTTTTATCGAGCAGTGTTGCATTTTCTAGGTTCTTGCACCAAGTTCTAGGCCACACTCCGCACAAAGCTTTTTTTTACCACTTTCAACCCAAATATTTATCCATATCCATCCAACACTGACCAATAACTGTTCAGAGCCCATTTGACCAATATAAGTTCACCAGAAGAATTTTACTTATCTCCAGATGATTGTTAAATTTACTACATAAGTTTTTAATGAATTTAAATTGTTTTGTAATTATTGTTTTATTTAACTCAGTGTAACAGCTAGTCGTTGTACAGGTGGTATCGCCAAACGCATGTTAGTATCTTGAAGTGTTCGAGGCCCCACTTTCGTCAAATGTTGTAATAGACATTCGAAAATAACTAAAAAAATTATCGGGGTATTGCTTCAATTCTTCGTACAGTGTCACAAACTGCCCTTTTGAGTATCTCAGTTCATTCAGAGGATGAACCAGAATGCCTTTTGTTTTCTTTTTCGTCTTCTAGCAACGCTAATCGCTATTGCTATTAATTTTACAGAAACCATTTTCACGTCTTACTGAAGCGAGAAACGAAACAAGAGTGATTTTTAAGCGTTCGTATGAACAATCATATCGAGAACGTTATAAAAGCGCCAACGCCGAGTTTTAACGCGGCGTTTTTTAAAGTCTCGTGCGAATTACGCCTCATAATACGAAATCTTGGTGTAAAAATAAGGCAACCAAATGTAATGTTGCTTTTCTCCCAATTACGGAAAAGGCCAAAACATTCTACCTTTTATTTCTTGGTGAAAAAGGTTTAATATTCTAGTCGTGCCAACTGTCGGCAGCTATCTGCTCATATCTCCTGTTCGCTGGCTTCGGCAAGAAACGGATGTTAGTGGTAGATATACGGCCTAGCTAGACAAGGGAGATACACGCCTAATGGGGTGTCCAAATGCCTATTTGGGGCTGTTGGAAACATAACTAAATCCCCAGGTTCACGTCCACAAAATTGAACAAATAAAAAATAATAGAACTGTTGTGTATGTACAAGAACGTGTTCATTAGGTTTTATTAACATTAAACTGCACACAGGAGGAAAATAATTTCCCTCGGGACCTATGTCATCTTTGGAGATGCTGTGTGGAGAGTCTTTTTGAAGAGAGGATGGAGTGAACTTGAAGAGACCTACAGTTTATCACGCAAAAAATGCGCACAACGCATACACAGGATCGTCGCGGCCTAGATGACCTGGATGGCCAATATGAATGAAAAAACAATGTTGCCAATAGAGATATTTTTTATTAGTAACATTTCGAAAAAGAAAATACACAGTCTTGATTCAATGTTTAACCTTTAACTGCTGACGTGGGGCCGCACTGGCCCAGCAATAATAATAATAATATCGAAATACTCCCATCCCCCGCGCGTGACGCGTACGCCGCTTCCAGCAGCTTCGAATTTAGCGACGCCAAAGCCATAAGTTTTAAATTTTTAAAGTCAAATTTCTGTACGTAAATTCATTTCACTGTTTTTTGCGGGCCTCTCTGACCCATGGTCAGTACTTAGTGACTTTTTAAAGTTGATATTTACTATATAAAAATAAACATAAACAACTTAACTAAAGTTTTATTATTATATATTGTAGTTTACTATAGACGCGGTTGAAATATTATAAGAAAGGGGAGTTCATTGTTTTTATTTAGTTTAATAGATAATACAGACTGATTTCTGATCTCAAGAGATTTTTGCCAAAAATTATTACATAATATCCAAATTGTCAAATATTACAACAACAAAAGTATTTTATTTTATTAAAATTGTCCAATAAATGATAATTTAGACCCCCAAAATTTTCATGGATCTCTAATATATAAACACTAGCCGATTCCCGGCATGCGTTGCTATGCCATTTAATAAAGAAATTGTTTCTCACTGCGTGTCCTTTCCCATTCGTCCCGTCCCCTTCCTCTACCGCGTCCCACTCCGCCTCCTCCACCTTCTCTCTCCCCACTCCATTCCTTCCCTTCCTCCCTTCCGCGAACCCCCTACCCGAGTTCCCCACCCCCTGCCGCATTCCGTACATTCAATCCCGGTACATTCAGTTTTTAAACAGCTCGCGTGCCACCTATTGCATTTTTCTATACAAATTTCATAATGCCAGAGCTCACCAGTAGTTTTATATAAACCTTGTCCTGACAATAACAACCACAACAAAAAAAGAATTATCCAATTTGGTGCAGTCGTTCGGAAGTTATGCGCGTACATACATTTCGGCGATTCATTTTTATTTATATAGATAGATAGATAGATAGATTTAAAGTAACAGGCCACGTGGCTTTTTTAAAGTTGATTTTTTACTATGTAAAAATAAACATAAATAACTTAACGAAAGTTTTATTTATACAGTTTACTCGAGACACTATTGAAATATTATAATAAAAGAGAGTTCATTGTGTTTATTTAGTTTAATAGATAATAGAGACTGATTTCTGATCTCAAGTGATTTTTGCCAAAAATTATAACATAATATCCAAATTGTCAAATATAAGTTACTTTACAATAAAAAAGTATTTCATTTTATTTAAATGTATTTAAATTGTCCAAAAAATAATAATTTGGACCCCAAAATTTTCACGGATCTCTAATATATCAACATTTAAAGTAACGGGCCGCCCAGACCCTACGTCAGAGAATGCGTAAAAAAAGTCACGTCAGCAGTTAAAGGTTAACACCATTAAACGATTAGGAAGTGTTCGTTTTACAAGTGATTTATTTTCATTTAAGAACAAACTAACTTAACAATATACATAAATATGATTGTTTTTTCTACTGGATAATTCAGTAATTTGAGATCGCAGCTACTCATTGTGCACTTTTATAATTACCGTCATGTTTCACAGTTACGGTACCGTGACGGTAAAAAGGGCAATAAACATACGTTCCGCTATAATGCTGCAGCTCTTTCTTACATATTAAATAACGGTGAGACACACAAAATACGTTTGACTGTTTCCTCCAAAGTACCATGTTTTTTGCGACGGGAATTGCGTTTCATTTTCTTTATACGTGTGAGGGAGATGTATGATAATGATTGTATGTTTTCTTTGGGAGGGTGCAGACGTACGTTCACCGTTTGTCTCATTTTCGACTGTTGTTATTTAGTATGTAAGAAAGAGCTGTAGCTTATTGTATTAAGGAACGTATGTGTATTGCCTTTTTGCAGTAAAAGCGCACATTTAATCGTGACCACGTTAATGTATTAATTATAAAAAAACATCCTGTTTGTATTTAAGTTCCACCTCACCCAGGTCGACATTTCCAAGTAATGGAGAGGCTCCACCTTGTCTATAGGCTCCACCCTCCCGAGCTCAGCCCTAATAGCCGAAGGCAGTTACCGTAATTGAATGTAAGGGTCGGAGGCAGAAGTCAGTAGCCAGTAGCGTGGACTGGACACACCTAAAGTGTACCTTTTATATTATATTCTACACAGAGGGCAGTATAACCTTTTTTTGGAGGGGTAATATTCAGTAATTGCGTTCATAATTAGTAGTAAGATATTATTTTTAATTGCGTGTTTTTAAGCACGTCTGCCACTGGATTCACAAATCATAAGTTTTTAAAAATTGTTATGGAAAAACAGGTTTATTTTTGTCAATGTGTAGGTACGATTGTTATTTTTAGAGTCGGTGTCAGCCAATGTAGGTTTGCAACTATATAGTTATAGGTAGGATATAGCATAGTTATAAGCACATCTCACGTATGTAGTTACCTTGGCTGACACCGACTCCAAAAATAACAATCGTACCTACATATTTATGAGTAGAAAAAGTAAGTTGAATATTAAGTTGTAGAAGAATACGCAATTATTTTTTTTTTCTTTTTAATGCATATTATTTTGATAAGTCGGTTTTTTTAGTTTTTATTTTTATTTTTAGTGAATCTGACGTACACTAACTAATTTGTCTGAATATGAGTAGACCTACTAAATGTGCTGCTCATATGAGACAGACGTTACGTGACCATTAATAACGACGTTACAGTAGGTGACTCAAAGATCCGGATAGCCTATAAAAGATTCGGCCGAGTATCGTTAATTTGCTCCTAAAAATTGAAGAGTTCCGTTACTTTGTCATGGATCCCATAGTCAGAACCTAACCAAACTCTCATCAAACTACCCTTGAAGTACATCCTTTCCAATAAAAAAAAGAATCACGAAATCGGTTGGCGTGATATTGAGTTATTCGTCCATTTGTCGCGCACATACTTAATGCAAATTTAAGACTTATATGGTTTTCTCATGGACGCCATTGTCAGAACTAAACCAAAATGAAATGGGACCACACGGTAAGCACCAGCTTTCAAATAAAAAAGAATCATTAATATCGGTTCACCCAGTCGAAAGTTCTGAGGTAACAAACATTAAAAAAAAATACAGCCGAATTGAGAACCTCCTCCTTTTTTGAAGTCATTTAAAAATATAACAGAATTCAAACTTTATCAACATTGAATATTGAAGTAATGAATAATGTTTTTTTTTCCTTATTATTTTACTCCACATAAGTTGAGAGTTGAGATTGTTGTTCTGATGGTGTATTTACAAACGTAATAGAAAATAATGTTTAGTAGGTGATAATATGTAAAAAAATATTCAATTACTTGTTTAATAACTACAAATGCAATTCAACCAACACAATTTTAGAAAAACAATAATAAAAACCCGATTGTTATACCCTCAAGAAGGGGAGAGAAGGTGCATGAAAAGCTAAGAAGAGACAAGAAGGGACGATAAGAAGTAAGAATACGCGAGAAAAGACAAGTTACAAGAAGAACAAAGGCGAGCCAAGGGGCAAGAAGAACCAAGAAGAGAGAAACAAGAAGAGATAAGAAGGAGCGGTAAGAATTAAAAATGTGCAAGAAAAGACAAATTAAACCAAGGCGGGCCAAGAAGAGGCAAGAAGAGCAAAGGGAAACTAGAAGAAACAAGAGGAGAACAGAAAAGCCAAGAGAAACTAGAAGAGACAAGAGGAGAACAGAAAAGCCAAGAGAAACTAGAAGAGACAAGAAGAGCCAAAAAGAGGAAAGAGAAACTAGAAGAAACGCGAAGAGACAAGAAGAGCCAAGATAAACTAGAAGAGACAAGATGGCCCAGGAAGAGCCAAAAAGGGAGAAAGAAATTAAAAAAGAGGCAAGAAGAAGGAAATCATAAAGAAGAAAAACAATGCTCAATCAATTCCTTTGTATACCGGTCGATTGCACTTTAACCGTCTTCCTATCCTTAGAGCACGTGTTCGAAGTCCTAACAAATCAGTGCCCCCTGGTGTACCGGTTTCACAGGGACAAGAGTACCCCAGGCTGGTATCGTAGATAATATAGATTAAGGGCACAAATATATAACTACCTATATTTTTTGTGGCAAAAGTACGATAAGACTCCGAAAAATTATTTAGAAGAGAAGTTAAAAATAGCAAGTTGATATAGAAATAAATTTAAATTACAAAACAGGGTGTTAGGGACGTACTTGACTTACTTTAACCAGTGATTCCTGACATTATTTGGAGTAAAAATGTAAATGAAATTTTGGTCTCCGGTGACATTTTTTCAATGTACATAGATGAGTGTTTCAGGCTAATAATTATTACTTATAATAATTGTTACCCTTTGTGCTATGCATAAAAACCTTGTCTTAAATCATTTATATTTGACGAGTTTTAAGTATTTCACCAAAAAATATAGATATAATTTGTCTCGACGCCACCTAGTGGGAGATTTAGCAACTTACAATGCCTTTCCCATATAAAATAAATTTGGTTGTTTGCAGGTGGAAAAATGTAATAATGTAATAAGCAGTAATTGTTGAATGAAACGCTAGTATAATATATTTAATTATTTGGCGGGTAGGAGATAAGCCGACGTAGCTCAGTGGTAAAGCATTTGACCGGAAATCAGAAGGACGCAGGTTCGAGTCCCGTCGGCGGCATGTATCTTTTCTCGGGAGATTTTTTCAATGTAGATGAGTGTTTCAGGTTAATAAATATTACTCATAATAATTGTTAAAACGAAGAATGCCAGAAAATAACGTACGTTGGTAACGGCAGCACTTCTTTACATAATATCAAAACACGGTGGGAATCACAATTACCCGAACTCTCGTATTCACATATCTTCGTAGCAGCCTTTACAAATTCCTTTCTCTTTCATTATTTGGATGGCATTTTCAATTTCCCTTCGGACAGAGATTCCCATAAATGTGCTACGAACATGGGCGCCCGCAGAAAATTTTCTAGGGGGGGGCAAAATATTTTTAGTAATGTTTTAATGTAGTTTTAATTTACTGTAGCTTTTTGTATGGTGAACGAACGGACAGGAAACTGTAGTAATGAAGGGCATACTGTAGCAACAATTTTTTTTATTAACACAATATATGTATATAAAAAAAATATTATTTTATTTTATTTATTTATTTAGCGCCCAGACGGCTTTTACATGCTTAGTAGTACAATTATTTCATGACAGATGATTTTTAAACAGAAAAAGAAATAATAAAAATAAAATTAGATAAAAAATGCACACAAGTCACAAAAATACAGCGATTTGATAGGTTTACAAAAATACAGATATGTTTAGGAATAGTTTTGGAATAAGTTTTTTACAAGATGCACAAAATTCGCCAAGTTGATGTTAAATATGTCAACATCACCTAAGCACTGATTTCCCATAGTGTAAAAACGATGTATTGGAGAGTGGGCAATGTAGTTCCGCTTATGAATGCTGCAGTAGAATAGTGTATTTGGTCGTGTGGTAACTGACGGTATTCGTAAGTTTATGAGTTGCAGGAGTTCGCAACAGTCAAATTAGTTGTAGATTATATTTTAAGTCTTCTAGTGGGATATTTAATTTAAAATTTATAAAACGTAGACTTTTTTTGTATTCGCTCAATGTTATTAACGTGAATTTTGTAAGATGGAGACCAAACTACCGAGTTATGTTCAATTTGGCTTCTAACTAGATATACGTATAATATTTTAATGACTTCTATGGAATTAAAGTTTTTAGTTGTTCTTAAGCCTAATGTTTTCATACCGTTCATGATAGGCCACTTGCACGGATTTCATAACGACTTGGAAAAAATCGTGTGGATAGATTTTTTTACTAAGATTACGAAAATGTTTGTAAAAATTTTTAGAAATGTACCTTTTTTTTAATAAATAAATCCATTATTTGGACTCGTGACGTCACTACATGAAAATGTCCCGTCTCCGAAAATGTTCCTATTAATTTTGTAAAATTCCACACTGATTTATTTATTTTAATATGGCTTTGATTTCAGGTGAATTTTTGAATTTGACATTTGACGTTCACTAGATTTATTGTTCGTTCTCTGCGAACTTATTATTTGGTTTGACTTTTTGACAGATGTTATGAAGAGAGCCCCGTACATTTTATGCTGTCTGTACGTGTTTTAGAGGTATAATGGTAATGGTGCTGAATTTAACAAAATTAAATTTTATAATATTCTTATTATTATTATAATTTACAAGTACAAGTATATTACATTTGATTTAGTAATACAGACATTGAATTTACGATCAATAAGATGGATCAAGGAAAAAAATATTTATGAGATGTAATATTTTTAGTATGCCTCGTTATTCTCCTGTGCCATTCGAGTGGGATAAGTTCTTTTTTAAAAAGATTTTCGGCTATGTAATTATCGTTGTTTCGCACTCACAAAATTATGTCCTGTCTTTCCTGTTTATAAAAAATGGTCTGATTTTTCGGATTGAAATTTTCAAAATCGCCAGGGTTTCAAAAATACGATTAACAAAAATACAGCACGTCTTAGAATATTTGCCTAAACCGGACAAAAAATTGTTGCAAGTGGCCTATTTGGTGGATGTGATTGGCGAAACTTAGTTTTTCATCCAAAATAATTCCAAGATCTCTTATTTCCGTGACTATTTCTAAAGCTGTGTTATTGATGGAATATTCGAATAAAACAGGATTTCTATTTCTGAAGAAAGTCAAGGTTTTGCACTTTTCTACATTTAAGAATAAATTATTTTGAACGCACCAATCTTTAAACTTACTAATATTTGACTGTTGAAATAAATTTTTTATTTTTTTTTTTACATGAGATCCACACAGGAGGCCCTGAGGAAAATAATTTCCCTAGGGGCCTATGTCATCTTTGGTGATGCTGTGTGGAGGGTTTTTTTTAAGGAAAGGAAGGAGAGGAGAGATCTGGGAAGGAAAAGGGTTTAAGGGGTGGGTAGGAATCTGGGGTTCAGTGTGTCTTGGTCATCCGCCTCCAAGACCTAGACAAACCTCACCCCATGAACCCGGGCACCCCTGCTAAATCACCAAACGTAGCGAACCACTTGGAGTGACCTATGGCAGAGGTGTTGGTTATCCAATAAAAGTTCCCGGGGCGGCGGTACCCATTCCCGCCTCCCAAATTGTATATATTTAAAATGAAAGTAACATTATATTTAAAATGAAAGTAACATTATTTGACTATTTTCAATCAATCCAGGGGGGGGGGCAAGTGCCCCCCCTGCGGGCGCCCATGGCTACGAAACTATAGATTATCAATGCGACGCGACGGGTCCACCGACCGCCGACAACCCATAAACATTAAAACGGAAATCCTTGGTGATCATTTTGAATGGATATCGCAAAACTCATTAAAATTGATGACATCTATTTTCATCGCATCCGTTTTGGAGCGCTCACAAAGGGTTTATAACCGAAAAGCCTCCGGCAGAAAATATATCCTAGGAGACTTATATCATCCGGTATTTCCCCGCTTTTCCTCAAAAATGTAATTTGATTCGTTCACTGCAATGTGATGTCTAAAAGGCCCTTAGAGAAAGGAAAAATGTCGGAAAATAATATCATAAAAGAAAAAATTTCGAAGGGAGAAAAGAACAGGTGAGAGAAGTAGGTGTCTTAAAATAACGGTGGCCTGTCACATCTAGTTAGGCAATAGAATTTTGACGATGTTTTAGGTTAGAAATACTGGCAGAAAATATTCTTAAAAAATAAGAACAAGTCAGAATTGATGACGTTAGAGTCGGGCGGTTAACCCTTAATTACTCGCACAAAGAACATTACATAACTGCTCGCATGGGGTCACAGATGACCGCAAATAGTATGAGTAGTTTTTAATATATATTGAAATATATAAGTTAATGAAACTATTTTATTATTAAAGTGCTTTGTTTATTCTGTAATTTCTATAAGTAATAATATGAATTACTAACTAATTATACAAAAACAAGATAAACTAAAATAATTATCAATAATTAACAATTTGTACTTAGGTATACTGAGATCATAGTTAATACTCGTATTTTTAGGAATTCTCCGAATCAATCTTGTTACACTGTTGACAGTATATTTCAGAGTTATCATTGCACACAAATCTTGTATATTTCTTGCATTTTGTTGGTACTTTGCGATAAAACTTACCTCTTCCAAAAAAGTAACGTAATTACTCGCACGGGGTCATCGCTCAAGAGTGCAGCGACGCGTCCTTTCACTCCCGTGACTTGGTCGCTACTAAAATACAAACTTAGACGCGCGTTGTGAAGCTAGCGAGGGCGCGGGGGGATCCGGGCCGCGCCAAGTGCTTCATTTTTAATCCGAAAATGCTTTGACCTCATGCGAGTAATTAAGGGTTAAGATCAACAACTTCGCATTCAGAGATCGAGGGTTCAAATCCCTGCATAATGGTTATTTGTTATTTCACATTTTTTGAAGTGAAAAGTTTTTTAGCACCGTTGTGATTTGAAACTCAATGAACCGAAAAAGAGACACTAAAAAGAGACAAACACATACATATATCTTTTAGGATTTAGTCTGCGAGAGAATGAGTTAGTATAGTCGGTCTCCTCTTTGTGCGGTGCTTCGTAGCCTCCTCACTCTTGTCTACTTTATATTTTCAAAGCTTTAACTTCTACCGCGTGCGAACTGCACACTTGTAAATTTTTTTGAAGTAAAACTTCTTTACGCACGCTTGACTCGAGGAGTAAGCTGGTTAATGCGTGACGAGAGCGTTATGGAAAGTGTGATTGGGCGAGGCGAACGGAATTTGAGAGGGATATATAAGTTAGTGAAGTTTTACTTTAGTCGTGTGGTCTACACTCGTTTTTTTTACATTAGCTCCACACGGGATACCCAGGGAAAAATAAAATCCCTCAAGGCCTATGTTATCTTATTAGATGCTGTGTGGAGGGTATTTTTATGGAATTAAGGGAAGGAGAAGTTCTAGGAAGGAATAAGGTATGAGGGGTGGGTAGGAATCTAGGGTTCAATATATCCATAGATGACGATCATATGTGTAGTGTATATAAATGTAGGTGTGTTCGGATATCACGCCGCTCGGAAACGTTCGGGTTTCCGAAGATTGACGAGCGGGCTCTCAGTACAAGAGAACAGCTGACGGGCCCCGCCGCTCTCAGATCCATTCTAGAAGCCTTAGTAAACAGTCGCTACTATTGACATAAATACAATACTACTTGAATCCATTATAATTACCAATAAACTGAAGACATCGAACTTACGTTATAATCCTTATTATTGTGGGCTAGTGAGCCACTAAATTAAAGAACATCACAATATGAATCCATCCTTGCCATGCGGTGCAAGGCAAAGGGTCGAGAGAGTCCGGCTGGAGAGGTCAAATGGTCTCCCTCAACCAGTATCCTGCCTGCCACGGATAAGGCGGGCAAACAAATCCGTCGCCAAAATCAAGACAAATCTCACCCCCATGACCCACCCCCACCCCCTAAGTCAGAAGGTACACGGAGAAATCCTGGGTGTATGGAGCTAATGAAAAAAAAAAACTTCTCGATCCTCCCCTTTCTCATATCCTTTCCTCTTTGCCTTCCTAAACCTCATAAAGTACCCAAAAAGGGATTCTTGTGGACCACACAAAACCAAAATTATTAGCCACTGGAGCGATTTCGGTCGAAAAATGGAAAACTTTTATTTTTCAGCGATTGATTTCGGTCCAAAAAGGAACCACATTTTCCTACCATTCGTAAAACATTTATTGTAATTATTTAAAACATTTCCCCGGCCAGCCGTTTATTTTAACACGAAGCTATTGAAATGCTTTATCTATTATGAATTATGACCATAGATGTTGCAAATCCGAACTTCGTAGACTATTTTAGAACAATGTTAAAAATAATTTTTTTAAATATTTTTTTCCCGCCGCATTTTTGAACAGCTGTTTACGGATAAAATTAAGTCCCTTTTCCATAGATATGCACCTTTAATTATCAAATATATCACAGACAACATACAGAAACCGAAAATATTCCATGTTGACCTAGACGCGGGGTAGAAATCTCAAAATGGGAAGCCAACAACAAGACAATTGTAGAGTACTCGATTTCTAGTACTTTAGTACTAAACTGCCACGCGTCGAGTAAGGTCGTTTCCTACTAGTAAGTAAATTGCATTAAAAAGCGCCAAAATTCCCTCCTGGGTGATGAGAAAATGTTTCCATTACACGGTAAACAGTCGTAAAAGCGAAGGAATAACATTTCATTTGTAAATACATGCAAATTACTTATTATTATCGATTATAAAAATAATACAATTGCTTTCCGCCCAAAGATTTTATGCGTCATTAGAGAACTCAAGGCCTACTAAAGTACAGGTCTGGATGCGCAACAGCCAAATTACTAAGTCGATGCAGTCACTAGGTAAAATTTACTTTTTATAATAATAATCTAATAATTCTTTAGTTACTTGCTTGCGGTAAAATAACATACAAATCAGCAGAAACAAGAAATACAATAACAATCAACGCCATTTGCAAACTATCGTTGTTCATTATAGCTTCAAAATTTGACACCACAAAATTCGACTGGTGCCCAGGCCTCCTACTTTATTCGGCCTTGAGACAGGAATTCGACGGAACTTTTGAATTTTGAATACGAAAATGCCACCCGCGTTCTATCTTTTGTTTCGTCCATATGCACATATTCTTTTAAGCGTCTATCTTTATCATACATGAATAACTTTTGAATTGAGAAATTATTGAAAATCGCTGAAAACAGAAGAGTGTTGATTAATTGCCACATTATATCTTGAGTTAGTGAGACTATGGCAAGTCTATTTATTTTATATAACGTCATTGTGTTGACCCGAATAAGTATCTCTCACGTCAGTTTCAAGTAAAAAAAAAACACCCAGGATTCGCGCAATTATAAACTTTACGATTTTTTTATATTTTTTTCATAAATCCTACAAATATGAGATAAGCGATAAAATACAGGTAATTTCATTGGCTATATAGCACTATAATAAGTTTTTATGTCTCCATATCAAAATTAGAAGGTATGATTTTTTTGAATGTTGACGAAAAATTTAAAACATGACCACATGGGAAATCTCAAGCAATCGAAGCAAATTTATTTATTTCGCGTGATCGCTCCGCTCCTTGGAGATTTAGCGGTATTCTCCCTACATAGAAGGATGATCTAGGTTCCCCGGATTCTGCGCCATTCCCGGTTGTTGAGACAAGGAGTCTCGTCCCATAACCGTTTCCCTCCACGAAGCAAGTGTGCGGTCGTCATCCGGAGTAAATTTTAGTTAGATTAGCATAACCCAAGAGTCCATCTGGTATGTGTATTTTACTATGTTCTTTTGTTACTTTGGTATGAAGTTTTTACACTTTCATGTTGCTGTTTGGTTTGGATTCAATACATTTTTATAAAGTTCATCTTCTTTTATTTTTCTGAAAACCTACCTACCTGACAGATAACTACATGGCCCATTATCCTGAGCTCTGATCTCTGCTCTGCCGCAAAAAAAAATTACATTATATACGAACATGATACGTTACAATATTTTTCGAGCAGCTTCTGGTGTTGTAAAATAATTGAAAAAACTTCCACATTTTTAGTCATAAAAATGCCAGTCAAAATGTCGTGAAAGCGCTTTGATCACTTTTATTATTAAATATATGTCTGCATTAATCAGAGAGATTAAGAACAGCGCAAAAATAAAAAGAATCATTAATTATAAAAATAATTAAAAATTATACGGCAGTACTTCCAAAAGTAGTGTAATAAATCCGCAGAATTATCTTTGTGTAGTACAGTCCAAGTTTAGGGGCTTCAAGAGCGTGGCGAGGCCTCATTAAGAGGGCATTACCAGAGAAAGCCGGAAATACGTCATTTTCAAAAAAGTTTTTAGACGTATTGACTCTTTTCCACAAAAAATTATAAATGGATTTCGAAAGATTGTTCTTTTATCTAGCATTCGTATGTAATAAGTTTTTAGAATTTTTAAAATTTTTAGTATAATAAGGTTATTCCATAGGTCGTTGGCAGATTTGTTAAATTTTCAAAAAAGTTTTTGTATTATACCACACCCATTTCAAATAATGTAATCATGCAGTAAAATAAATCAATACATTATCTAGCAGAGTTGTGTATTAGAATTTTAATTTTAGTTTCAATAAAATCATTAAAAAATATGTACGTACATGTGTTTCTTGACGAAAATTGGTCCATTTGTGTATTTATTTGCGCACTTACAAACTAATATATTTCCGATTTTTTTAACATTCTTATTAAATTTAGACATTATTGAAAAATGATAAATACTTATAATCAAAAAATAACTACAAAAAGTACCTACACTATTTTTATAGTTTTATCATCACGCCTTTCAGCATTTTTGGATGAAGGTATAAATTAAAGCTAATTTGGATTAAAATAAATTCGATATTGAGTTATAATTTAAAAAAGCTGCTACGGAGAATAATTAATCTTTCTCATTGTAACCGCCCTACACGATCGGAAGAACAACTTTCGACGAAATGTGGATTTTCGTCCGCTGGCTGGTTAAACGCTCTTAAGAGGTAATAGCACCGGTGAGAAATCTCGACGGTAGGTATTTTAAAAAATTCTCGCTATCGCACCGCGCTCAAAAAAGAACTAGCTATCGATGTGTTGGTGAGACCACGTGAGTGTTTGGCTTGTACACCCTCTCGCCCCCCCTGCGTCTCATGCCTACCGTCTTTCGCCTCATACCGCCATATCCAATATTCTGTTTAGATAAAGCATGTTTCGACTTATTTCGTCGCTAATGAAGTTTTTGAATCGGCCTTGCGGTGTGACAGAAAAAGGGCCCATTATTTTTAAACGCACGAGGTCTGCTATTGTCGGTTATTTATAAATATCGTCGATAGGTATTGTAACAATGTCTTCTGTTCACGCTTATTACCGACAAATTACGAATTATTTTACTAGAACTCTATGTAGGTTAGTAGTTTTAAAGTTTTCACTGTATTTGCGTTTATAAATATGCAGTCAAACCAACTACATCGAATTATTATATACATACATATGATTATTCTCTATGATACATTAGTTATTATTGAAAATTAGTATTAACCTCTCAGGCCTCGGGCCTGTTTTTCGAAAAGTCAAAATATTTCCGCTTTCCAATAAATTCCAAATAACTTTAATATTTGTGAACGCATCCGAAAACTAAAAACTGTTTTTGAAAGATGATGAAATACGCTTTCAAATTTTATAATTCGAAATAAACATATAATTTTGTTTTTATTTTATTAATAACTAGCAGACCCGGCCACACGTTGCTGTGGCTAACGAAACACAACGCCATTTACCCAACCTTTATAAAATCCACACCATCCGCTCGCCAGCTGCCCGCTGCGCGCTGCCCTTTGCCTAAATTGAATATTTGAATTTCTTGGCTTTTCTCTACTATAATAAGCATTTATTATACACATAAACCTTCCTCTTAAATCACTCTATCTATTGGTGAAAACCGCATGAAAATCTGTTGCGTAGTTTAAAAGATTTATGCGCACATACATTTTGAGCGACTTCATTTTATACTATGTAATGATGATACCACAAAACTTAAATTTCTACTCATATAATTTGGCACTTACCTATCTTATTAAAAAAAAAACTCAAAAATGCATATGCAACAAAAATGTATTTTTGACCGATTATCTCTATCTCTACATATTATAAAGTCCCCCGCGCCGTCTGTCTGTCTATTCGCGATAAACTCGAAAACTACTGAACGGATTTTCCTGCGGTTTTCACCAATATACAGAGTATTTCGTGAGGAAGGTTTAAGTATGCAATTTGTCAATGATTTGTGTAAATTGGTTGAAACATAACGATAATTGTTAGAAGTGTCGGAAATAAGTCCAGCCGCCTGGTAGCTTTCATCGAAAACGCTGCACAATCCTTTTGGAATATAACAAAACAATTAATGGTGGGATATTCCTCTTTTATAGATCTACAAAAAAGTCCGCGAAGGCATATATCTATCTTTTACGGATAGCTTACTATACACATTATATCTAAAATGCAATTGATAAGAATAATAAGATAAGAAGATAGAATGCGTATAGTAAAAGATAGATATATGCCATCGCGGACTTTTTTGTAGATCTATAAAAGAGGAATATCCCACCAAGCGTTGTTTTGTTATATCCCAAAAGGATTAGGCAGCGTTTTCGATGAAAGCTACCAGGCGGCTGGAATTTTTCCGACACTTCTAACAATTATCGTTATGTTTCAACCAATTTACACAAATCCTTGACAAATTACATACGTAAACCTTCCTCACGAAACACTCTATCTATTGGTGAAAACCGCATGAAAATCCGTTCAGTAGTTTTCGAGTTTATCGCGAACAGACAGACAGACAGACAGACAGACAGAAAGACGGCGCGGGGGACTTTACTTTATAATATGTAGAGATAAAAAAGGTTTAAAAATAGCCCACCTTAAGTTTTTTTCTAATTAAAATTACGATAACGAAAAAGATAAAAGCACTTACATATTTTATTAGACAATTAAATCTAAATGGATTTATTGTGTTGTGTGTATCATACGTGTGAGTTGACATGTTTGTAAATAATAATGTTTAAAATGTTAGATATATCGCTTGCTGAGGTTTGATTTGTACTCCTGTATTTTTGAGTTTCTTTAAGCAGTAAATACAAAAAAGGATGTGTTAGTTCGTTCAAAATTCAATCAAAAATGTTGGTCTTTTACCTATAGATAGATTTACCTACACATTTTTTTTAAATATTTATTACAGTCAGTTTGAAATAAAGGAAACAAATATATAATTTTTTTAAACTTCAAAACTTTTTATTTTTATTTTCAACTTTATAAAACCTTAAATTGTAATATTTAATTACATGAAGACAATATTAGCGAAACTTCAACCCAAGGCTTCAGGCCCAACTTCATAGTACAAAAAAAAAGTGCAAAAATCACTTACTTCGCAATTTTTGCAATAAAATAAAAGCACTTAGAAAAAAAACCAACAACGCTAAAGGCTTTGTACCAGTTCACATAAGGAAAAAGGTTGAAGCAAACGTTTTACGTATGAGAAAAGCTATAGTTTGAGCAGTAAATTACAGAAAAGAGCAAGAAAACACGGCACAAAGTGATAAAGTAAAAAATCTGAAAATGGACAAAAAAATGCCGCAAACCATGTTTTTGGTGATCATACAAAATGTTCGTCATACTATTGCAAGTCGGAGAAGTATACTAATGATCCAAATTTAGTAAGCGATCTTCAAGATTGTGGAACAGGACTGATATTCAACAGTTATTGTCGTCTCTAATAGCAAATGCAGAAAGTCTTATTATTAACGTGACAAATAACACTGTGGAGCAATTCAAGAACGTTATAGCCAAATTTATAGGCGGAAAAAGAGCAAATTTTACAAAAATGGGATAACTTCAGCAGTTGAGCTTCTTGAGCAGTAACTTCGTGGAATAGTGAAATGACAACCCATTCACGAATACAAAAAAAATCCAAGGCCACAGTCCTGGCAACTACACGAAGCATTTTATTGAAAGAAAACGACGTTCGAAGGAGACAATACAGAGGTGTCGAAAAATAAAACTAAGGTATTACGAAAACACGACAGAAAAGAGAAAAAAAGTTACAGGGCCTGATGAAAATTATGGTCAATTGGAATTAGATCCAGATATGCCAGCTGAATTATTTGAAACGATAAAGAGGAATTTTTCAAAGAATTATCTCCATCGAATAAGGATGAACTCGAAAGGAATACGGTGGGCCAAAGCAATAATAATTTGTGGACAATTGAAAGGCGTAAGCGGCTTACAGCTTCTAACTTTGGACAAAAATATGTAAGCTACGGCCAAAAACTTCAGTTGCGAGAGTATTAAACTCGCTACTGTACTCGCCATTTAAAGGAAATATGGCCACAAATTATGGGAAAGAAAATGAAAACCAAGCAATTGAGCAATTTACAAAAGAAACAAAATTAGAGGTATTCGCCTGTGGACTATTTATCGATGAAAACAAAAACTTTTTAGCGGCAAGTCCGGATGGCCTTTTTGGCAAGGATTCTATAATTGAAGTGAAATGCCCATATAGTATAGTAAATATGTCACCAGAAGAAGGATTTGAACAAAAAAAATTGATAACTGTAAAATTGAAGACAATGCTTCAACATTAAAACGGAATCACAATTACTTCTACCAAGTACAAGGCCAGTTACACATTACTCGTCGTAAATACTGTTATTTTGTCGTGTGGAGTCCTAAAGGTTTGCCGTATGAAAAAATTGAAAGGGACGATTCAATCTGGCAAAAAATTGAACCACTGTTAGAAAAACTTCTACCACCAATGCCTTTTACCAGAAACAATTGACGGTCGCATATCAAGAAATTTACCGGCGAGAGAAAGATCTAAATCATAAATTGTTTAAAATTCATTGTATAGTGGTAAAAAATTTTGTACAATAAAGTGTTTACAAACAAAAAATTTCAATTAATCACTGAAGGCAATGTAAGCGACTCTCAACTAAAAATTTGAAACAGATTTTTTTTAAAAACATAAACCTCACATTGGAGGCACCGAGGAAAAATAATCGCTCAGGGACTTTGTTGGAGAAGTTGTTGGACATCATTGCAGAAGCAGAAGAAAGCATTGTGAGGCAACTTAAAAACTCTTCTCCTGGAATTGATAATATCAGAATGTGCGATATTAAAAAACACATAATAATATTAGCTCCAATTATAGCTCATTTTGTAAATAGAATCTTACTTGAAGCCAAAATTCCAGATGACTTAAAATGCAGTATTATCAGACCTATTTATAAAGGAGGTGATCACACTCTACTGGGTAATTATAGGCCGATTAGTATTTTGCCATCACTTGAAAAAATTTTAGAAAAATACATTCAGCTGAAATTAATCAAATATTTAGAAGATTTTTCGATTATTGATACCAATCAATATGGCTTCCAAAAAAAAAAAGGCACTGAAATGCTACTTCAAAAATTTGCCAGTTTAATAAATAATGAATTGAATAGTAAAAATCATGTATTAGTTTTATTCATAGATTATTCCAAGGCATTTGACACTATTAATCATAGAAAATTATTGCAAATACTAGAAATCATAGGAATAAGAGGAAGACTTCTAAAACTCTTTGAAAATTACTTGAACAACCGATGCATGAAAATAAAGCTTTTGAACACCTTAAGTAAAAAAAGAAGAATTTTAGCAGGCGTTCCTCAAGGTTCCATATTAGGTCCAATTTTATATATCATTTATGTATCTTTTATTAAGTACATTTTTAAACATGTAAAACACTTTGTGTACGCGGATGATACTGCATTGGTAATTTCATGCAGTGATCTGCAATTATGTATTAAACTCTTACAAGAAGATTACATTGAACTTTTGAAATGGTCTCATGACTCTGGTTTAATTATAAATGCAAAAAAAACTAAATTGATACACATTAGATCACCCAATGCTAAGGCAAATATTATTACACCTGAAATTAAAACACACACTTCAGATTGCTTACATGTCGGTATCTCTACATTGTGCACATGTGAAAATATTGAACTGGTTAAAGAATATGTTTATTTAGGAGTTATTATTGACTGTTTTTTCAAATGGGATTCACAAATAAATAAAGTCTGTGAACGACTCAGATCTATTGTTAGCAGATTATATAAATTAAAATTCTATGTTCCAATATGCACACTTCGAATAATTTATTTATCATTAGCTGAATCTATTATAAGGTATGGAATTACAGCCTGGGGACTTTCCTGTAACACAAATGTAAATCATGTTCAATCGGTTCAAAAATCATTAGTTAAATTATTAGCGCATAAAAGTTTATACGAACAAAGACATAATGTTCCGTACTTTTACCAGAATCTCAAAATTCTCTCAGTAAGAGCAATTCTGTGGTATAAAATTATATCTCAGCATATGAATAGCCCTATATACATACATAAATTGGATCACATTTACAATACTCGTTTTACGCTAAATGAAGGACTAATTGTACCTAAGCACTTGAACAAATATGGACAAAGAACGCTGGACTACATGATACCAAATTTATTGAATATGTTACCTGCTGAAATAAAAAAATGTACAAATGGTAAAACAAATATTATGTTGAAGAATTGGCTCGCCGAAAGAAAAAATTTGTATTAGACAGTAGCACAAAAATTGTAACTGCAAAATAAAGTAAAATAAGTTTATTTAAATCCTCAAAGTAAAAGCACCCATTGACAAACTACTAAAAAGTAGTTTATTGGGACTTTTCTTTTTCTGTAAAAAAAATATTTTTATTTTTCCTGTCATATTGTATTTACCTTGTCTTTATTATTACAAATAAAAAAAATAAAAAAATAAAAAAAAAAAGCTGTGTGGAGGGTATTTTTAGGATAAGGAAGGAAAGGAAGTTTTGGGTAGGGAAAAGGTAGGTAAAAGTATGAAATGATGGTGGAGAGTCCAGCTGTAGAGATCAAAAGATCTTCCTCTTCCAGTTTCTCCCAATCCGGCCCGCCACGCAGTAAGTGGACAAAATTATCCGCCACCAAAACCCATGCAGACCTCATCCGTGAACCCGGGAACCCAGGCTCTGTCACCAAACATAGAGGACCACTTGCGGTGACCAAGTGGCGGGGGTGTTGGTTATCCAATAAATGGTTCCCGGGGCGATGGTACCTAAAACGCCTCCCAAATTGAAAATTTATTATAGTACTTGACATAAAAAAATTTAATTTTGCACAATTTTAGTATGAAAGCTCGGTCAGTATTGGTATACCGCGATGAGTCACTAAACAGAAAAAAAACGAATAAAAAATATCGATTACTCGGGCAAGGACAACACTAGTCTACCGATAAAATTCTTTACATCACTACTTCGCATTATATGTATGTATTTGTCAAAACCCACGTTCCCCGGCCCCCCTCAGGAGAAATGAGCGAAAGGGACACCTGCACGTCGGGCCGAAAATACCTAAATAAAATCTTCGAAATCGATGTTTTGTATTCCCCATTTTTCTTCTCCAAAACTGGACGGATTTAAAAATTTTTTTTTACTAACTGTATTAAAAGAAAATATTCTATGTCGGTACGTTTTGCTTTTTTTCAAAATACATTGTTTAGTTTGTATACTGAACGTTTTTTGACGGCGTTTAAATTAGGCAATTTTATTCATTTTTGGAAGGTCGTAACTTCTATGAGAAGTAAATTATCAAAAAAAACAAAACGTACCGACACGCTAGTGGTCAATATCTATATTATGTAAAAAAAAATTTTGCTCTAGGGTCAAAATCCAGAGAGATAAACGGGGAATACGTTTGTATAGAAAAGCGCAGCTAGTATTTCCTCTTAAGAGTACAATTTTCCAGAAAGCTGCAAGATAACTTAAGAGCCGACTGGACTAAAGATAAACAAGGAAAAGTTGAAATTACAACATCACGCTCTGTACCGCTCGAAAAATGAATGACGTACTTTGCGAAAATTTTACAAAGTTACGCTATATATATATTTTTAAAGGGTTTTGGAGTGCTTTTTTGAGGTATTATAAATTAGATACACACATGTATGCAACGTATGTGTAAATGTATGTATATAATAAGATGAGAGGTTTAATTCCTTTTTATTAATTATAAACGACATTTATGTTTATTTGTATCACTTTCTTTGAATGGTTTCTTGAAAAAACTAAACTAAAAAACAAAAACTCATATTTTACATTAAAATAATAGAAAAACAAAACAAGTGACAATTGATGATTGCATTCTAACTGACACTATAGGATTCAAATTTAAAGGGAATATATTTCCTTTACATGTATATGCGTATATATGTATGTATATATGTACGTATCAGAAAAATAATAAAATAATTATGTGTACGTAATAATTTAATCCTTATGCATGTCATTTTCTATTCTACACTTTCCAATAAAACTTTTATAATTTTCGGCATGTTTATTCAATATTCTTCCACTAGACTTATAGTTACTATATTCCATTGGTCACCATGAAACCGGCAGCCGCCTAGTATAGTGATTGTAGTATGGTCTAATCCAGCGATTCTTAACCTCGGGTCGCGACCCAAATTCGGGTCGCCAGAGGTATTGGGTTGGGTCGCGGAAATCGCGTATTGATAGCTCGATCTATGTCAATAGTCACAATTATTACTACTCACAGAACAAGGACTAAAGGCTGTGTTACTGCCATCTATTGTCCTTTCACGTTCTTAATGGAAACCGTATTTTCGTGGAGACCATGCCTATTTTTTTAGAACATATGAGAAAACTTGAAAATGAAATGGAAAGATATATTCCTCAAAATGTCCATATCGTGAAATTCTATGAAATAATAGTTGGGTACATAGACATCCAAATGGATAGACAAGCAGTTACAGATGAGGGGTAAAACCAAACTATGGAGAGCGGAGAGGGGAAAGATGACTGTCATTCGTTGAACAATCAATCTGACAGTATATAGGCATCTCGCATTACAATATCACCATTTAGTTCTTAAAAGCAAAATCTGCTTTGAATGAATAGACCTTTTTACATGGGAGCGCGAATTGCTTGCCACGTTCAAAACATATTTGCTAAGGCCAAATGCTCGCCCCAAAAAAGACTCGCGCCAATACACATATCAATATTTTGTTTCCGTGTTTAGTTAAAACACTTTTACAAATGTTTCATAATTTACTTACCCCTGTAACCAGCGACGAGCAAATTGGAGTACCGCCCACATTCCCTATGTGTACATTGATACGTAGATATATTGTATAGCACAAGCTGCCGTTATTTCGTTAAATGTATGGATGTCAGCTTCTCGCTGTTCACGGCAAGAATGATGAGGTCACACATTTTAGATTCAAGCGAGGCTATATCCCCTCCCCATGGAGCGAGCCGGTTCCAAGGAGGAGCTACAGCCGGCGCCATGTGGAGGGGGAAATAATACGTTTTTATCACTTAGGGCAGGTCCAGATATATTCATATGTCCGTGGTTGGGTAAGAACTTTATTTGAAGTAGATGTAATGGGCGTTGAAAACGATTCTGCTGGATTACAAGAAGAATTGCTCGAAATGCAAAGTGATGCACTTTTAAAAGAGAGATTTGCCAGAACGAGTCTCACAAAATTTTGGGCACAATTATCTGGGAAGCCTGTTCTGAGCAATGAATCTGAAAAAGCCCTGCTACCTTTCCCAACTACTTATTTATGTGAAGCAGGATTTTCATGCCTTGCTGTTATGAAGAATAAATACAGGAATAGGTTGGATCCTCAGCATGACACGCGGTGTGCACTTTCTATAAACATAACTCCACGTATACATGATCATTGCTCAAAAATACAACACCAGGGTAGTCACTAATTATTTTGTTGTAAATTTTTTAACTGTTTTAATGCTGAATTGTCTGATTTTAATACAGAACATTTAAATAAAGTTGTTTATTTCTAATTTTACAACTACAACCTATAAATTTTATAGAATGTAGTTGTAATTTTAAAGTATAAAATTACATAATATATCATTTTAGTACCTGTCACTGGAAAATAAAATAAAAAAAATTGATTAGGGTCGCGTACTTCAAATATATTCGTACTTCGGGTCGATAGCCAAAAAGGTTAAGAACCACTGGTCTAATCTATGTAAATGTATATAGGTATATCATACATCATGTATTCTATAAATAAATAAATAAAAAGTGACCCAATGTATCAAGAAATACCCGACAACTTTACAGCGATTCCTGAGCTTATTTGGACTAAAAAATGTACGAGATGGCGATTTTTCTCCAGTGCCAAAGGAATCAAGGACGATTTTATTTATTTTTCCAAAAGGATATCAGAACACTTTCGAGCGTGTAAACTTGGCCACCCTGACAAATCGGCAATCGCCGAGCATTTAATTGAAACCGGCCATTACTTTGGATTTGTTCCTGAAGTCCTGGGAAGACCCAAAACTTATAGAGCACACCTAATTACAGAGGTAATGGAAATTCATAAAAATCTTAACATTAATAGAGACGACGGAGCTAAGGTCAATAGTTCTTGGTATCCGGTAATTGACGGCTACACCAAAGTTAAATGCAGGAAACTATCTTGAAGTATACTGTAATGCCAGCTCGCGGTAGAGTGGAGCTGGCAACACGGTATTGCTTCGAAGTACTTAAGCACACATTTCACCACTAACATTTACACATCTGCCCTGATGATGGACACTGTAACGCTGTCCGAAACGTTGGCTAAAGGAGGAGGTAGCGAAAGATGGCATAACACCCCAAAAACAAATAACAAAAAAGATTTTATTTATTTTATTTTATTCTGCCTTACTAATAAAAAAAACACTTCCCAACCGTCACAAGGCTTTTTGTTAGGCAAGTATTTTGGTGTTTATTATTGGGACGGCTGTTTCGGCGTTCAGGGACATTATCACAATGTGGCTATGCCACATTGACGAATTATTTATATGATTTTAATTACTCCTTCCCCGTTTTTATTGGTAGACGTGAAATACTAATATTTTTGGTGAAAACCGAAATAAAAATAACAATAAAGTTAGGTACGTATTTCTGTAAAAAATTACATGCTACTGTACACAAACTATCAAATTATTACTCTGATTGTTTATATGTTTATATTTTTAATACTAATAACATTTGGATGATTTATATAGCGCCGTTTTTTGTGAAAAATCACCCCAAGGCCGCCGTACAAACTAATAATACATTTCTAAAATCTAAAAAAACTACACTAGACAAACAATTAAAACAACTTATGGCTAAAAATTGCACACCGGTTCATTGATCACCGATACGAAAATATATGTATGTATTTGGATGATTTATATAGCGCCTTTTTTGTGAAAAATCACCTCAAGGGCGCTGTACAAACTTATAATACATTTCTAATATCTAAAAAAAACTACAAGCTAGACAAACAATTAAAACAACTTACGGCAAAAAATCGCTTACACCGGTTCATTGATCACCAATACGAAAATACATGTACAATTTTTTTACCAATGGACACGATGCTGCCTAAAAATGAATGAAAACAGGACTATACTTACCTGGGAGGTCGCTTGAAATTAACACGGTTTATTATCTATTTAAAGAAATTTAGATAGAGTTCGCACGCAGAGGACATAATTTTGAACACATGTTATTTAATCCTGAAAAATATTTTAATATTAATATGTAATATATTCTTTGATGAGAACTTTTGATAGTGGGTGGTGTGGTAGTACCTATAAGGATTTGATCTTCCTAAATGTGATTCAATTCAATTTTGTATAATATGTACAATTATTCTTGTAAAAAAAAACATAAACAGTTACGTTAAAAGTGAAAGTACGTCCCTTGACATTGCTGGAGTAGGAAGCATAAAAAATAAAGAGATTAATCATTGTTTTAATCACCATTAATTACAAAAATTAAATTACCTCATCTCTTTAACGACCTCTCTAAAAATGTCGGGTGTAATTTGCAAAAGACTCAACTACTCCAGTATGCAGCAGGCTCAGGAAAAGAGATTAATTAAAATTCGTAATTTTTATGTACCTAGATACAACTACATCATCAAGTTTAGTGGTGCTTCGGTAAGAATTCGAGCGAATTCAAGTGCACGGTCGGCGGACTCGGGGAGGGTGAAGGGTCTGTAATATGAACAGAAGCCAAATAAGTAATGCAGCCTTCAGAGAATTATTCCACAGAGCGGAGGTTTGTGTTATGAAGATTGCGGCTCTCGGGAGAAATGGGAATATTATTTAGTTCATAGCGAGATTTCGTAGAGCAAATAGCGTGGTGAGTGGTGCGGTGAGTGTATCATAGGCTAGATAAAAGAAACCTCAATACAGATTGCCGCCGTTTCAGAATATTTATGCAGTGGAAGTGAAAGAATAAAAGAATAACGATCTGTTGTTTCCTGCTTAGTTTATAGAATAGCGGAATATTTTTGTAACATATCATTGAAGAACAAGACAACAATAATAATCTAAACGAAAATATAAAAGACAACAAGATATAGAAAAAGAAAATGATCGCAACTGGAACTCGAACCCAGAACCTCTCGTATATCTGGGACGTGCGCGTTTACCAATTCCGTAATTGCCACCTATTGTCAAACCGTCATATTTGTCAATCTCGTATTCAAATTTTATAATTAACAATATCATCTTCAACCAATTTTTCATTCCCTTTCCATTTTTTTTTCATGGGAATAACCTTCAAAAGTTATAAAAAGAGAGTTTTTCTTATAAAAAAATGAATATTTTTGATTTATTATTTTGGTATAGGGGTAAAATAGATAATTCTGCTTAAGAAAATTATGAATTTCATTAGTCGCTTGTAATATTCCCACTTTTACGGAACGGCGACCGACGCGACGCGACGCGCGACGGTACAAAAAGGCAATAAACAGAGGGGAAGGGAGGGAAGTTGGAAGAGGAACGCGGGAGGGAAACGCGGGATGGTGGAAGACGGGGAAGGTGGAAGGGGGACGCGAGAGGAAAAGGGGGCGTGTAAGGGGAACGGAGACGGGAACGGGGACGCTTGGGAAATGACGAATGAGATGGGAGAAACAATTTCTTTATTTAAATGGAATTGCAACGCATGCCGAGAGCTCGCTAGTTACTTTATAAAAAAAAGCAAACCACTAAAAAATGTATTTTTCATTAGAAATGTGTGAATGCATTTAAGAAACAAAATTTTATGGCTAAAATTATCGGCGACAGTTTCCACTGACTAGCTTTTTTCTTATAAAATAATTCACAGAATAAATATAAACAAAAATTTTAGCAAAACAAAAAAACGACTTCAAAAAATGAACTAAAAAGTAAAAAAATAATTTCGTATTCTTCTACAACTTAGTAATCAACTTACTTTTTCTACTCATCAATACGTAGGTTCGATTGTTATTTTTGTAGTCGGTGTCAGCCAAGGTAGGTTTGTAACTACATATATAGTTATAGGTGAGATGTGCTTGTGTAGCACGAGCGACTTGACGAGGCGAGAGGCGGGAGGAGAGCTGTCAACTGAACACGCCGCCGGGCCGGGTGCCTTTGCTGACACCGACTCCAAAAATAACAACCGTACCTACATATTGATGAGTAGAAAAAGAAAGTCGATTATTAAGTTGTAGAAGAATACGAAATTATTTTTTTACTTTTTAGTGCATTTTTTGAAGTCGTTTTTTTGTTTTGTTAAAATTTTTGTTTATTTTTTGATTTTTAGTGAATCTGAAGTACACTAATTTGTCTGAATATGGGTAGACCTACTAAACGTGCTGCTCATATGAGACACAAAATTTGACCATAACGATGTTACGGTCAAATTAAGAGATTCGGCCGAGTATCGTTAATTTGCTCCTAAGAATTGAAGAGTTTCGTTACTTTGTCATGGATCCCGTAATCAAAATCTAACCAAATTTTCATCAAATTACCCTTGAAGTACATCCTTTCCAATAAAAAAAGAATCATCGAAATCGGTTGGCGTGATATTAAGTTATTCGTCCATTTGTCGCGCGCATATTGATGCAAATTTAAGATTTATAAGGTTTTCGCATGGATGCCATTGTTAGAACTAGTACAAATTAAAATGGGACCACATGGGAGGCACCAGCTTTCAAATAAAAAAAGAATCATCAATATCGGTTCACCCAGTCAAAAGTTCTGAGGTAACAAACATAAAAAAAAAAAAAATACAGTCAAATTGAGAACCTCCTCCTTTTTGAAGTCGTTTAAAAAAAACCACCTTTGCTCTTTAAATCGTGACCTCTAGAACTGTAGACTCCAGTCAGGGGAACACTAGACACTAGGTTGGGTAGGGAAGTCTTCAATTTATTACCTCCATGATTCATCTACGAAAACTAAAATGTTTTACGAGAAAAACCCAAGAAAAATGTTATTATTACGCATGAAACCAGGATTTTCATTGTCATATTTTAAGTTACGTCCTGACTATGCCATCATTTAAAAACATTATTAGAATACGTAAATGTCAACTACCTATTAAAGTCCAGACTGCTGTCCAGAAACACGAAGATATTAGTGTACAAAACACTTATCAGACCAGTACTTACGTACGCAGCTGAGACTTGGGTACTAACTAAGAGGAATGAGCGAGCACTGGACGTTTTTGAAAGAAAAATTTTGAGGCGCATCTTCGGACCGGTTCTAGAAAATGGATTTTGGCGCAGACGTTATAATAATGAGCTTTATACTTTGTTTAAGGAGCTAAACGTTGCAAAATTTATAAAATTGGGAAGACTTCGGTGGCTGGGTCATGTGGAGAGAATGACCGAGCATCAAGCACCAAAGTCCCTGCTGAACTCAAGACCGATAGGGCGAAGGAGCCTGGGAAGACCAAGACTAAGATGGAGCGACAACGTCCTCAAAGACATATCTATCTTGGAGCTTCAAAACTGGAGAGAGCTGGCTCAAAACCGAGATGAGTGGAGGAAGACTCTTGAGGAGGCCAAGACCCACCAGGGGTTGTAGAGCCAATAATGATGATGATGATGATGAAATGTCAACTACATCTTAACTATTACTAACTATCTTTTTATATTGTTGGTGTCCATTCTTTGTTATTTCCTCGTAATTTTTCGTAATTATTCCAAACCATCGCACTTTAATTCACAGATTAAGGAAATTACACATCGTTTCAACAATTCTACAAGAAACAACTATTTACATGCACAAACTAGGTTATAAGTTTCTTAATGACCAGTTAACCCTAAGTGACCAGCTCAGATATGGGGGCTCCATCGAAGCCAGAGTAAAGTTAGCCTCTCAAAAACTGGGCGTACTGTACAGGGCCCGCAGATACTTTAATAATACACAACTGCTAACCCTGTACAAATCCCAAGTGCGACCCACGGTTGAATTTGGCAGCCACCTCTGGTCTGGAGCTAACATGCAATTATCAATCATTTATAAAATCCCGTGATTTTTCATGGGTCTACGCTAGTTATAATATATAAAACCCAACAGGAGACATATTTCTTATTCTTTGTTTTACAGTTTTTTAGAGAAAAATGTGTCCTTACTGGGGTACCCCGTTCTAAGGACACATTGTACAAGTTTTCTTGTTTGAAATATAAGTAAATACTTGTTAAAATATTACAGAGGAAAATTATAAAGTTAAATCTAAAAGAAAGTACAATTCAAGAATTAATCTCTGTTAGGTTGCAAAATTGTATCTATATTCTTCCTTCCCATGTCCATAATCCATATTTTTATGCTCCTTTTGAAGTCGGTTATTTTTCTAATGGTTTTTATTGCAAGAGGGAGTAAATTGAATAATTTTATAGAGAAGTATTGCATATTTCTTTGTCCAAAAGTCGTTTTACTTGTAGGTTGGTGGAATGTATGACGTATGTTGTAATGTAGATCTTGTGAATCGGCCCGAGTTTGTCTGTGCAAAGTTATCCTGATTTTTGAATGCGTACATTAGAATATCTTTTGTAAGTATATAATTGTTTCAGTGACATTATATTCAGCGCAAACATAGTCTGTAGGGATTCTGATGGGAACTCTTAAGAGGAATATAAACGCTAGAAATATTTCGAATCTGATGCCTGCAAAATTTTAAAATCGAGCGTCTTTTTGCACGAGGCTAGTAAGCGAAAAAGTGGTTTTTATTTATTTTGTACATAATTTTATAAGAACGAAAAAAGTTAGAACATGGAAAACCTCAAAAATAGTTTTAGCCATAAAGGGGTATTTTTTAAAAATTGTTTCTTGTATTACTTCATAGTTAAGTTGTGAAAAAACATTTTTTTTTTTGGTTTACGCTTATATTTTTTTCTTACATCTCTATCTCTATCTATCTTCTATCTATCTATCTATCTTCTAGCTATCTATATATAATATATAATTATAATATATAATATTAATATATATAAATAAAAATGAATCGCCTAAATGTATGTACGCGCATAACTTCCAAATGACTGCACCAAATTGGATAATTCTTTTTTGCTTGTGTTCGTTATAGTCTGGACAAGGTTTGTATAAAACTACCGGTGAGCTCTGGCATTATTTGTATTAAATTGCAAGGGGGGAGGGGAACCAGGGAGGGGGTAGGGGAACCTGAGTGGAGGAGGGGAACTCGGGAGGGCGTTCGCGGGACGGGGAAAGGGGGGAGTGGAGTGGGGAGAGGAAAGGTGGAGGAGGCGGAGTGGGACCGCGAGAGGGGACGCGGAGGGAACGCGGGAGAGGAAGGGGAGGCGGAAGGAGAACGTGACGAATGGGAAAGGACACGCAGGAAGACAATTTCTTTATTAAATGGCATTGCAACGCATGCCGGGTACCAGCTAGTAAATAATAATTTTATTGTAATTCCAATACATAGAAAAGCTTCGATTTATCCGTAGCATATTTTTTGATGTTCATACTGTAAGCCGATTCGTCGTAAAGATTAATCAAAATAGTATCTAAATAGGATTTTACGTATTTATTCATCTAAAGTATAATTTTTAGAATTGCCCTTTGTGCTATGAGGACTGGTTTTATAGTGGAATCGAATGAGCTTCCCCATCCGATAAGACCATAGAAGAGATTGGGCTAATGCATAATAGATTTTAATTAGCTGTTCTTCATCTAAAATGTTTCTTATTGTTTTGAAAAAATAGGTTAGTTTTTTTTAAATTTGTTGCTCACATTTTCCACAAATACCTATACCTACAACACCTTTTCCTCCGATGTTATGTTGTAAGGCTTTTACTTTTACCTTAACAAGGATATAAAACTTTAATTCAACCAAAACCTACGAAAAACCTTGGTATATTTATATTACCCTTTCGCTGTATTTTCTGACTTCGAATAATGCGAAAAAAGGCGGATGCTGACAACTGACAAATTCCTGAATCCAAAAAAAGAGACACGATTCTGTATTTATCGGATACCTTCCGGTTATTTTCCTTTTTAAATAATCTGTCACGCTTAAAGTAATAAAAAAGAGAATTTACGAAGTTTACTACGAGCGATAAAAATAAAGCGATTTTGGAGGAAAATACATATTTGTAAAATACGGTGTAAAGCATTGTTTGGAATCTCTCTTCATAAAAATCTCGATGGAGCTCTCTCGATTGACTTTATGTATAAACTTCTATCGACCATAAATACTAAAAAAGTCAGAATATATCGTGGGAAAATTACTACAACTAGGTAACTCCGAATACAGCAGAAGAGTCTCAACTGCTCCCAACCGTCTGGAGCCAATGAGTCTATGGCATCCCCAATTGGGGTATGTTGTGAGGCTGAAGGTAGTGGGAGGGTAGAGCTCCACATAGGAGGCTCTGAGTAAAATATTCCCCTCAAAGCTTATGTAATCTTTGGGGATGCTGTATGGAGGGTGTTTTTAGGATAGGGAAGGAGAATAAGTTCTGGGAAGGAAAAGGGTATTATTAGGGGTGGGTAGGAATCTGAGTGTCAGTATGTCCAGGAGTGACGGAAGAATCCATCCCTCCCACTGCGGTGCAAGGCGATGTTCCGACCACTCAACCACTCTCTCTCGATCCGGCCTTTTTTTTACATTAACTCCGCACAGGAGGCCCTGAGGAAAATAACTTCCCTCAGGGCCTATGTCATCTTTGAAGATGCTGTGTGGAGGGTCTTTTTGAGGAAAGGAAGGAGTGAACACGGGTCGCAGACCCATGTTGCAGGAGGGAGCTCCAGAACAGAGGTGGTTGCCAAATTCAACCGTGGGGCGCACTTGCGATTTGTACAGGGTTAGCAGTTGTGTACTATTAAAATATCTGCGGGCCCTGTACAGTACGCCCAGTTTCTGAGAGGCTAACATAACTCTGGTTTCGATGGAGCCCCCATACCTGAGCTGGTCACTTAGAGCTACACCAAGCATATCGATGGAGGTCCTGTTCGGAAGATTGCTTCCGTTGAAGGAGACTAGATTTTCATTTCGATCCCTTTTAGACGTTATCAAACACGATTCGGTCTTTGAAACATTAAATTCGACGAGGTTATTCTTACCCCAAGAGAAAACACTCTCGAGGTAACCGTCCATTCTTTGCTTCAAAGCCCCCCGAGCTACTGGAGTTTGTGTGCCCTTTGGGCAGAAGCATCCGCCAGACAAATCTCACCCCATGAACCCGGGCACCCCTGCTAAGTGTCACCAAACGTAGCGAACCATTTGGGGTAAGCTGTGGCAGGGGTATTGGTTATCCATTAAATTGTTCCCGGGGCGGCGGTACCCATACCCGCCTCCCAAATTGAGATGATTCCGAGATGGCAACACAGGTCTTAAGATATAATATGTAGGTTCGCCTTCGCCAACAGAGATTCACCCAAGTTTCCTAATTATTATTTCAAGAGCGGACTTGTATATTCAGAATGGATACGCCGAATTAACCGGGCACGCTCTCAATATTGTTCTGTAGTCGGGGCAGGGGGCAAGGGGGCAGGGGGGCAGGGGGCATGGGCCCGGCAGGTGGAACTATTGGGAATCAATACATTTCAATTTCCATCTCTACAATAATATTCCTGACATTAACTATTGTTATTGAATTAATTTCCGTATTGTGGGGGGGGGGTGCATCTGTTGGTTTACGTACTCCATCAATATACCTATTTCATCAACATCGTGATCGTGATTCATCAATCTATGGGTAATAATCTATAGTTCATTAAATAATAAGGTGACCGGACAATAAGGAACTCCAGTCCAATTTTTTTTAATGAATCCTTCTAACTTAAATATACATGCATATTTATTTTTAGAGTTACTTTCAATAGTTAAAATAATTGTCAAAGTTTTAATTTTTCAAGATCCCCCGAAAACCAACTTATGTGTAGTGAATCGTTAGTGTGACATCATCACTCATGAAAAGTTACTATAAGATCGGGCAATCAGCTGTTCAACTGGCGCCATTTTGAAATTCAGAGTTCGAAGTATTCTCCCTAGAAGTAGCATTACTATTTTGTCTAGTATTCCTTGTCGGTACATGGAGTTTAATAGTAGCAACGATGGCAGGGCTGTCATTTAGGTTGTTCATGACTCTGTATAATAAAATCAGGTCTGAAATGATTCTTCTGACAGACAGCGTAATTAAATTAAGTCGATTCATAAAACTTAAATAATTGATGTTTTCTATTGGAATTTTGAGATTGAAATTTAAGTACATAAGAAATTTGTGTTGAACCCGTTCTATAAGGGACCAAACAGGAGAATTATATTCTACTAAGCAAAAACCTATATACAATTTATACACCTTCGCCAAGCGTATTATTATATGTTTTGTAAAATAAACCCACTGTGGAATTAGATCTTTACCCTACGACACGTCATTTATTCCCACTGGACTAATGACCTCACAAAATAAAAACCCGGAATAAAAGCGAAATTTAAAGTCTAAATTCCCAACTACCCGACGAGAAATTGCACAGCTTTAAAGCTTACAAAACACTATTTGTCAGGAACCCAAAATAGCTTTTATTTTATGTGACCTTATTTTTTAACAAAGAAATATAAAATGACCTGAAAGCGTTACAATTTTTCAAGGCTTATTTATGACTGAATGTTAGTTTTATTAATTAAGAATATGTTTTAAATTAAATTTGTGTGAGTAAAATAAATGTTTAAGAGGGTATTTATTACCAAAGAACACCAGAAATATGTCATTTTAAATCAGATTTTAGACGTATTGACTCTTTTCCACAAAAAATTATAAATGGATTTCGAAAGATTGTTCTTTTATCTAACTTTTTTTTATCTATCTGCACGTTTGAAATTTTGAGAAAAAATGTTTATTTTTAGTATAATAAGGTTATACCATAGGTCGTTGGCAGATTTGTTAAATTTTCAAAAAAGATTTTGTATTATACCACATCCCAGCAAAATAAATCAATACATTATCTGGGTATCGCATGTTTTAGAATTTTAAATTTAGTTTAAATAAAATCATTCAAAAATATATACGTACATGTGTTTCTTGACGAAAATTGGTCCGTTCGTGTATTTATTACAAACTAATATATTTCAGATTTTTTAACATTCTTGTTTAATTTAGAAATTATTGAAAAATGATAAGTACTTATAATCAAAAAAGAATTACAACAAGTACATTATTTTAATAGTTTTATCATCACGCCTTTCAGCATTTTTGGATGTAGGTATACTCGTAAATTAAAGCATATTTTGAATGAAATAAAATCGATATTGAGTTATAATTTTAAAAAGCTGGTACGGAGAATAATTAATCTTTCTCATTGTAACCGCCCTGCACGATCGCAAGAACAACTTTCGACGAAATGTGGATTTTCGTCCGCTTGCTGGTTAAACGCTCTTAAGAGTGGTAATCTCAACATTGAATTGTTATCTCAGTATTGAAAAGACTAGATCTGAGTATCCAGGAGCTTCCCTTCCTTACTCCCCCACTTGATCTTCGCCCATAAAACATACCCCAAGAGGTTATGCCGTAGTCTCAGTCAGTTGGGTTCAAGTCGAAATTGAATTTATAGTAATGAATTTTGCAAAAATACTAATTAAAAAAAAATTGAACACTATTAATACGGTAAGGTCTGCGTGGTTGAATTTCAGAACCCAGCTACGAGTGCATGTCTGATGCCACGCCATACGCGCCGCGCCACAAATAACATCTGTGTACGTGGAATTTCACCCAAAGCTACCGTTATAATTCAGTTCGAATTCAAGAAGTTCCAAGATGTCGCTACTTCCGTCAGATTGTCGGATATGGAAATCTCGCCTCTAGGTATAACTGCTACGAATTTGTGAATATGTAGTATCTCTCCGGATATGGAAAGATTGACGGTAATACATGTTGTATCAAGGGGCTATATATTACGTCATTGAATGTCTCGGTTACTTTGTCCCGGTGACTAGCTACACTGGATGACAGCGGATCCGAGAAACGGGCTATTTTTGGAAACAGTTCCTATTGGATTTATAAAATGGTCACATACACCACAAGCCTTAAAAATCCATGAATGCCTGTAGTTTTTACATAAAAATCAATCAAAATTATTGTTTTTGTAAAAATTATGAAAGATTTTTATTTTCAGTCCACTTTCACTCATCGTGGTGTAAAAAAAGTATCGACACTACTATGGCAAGTTTTTTTAAAAGTTTACGGACCTAATCAAGATTCCAAAATGGTATAATACTCTTGGAAAACTAGCCACAACAAAAAAAAATATGCGTACTATTTTTAACAAGAACAAAAATTTTATAAATTATTGTTGTTAACAGTAATCACTTTTACTATGTGCACAAATAAGGTTTTTTGTTGTTGAAAAATATTGAATTAATCAAAACAAATGGTACCAATAATTTTTCAAAAAAAATTGAGAAATATTTTTTATTTATTTTTTTCTCGAGGAGCCATGAATAGGCCCACCCACTGGTGCCCGCTTATCGTTGAGTTTTGGGACACGTTGTATATAAAAATTGACAAGTGAAAAAAATTATTTAAGTTTTTTTTTTTTTAATTATTTATTGAAACATTTATTATAATTACAATTTTACAACAAATATATATATTTTTTTACAGGTATTTTTTTTTACTACCCTTCCATTTAAAGCATTTGCTTGTGTATGGAAGGGGAGTGTACATAAATGCTATTAGTTATTAGTTATAAGTTAGTACTTAAATAATTAATTGTACATAAATATATGTGAGCTGCAGTATTTATTTGATAATGGTGTGAATTTTTTTTAAAAAAAGAAAGAATGTACCGGAAAACTAAGGATATTTGTAAGATTAATTGACAGTAGTTTTTTTCTTAGAATATTTTTAAAATGTCTCTTGACAGAGAGCAGTATTCGGGTTTTATCATTAATGCTTCTGATTTCTTCTGGTAGACGATTGAAAAAAGTTCTTCCCTGGTAAGTATAATGATGCTGTGCAAAAGACGTATTTAGTTTTGGGCATAGAAAAACATGTTTAAGTCGAGTTCTGTTTTCATTTAAAAATGGATATTTATCTTTTTCCTTTATAATTTGAATCAATGAATTTTTAATATATAAATCTTTAAATGTGGGTACTTGAAATTCTTCAAACAGGCGTTCTGTTGGGTAGTCTAAGGATTTTTTTAATATAATTTTAATAATTGTCCTTTGTACAATTTCTATTGGAAGAAGGTTACATTTATACGCGGATCCCCAACTAATAATAGCGTATTGTAGAGTGATTGAACAAAGTATCTAACAATTTTCAGATTGAACTAAGTATCTAACAATTTTCAGGAAATTATTTCACGAATAGATTTACGATACGATACGATACGATATGATTGTACCACCCCAGCCAGGAGTACGAAAGAAAATTACGATTCTGATACGAAAGCAAAAATCTCTTCATTTCAAATTCCCAGCATCCGAATCTCTCGTGTAGTTGTTTTGAGGAGCAGGTTGGTTGTTACGTAAGATTTATGTACGTTTAGCACGAGGTTCAAAGGTACAAGGGCAAACACATCTCCCGAAAATACACTTTGGGGAAAACAAGAAAAAACCTGATACTCTGTATTTTTTCCTTCCTCGGTTATTTTTCTTTCCCCTTTCGTACTATTTTCAAAAGCTTAGACGTGTTTCCTCTGAATTAATCATTAGCTATTGAGTATCGAGTTGAAAGGAATTTTTGATAAATTTATGTAGAGAAAGACCAGTAGACTAGTGCTAGTGCCTACAATGTTTGAAGAGAGAAAGCTTATTTTCACGTTTAGAAAGTACAATCATTTACTAAGTGCCCTATGGTTGAAAATGTTAATGTATTTTAACGTAAAATTTGAGATTTATTGAATAAAATGAAGTCGCTCAAAATGTATGTGCGCATAGATCTTTTAAACTACGCAACGGATTTTCATGCGGTTTTCACCAATAGATAGAGTGATTCAAGAGGAAGGTTTATATGTATAATACATGCTTATTTTAGTAGAGAAAAGCCGAGAATCATTACATAGTATAAAATGACTACGCAACGGATTTTCATGCGGTTTTCACCAATAGATAGAGTGATTCAAGAGGAAGGTTTATATGTATAATACATGCTTATTATAGTAGAGAAAAGCCGAGAATCATTACATAGTATAAAATGAAGTCGCTCAAAATGTATGTGCGCATAGATCTTTTAAACTACGCAACGGATTTTCATGCGGTTTTCACCAATAGATATAGTGATTCAAGAGGAAGGTTTATATGTATAACACATGCTTATTATAGTAGAGAAAAGCCGAGAATCATTATTACATAGTATAAAATGAAGTCGCTCAAAATGTATGTGCGCATAGATCTTTTAAACTACGCAACGGATTTTCATGCGGTTTTCACCAATAGATATAGTGATTCAAGAGGAAGGTTTATATGTATAATACATGTTTATTATAGTAGAGAAAAGCCGAGAAATTCAAATATTCAATTCAGGCAGCGGGCAGCTGGCAAGCGGGTGGTGTGGATTTTATAAAGATTGGGTAATGGCGTTGTGTTTCGTTAGCCACAGCAACGTGTGTCCGGGTCTGCTAGTGAATTATGATTAGACCTAACGATATTTCGGTCAGCCATCATCGGAACAAAATCTTCCTTCGTCAGGGCAAAAGTTGTACTAACAAATACAGAAAGAATTTGTGTAATTTATGAGACTCATTAGTCACTAAATATATTTTAATGAATGTTTTATTTATTTAACGCTAAGAGGGCTTGTTGGTAGTATAATTTTAACATAAGGGATAATTTTTAAACTTAAGAAAGAAATAATAAAAATTACATTAGATAAAAAATATACAAAAGTCATAAAAATACAAGAAACAAAAACTGAAAAATACAGCAATTAGATAGGTTCACAAAAATACTTGGAAAAATAATTAGAATACTGCTGGAATAAATATTAAAATATTGATTTTCCGTGGTGTGAAATCGTTATATCGGGGAGAGTGGGCAATGTATTTACGCTTATGAATGCTACAGTAGAATAGTGCATTTTGCCGTATTGTTACGCTGGGTATTCGTAAGTTTATGAGTTGCAGGAATTTAGAGTTTAGTATTTTGAATAAAAAGGTTAAAACGTTTATTTTACGTCTGTCTTTTAATGTATGTGTTTTTGAGAATATTTAATAAGAAAATATATTTTAAATAATCCAGTGGGATATTTAATTTAAATTTTACAAAACGCATATTTTGAAAGATGCTGAAGTTGCCAGGGATGGGAGAGAAATGAGTTTTAGACCGAGATTATAAAACAGTAAGAAATTAATTGTTTTTGATTATGGAGTAAGTATTTGGATCATTAATCTATCCATATAATATTACGACAAGCCACAACAAACAGATTTTTTTTACATTAGCTCCACACAGGAAACTCTGAGGAAAACAATTTCTCTCGGGGCCTACGTCATCTTTGGGGATGCTGTGCAGAAGGCCTTTTAGGGGATAGGAAGGAGAGGTAGTTCTGGGAAGGAAAAAAGTATCAAGGGTGGATAGGAATCTGGGGTCAATGTGTCCAGGAGTGATGAACGTATAAATTTACCCCGCCCACCGCGGTGCAATACGGTTGGGAGAGTCCGGCTGGAGAGGTAAAAAGGTCTCCATCACCAGTCTCTCCCGATCCGGCCCGCCACGCAGCAAGTGAGCAAAAGCATCCGCCGCCAAGACCTAAATAAAGCTGTCCCTCCACGAACCCGGGCAACCCTGTTAATCGAGCGTAGAAACGTACATTCCCCTTCAAAAACAATATTCTAGTATGTATCAACACACACAAACATTCCATATAATATATCCATACTTAAATTACCAACAACTAATTTCTTAAGGAGAAATGTTGGGAGAAATTTGGCAACTTATCCAACATGTCATCCGAGTTAAACTCAGATAAACTAATCTTCAGAAAGGGGTGATTTATAAATCATAACGGAGGATTTTGGGTCCCAGAGGCAAAAATGTCTGAATAAATGTAGGCATCGTGATATTTGGCTTTTACTTTATTTTATACTAGCTGACCCGGCCACGCGTTGCTGTGGCTAATAAAACACAACGTCATCTACTGGATGGTTATCCAACCTTTATAACCACCGCCGTCTTTGAGTTTATCGCGAAGAGACAGACAGATGCCGCGAAGGATTTTAATTTATAATACGTAGAGATGGTGTGAAAGATTATAATAATGTGCATGAAATGCTTGGGGTAACTAACGTATTGAAGTTAATAAGGATTAATACTGTATCCGTCTAAATAACTTTTCAATTACCGCAATGGACGTGACCATTTTTTTAGAAGATAGAATGGGTATAGTAAGCTATCCGTAAAAGATAGATAGATATATGCCTTCGCGGATTTTTTTGTAGATTTATAAAAGAGGAATATTCCACCATGCATTGTTTTGTTATATCCCAAAAGGATTAGGCAGCGTTTTCGATGAAAGTTACCAGGCGGCTTGACTTTTTCCGACACTTCTAACAATTATCGTTATGTTTCAACCAATTTACACAAATCCTTGACAAATTACATTCCTAAACCTTCCTCACGTAACACTCTATCTTATTGGTGAAAACCGCATGAAAATCCGTTCAGTAGTTTTCGAGTTTATCGCGAACAGACAGACAGAAAGACGACGCGGGGGACTTTAATGTATAATATGTATAGAGTAGAAATGCGTTCTTTCAGTTTGGCGTCGATATCCCGTCGACATGTTGGCGTGTGTTGACGGCGTTAAAACAAAAAAGATTTGACGAAGAAAGATATTTGGAAAATGTAACTAAAAGAAAAATGTTTGGTTTGACTGAGAAGTTATGTGGAATTTAATGGAGATATCAACGAACTACCAAAGATTAGCTTTCATAGTTTATATGTCTTTAGCGTTACCTGAGGCAATTTTAACCCAAAATAAACGGAGTATCATTGATGGTATTATTTATTATTGGTATTTTTGTGCTAGAGCGTTTATTACATATAATATAACCAACAATTTGGGAGGCGGGAATGGGTACCGCCGCCCCGGGAACCTTTATTGGATAACCAACACCTCTGCCATAGGTCACCTCAAGTGGTTCGCTACGTTTGGTGATTTAGCAGGGGTGCCCGGGTTCGTGGGGTGAGGTTTGTCTAGATCTTGGAGGCGGATGACCAGGACGCACTGAACCCCAGATCTACCCACCCCTTAAACCCTTTTCCTTCCCAGAACTCTCCTCCCTTTCTTTTCCTAAAAAACCCTCCACACAGCATCCCCAAAGATGACTTAGGCCCTGAGGGAAATTATTTTTCTCAGGGCCTCCTATGTGGAGCTCATAAAAAAACCGAACTGCCATAGGTCACGCCAAGAGGTTCGTTACGTTGGGTAACTTTCTTGGCGGCGAATGCGTCTGCCCACTAACTGCGTGGCAGGCTGGATCGGGAGAGACTGATTGAATTGAACCTTTTGATTTTTCCAGTGGGTCTATCGCCTTGCACCGCAGAGGGAGGGATAGATTCATACGTCTGTCACTCCTGGACACACTGACCCCTTGAACTTCCTATCCTTCCTTTCCTAAAAAGTACTCAACACAGCATCCCCAAAGATAACATAGGCCCTGAGGGGAATTGTTTTCCTGGGGAAAACACAATACCGACAAAAAATCGATTAAAACACAAACAAAAAACACCCTATAAAAAACAATGTTTCCAATTTCGACTTCTTAAACTCAATGAGTAAATATTTAATCAAGGATAGTTCTTGCACGATCGTACACAAATGCAAGTAATGGCTTATGAATAATGCAAGTTACTTTAGATTCCGATCGTAACATCCACCCATGAGAAAATGTGACTGCGTTCTCAATGCAAAGCGCATCCCAACATACAAGTACAAGGGGGTGAAATATTATATTCTGTATTCGAACAACTGCCTCAACCCCCCCCCCCCCTGCTCGACCTTCGACCCCATTTCCGCAAGGAAACTTGCTACATATCGCCGATCGATTTGGCACTGTTCCGCCGCTGAAAGCTCCGTTGTAACCTCTCTTTCTGTTGCACGCCTGCCTCGTTCAAGGGAAAGGGGGAGAAGTTACAATCGGCCTACGAGTACCAGCTCACGAATATACGCACGGCTCGGATATTTATATAAAAGGGACATGCGCCAGGAATCTGTGGTAAGTGAGGTTCTTACAAAAACGGGGCATTATTAAAAATTAATCAGAATAATGTTTCTGCAAAGTGAAAGATTTTTCTGTTTCTCATTTTCGTTTGAAACTAACTAACCATCACGCTGTTTCCCCGCAAGGGTAGGCAGAGAGGACGAACCGCCAAACAACTCGGTCTTGGCACACACTCTTTGCCTCACTCACATTCATACATCGTCTCATACATTCTCTTCTATTATTCTGACTTTTGACATGATCCGACATAAGTATCTGATTCACTTGATCTCATTTCAATAGCATTCAGTTTACTTTCATCCTTCCTCTGCCAGTTCAATGCCTCACTACCATACATCAGGGTAGGTACCAGGACTTCACTGTGGACTGCTAGCTTCACTTCTTTTGACAGTTTTTTATTAGCGCCAACGGCATTCAGTCCACCATTAATGGAGTTGCCGGCATTCACCCTTCTTTCAATATCTCTCTATCAGCCTTCCCATCTCTCGTAAACATACTACCCAGCTGCTAATAGTATATTAAAATAAAACAAATATAAACCTTTATTCCACGCTATAAAAAGGTGTTTTGCATTTATCATTATTAGTTAATCTGGATATTTTTGTTGATATTTCTCCAATATAAGGCATTTTAAACCCATTATTTAGTTCCATAATTTCTTTTTTTTTCACGGATTGTTAATGTAAGTTTTTTTTTTCCTTTTTCTTTAATAAACTGTCAATAGTTTCGCTCTTGTATCCATTGTTCTTTGCTATGGTTTTTATAATATTTTTTGTTTTTGTAATTAGGTATTCAGGTTTTTTCCTAAACAATATTGAAGTGAGCTACAAACCCAAGGTAATCAGCCTACTGGAATTACCAAAATATTTAGAAATTCGACAGTCTAAAATGACTTAGTAACAAATATAATTGATTAAAATCCTTATAGACCACCATTCTAGGTACGGGAGTACCTGGCTATTCAGAGTTGGTCACCAAACACGGCTAAAGCCATTTCAAGCAACATTTCAGTTCTGAATGGTTTTCTTACACTAAGGCGATAATCAGAGAATCTTCCACCCTGGAACATGCCGCAAATATACTATTTATTATTAAAAAAAATAATAATTGATTGCGAGTCAAGAGCGTTACCCTTGACCACGCCGGCCGTCAAATAATTTCGATATAAAAAATAAGGGTGTTAAGGGACGTACTTGACTTACTTTAACCAGTGATTCATGACATTATTTGCAGTAAAAAAATGTTAATGAAATTTTGGTTTGAAAGTTAGGGATGAGGTAGAGCGGTTGGGCGGTTACTCGGCTGAGTGACCAATGATGACATAGAAAGTCAAGTACGTCTCTTAACACCCTATATTTGGGTTCAAATTTAACGGCATTTGTCGATTTGTAATACTAAATTTAAGGGTTTTTCATCTGCTTTCAAAACTGTATTTTATTTAGAAATAATTCAAAAACAGTGAATTTATCTGGAATCGAACGCAGTTGCCAGCTTTCGTTAGCCTAGAAATTGTAGATACAAAAAGCTGTAAAAAATATAACTTAAAGATATTGTTCTATTCTAGAGCTTGTGCTGTCTCAGCATATTGTTGTTGAAATGTGTGTTGTTTTTAGTTTAGTTTAGTTTTTTCCGGGCTTTTCATGTTGGTTAACTATGAAGCTAATTGTACTCTGTCAACCAGTACCCCCATCACGCACAAATTGCTGGCACACATTATTACAGCTGAAAACATGACGTTAAATACTACAATACGATGAAGGCTTATGAAAACTCGTTAAAAATAATAATACGGGCAAATTTATTCTTACTATAAAACCCACGTCAAAAAGGCCATCAAATTTTACTGCCTCGGGTAGTTACTGTGCTGGGTAAGAAAAAACCCACAAGCCTATCATTACAGAAAAATGAACATCGGCACGTTTTAAACAAACTGCGAATTAATCTATAAACGGAGAAATAATCGGAATTAAAGTTGGAGGAATGAGGAATGACAAATGAGGAATTTAAGTTTTTTCTTCCAAAATTCGTGCCCTTGAAACAACCATGGTTCTATCTGACTTGGTAATGTTATGCTATATTGAACTATAAAGTAGTTCTCTAGATACGTTTTTAGATTTTCACGGCTAAAAGTATTTTCGTTAATTGTTTTTGGGGTGTTACCCCATGTTGCGCTACCTCCTTTTTTAGCCAATGCTTCGGACAGCGTCGCAGTGTTCATCATTACGGCAGATCCGATGTGTAATTGTTAGTGGTGAAATGTGTGCTTATTTACTTGGAAGCGGTACCGTGTTGCCAGCTCCACTACACTACGAGCTTTATTTTTATTTTTTTTAATTACTTTTGGGTTGGGTTGTTTCACATTGAAAGAGTCATTCAGCGCCATTTTGTTTTCTTTTACATTCGAAAGGTCCCCATTAAATGCATTCTGGACGCGTTTCAGCATTATATCAAATTGACAAGCTTAACAAGATGATAGTTGTCTTCTTCTGCTGATCACAATTCGTTCAAAAGCTAAAACTAACTCTTAACACTGCTTAAGCATCACTTAATCTAAGGAAGCCGGACGCGTGGATTAAGCTCGACTGAGCAAAGCAAAGTTATAAAAAGTGTCAACAGAGTGGCGGCTAACGCCACGAGGTTTTATTAAATTAATCATATAATAATCATATAAGGTACAGGTTTGCCGCGTTAGCGCCTCTCGGTTGACACTTTTTGTAACTTTGTTTTGCTCAGTCGAGCTTAATCCACGGGTTCGGCTTCCTTAGATTAAGATTATCAATAACAATACTCTTTTGACAGTGTAAACATATTTCGATCTACTCCCGTCAAAATTAAACTTTTAAATTATTTTGTGTGAATTATTGCACACAAGCATCATAAAATATTAAAAAGCAGCAATTATTTTCTAATAAAATAGTGCTTTTCATTGCAAGTGTCTGTGAACTGTGTTAACAGAAGCAAAAACAAATCAACATAACCAAACATTGTCAAGCAGTGATTAGTTCCAAATACTTCAACGTTTCACAATGGATGTGTAAAATTTCATCTCCAAAGCAGAAGTAGCAGTCAATGCCCTAAATAAGGTACTTTTTGATCCAGCCAACAAATTTAATAAGGATCAAATTTCTAAAATTTCTCCAATTGCATGTGAAATTTTAAACGCCATAAGTAGCATGTCTTCAGCTGTAGCATCCAAAACTGCTAGCTTAGAAGGTGAACTGCGTGCATACAAGGATATAAGAGCAAATTCTTCTCAAAATAACTTCGGTATTTGCGAGGCGATTTCGGAAATGAATGAGCAACAAGTGCGCTCCAAAAATATTATTATTTGCAATGTGCCTGAAAGTATTAAAACGACAGAAGTCAGCAGAATCTTGGATGACCAGGCAGCTGTCACCAGTATAATCAGTGAAATCGACAAATCAGCAAATGAAAATATTTCAAAATTTTATAGAATTGGAAAATTATCAAATAGCAAGCCTAGACCAATAAAAATCGAACTGGAAAACTCAATACAAACGAGAAATATTCTCAGCAAACGAGGTCTTCTTAGGAACAATGTCAGAATCTACCCCGACTCAACCCCGGCTCAACAAAAATTTCTAAAAGATCTGAGGGTTCAACTGGAAATACGAAAAGAAAATGGTGAAGATGTCACCATAAAATACATAAACTCCACTCCCAGAATTGTACCAAATCTGCCAAAAAACTAGCCAATTACAAAAATATCCAAGCAATTCCTCCTAACAATCGAACCAAAACTTTAAAAATTTATTACCAAAACGTCCGCGGACTGCGATCCAAACTCGATGACCTACGAGCAGCTCTACCTTCTCATCATCATGACATCATTATACTTACCGAAACCTGGCTAAACTCCGATATCAAGTCGACTGAACTCGGTCTTACTAATTACAAAATATTTCGTTGCGACAGAAACGTGAGATCAAGTTCCAAGTCAAGAGGAGGAGGAGTTTTAATTGCGATAAAACAGAAGTTGTCATCAAGAAAATTAACAACGAAACACAAAAACATTGAACATCTCTTTGTACAAGTAACGACTCCTCTCGAGAAAATTATATTTGGAACGGCCTATCTACCACCACTTTCTGACCCTCAAACATACAGAAACCACTGTGAAGACATCGAAACAATTTCCTCAAAATATTCTCACTCGAAAGTTGTTATCGTTGGAGATTATAACTTACCAAACCTAACATGGAAAGCAAACAACTGTGGTCTCATCACAAACGAAAGTGAAAACGATCGTGCACGTGAAGTTTTGGACATGGTAAACTTTCTAAACTTTCACCAACATAATTTTATATATAATAATAACAATCGCTTATTAGACTTAGCTTTATCAAACTATCCTAAAATATCTGTAGAACTCTCAAATGACCCACTCCTACCAATAGATAATCACCACCCTCCCCTATACATTAAATTAAATATTAAATGCGATAATGAAAGAATACCTGTACAAAGAGTCCTAAACTTTAAACGAGCCGACTTCGACTCCATTAACAGCGATCTCTCAAATACAGACTGGTCGTTTTTATCCGATGAAAACATTGATGAATCTATAGACCAACTTTATTTAAACTTTTCTAATACTATTGAATCCTATGTACCTTTTTATACACCGAGAAACTATACCTACCCGGTTTGGTTCTCACCAGAGCTTACTGCCTCTCTTCAGCAAAAAAAGAGTCAACACAAAAAATTCAAACACAGCAAATCCATAAGTGATTATATAATCTTTAGCGAAACCAGGAAAAAATGTAAAGATCTTTCCAAAAAATGTTACAAAAATTATATAACCTCTATCGAGAAGACTGCCTTTAAATCCAAAAATCTTTGGAAATTTCTTAAAAAAATAAACAATGAAAACACAGAATACCCGCCAATAATGCAAATGAACGGAACCAGTGTAAACAATACACAGGACATTGTAAACCTTTTTTCGGATTTCTTCAAAAATGTTTATGATGAAGAAACCCCAGATGACAAAATACCTGATTACAAATTTAGCAAGACTACACACTTAACGCATTGCCATATCACACAAAAACACTGCGAACAGAAATTACTTTCCTTAGACACTGACAAATCCACTGGCCCAGACAACATTCCACCAATATTCCTCAAAAAATGCTCTAATACATTATCTAAACCACTCACATTATTATTCAACCGTCTCTTGACCCTTGGACACTTTCCAGACCGCTGGAAATCTAGCTTCATTACACCTATCTACAAAAAAGGAGACGACACTAATATAGCCAATTATCGCCCCATTTGTATACAGTCAGTACTACCTAAGCTTTTTGAATCACTGGTCCTTGATGAAATCTATCCCAAATTAATAAAATTAATTGACCAAAAACAGCACGGTTTTATCAAAGGTAGATCTACCGCAACTAATTTAACAATATTTCAAAATTTCATAATACAATCTTTTGCAGAAAATAAACAAGTCGACTGCATATATACAGACTTTTCGAAGGCATTTGACAAAGTATCCCATAAACTACTAATCCAAAAACTATTTGCTCTAGGAATAAGGGATAACATGCTAAAATGGTTTACTAGCTATTTATTAAATCGTAAACTGTTTGTGAAAATAAAATCATGGATGTCGAAAGCTTTCTGGGCTACTAGTGGCCTACCACAAGGTAGTCACCTTGGCCCGGTTTTGTTCCTTATTTTCATCAATGATATAACCAATTGCTTCAACGATGTCGAGGTATTGCTCTTTGCTGATGACATCAAGCTATACAAGAAAATAACTGATGTAAATCATTGCCATATACTTCAGTCAAATATTAGTATGTTTAAAGATTGGTGCGTTCAAAATAATTTATTCTTAAATGTAGAAAAGTGCAAAACTTTGACTTTCTTCAGAAATAAAAATCCTGTTTTATTCGAATATTCCATCAATAACACAGCTTTAGAAAGAGTCACGGAAATGAGAGATCTTGGAATTATTTTGGATGAAAAACTAAGTTTCGCTAATCATATCCACCAAATTGTAAACAAAGGTATGAAAACACTAGGTTTCGTACTAAGAACAACCAAAAACTTTAATTCCATACAAGTCATTAAATTATTATATGTATCTCTAGTTAGAAGTCTAATGGAATATAACTCGGTAGTTTGGTCTCCATCTTACAAAATTCACATTAATAACATTGAGCGAATACAAAAAAAATTTCTGCGTTTTATAAATTTTAAATTAAATATCCCACTAGAAGACTTGAAATATAATTTATTATTAAATGTTTTAAAAATACACACACTAGAAGACAGACGTAAAATAAACGACTTAACATTTTTATTCAAAATACTTAACTCTAAATTTGACTGTTGCGAACTACTGCAACTCATAAACTTACGAATACCGACAGTAACTACACGACAAAATACACTATTCTACTGTAGCATTCATAAGCGGAACTACATTGCCCACTCTCCAATACAACGATTTCACACTATGGGAAATCAGTACTTAAGTGATATTGACATATTTGACATAAACTTGGCGAAATTTGTTGATCTTTTAAAAAACTTATTATTCCAAAACTATTCCTAAACCTATCTGTTTTTCTGAAAACCCTGTATTTTTATGACTTGTGTGCTTTTTTATCAAATTTTATTTTTATTATTCTGTATATGTTAAATAATCTGTCATGAATCATTTGTACTACCAAAATGTAAAAGCCCATTGGGCGTTAAATAAATAAATAAATAAATAAATTAAGCCAGTGGTTCTTAACCTTTTTGGCTGGCGACCCAAAGTACGAATATATTTGAAGTACGCGACCCTAATCTAATTTTATATTTTATTTTCCAGTGACAGGTATTAAAATGATATGTTATGTTATTTTATACTATAAAATTACAACTACATCCTATAAAATTTATAGTTGTTAATTTCTAATTGTAAAATTAGAAATTAACAACTTTATTTAAATGTTCTGTATTAAAATCAGACAATTCATATTACGCAACTACGAGACCCTACTTACGAGTAACTAGTGCGCTCTTTATGAGAGAGACTTGTTCAACTTTACAGTCATTTTTATTGTCCAGTTGGCGAAATTGACAAGACAACTTTATGACAAAGGTATAAAGTTGGGAAATTTCTTATTTACAAATGAATTATTAGGGATCCTACTTATTACTGTACCGTCTGCTTCACACACTTGGGGCTGCTGGGAAAAGTTGGCCGATACTAAATTTGGTCCTAGATTGAAATTGCTTGATTTAAGAATGCACAGAAATAAATTAAATGTCATTGCTACAAAAAAAAATTGAATGAATTTGAATTTCAAAAGAAAAAAATAAATAAATTGAAAAATATGTAGCGGATGAAAGAGAAGTAAAATCGGCTTTGAATTTATTACGTCAGATATTGTATTATATATTGTACAGATAATGTAACTGCATTGAAATAAAAAAAAAAACACTAGAAAGAAATTACTTAGTCCATAAATGAGGGGTGTAAAAGCAAAACCGCCACTACGCACTAAACTAATGCAAATTGTTTAACATTAAAAAAAAAACAATTTGCGTATTTCTCTTGAACTCTTTTGGTATTTTTTTTTTAAATTGCAAGGTTACGATTTTTTTTTAGGACTGTTGTTTCAAAAATTATTAACAATTCGAGAAATATTGTAAGTTAACTTTCACGTTCTATGTAAGTTCTATTAAAAATTGCCACTCGCCCCCCCCCCCCCCCCCTTGTTTGTTTCTCCCTGCGTGTCCTTTCCCATTCGTCCCGTTCCCCTTCCGCCTCCCCTTCCTCTCCCGCGTCCCCTATCCCTCTCGCGTTCCCACTCCGTCTCCTCCGCATTCCTTCTCCCCACTACACTCCCCCCTTTCCCCGTCCCGCGAACCCCCCTCCCCTTAGGTTCCCCTACCCTGTCCCGCTAACCCCCTACTCGAGTTCCCCTCCCCCTCCCGCATTCCACACATTCATCCCCGGTACATTTAGTTTTCAAACAGCTCGCGTGCCACCTATTGTAATTTTTTCATACAAATTTAATAATGCCAGAGCTCACCAGTAGTTTTATACAAACCTTGTCCTGACAATAACGAATACAAAAAAAGGATTATCCAATTTGGTGCAGTCGTTCGGAAGTTATGCGAGTACATACATTTCGGCGATTCATTTTTATTTATATAGATAGATAGATAGAAGATAGATAGATAGATAGAAGATAGATAGATAGATAGAAGATAGATAGATAATTAGGTCAAAAGGAACAAAGTGTGGATATTGGCGGTTTTGCTTTTGTACCCCTCAAATATAAACACGTTCGCACCGTTTTCCATTTAAGATTCCAGACAGTACGCCTTCCCATTTAGTTGTACATTAGAGAGGGAGAATCTTAATGGAGGGTCTCAAGGAGACAAGGGCCGTCCCTGGACTACAATGGAAAATAGAAGGAGGCTTGTTGTTTATTTGGCAGTGACAGAATTTACCAGAGAATACAAGGAGCGGTGTTCCACAAGGATTTAGTGTAGAGCTTGGGGAGTTGGAGAGAAGGGTTGCTTTGGATATTTAGGGAGGTGCATTATTATACTGTCGTGTTTTAATAAGGATATTTTGCCTAGCTTAAATAATAATAAAAATGCCTACTTGGAAAGTTTCTGAAACGTCATGTTTGAAATATTATATCAATGGCGCTTTAAATGACTTAAAAAAGGGTAATTAAATTTTAATTCTCTAGTACCACCTAATAATTTTTCTTATTGTTTAGATTTATGTTTTTGTTTCATCAATGCTTTGTATCATTTATAACTAACCTATATTTTTTATTACTTTTATTGTATTTCTCTTTAAATTACTAATAGTTTTTGTAATAATATTTTAAATTTAAATAGTTGTAAAAATATTAATGTCCGACCGAAACAGGATTTTCTACCGAAACCGAATCTTCGGTATCTGTCTCAGTTTCGGCCGAAATCGAAACTTTTTTAGGTATGTTAAAAATCTATTGATTACTGAAATTTGGCCTATTTTTTACACTTATACAGACAATTTTGAAGTGTGTGATTTTTTTTTTTTACTTTACTGCTATAAAACAAACAAAAATTAACAAAACATGTTAACTACTTCTTGGAACAAAGATTTGTCAATAATCAACACTTACATTATAAAGGAAGGACCTCATTAATTGAGTATTTAAAATGAAAAAAAAAAAAACAAAAATACACGTAATAAATGAAAAAAAAAATACAATTACACGTGTTAAATGAAAAAAAAAACAATAATTGAAGTATGTGAAAAAATAATAATTTATTTTTTGATATTACTTCTATAAAACAAACAAAAATTATATATTTTACAATTTTTTATATATTTTTTTAGTGCCTTTTTAAGTGATTTTAATTTTTTTTTTCACCCGAAGTCAGCTGAACGACGCACGATAATTAACGAACGCGGAGTTTCGGCGCGGCCGAAGGTTCGGCAGATTTTCAGCCGAAACCGAAACTGATGCCGAAACTAGATTTTTTTGCCGAAACTTGCCGAAACCGAACCTTCGGTCGGTCACTAAAAAATTTACATATAGTTGTCTCTCCTTAACACCAAGCAGCTGCTTTATTAGGAAAGTGATAGATATTTATCATTCATATTGCAAAAATGTAACTCTAATAAATAATAAATACAAATAAATTATATTATTTTAGACATTTCATTTAATAGCACCATTCCTTTTGTCATGCTAAGCTGTGCCAAAACATCTGTTCTGCCGTGTGGTGACTTGTGGTATGTAGTGAACTTAAAGAGCAGTTAAACCGAAGAGAGAATACAATCAAACAAAACAAAGGTACATGATAATTAATGCCAATATTTTAAAACATTTACATAAATACGTCGCGGGTTGCAAAAGTTTAGGACTTTTATGTACAGCAATAGTTGGAAAATTAAAACACTGGTGCATATAGCGGTTGAATTCGGGTAATAACGGGCTAGCCCTCCCTGCCATGCAAATTATGTGTGCAATTCTGTTGTGAATATTATGGCATTTCTGTTCAGTTAAATGTATTTATAATACTAAAACTTTTTTATTTGGATGGTGGAAGTTTTATGAAATGCCGAAAAATAGTATTTTCATATTCACAGTGAAAAGTTTCAGATTTATGTGATAAAAAGACGAGAATGAAACAAGTAAAGAGACACAAAAGATAAAAAATTCCGCGGTACTGCAAAACGAAAATTCGTTTTGCGGTACAATTTAGGTACCTCCTACGAAAGATCTCGAAAAATCTTTCCAATTTTTTATTAATTTATAGATTTTGACTCTCCGGAGAGGTGAGCTTTGATTTTCTTTCTCAATTCTGTATTTGTATCAGTTCGTGTGGGGATTTTTTCTAAGCTTGGGGCGTGATACTCCCCGCTAGCACGAACACCGAACTCATATAGACTAGGTATAGTAAGTAACTTGATAGGTTTATAGAATATACTTTTGGTTTGCCACCCTTATACTTCAAAACTCACGTTGCAAACAAAAATGTAAAATCTTTCATCACATAACAGACAGAAAAAATGTTTGCGCTTTGAAGAAAATTTAACTAAAAGGCAGAGTATTTTTTTTGTCTTCGTTTAGTACTCAGAAAACGTGGCAAATTTATTAGATTTTTTGTTTATTTAGAAGTGTTTCAAATTATTGTGTAACCATTTCACAACTCAAGTCAGAAAGCTTTCATTCCAAGAATTTATGGTGACCGGCCAAATAAGAATGAAACCAACTCCGAAGCACCTCAGAAAGGTCATTAAGAGTGATGAAAAAAAAATTGGTTAAATAGGTTAAGTTAAAGGGTTACCGACTATTTGAAAATTATTTTTTCATAGCTTTTAATGACCTTTCTGAGGTGTTTCTGAGTTGGTTTCATTCTGAGTTGACATGGGACCGAATTTATATGCTGTGGAGTTAATTTACCTAAATTTGTTTTCGTGCATCAGAGAAATCTGGCAAAAACAGAATTAGGGAAATTATCTAAAAATTAACCACGATAACAAATGCACAAAAAATAAAAAAAAAATATATGTGTGCAGTTTACACGCAGTAGAAGTGAAATCTGACTACATAAATAATGACTAAAACTATCAAAATAGTGCTATTTTGATTTTTGACATTAGAACGGTCCGATTAAACGCCGATTTTAGGTGCGTTTCAACATTTGAACCATTGTGATCAGCTGACGAGCATAACGTTCAGCTGAAACGGACAGGAAATCTGCGGTTAATGGAGCTTATAAACAGGCTGTTATTACCGCGAACTGGGCTGCGAATTATGGGAAAGGAACGTCGCGAAACGCAGCTTGCAGTTGCTACGTTCCTTTCCCATAATTCGTGGCTCGGCTCGCATTCATATTCGTACATGATGTATACGCAGCATTTCAAAGACCATTCAAACGTTCATAAATTTAAAATGGCGCTGTTCGAAGATTTGAATTTTTGAACAACCCCACATAAATAATTAAATATATCCACTTACCCAAAATAAAACTAAGTGTCTCCGAAAGGGTATGCAGAGAGGATGTACTGCCGAATAACAAAAGTATAAAACATATTTTCATTCAAATACATCAAGAATAAAACTACTTGTCTATAAACTGTGTCAGCGTACTAAGTACAAATACATTGTAAATAAATTCGTTTGACATTACATTTGACTTATTATTAAAGGTGTTTATGAAGTCGATTTTAAGTATGAAATTGGTAATTAATGCAAAAAAAAATTATAATTTTATAATAATTATTAAAAATTATAAAATAAAAATTTAAATGTCCGGGTTAAATTTTTCCCACAGGAAAAACTAAACCCTTTCACACACTTCCTCAAATGATCATCTAGTCAATCCACGCTATGCAATTACACCATATAAGTATAATAAATACAAAATAATACAAGAACAACATGTCAACCTACCAGAGACCAAATGGGAAAATAATTCACCGTCTCCAGATATTTTCACATCAGAGGGTTCGGCTCTGTGGAACTCCTAATTGGACCTATAAATCCTACTGATCCCTCTATACAAATATTTAGAAAATCTTTTGTAATCCTACATGTATTTAAAATGACTGATTTTTGCATTTTTATATATAAATTCTTTGACTAATCTAAAATGCCTAAATTTTGAATGAGATAGATACCTAGGTATAATGCCAGTGGCCGAAATAACAAATGGTAATATTTTTATAGTCCGAGAATGCCAAATTCTTTTAATCTCATTTCCTAAATCTGTGTATTTTCTAATTTTTTCAGAAACAGTTTTTTGAATATTACAGGAATTTGGAATAGCTACATCAATGATATAAGTTATTTTTTTAAATTAAAATATTTAATTTTATAATAATTATAATTTCGGGAGAGCAACTGTCGGGTCACCATTTTTAACACGGTCATACACGAGGTATAGTAACCACTATAGCAATACGTGGTTTTAGCACACGAACAGCTAAAGGATGATACATATAAATATTACCATGCTTTATTTTATGAAAATTATAATAAGTCTAAAAATATAAAGCACAACCATCATTTATTTATTTATTTATTTGATTCAATATATTTACATTTTATATACAATTCAATGATGTTGGCCTCACTGGGTGGTTTACCCGTGCTGAGGCCTCCATTTCATAAACAAATTTTACACAATACAATATATATATAATATTGGTGAAAAAAACGGAAAAAAGTAAATAAAAAACATACGATAATAATGATAATAATAATTAAGATAAATTAAACTTAAAAAGTAGAGATTTAAAATTAACGTAAATTTAAAAATAAAATAATATTATACAAGGTGTATCATAAAAGTAATACCACGTAATACGTATTTAGATAGAAAAAGTTTAGCTGTTAAATCTCACCTTGGTGACGATGTCATCTCCGTAAAACTGTTCCGGAGTCCCATCGGGGTCGTGCTGGAGCCAATTCTTGAATCTGCCGAACTCCTCGAGAACCGCCCTCCCGCTCAACACACTCTCTAAATCCATCATTTTACGATATATCCACTTTAACTTTTCTTTAAGTTGTGACGACAGCACTATTTTATTTAAATCAACTATTGAAATCGGCAAAACATTGATTTAATTCACTAATCATAAAAAAGAGAATTTTTTCTATAATTTCAAGTTCGAAAAAAAATTATTTTATATCTCAAATCTTTGGTGGGTTACAAACTTCTTGGCGGAAAACCATTCGTAATAGAGAACTCCAGTCCAATTTTTTAATTTTTTTTAATGAATAAATGACCTTCTAACTTAAATAACTGCATTTTTATTTTTAGAGTTAGTTTTAATAGTTAAAATAATTGTCAAAATTTTAATTTTTCAAGATCCCCCGAAAACCACCGCATGGTGAATCGTTTGACGTCATCACTCCTGAAAAAATCGTATAGGATCGGGCAATCAGGTGATCAAATGCCGCCATTTTGAATTCCGTTGTTCGAAGTATTCTCCCTAGAAGTAGCATTACTATTTTTTTTATGCAGTAGTTTTTGAATATTTTCAATAATAGAGATAAACTAATAAGAGATACCTTTAGAACTAAATCTCTATAAACAGTACGTAAATAAACGAATAAATTAATACGATGGCTTGTGTCATACCTACATTCCCATACAATGACTTTACGGTGATGTCACGACACGATGAACAGTGACGTCACCACTAAACATTTTAATAATGCCAACTTGACGGCGTGTTTTTACGACCTGATGAAAAATGGACTTTTTAATAATATTTTTTTAAACTCTGCGTTTAATATTATTAAATAAAACTTATATATTCAGAATCAGCGTTTATTGGTATATATGAACATATTTTTTAAAGCCATAATATTTTTCACTTGAGTTTCTTATTCGGGATATTTTTACGAGTTTTGTAAAAGTTTTGTGCGAATTCTGAGCTTACAACATATCTTCGAAGTAATCAAATAAGTTTTTGTTGAGACTAGGCATGAGGAAAATTACTAACCATGTTACCATCAGACCTTTTCTCCACAAGGGTAACTAGAGAGGATGGAACGCCACACAAATCAACCAGATTCATACATTTTCTGTTTTTGACCGAGCTAAGTTTTTCTGAGGCACGCTTTTTCTTTTTTAGATCTTTTTCCATCTGCTTACGCTTTGTATGTCCAGCACTCATTTCTCAGTCCATCCATTCAACAACGATAACAAGTTAGTATTCTTATATTATCATTATATTTACATCGGTCATACATTATACTGATTCATAAAACTTGAATTTTATTTGATAAAAAAATAATGACAAACTTTTCCGTTTACGAATAATTTTAATCTATTTATATAAAGAGTGTACACAAACGAGAACATACAAATGTACGGTGTTATTCCGAGATTGATGAAATTATACAAACTGGACTTTTAAAATAAGATGAAGGTTTTAATTTTCAATTTTCATTTGTTACTTTAAAATATTATTACTTGTTTAAAAGTAACGAATGTGCATGGAAAATTAAAACTCTTCAAAACAAAATGTCTAGAAAATTGTTACATAGCTAACGCCCAAGAAATACAAAAAAAAATAGGAAGGTCACTGTACATCTAATTTCGAAAACTGTGTAAAGCCCGGGCAACGCCGGAGACAGGAATTTATATAAATATATGTTTGGACAACGGTGAAAGACTCTCTTATCAGAGAATTGAACCAACAACGCTACTAGTGGAGTGGGTACCAGATTTTAGGCTTCCTAAGACAAATTTATCGGGAACACAAAACAATATCTTCTATCTATCTATCTATCTATATAAATAAAAATGAATCGCCGAAATGTATGCGCGCGCATAACTTCCGAACGACTGCACCAAATCGGATTTTTTTTGTGTGATCGTTATTGTCAGGACAAGGTTTGTATAAAACTACTGGTGAGCTCTGGCATTATGAAATTTGTATAAAAAAATACAATAGGTGGCACGCGAGCTGTTTGAAAACTGAATGTACCGGGGATGAATGTATGGAACGCGGAAGGCGGGAGGGTGGAGGGGGGTTCGCGGGACGGGAGAAGGGGGAGAGTGGATTGGGAAGAGAGGAAAGGTGGAGGAGACGGAGTGTGAACGCAAGAGGGGAAGGGGACGCGGGAGAGGAAGGGGAGGAGGAAGGGGAACGGGAACGGGACGAATGGGAAAGGACACGCAGGGAGAAACAATTTCTTTTTTAAATGGCATAGCAACGCATGCCGGGAACCAGCTAGTTTATTATAAAGGTTTTAAAATGTTCACTAAAAAGGTGTTAAAATCTTCACATAAGTCTTGCGGTTTTTCGTGGATCAATGTTGTGAAGAAAAATTTTCTCAAATTTTATAAAGAATGTAGGACATAGAATACACATTGTTTAATTTTAGAATAGACACCGGATATAAAATGTAAAAAAATTATAACCACTTAAGCGCTCTTGTCACAATAAGGCACTTTTTAAAATACATTGGATGCTTTAATTTAAGATATGTAAGATGTACCTGTCTGACGTGATGCAGTTATTTTTGGTGAGTACATTAAAAAATCCATTTTAGTGTAATGAAATATTGGCATTTCTCAACTAAAATATGTGTAAAAAGTTTTTAAAACGAAACATGACAACATTGACAACGTATAAAAATTCAGTTTTCTCACATATATTTATATACGTCATCATAAATTAGACCATCTAAAAGAAACTTCACAGAAAATATTTAATATGGACGCAAAATTCAACTTCCTACGCGAGTTTATAGCTAGAAAATCCTGAGAATATTTCCGTTTATTTTTATGTTTTAATAATCTTTTTATAAATCCTAAAAATATGGGATAGTTATTTAAATATAGGTGAATTTATTTGCTATATAGCACTTCATTCGGTTTATGTGTTCGCGTATTAAATTTCGGAGGTATAATATTTTTATTTGGGCGGAAAATATTATATAGTAGTTAGTACTTTAATATATGTAGTTTGCTTCAACGATTCATTTACATGCGAGTTACAAAGGCGATAAGAGAGTTCTATTTTAGTAACTTGATACAAAATGAACCCTTTTGCATCCAACCAATCATTTATACTAAACGAACTTATCGCAAGATTATTACGATTATTCTATTTTGGTACATATTATCGTTTTTTTTTTAATGTGTGGTTTTGATAGTAGTTTCAATGTTGCTGTTAACTATAAACGAACACTGAAATTGTTTTATTAAAATGCTGTTATTCTGAAGAAAAAAATATATATACAATTTTTTCTGAAAAAAAGATGATTAACCAGTTGAAAGTGGGATGACATTTCAAAAACCGCGCGACAATTACCTCGATTGTTTTCTGTTTACCAGATAATATATCTTATTATTCATGTATATCGTAAGAAGCTTTTCCAGAAGAGCAAAAAAAATTAAAAACCTCCCATTTTGGAAATAATTGTCAAAAAATATATTCATACAAATATAAACTGATTTTATTATGTCTACACAAACCTGAATACATATCCAACATGAAAAAATACAATTGAAAGAGTTTTCAAAGAAATAATGATTTTTATGCTCATTTGAAAACGTAAACGTAACTTTGACAGCTATCAAAAGCCACCCGCAAATTTCATAGAAAATAATTTTAAAATAATTCAGAGTAGCTACAACAACAAATAGGGGGCATACATTAATTACGTGAGCAGTTTATTTTCCAATTTAGACCCCCCACCCCTTGGTGAGATTAAGTGAGAATTGGTGGGACCACCCCCCTCCCCTCAACGTGAAATCAGTGGTGTATCTGGGGTCCCACCCTATCCCATCCCGCCCAAAGCTATCCCATTACCACCCCCCCCGCGTTGAGGTAAATAAGATCGCGACAATACGCTGAAAAACTGTTCAAGATTTGGTGAGATTTTACTGGACCCCCCCCCCCACTATTTTGAGATCACGTAATTAATGTATGCCCCCATAGTAGATACCTAGGTCTTGATCGATTTTGGCGCATGCGATTCTGACCTTGTCCTTCATACAGTTTCCTTATACATAAGGGTTAAAATCGCATTTAAAAAAATCAAAGATTTTTTTGGTTCGCCTGCGCGGCAGGCCAGTCACAGATGAAAAGTTAAGGCAAAGCAGTACGAAGCAATGCAAAATCATGTATTTTTAGTTTAAAAATTCGATCACTTAAAAATATTACAGAAACTTTAATTAAATACTACTAGTAAAACACATCTTGCCCAATATAAGCCAAGAAAAATAAAGTATCCTCCATAAGCATACATGTATCAGTTACAATTTTGAAAATGTCAGATTTGTATGCACAGGGAAAATATACAGTTTAATTGTTATAAATCAGCCTAACATGTCTTGGTCAGAGGAAGTAGTACCGTAATCAATGTCTCAGAATGACGGAGGTCAAGCAGAAACCTTTTAGTCTTGGTCTTGAAGGGACTGATTTATAGCTTAGGGAAGCACAAGACCAGAAACATGTCTTTTTCTTTCTCCACTTCTGATTTGTGGCATATTAGCAAGGGACTAAAAAACAATAGGCCACTTGCATCACATTTAAAAAAAAATTCCGGTTTAGGCAAATATTCTAAGACATTCTGTATTTTTTTTAATCGTATTTTTGAAACCCTGGAGATTTTTTCAAAATTTCAAATCGAAAAATCAGACCATTTTTTATAAACCGAAAGACGGGACATAATTTTATGGGTGCGAAAAAGCGATAATTACATAGCCGAAAATCATTAAAAAAAAAGTTTTCCACACAAATGGCACAGGAGAATAACGAGGCATACCAAAAATATTACATCTCACAAATATTTTTTTCCTTGATCCATCTTATTGATCATAAATCAATATAATGTTCAACGTCTATATTACTAAATCCAATGTAATATACTTGCACTTGTAAATTATAATAATAATAAAAATATTATAAAATTTGATTTTGTTAAAATCAGCACCACTACCATTATACCTTTTAAAACAGGTACAGACAGCATAAAATGTACGGGGTTCTCTACATAACATCTGTCAAAAAGTCAAACCAAATGATATGTTCGCAGAGAACAAACAATAAATATAGTGACGACCTCCGTAGTCCAGTGGGTAAGACTCTTGACTCACAGTCCGGAGGTCGCGGGTTCAAACCCGGCATGCGCAAATAAATTTTATTTGATTAATTTGTGTTATTTCACAATTAATTCATTTAAAATAATATATAGTATATTTGCGGCATGTTCCAGAGTGGAAGATATTATCAGTGTCGCCCTGGTGTAAGACCACCATTCAGAATTGAAACGTTGCTTGAAAATGGCTTTAGCCGTGTTTGGTGACCAGATCTGAATAGCCAGGTACTTCCCAACCTTCCTCTTCCCCACCTCCTTCCCCTCCCCACTACCTTCAGCCTCACAACATACCCCAATTGGGGATGCCATAGTCTCACTGGCTCCAGACGGGAGCAGTTGAGATTCTTGTGCGGTTATTCACTGTAAAAAAAAAAAAAAAAGTGAACGTTAAATGGAAATTCAAAAATTCGCCTGCCATATAAAAAAAAAAAAATCAGTGTGGAATTTTACAAAATTAATAGGAATAATTTCGGGGACGGGACATTTTCATGTAGTGACATCACGAGCCCAAATAACGGATTTATTTATAAAAAAAAAAAACTGTACATTTCTAAAAATTTTTACTAACATTTTCGTAATCTTAGTAAAAAAATCTATCCACCCGATTTTTTCCAAGTCGTTATGAAATCCACGCAAGTGGCCTATTGTCGTTTCAGCCAATCAGCCTAGCGTGTAAATTTGATGTCGAGAGAGCTCGTCGTCCGAGATTTGTTAGTTTTGTTGCATTGTCAGCCAAGCGTGCGGGGCTGCTCTGATTGCATCCAAATCAATATTATTCAGTTATTCTAGCGCATTTCGGCGTGATATCTTTTGTAAGGCATTTCTTCCGCACGAGATGCATTCTGTATTCAATGGAGTTGGATGAGATGATTTCATATTTTCTCACAATTCCTTTGCATCATGATAATGGTACTTGAATACATTCTTGTCGCCTCGTGTCGACATCAAAATGTGCCACTATTGGCCACACACAGTATATTAGGCAGCAGTCTTGAGACCTAAAAATTTCGCGTTTGCAAAATTTAACGATCAACGAAAAAAATCGCGCGAATTTTGCCATTTTCGCGAGAAAAACCCGAAATTTGCAAATTTTAGGACAAGATATGCGATTTTTTTTAACTGCATTACGATTTTCTAGAATTTTTAATAAGACAATCATATTAGAAATGCATTCAAAACATTTATTTGTTTGTGGTTTTGACAAGTTTCAATAGCCATAAATGGAACGCAGGTAACTTCACGTCGAAAACACCAATTACAATAATTAATTTTATGATATAAAGAAAAAAACGACGTTCCATCTTATTCATTGCTGCAAAATACCATAAAGTTAATATTATATCCTACGTTTTTTGTAGAAAAATGCTACGATTTTTAGTGAAAAATAACAACACCATCCCCAAAAATTCCACAAGATATAACGCAAATTTTGCCAAAAAATAACGCATATAAGGTCCCTATACATCGAAACACATGTTGTGTACATTAATTGAAACAGGGATGCCATAATATATAATAGTCCCAAAAAGAGGTCGGACGTAACGTCATCATTACAACATCTTCCGACTTTTTCGTTTTCCTACCAAACGTGGAAGGAAGATTTGAAAGAAGGAATATTCAACCTTTTTATTTATTTATTTAATTTCAACGGTATACATATACAGGCGCATGACAGTATAGATAGGGAGAAAATATATGAAATACTCCTCAATTTTGGAATACCGCCCAAAATAGTCAAGCTTGTAAAAGCAACAACGGTCGGATCACGGTGTCGAGTAAGGATAGGAGGTGAAACAACGGAGGATTTTAACGTTTCCCAGGGGCTGAAACAAGGTGATGGCTTAGCACCCACCCTTTTCAATATTGTACTGGAGCACGTCGTGAGGAAGACGATGATCAGTACCGACTCAAACATCTGCTACAGAAGCAATCAAATAGTTGGCTACGCAGATGACCTTAACATTGTCGGAAGATCCCTACAGGCTGTAAGAGAAATGTTTGACCCTTTGGAGACTGCGGCAAGAGAGGTGGGTTTGCAAATCAATGAAAATAAAACAAAAATCATGATGCAAACCAGAACCCCTCACCGCAGAATAAAAGACAAAGTGAAATTCAAAGACAATTACAATTTCGAAGTGGTCGAAGAGTTTACCTATCTGGGCTCCATCATAACGCAGGACAATGAAGACCCAGTAGAAGTAAGAAAGCGCATTACAGCCGCTAACAAAACTTACTTCGCGTTGCTGCCAGTGTTCAAATCCCGAAACGTCCATAGGAAAACCAAAATAACCTTATATAAAACAATTATCAGAACGGTCTTGGCCTATGGATGTGAGGCGGGAACACTGACAGCAAAGTCAGCGGAACGGCTGGACGTCTTCGAAAGAAAGGTACTTCGAAGAATCTTAGGAGCGGTGCGAGAGGGAGAGGCATGGAGAATCCGCCACAATAATGAGCTCTATGATATTTACCAAGCTCCCAGACTCTCCACCCATTTAAGACTCCAAAGATTAAGACGGGCCGGACATGTGCACCGAATGCCAAGCACACGAGTACCGAAGAAGGTTCTGACAGGACACCCGGGAGGTAAACGAAAGGCGGGCAGACCTAGACTGAGATGGGAGGATGATGTCAGGAAGGATGCAAGAGGATTACTCCAGGTTGCAGATTGGAAGAAGACGGTCGAGGACAGAGGGCGGTGGAGGCTTATTTTGAAGGAGGCCAAGGCTCGAATTGGGCTGTAACGCCATTGAAGAAGAAGACATATACCATAAGAACTGATTACGTGTCACAAAATCAAAAATAATAATATAGAAATAAAAGAAAAAAATTGTTGAACAGATAATTGTGGCATTTGACTGAGAAATCACACCAGAGAGACAGTTACATACAAAAATCTATAGTACAAATAGAATTAATATTGACTGAAAAGATTTGATATCATAGCCCTCTTGTACCTACCTTCCGTGCAGTTAAATAGATCTGACACATCGGCATATCTATACTAACATCATGTAACCTAGGAACAAGGGAGTGTTTCGAGTACTCAGTCCTATTATTGTTACATTTAAACAGGATTTTAGATCGAGTGGTTCTCGTGGGAATATGAAATTCAACGAGCTTAGTAAAATTAGGACTGTCTATGCTACCATTTACAATTTTGAACAAAAATATTAAGTCGGATATAATTCTAAAAACCTTTTCTGGGACTACTATAGTTTCGGACTACATAAATGGAACACTAGTTCGTTATTCACTTTTCGTATAATTACTCACTAAATTATATAATATTCAAATATAATAAAATATACAGGGTCCTGCTTGCTATAACAACAACATTCATTATATGTACATACTGTATTTACATTTTCTTATCTCCACGTGTAATCTTATATACGTATGCAATCTTCTTATGGAAATTTATCAAATAATAAAAACAACACGTAAATACTTAATATAACAACAATACGTATGTGCACGTATGTGTAGATACTTATATTTTTATCTTATTGTAAACATACATATATTTTTAATAAATATAATATGTTATTTACCCGCCTCGGAACAGACTCTCAGAAACAGAAAACTATTTGCAACATAGTAGTGAATGATGAGTATTTGGAGCAGGTGGATGAGTTTGTGTACTTGGGAAGTATGTTTACGAGAGATGGAAGGACTGACAGAGATATCGAAAGAAGGGTAAATGCAGGCAACGCTATTAATGGGGGACTGAACGCCGTTGGCGCCAACAAAAAACTGTCCAGAGAAGCGAAGTTAGCCGTCCATAATGGAGTGCTGGTACCTACCCTGATGTATGGCAGTGAGGCATGGAACTGGCAGAGGAAGGATGAAAGTAGACTGAATGCTGTAGAAATGAGATCCCTGAGGCGTATGTGTGGTAAAGCCATGTACGATTGTGTGAGAAATGTAGAGATCCGCGAAGAATGCAAGGCTGATGTAAGCGTGATGAGTAAGATTAAGAAAGGGACGCTCAGATGGTTTGGGCATGTAGAGCGAATGATCGAGGAAAGGAGTGTAAGGAGAATATATGACGCAAATGTGAATGGAAGAAGAAGTCGGGGACGCCCGAGGAAGACATGGCACGACCAAGTGAATCAGATACTTGAGTCGGGCCATGTGAAGAGTCGGAATAATAGAAGAGCATGTGTGAGACGATGTATGAATGTGAAGTGTGTGCTAAGATCGAGTTGTTTGGCGGTCCGTCCTCTCTGCCTACCCCTGCGGGGAAACGGCGTGATGGTTAGTTAGTTAGTTAGTTAGGAATAGACTCTCTCTAGTGAGGTGGGTAAAAGAAAACTACGTACATAAATGAAACTAAAATAAACTCCCCGGTTGCCGGCACTGAAAATTGAATTGAATTATACAACAAAATTAAAACATGAATTCGAAACTTGATGATGACAGATTCTAGAACTCGAAACTCTAGAAACCACAGAGAAAATCATCTACACATCTCAGTCTGGGAGATGTGCGAAGAACAGAAGGCTGAATTTTCAGTCCCCTGTTGACCTTACTCGTTAAAATCAATAGTTTCCAGTTCAAATGTACCTGTACATAATTTTACCATCAACGTTTCAACGTCAAATTAATAATTGGATAGACGTAAACACGTGTCATTATCGTTAGGCACAGGTAGGCACTACAGGCACCATAGGCGCTGCAGGCAGCTGGGTTATAGTTCTGTCAACGGAGGCTCAGATATGGCTCATCCAAACACGTGTTAAATTGACAATTCGTCCTGCGACAATTCATCCGGCGACAGTTCATCCTGCGACAGTTCAACCGGCCGACAGTTCATCCTGCCGACAGTTCATCCTGCCGACAGTTCATCCCGCCGACAATTCATCCGGCGACAATTCATCCTGCCTGATCATTTAGAAGATTTTTATTAAGTAAGTATGCAAAGAGGATATACGGCCGTACAACCAAAATCGATATACTTATATCTGAAGGCATCTTGAGTGGAAATCCGCTGTAAAAATATTTTACTAACAATAATTTCGACTCTCCGAAGAAGCATGCGTGAATATCAAAATACGACATACTTATACGTGCAGTCGGCTTAGCAAAGAACGGTAAAGATTCCTACTTGCATCTAATATAACTTTTTTATCTGAAATTAACACCATCTTTTTAGGGTGAATTGACTGATTTAAAAAAAAAACACAAGAGTCCCAACCGTCTCGAGCCAGTGAGTGCCAATGGCATCCCCAATTTTGGTATGGTGTGATGCTGAAGGTAGTGGTGAGGGGAAGGAGATGTGGAAAACGTATCTTCCTGGCTATTCAGATCTAGTCACCAAACACGGCTAGGTTAGGTTAGGTTAGGTTAGGTTAGGTCAGGTTAGGTTAGGTCAGGTCAGGTTAGGTTAGGTTAGGTTAGGTTAGGTTAGGTTAGGTTGTACGGCCGTATATCCTCTTTGCATACTTACTTGAAGAAAAAATCTTCTAAATGATCAGGCAGGATGAATTGTCGCCGGACGAATTGTCGGCAGGATGAACTGTCGGCAGGATGAACTGTCGCAGGATGAACTGTCGCAGGATGAACTGTCGCCGGATGAATTGTCGCAGGATGAACTGTCATGGAACCGTTAAATTAATTCATTCATTTTGGTTATCTACGTCAAATAATATGCAAAGGAAGCACAAGTTGGGAACAAAAGAATTGATTGTTTCAGAGTGATATACTTCACAGTGTTTGGCGCTCGTACTGCGACATCCAGTACCATTTATTGGATTGTCAACACCTTTGTCATGGGTCACCAAGTGGTTTGCTATATTTGGTGACTTAGCAAGGGTGCCCGGGTTCATGGGGTGAGGTTTTTCCGGATCTTGGCGGCGGATGCTTCTGCCCACCAACTGCGTGGCAAGCCGGATCGGGAGAGACTGGTTGAGAGAGACCGTTTGACTTCTCCAGCAGGACTCTCTCGGAACATAGCCTTGCACTGCAGTGGGAGGGATAGATTAATATGCCCGTCACTCCTATTGATCCCTGATTCCTACCCACCCCTGATGCCTTTTTCCTTCCTAGAACTTACTCTCCTTCCTTTCCTAAAAAAACCTTTTTTACAGCATCCCCAAAGATAATGGAAGGGATAATCAAAAAATACATTGTGTGTGCTCATACTAAGTACGAATCCAATAGTATTTACGCTTGCCAGCCGACGTTCCTCACGCTAGCTGACAGCCAGCCATCCGGCATTGCTTTAATTCGGTTTTGTTAAAGTAGATTTGTAACAAACTCCTCGTACGAAAACGGTTTTGCGTAAGGCACGGCGTCAGAATCGTACTCATAGTCGTATTCTTAAATTTCAACCGTACAGACGTTAGCGTAATAATACTATTCCGCAGTCTATTTAAGTATAGTTATAATCGCATTTATTTTATTGTTGTGTATTACAGGTATCACTTGTTAAATTTACATCTGTATTATAATTTTTTTAAATTGCTGCTTAGTCCTGTTTTTATTTTTTTTTTGTGTTCTAGTTTACATTCAGTTACTTTTATGTTTCTAAATACCTATCTGTGAAAATTAATAATTGCTCTGTTTTTTTGCCATCCTCTTATGTATATTTTGTTACTAAGACTGTTCATGTTCCTTAAATAAACAAATAAATAACGTCACATCATGCTTTTGCAACAAGTTGAAATAACGATATTTTCGGTGAACACTTGTTTCTGGTTGGAAGTACGACATCAGCAGTTAACCAACATAGTTAACGGGAACCCATTACAGAGATACATTAGAGGGCGTATATTGCAGAAAATAATCTGATAAGCGGCGCGGGCGGCGCCGGGGAAATCCTCTACTTATTTAAGCTTCGCATAAACCAGGCATCCAACCAACCCGGGGTCATGAACAGATCCAAAAATCTCAAGGTTTACGACATATGCTCTTTACATCTTTCATGTTTTTTTTTTAAAATTACTAGATTGAAATACTCAAGTACGCACGAACCGGGGGGCGTATTTACAATCCCTACCGCGATTCAGTCGCTTTAAATTTTCAGTATCAAAATTTAAATATTTAGAAATAAAATTATTAATTTCTAATATAAACATTGGAAAGATTATTTTATCTAGATTTTAGAACAATTTTTGTTTTTGCAAAGTGATAAAAAATTATCAATATAGAGGTGTATTTACAATATATGGGAATAATATTAAAATTTAAATATTTAGAAATAAAATTATTAATTTCTAATATATACATCAGAAAGATTATTTTATCTAGATTTTAGAACAATTTTTGTTTTTGCAATGTGATAAAAAATAACAATTTACATTTTAAATATAGAGGTATATTTAAAATGTAAATTGTCGTTACCGCGACTGAATCGGTATAGGTTTTGTAAATACGCAACCGGGGGTGTTGTAGCACAGATAACGTTACAATATCGGACCGATAGGCGTAACTTACGATGATTTTACATCGATATCCCGAGCACGGTTTCACTGTTGACAGTCGAACCGATATTGACAGGAATAAATAAGACATACATATTACCTGGCAACACTGGAGGTGTTTTTTATGAATTGACGTTCTGACGATTTTATATCATATATTCCTAGCACGGTTTCACTGTTAACAGCCGAACTGATATTGACAGGGAATAAACAAGACGTCACACATTCCGAAACGTCAGACTGCAAGCAATGTAGACAGTAAAAATATTAATAAATTGGAAATGTAGCATTGAAATACTAACCTAAGTATGCATTGGCAGTCCGCATTTACTTTTTGTCACTAAACCTCTTGTTTGCCAGGGAAGGCCAGGAAAAAAATAATGTAACATAAAAAATAAAATGAAAAATAAATAAATAAAAAATAATGCAAGCGATTCTGACCGTGTTCTTCATATACTTTCTTTATACATAAGGGTCAAAATCGCGTGTAAAATCTCATGACACACCGGTGCAGGAGCGGCAAATGAGGGATTTTAGTTCTTGACGTCTTTAATTATATTTCAACCGCTTTACTTTCTATTAGAATTTGAAATTAAAACACTTTTGTACTTTCTTCCACTAATTTATATTTCACCAGGACCGGTTTCATCCTATTACGAACATTTTCAGACTGGTAGTTGAAATTCTTATGGTACGGTATTTATACAATGTTGTGTACCCCTGCCTAAGAGTGTATAAATACCGTAGCATAAGAATCTCAACTACCAGTCTGATAATGTCCGTAATAGGATGAAACCGGTCCTGGTGAAATATAAATTAGTGGAAGAAAGTACAAAAGTGTTTTAATTTCAAATTCTAATACAATGGAATTCCACCACGAATTAAGGTAAGGCCACACTGAGCCCACGCAACGCCACGCCACGTGGGTAGACGTCACCATTTCCATATATGGACTGCTTACCATCCACACATTTTCTATGGAAACGGGTGCTTTAGAAACATACTAGCCCCACGCAATGCAAACCGACGCCCCCTACGCTACGCGGACCTGCCGCAGCCAGATCGGCGTGGGCCATGTGGAAGGTGGAGGGGGTATGGTCACGCCTACTACGAGATGATTTTACATCTTTTTGGTGTTATCTGAGCATCTAACGTTGTTTCGCTATATCTATGGTTGTTTTTTTGACAGATATTATTCAAAAATGGATGACGAACAGTTTATTGAAGCTTTTAGACGGCACGAAGTTATTTATAAAATCAAATTACAGGATTATAGAGATTCTGCATACGCAGTGCAACTTGGGAAGAAATTTCAGCCATTTATGGCATGATTTTCAATATTATACCCCTATAATGAATGTCAATCAAACTTTAGATCTTTCTCTGGTCCCAATTGACTTTCGAAGATGTGTGTTTTCTTTTTTTATGTCATATTCAATAATTCAATTATGCCGTGAAGCTCTTCAAATACTCATACGGAAGTACATGAAGAATCGTCCGTCATCAGATTCTAGTTCCTTTACTAAAGTATGGAACTCTCCAAACATTTGTCTTTGTTTGTTAATGTTGTGGACCCAAATACTTCTCACTTTTTTTCTTTTTACGAGAATATTGATTTAACAATAATAATCGTAGCAAATCATCTTCAAATTCACTTTCAAGATATGGCAAAGCTGTCATCTGCTAAGAGAATCACATAAACATAACCTAAAAAATAAATGTCAAATGTGTCAAATCAAACGCGCCTGCGCACAACCACAGACCCCTTGTCACGTGGTCACAGCGACGCGTACGTACGTCTGGCCAGTGTGAACGGTACAGGAACGTTGCGTGGCGTTGCGTCTGCTCAGTGTGATCCTTGCTTTATCAGTGCAAAAACTAGACGCTTTACTTTCTCATAAAGTGATCGCGTCTTAGACGAATTACTCTAGTCTACGTATCAGGTAAACGAAATCCTTTAATTCGAAGAGCTTCGCCAGTTCAATTTGGTTCATTAATAATACAGTCATTTTGCTTAACGAATGAAATGATTAAAAAATATGTGTATATTGACACTTATTTGATCGGAGACAGCGCTAAAATTTATCAATCGTCCGTATAAATAATTGCTGTCAATTGTTGACCGTGCTCGCAAATATTGATGATTGACCAAAGATGACGGATTTAGTCAATATCGTATTGATATCGATTTGGGTTTATTCATACCCCACCAACCCAACAGTGTTTAGAATTTAACTATTCTCTTACATTATCATAATCAATATGTCAAATTATACGAGGGCTGTCCATAAAAAAAGGTCTCCAAGGTGCTGCGGTCACGAGGAACAATTTTACGCAAGATCCGGCAACACTGGCGGGTAGCCTGGTTTCCCTACACCCAATCCCCACCACGCTGCACTCTCTGCGACCCTTAGCCTCGGCGTGGCAGCCGTTCGCGATGGAGCTTCCGCTCGCCGCACCCGCCAGGTGTGAATTACATTCTATAATTAGTTTTTTGTGCAAAGAACAAAACACCGATGGAAATTCATCCTCAGCTATATGAAGTGTACTGAAAAGCGACACTAAAAAGAGACAAACACATGCATCTAAAGGATTTAGCCTGCGAGAGAATGAGATAGAATAATCGGTCTCCTCTTCGTGCGCTTCTTAGCCTCCCAACTCTTGTCTACTTTAGTTTTCTAAAGGTTTCACTTCTACCGCGTGTAAACTGCACACTCTGATATATTATGCTGTTTAATTATTATTATTATTACGCGTGACAGCTATTTCGCCTTCCGAATGAATCGTCAAACTGTGGTGCGACACTTACATACGATCAATTTATATTCTATATGCTTCTTCAAATTGAACTTGATAACAATAAATAAGTTTACATAACACTAGATAAAGCACTCGGCGATGCCCGAGCTTTTTTCTGCTTTAAGAGGTGGGAAAGGAATCTCATGCAGACAGCGACCTTTCTCTCGTTTTGAAGGTCAACTGTGCAAAATTTCTAATCTCCGAATAAAATTGTATAGAACAAACAGCGTGAAAGTACAAATAATAACTTCTGCCGGATCTGCCCTAAAGCTGAAGTCACAAGGTTCACTCGGATGAAGGTTTACTCGATGAAATGTTCCATTCTCGTTTCACCGAGTGTTCACACGGTTCCTTCGAAGGAAGAGTTCACTCGACATTCTCGCTGCGAAGTCGTCGAGAGTAGTCGCGGCCGCATTGGAATTCGTCCGGCGCTGACGGCTATGTTCGGGAATATTTACGATTTCAATTGACATTTCCGATAACGTCGAACTAAATTACCAGAAATTGGCGATTCTTGTAAACAGTAAATAAATTTCAGCACCATAAAATGAACATATGGTTAAATAATAACCTGAAAACTGATATCTACCACTATTTTTGCACCATGAAAATATTTTTATTCCAAAATAGGCCTCGGCTTGCAATAAAATCCATATAAATGGAATATTTATTAACGTATCCAAAAACTAAAAACTGTTTTGGAAAGGTGATGAAATATGCTTCCAAAATTTATTATTAGAAATAACCACCTAATTTTTTAAATAGAGTAATTTTTAATATAAACTTTTAAAAGTTTAAAAAATGTCTCTCCTTGCTTTTTATTCTAACTAAAATTACTGGTTAACAAAAGAAATATAAAAACACACACTTATTTTGTTAGACAAATAAATTATAAACGTTTCTGTCATCTCACTTTTTTATCGTTTCGTATAAAAATAATTCATAAAAAATTCACAATGTTTCATAATTTTTTTTCAAATTCGATCAGAAACTTTGGTTCCATAGAAGTGTACATTCGTATTCGTTTGTGGTTAATCGTTATATTGAATATATAGAGCATTATTTTCTCTTTCCAATACCGTTTAGATCATATTTTTCACTATGATAGTAAGGGAGAAACAACGATTTCTATTAGACGTGTAGGAGTTATTTCGAAAAGCGAACTAAACGGAGCATTTTGACGTTTAAGCCACTCCGGCTACTCGTCCTCACGCCAGAACATTTCGGCCGACTAATTTTCGAGTGAAAGACTGTTCACTTGAGTGTTCACACACATCATTCGCGTCACTTGATGTTAAATTCCGGTTGCGAGTGAACAGTGCCGAAGGAAGCATTCCAACATTGTTGGAATGCTTCATTCGGAACTGTCTCTATTCACTTTCGTGTTCACACGGTTCATTTCGAGGGAAAGAGGCGGAATGAAATCACGAAATGAACGATAAATGAATGGTGTGAATGGGCTATAAAGCTGAAGTCACAAGGATCACTCGGATGAAGGTTTACTCGATGAAATGTTCCATTCTTGTTTCACCGAGTGTTCACACGGTTCCTTCGAAGGAAGAGTTCACTCGACATTCTCGCTGCGAAGTCGTCGAGAGTAGTAGCGGCCGCATTGGAATTCGTCCGGCGCTGACGGCTATGTTCGGGAATATTTACGATTTCAATTGACATTTCCGATAACGTCGAACTAAATTACGAGAAATTGGCGATTCTTGTAAACAGTCAATAAATTTCAGCACCATAAAATGAACATATGGTTAAATATTAACCTGAAAACTGATATCTACCACTATTTTTGCACCATGAAAATATTTATATTCCAAAATAGGCCTCGGCTTGCAATAAAATCCATATAAATGGAATATTTATTGACGTATCCAAAAACTAAAAACTGTTTTGGAAAGGTGATGAAATATGCTTCCAAAATTTATTATTAGAAATAACCACGTAATTTTTTAAATAGAGTAATTTTTAATATAAACTTGTAAAAGTTTAAAAAATTGCTCTCCTTGCTTTTTATTCTAACTAAAATTACTGGTTAACAAAAGAAATATAAAAATACATACTTATTTTGTTAGACAAATAAATTATAAACGTTTCTGTCACCTCACTTTTTTATCGTTTCATATAAAAATAATTCATAAAAAATTCACAATGTTTCATAATTTTTTTTTCAAACTCGATCAGAAACTTTGGTTCCATAGAAGTGTACATTCGTATTTGTTTGTGGTTAATCGTTATATTGAATATATAGAGCATTATTTTCTCTTTCCAATACCGTTTAGATCATATTTTTCACTATGATAGTAAGGGAGAAACAACGATTTCTATGAGACGTGTAGGAGTTATTTCGAAAAGCGAACTAAACGGAGCATTTTGACGTTTAAGCCGCTCCGGCTACTCGTCCTCACGCCAGAACATTTCGGTCGACTAATTTGAGAGTGAAAGACTGTTCACTTGAGTGTTCACACACATCATTCGCATCACGTGATGTTAAATTCCGGTTACGAGTGAACAGTGCCGAAGGAAGCATTCCAACATTGTTGGAATGCTTCATTCGGAACTGTCTCTATTCACTTTCGTGTTCACACGGTTCATTTCGAGGGAAAGAGGCGGAATGAAATCACGAAATGAACGATAAATGAATGGTGTGAATGGGCTATAACGACGGATACTGCAACGCTGTCCGAAACGTTGGCTAAAGAAGAAGGTAGCGCCACACTGCATAACACCCCAAAAACAAATAAAGAAAATACTTTTGGCTGTGAAAATCTAAAAACGTATCTACAAATAATATGTTCGTGACATACTGATTTACATTCACATAAAAGAAAAATTCTAAAATATTTATGGAATCTTTGGGGGCCGATCCAATCTAACCCATACAAAAAAACACAATCCAATCGTCTTCCAAATAATAAAATACGAGGGTCAGTCAAAAAGTAATGCCTTCTATTTTTTTCTACTTAAATAAAGTTGTTCCTTCTTCTACAATCTGCTTTTTGGTCAACAGGTGGCAGCACTGCAGTCGTTTGCAAAATGGCCAATATCGATGTTCGTATTAATCAGCGTTTTATAATTGATTCTTGACTGTAGAATGTGAAACGCCCATTCGCATTCATGAAAGACTGAAAAATTTGTACCACGATACAACAGTGGATGTCAGCTCTTCTGAATTCTAGCCGATGGGTTCGTCGCTGAACGAAGCTGAAGGACAAACACCGCTGACTAACGAAAAGCAGAGCGGCAGGCCGCTGAGTGCAGTGACTGCACTCAACATTGTGCGAGTTGATGACATCATTCGTCGAGACCCCAGATAACTACAGATGTCACTTTCTCTCCCTCAGTAAAGGCAATGTGAGACGATTATTCAACAAAAGTTTTTGCAAGGTGGGTACCAAGAAAGTTAACCGTCCAGAATAAAGAAACGAGAAAAACAATAGCCTCACAACACTTGCAGCCTTAGTTTCTGGAAAAAATTGTGACCGGAGACCAAAAGATGGGTTAATTGTTTCGAACCTGAATCAAAGAGGTAGTCAATTAAATTGTATCACACAAACTCACCAAGGACAAAATAAATCAAATGGTGATCGGCGGGGAAAGTTATGGCGATGGTGTTCTCTTCTCTTGCTTTTTACAACACTGTGATACAAGCCCTTGTTAAAAGATAGACCAAAGCTGTGGAAACGGACGAAGATTGTATTGAAAAGTTACGAATTAATCGTCAATAGTGTGGTTTTCAACACACTAGAAAAAAAATAGGAGATATTACTTTTTGACTGACCCTAGTATATTATTACAATTGTATTCCTACCAATACATTTGAGAAGAGTCGCAGATGGTTACTGTAAAAGACATGTGGCGACACATCATTGTGAACTTCGCCACCAAAAGAGGAATCGAGAAACATCTCCTAATATCCGCGCGCATCGGCAAACCTACTTGCCTAGGTACCTTCGTACCTATACTGGCCGCGATGTACTTTCTCGCCTCCCGTGCCAGCCTGACGATAATAATATCGCCCCGCCTAGAAAGGTCTCGAGTCAGCACCGTACAATATCTGTACGGCGCCGAATATTCTCGTCAATTGCCGAGGTGGCTCGTATTACCTACCGTGAGGTAGTTACTCTACGGCGGCTATATAAGCAGCCGATCGCTCGCCCGCTGCAGTTCAGTCCAGTTCAGTCTCACACTTACAGTCGGCCAATATCTCAACATGTAACAAGTGCTCCTGCATGGCACACATCCAGGGCAGCTTCCCGAGGTCCATCACCACGTCTCAGCTACAAGGCCCATCGTGTCTTCAGCTCCTGAGATCAGCTACATCCCGCGACTCACAAGGTTTGCGTCACCTCCAGTCCGGGGATCAGCTCACCACTTCATGGCACCCCGAAGCCCACCGTGCTTCGCTGCCATGGAACGCGCTCCGCCTCGCCAGGACTACCTGCTGGTGGCTCAGCTCACCGAGCCACACACCGTTTACCTCCGCGACTTAAAGCGTCGAGCAACGGCCTGGAATATAGGTCATCTCCACCGCCATGGTGTCGAGCAACTCGCTGACCTTCACCACTTCATCTCCATCACTCCGTGCGCCTGCAGAATCTCATCACGGCACCCCGCATTACATCATGTTACCGACCACCGACCATCTGCTACGTAGCCCAATAAACGACTGACTCACACTTCGACATGACGCCTTTCATTTCTGTCTCCCGCTCCCTCAGACACGTCTCTCGTATACAGGCGAAGGTTGGGAAATATGGGACGATCAAATCACTTAGATTGACGTCTTGAACCGAGTAGAGAGGCGAGGTGAATTTATTGAGGATATCGGCACGAAATGTAGAATATGTCAGTCGTAATACAACACGAGATGAAACAGAAAAGGTCGTAAAAGAAACGGTTGAGGGATATTACAGAATTGACGAGATAATTACGATCGAGTGAATCACTTTTTTGTGAAACAAACGATCAAAAAGGAAAATCGAGGATAAAAATGTCTGTTTCTATGAAGAATTTGAATACTGTGGGTAAATCAATTTGGGAGGCGGGTACGGATACCGCCGCTCATGGAACCTTTTATTGGATAACTAACACTCATATCGTAGGTCACCCCAAGTGGTTCGCTAGGTTTGGTGACTTAGCAAGAGTGTCCGGTTTCATAGGGTGAGATTTCGACTAAGTTTTGGCGGCGAATGTGTTTGCCTACCTACTGCATGGCTGACCGGATCGGGAGAGACTGGTTGAGGAAGACCTAACCTAGAACTCTTCAGCAGAACTCTCGACCGTGCACGGCAGTGGGAGGGATGGATTCATACGTCCGTCATTCCTGGAAACATTAACCCCAGATTCCTACATACCCACTCCTTATACCTGTGTTCCTTCCCAGAACGCCCTCTTCTCCATTTCTCTAAAAACAACCTGCACACAGCATCCCAAGATGATAACACAAGCCTTCAGAGATATTTTATTTCCTCAGAACGTCCTGTGTGGAGCTAACGTAAACTAATTTATGCAAATAACAATCACACAAAAATGAAAAACCGCGTTAAAAAAAATTGCATACTTATACCTCGAATAATATGTCAGTAAAAACTATTTTAGGTCCTGTTTGTGTGTTTATATACAAGCGGGTTAGCTGGTTTTTATATATATCACAACTAATTAAGTCTTATTAAAAAGTTATAAAATACATTTATCGTACATTAAACCCTTTAATCAAATACGTTGATTAATAGTTCGCATTTACTGAAACAATTTATATACGAGTAGCTTAATGTCGTTAGTAATGGTGGGTAATAAATTAAGATTGGATTATATCTTAGACGAAGTTAATTTGAGTCACATGACTAATTAATCGTAAAACGCCCTTGGGGAGCTTTTCTGCAAAACGGTTTAATGGCAAACAAATATGGAATCAATTAAATAAAAACCAATCACTTTGTATACACCAAAAATCAGAGTGTGTAATTCATACGCGGTAAAATTGAAACCTTCAGAAAACTAAAGCAGACAAGAATGGGGAGGTTACGAAGCACCGCACAAAGAGGAGACCGATTATTCTATCGCGTTCTCTTGCAGGCTAAGTCCTACAGATGTATGTGTTTATTTCTTTCTTGTGTCGCTCTTTCGTTTCATCGAGTATCAAATCACAACGGTGCTAAAAAAGTTTACACTTCAAAAAAATATTTTGTTATTAATAATATTTAATTGTCTGTTAAAACTTTTCCTAATTTATGAATTTTTACGTTATATGTATAATTGTAAACCAATCATTTATGTAAAAGTTTTAACCCTTTATTTATCTCAAAAGAATGATTTGTTTCCAAAATGTGGTTAGCAAATTCAGAATAATAATTATTGTTTAAGAGGGCATTACCAGAGAAAGCCGGAAATACGTCATTTTCAAAAAAGTTTTTAGACGTATTGACTCTTTTCAACAAAAAATTATAAATGGATTTCGAAATATTGTTCTTTTATCTAGCATTCGTATGTAACAAATTTTTAGAATTTTTTTTAATTTTTAGTATAATAAGGGTATTCCATAGGTCGTTGGCAGATTTGTTAAATTTTCAAAAAAGTTTTTGTATTATACCACACCCATTACAAATAATGTAATCATGCAGTAAAATAAATCAATACATTATCTAGCAGAGTTATGTATTAGAATTTTAATTTTAGTTTCAATAAAATCATTAAAAAATATGTACGTACATGTGTTTCTTGACGAAAATTGGTCCATTTGTGTATTTATTTGCGCACTTACAAACTAATATATTTCAGATTTTTTTAACATTCTTATTAAATTTAGACATTATTTAAAAATGATAAATACTTACAATCAAAAAATAACTACAAAAAGTACACTATTTTAATAGTTTTATGATCACGCCTTTCAGCATTTTTGGATGAAGGTATAAATTAAAGCTAATTTGGATTGAAATAAATTCGATATTGAGTTATAATTTAAAAAAGCTGGTACGGAGAATAATTAATCTTTCTCATTGATTCTGCACGATCGGAAGAACAACTTTCGACGAAATGTGGATTTTCGTCCGCTGGCTGGTTAAACGCTCTTAAACATATTATTATTTCTAAACATGTTGATTTAAATAATAAGTGGTGTAAAAACAAAGTGATTTCTTTTCATTTAATTAAAAGGTCGCCACAAAAGAATTTGCGAAAGTAAAATATTGATTCATTCTTATTATGCTTACTTACATCATAATAAGTTATTTTCTCTTGTGTTAAACTTGAACTAAGGCGGAAATTAGCTTTCCTTCCCGTTACGTTTCCTAACGATTATAATATTCACAATAAGAATTAAGGGAAGTACACGTAGAACAAGGATAAGCTTTAGTTATGTTATGAGCTTTTCGGTGGGTGGCTTTATACAGAGAGCTTCGGAGCAAGGAAGTGTTTCATTCTTAATGTCTGAAGCAATGTATTTTCTCTCCCAACTTGAGATTGTATTTTCGGAGGAAATATATTATTTTATTTTATTTGTGCTTTACGTAAGTTCAGAGGAGAGGGGAGAGACGAAACTATAAGGAAAGATTTAAATACTCGTAGCATTCTTACTTGGCTTTAACACTTTCCTTTAAGTTTCAATGAGCCCTTTTAAAATTATCGAGACGGCATAAAAAAGGCAATAAACATACGTTCCTTATCACAAAAATTCTGCAGCTCTTTCAAAAGATGAGATACACAATGTTCGTAGGTCTGTTTCCTCCCAAGGGAAAAATTTTAAGAAAAAAAGTCATAATTTTTTGCATCTCTCTCACACACCACACCGTGACGTCTCTGTAAATCCCTACTTCGATAATAATTTTGAAGATATGGAATATAGTTAACCCTTCAAATAATAAGAAAATAATTTTCTGTCAAATTTTGCCTGTCAAGGTTTGCGCGCAAAATTCCTGGTTCTTCCCATGCATTTTAAATGTTCCTATTTATTGATTTTTTTTAACGTTTTTGCAAAAATAAAAATTGTTCTAAAACTTAGATAAAATAATCTTTATTAGAAATCAACATTTTTGTTTCTAAATATTAAAATTTTAATATTGGAAATGTAAATTGACTAAAAAATGCATACCTGCGAATATTTGAATTAAAGTAATTAAAATAGAATAAACTTCAAATTTTAAATTCAGATTCCTTTTCTAAACAAAATTTGAAATAAAACTGTCACCTCAATTTTTATCACTTTCATACAATTTTATTTTAAAATTAAATGTGGGTTACGTCACAAATAGGCGCAAAATCAAACCGTCACTTTTGATCAGGTTTGTAAAATATCTGAACAACCTAGCTCATATAATTCTAAGACAATGAGAAGCATTATTTCTTTCCGTTTCTAACATAAAAGAAATCACAAATATTCGCATTACAGAAAGAGAGATATCTAACTTTTAATAATGCACGGTCGCTCTGGGACAATCTGGGTCTCCTGTTATTATAACGGCATATGATGTTTTGGGACAACTTGGGTCTCCTGTGATTAAACGGGTTAAGGCCCCGCAGATGGAGCGATACGAAATTATGAATATTAGAGGAGCGCGCTAGTATTTAAACCGACAAAATCGATGCGAAAATTGCGAAAATGTTTAATAAAACACGACTCGTTTAAAATAAAGCAACAATCTCGCGGGCATTGTCTTAAACAGATTTAAAGAAACACTGTGAATTTTTTCATACATATAACTTGTAAAATAACTGAAACAAACGTGTTTATAATAATTTTTGGAGCATACTTCGCGATTTTTTTCTATCGAGGGAATTTTATATAATTTGCGTTGATATTATCTTCAAAAATAAAATTTATTTTTTAAGAGCAAATTGTTTGTAATAATCAAATTAATTATTCACAGTTTCACAAGTCACGTAATAAATACAATTTTCAAGCTGAAAATAGTTGCTATGAACTAGAGATTTATGAAAAACCATAAATACATGACATCAAGTTAGTCAAGTTACACCGCAAGTTAGTTTTTTTTCAGCTATGTTTTTATGACATCACACGAAGAGATTTTGAAAATGTATAGTTAACCCTACCACGGCGAAAAAGAGAAATTCCAACCATTCACTTTTTCTCTAAATTTAAATTTTCTTTCATAAGAAGTAGACAATTTTACCTATTTATCTTTCTTGAGAATTCTAATATAAAACGCAATTCGTTTTGGTCTTCTAGTATATTACTTATTCTAGGCGTGAAAGCCGTTTTGCCCTTCAAAAGCATTACACAAATTCAAAGGGCGAAATGGCTGTCACGCGTAAAAGTAATAAACTTCCAGAACTTATTTGTATCTTTTTTGTCAGTTTTATAGAAGATTTAAGGCTACATGGCACATTAACGAAATATTTTAATGAAAATCCCAGTTTGAAGACATCTTTTGAACAGAGAAATATTAAATTTCGTGCAACGAAAATGTATAATGCTCTACCAAAACAAACCAAAAATGTATGTTTTCTTGGAAAGTCTTATACCGTCACGAATATAGGTAATAGGGACAAAAATCGACTGGCAAACGGAACCTAGAGGTCACGATTTCAAACAATTAATGATTTTGATTTATTTTGTGAGAAAGAAACAAAGTTAATAATTGAAAACCGTCAAAGATAATTTTAGCCATAAAATTGTATTTTTAAAAAGTTTTCTTTTACATTAAAGCGGCCTACACAAGACACTGCATGTAGTGACTGCGGCAGTGACTGCAGAGAGTGTGGGTTTGAGCGAACTAGCGCTATCTCGTTCTAGCGGCCCTTTAACAAACGAGACAGCGCTAGTTCGCTCAACTCCACGCTCTCTGCAGTCACTGCCGCAGTCATTACATGCAGTGTCGTGTGTAGGCCGCTTATCTCCACACAGGAGGTCCTGAGGAAAATAATTTCCCTCAGAGCCTATGTCATCTGGGATGCTGTGTGGAGGGTCTTTTTGAGGAGAGGAAGGAATGAACATTGGTCTTGAAGAGACTCATGTTGCAGGAAGGAGGAAACACAGAGGCCGGCAAATCGTTCAACAGTCGAGCTGTTGAACACAAGAACGAGTCGAAGAAACAACCCGTTCTCATGTGACAAATGTCAACCGTGTACAAATGTTGGGCTCCCGTTTGGCATGTTTCGCGACTATGCACCGGTGCCGAAGGGATCAATGACGCTAGTTCCTCGGAGAATCTTCCATTGTATTACCGGTAGAACAAGGATAGCATTCCCACCCGACTCCTGTGCTCTAAAGATTGCAATCCGTTTCTATCAAACGGACCGCCCGTTTCTGCACTGTTTCTGCATTTTCCAGGTATTTTGGAGCTCCAGACCAGAGATGGCTGCCAAATTCAACCGTGGGGCGCACTTGTCATTTGTACAGGGTTAGCAGTTGTGTACTATTAAAGTATCTGCAGGCCCTGTACAGTACGCACAGTACAGCCCCCATACCTGAGTTGTTTCTCATATGCATTCAGACATTTCTAATGAAAAAATAATTTTTTTAGCAGTGTGCGCTTTATCTTTTATAAAGTAATTAACAATTTTAATTTAATTCTACTGAGCGGAAAGGGTCGGAAAGACTTTAATTTATCCAAAGCATTTTTTCCGTATTTATAATGTTAACCGATTGTAGTAAAATAGTGATTCAGCACAACTTCACGTTGAAATTATTGTAAAAACATGACTGAGAGAAGAGAGTGATAAAATCAACTTGCATTATAAAGTCAATGTAAAGAAAAATATAGACTAAAGATATAAAAACTACAGGCCGCCTCAGAACACGAAACCGAAGTGAGGAGGACTGTGAAAACTGTAAAATTATTCTTATATAATGCTGTATGCTTACTTCACGAAAAGCATTGCCATAAAAACTAATAAAAAAAATATCTAGTTGAGTAGCATACAATAATGTCCAAATTACATGACAGAGCTCAGCGTTTCGATGGGAGACCACTGACCTTTATGTACTCCTAAAATTAGAACCTACGTACACTCGAAATGGATAAAAATAAAACGTACCTGTAATTAAACATTAATGACGTCATAAGCATTACAGGTATGAGTAGGTACCTAATGAAGTATCTTAAATACTTGACACGGGTAGGAATCTATAAATAGGGTTTAAATTCAGTATTTTATTATTTTATTCAAAATACGTAACTCTAAATTTGACTGTTGCGAACTTCAGCAACTCATAAACTTACGAATACCGACAGTAACTACACGACAAAATACACTATTCTACTGTAGCATTCATAAGCGGAACTACATTGTCCACTCTCCGATATAACGATATCAGTAGGTGATATTGACATATTTAACATAAACTTGACGAATTTTGTTGATCTTTGGATGGTTGGTATTGTATCGTGAACATTATAAAATAGAATACATATATATTTAAGAATTTGCGAAATTACATAACATTAAAATTTTCTCCATCCATTGAAACGATGGCCAAGAAAACCCTGGAAGGGTGAAGGAAAACGCATAAAAAAATTAAAAACTCTCTTGTAAATTTTGTCCTTGGTAACAAGTGGAGCGTTTTATATTTGGTTATTCCCATCAAGTGTCTCTGGAAGCTAATCGAATTCCCGACGCTTGATGTTTTTGAAGAGGAAACAGCTTATGTCCATCATTTGGACCAGCCTATTGTTGATAATCCGACATGACCAGGAAATCATCCAAACGTCAATTGCTTTCATTCGGTTCTGATGACCCTTGATAGGCTACTTTCAAAGTTCACAGATCACGCCCGCCTAGCAACACGGATCAAACGTAACACCGGATGAACTTCGTATTTAAATGTTTGGGGACCCATTTCTCTGTACGTAAAGGGTATAATACTAAAAAGAATTCTCAAGGCTCTGCAACCGGGCCCGAAAAGAAGAAGATGGAGAGATACGAAATTACGAATGTTAGAGGAGAGCGCTAACATTTACGGCGACAAAATTGATGCGTAATTGCGAAAATGTTTAATAAAACACAACTCGTTTAAAATAGAGCAAAATCTCGCGGGCATTATCTTAAACAGCATTTAAAGAAACACTGTTTTTTTCATACGTATAACTTGTAAGGGAACGTACCCATACTACGTGACCAACTTTTCGCAATTTTTAACCCCCCCCCCCCCCTCCCCCCCCTCCCCCCCCCGGTGACCAAAATCCTAAGCAACCCGCCGCTCATTTGAATGGAGCGTGACATTTTGAAGACCCCCCCCCCCTAAACGTGTCACGTAGTATGGGTACGTTCCCTAAAATAACTGAAACAAATGTGTTAATAATAATTTTTGGAGCATACTTTGCGATTTTTTTCTATCGAGGGAATTTTATATAATTTGCGTTTCGGCGCGGGCAAAGTCTAGATATTATCTTCAAGAATAACATATATTTTTTTAAGAGCTTTAAAACTTACCGTGTTTAAGGGAAATATGTAATAAATCGGTACAAATCCGGGTTGCGAGCCCTTAAGCTGCTCGTTCGTAGATGGCATACACCAACAATTATGTAATGGTCCGTGATTTTTCGGTGATCGGACAACTCAGAATGAAATCAATTAAACACCTCCTTTGAAAAGTCATTAAATGATGAAAAAAATATATAAAAAAATGGTTATAAAGGTTACGTTAGGTCAGGTTATGGACTATTTTTCAATTTTTATTTTCATAGCTTTTAATGACATTTCAAAGAGGTGTTGAGTTGACTTGATTTTGAATTGGCATGGAACCGATTTTTTACAGGTCTATAAAAAAATGTTGACGCTCAGCCAAACAAGGTTTATTAGTAAAACTAGTAAATTAACAAAATTTTTAGGAAAGCGCTATATTTTGTTACTTTAATCTTGTATATCTTTAAAATAAATGGCTGGACGATAAATTACAATCAAACGTTCTACCTTAGTTCCTGAACAAAATTCAGAAGGACGATTAAGTAAGTGAGGTCCTACGACGAAAGAGAGAGTACGAAAACAGTATGCAATATAGTTGTGAATGATGAATACTTGGAGCAGGTGGATGAGTTTGTTTATTTGGGAAGTATGTTTACGAGAGATGGGAAGGCTGATAGAGATATTGAAAGAAGGGTGAATGCAGGTAACTCTATTAATGGAGGACTGAACGCCGTTGGCAGCAACAAAAAACTGTCCAAAGACGCGAAACTAGCCGTCCATAATGGAGTACTGGTACCTACCCTGATGTATGGCAGTGAGGCATGGAACTGGCAGAGGAAGGATGAAAGTAGACTGAACGCTGTAGAAATGAGATCCCTGAGGCGTATGTGTGGTAAAACCATGTATGATCGTGTGAGAAATGTGGAAATCCGCAAAGAATGCAAGGCTGATGTAAGCGTGATGAGTAAGATCAAGAAAGGAACGCTCCGATGGTTTGGGCATGTAGAGCGAATGAACGAGGAAAGGAGTGTAAGGAGAATATATGAAGCAAATGTGAATGGTAGAAGAAGTCGAGGACGCCCAAGAAAGACATGGCACGACCAAGTGAATCAGATACTTGAGTCGGGCCATGTCAAGAGTCAGAATAATAGAAGAGAATGTATGAGACGTTGTATGAATGTAAACGAGGCAAGGAATGTGTGCCAAGACCGGGATGTTTGGCGGTCCGTCCTCTCTGCCTACCCCTGCGGGGAAACGGCGTGATGGTTAGTTAGTTAGTTAGTTAGGTCCTACGACTGTAATATACCTCTCAGGTGCCGCTGGAGTCCTAATGAATGGCCTTTCACTGGGTTTAGTGACCTCACTCCAAATTAAGTCAAAGGTTTGGAATAAACCAACTTTAGGGCGATATCTTGGCACGCATTAGTGAGGTCAACTGAAGGGAGGGTTAAATTTAGTGTTCAATTAATCCATTCATAAATTGAGAGAAATTCTTCTTAATGTTGTTGCTTTATCTTTAGATATACTGTTGCTTATAGCTATGTTTTAACATAATTCTAATGAGGTTAAATTAAAAAAATATATTATTGATGTAATGCTAATGAGGTTACGAGTATATAATATATAAAACTAAGTCGGGTTAGTTACACCATTTATAACTCAAGAACGGATGGACCGATTTTTATGATCTTTGATTTGTTGGATTTGTCTTCGCCCCGAATAGCAGATTAGCTTTTAAAACTTCAGAAAAATTTACGAGAATAAAAGTTATGAAGAAAATTATTTTCCTCAAACATTTTCTATGGAACGAATTCGCACCTTTTGAAAAAGCTGCAGGAATAGTGTGATAAGTATAATTTTCTTACACACTGTCAACAGTCGAAAATGGGACAAAGGGCGAACGTATGTCTGCACTCCTCCATAGGAAAAATACAATAATTTTAATAAATCTCCCTCAGACGTATAAAGAAAAAGACACGCAATTCCAATAAGTAAGTGGAAAAGTAAGAAAATCACAAAAATTATAAATCCGTACACAACATTATCTCTGATACTGACAAAAACAAAACACTGTCAGTTGTGCATCGATAATTGCTTAAATGTGTAATTTTTTACATATTACAAACGGAATTTAATTCAGCTAATAAGTCAACACAGCAGTTATTGATTCTGATGCGGTACAAAGTTCGCCGGGTCAGCTAGTTAAATATATAATATTGACGTAATGCTAATGAGGTTAAATTAAAAATATACCTAATATTGACATAATGCTAATGAGGTTAAATTAAAAATATACCTAATATTGACATAATGTCAATGAGGTTAAATTAAAAATACAATATTTATGTAATGCTAATGAGGTAAAATTAAAAACATAATATTGACATAATGCCAATGAGGTTAGATTAAAAATATAATATTGACATAATGCCAATGAGGTTAAATTAATAATATAATATTGACATAATGCTAATGAGGTTAAATTAGAAATACAATATTGACATAATGCCAATGAGGTTAAATTAATAATATAATATTGACATAATGCTAATGAGGTTAAATTAGAAATACAATATTGACATAATGCTAATGAGGTTAAATTAAAAATATAATATTGCCATAATGCTAATGAGGTTAAATTAGAAATACAATATTGACATAATGCTAATGAGGTTAAATTAGAAATACAATATTGACATAATGCTAATGAGGTTAAATTAATAATATAATATTGACATAATGCTAATGAGGTTAAATTAAAAATATAATATTGCCATAATGCTAATGAGGTTAAATTAGAAATACAATATTGACATAATGCTAATGAGGTTAAATTAAAAATATAATATTGCCATAATGCTAATGAGGTTAAATTAGAAATACAGTATTGACATAATGCTAATGAGGTTAAATTAAAAATATAATATTGCCATAATGCTAATGAGGTTAAATTAAAAATACAATATTGACATAATGCTAATGAGGTTAAATTAGAAATACAATATTGACATAATGCTAATGAGGTTAAATTAATAATATAATATTGACATAATGCTAATGAGGTTAAATTAAAAATATAATATTGCCATAATGCTAATGAGGTTAAATTAGAAATACAATATTGACATAATGCTAATGAGGTTAAATTAGAAATACAATATTGACATAATGCTAATGAGGTTAAATTAGAAATACAATATTGACATAATGCTAATGAGGTTAAATTAAAAATATAATATTGCCATAATGCTAATGAGGTTAAATTAGAAATACAATATTGACATAATGCTAATGAGGTTAAATTAAAAATATAATATTGCCATAATGCTAATGAGGTTAAATTAGAAATACAATATTGACATAATGCTAATGAGGTTAAATTAAAAATATAATATTGCCATAATGCTAATGAGGTTAAATTAGAAATACAATATTGACATAATGCTAATGAGGTTAAATTAGAAATACAATATTGACATAATGCTAATGAGGTTAAATTAATAATATAATATTGACATAATGCTAATGAGGTTAAATTAAAAATATAATATTGCCATAATGCTAATGAGGTTAAATTAGAAATACAATATTGACATAATGCTAATGAGGTTAAATTAAAAATATAATATTGCCATAATGCTAATGAGGTTAAATTAGAAATACAATATTGACATAATGCTAATGAGGTTAAATTAAAAATATAATACTGACATAATGAAGTTACATCAAAAAAGATTAACTTTCTATGGGTAGTGAACAAAAAAGAAATCTGGAAACAAGTTTTTGAAAACTATTTCAATAAAATGGTGTATTTATATTATTACTATCCATATATATATATATTTTTCAAAATGAAAACTCAATTTGGGAATGAGGCTTCAATGAACCTAGTTTTCAGTATATCAACATTGTAACGTTTCTGACGAACCTCGGCAAAGTTATAATGACCACTTGACCGGGCCAGTTCACTGGATTGTTGGGATATTGCATTGCAGAGTGCATGCCATGTTACTATTAACCGGCATGACGGCGATACTAAAACCCTCAATGATTATTTAATCGAAGTTTGAAATAATGGCACTCTATTAATTTTTAAACTCGTTATCAAACAAACTTTGATCGATTTATCGACGTACTTCAAAATATGTACTGATATGATTAAGGCGCCGTATCCCCGCTCAAAAAGAAGTTTTTTTTACATTAACTCCACACAGGAGGCCCTGAGGAAAATAATTTCCCTCAGAGCCTACGTCATTTGAAATGCTGTGTGGAGGGTCTTTTTGAGTAGAGGAAAGAATGAACATTAGTCTTGAAGAAACCCATGTTGTAGGAAGGAGGAAACACAGAGGCCGGCAAATCATTCCACAGCCCAGCTGTTGAACACAAGAACGAGTCGAAGAAGCGACCCGTCCTCATGTGACAAATGTCAACCGTGTACATATGTTGGGCACGCGTTTGGCGTGTTTCCCGGCTATGTACCGGTGCCGAGGGGATCAAAGACGCTAGTTCCTCGGAGCAACTTCCGTTGTAATACCGGTAGAACAAGGATAGCATTCCCACCTGACGCCTGTGGTCTAAAGATTGCAATCCGTCTGTTAAGATGGGAGAATCTATCAAACGGACCGCCCGTTTTTGCACAGAGTCGAGAATGTTGGAGAGAGCGCGCTAATATTAAAAATTATATTTAAATAAATATTTAAAATTGAAGCGAAAATTATGAAAATGTTTAATAAGACACGACTTGTTTAAAATAGAGCAAAAATCTCTGGGGGTTGTCTAAAACAACATTTAAAGAAACATTGTGAATACACTTTTCGTTATTTGTTCAGAGTGGAAGATACTCTCAGTATCGCCCTGGCGTAAGACCACCATTCAGAATTGAAACGTTGCTTGAAATGGCATTAGCCGTGTTTGGTAACCAGATCTGAATAGCCAGGTACTTCCCCACCTTCCTCTTCCCTATCTCCATCCCCTCCCCACTACATTCAGCCTCACAGCATACCCCAATTGGGGATGCCATAGTCTAACTGGCTTCAGACGGGAGCAGTTGGGACTCTGTGCGGTATTCAGATAAAAAAAATCGATTTTTTCAAATGTTTTTGAAAACCTAAAAACACCACAACAATATCTTCCCTCCAGTCATTAATTGCTAAATTTAAGGCTATTTCGCGTGAATTATTGATTAATTGCTGACTTTCAGTGTTCGTAGAGCCTCCACCCTCTTGGGGGGATATCACCCACTCTGGGAATCACAAACTTAAATGATCCAGTCATCAGAAAATCTACCTTTTCCTGATCAAACCCTCGTTTAAATCCCATCTATTTCCCAATCTAGCACTCAATCACCATGAATCATCATTTTAAATAGCTTTCACTGGATTTAACAGACATCAATTTGAACGCAAATCGGATCTCCCTAGCAAAAGCTGAATGTCGTTAAAAATCACCCCACGCTAGCGATGAAGATTAAAGCATTGGGAAAAATTGGAAAACCAAAATATCTACAAGTTTACATAATGTTTGTAGATCTCCATTTTAATTTAAATTTTTTTTCGAATTTAATAACTTTATTAGATTGAATTTTTATTAGAACAACTCTCATTTTATAAATTTTGAAGGTTATTCCCAACCAGTGGCGGCTCGTGACTTTTTGTGTGCTAGGGTGCTAATATTTAAAAAAAAATTGCATCACGGATGTTGTCGTATGCGAAAAATATTTTTTTTTTTTTCAAAAATCGGTGTTTAGTATGAAGATTTTTCAGGAAATCGGTGCGGCACACCGCCAAACAGAAACTTTCTAAAATTTATCATACAAAAAACTGATTTTCAAAAAAACAAAAAATTTTTTTTTTCGGCTACAACTTCATAATGCCATTTTTTTTAAATTTCAGCACTCTAGCACACCCAAAAGTCACGAGCCGCCACTGCCCAACAATGTAATATATCATTGAAGATGAATATAACACTAATAATTTAAACGAAAATATCAAAGAGAACAAGACACAGAAAAATAAAAAGATAACGTTCGCAACTGGGACTCGAATCCGTAATCTCTCATCTTACCGGGACAAATAAAATTGAATATATGAATTGAAATTGAATACATGAGTAGACTTCTAAGGTCAATAGGTACTACATATAAAGAAAATTGGATAAATTTATTCGAGCCACTATCTAGGTTACATACCTCAGGTTACTTAGAAAACTTGTTTCCAGTGAAAAAAGGTAGTTGCCAATGATATGAAAAAAAAAATAATCGAAGAAAAAACGAGTGTGCTTTAGACCACACGACTGAAGTAAAACTTCACTAACTTATATCTCCCTCTCAACTTCCGTTCGCCTCGCCCGATCACACTTTTCATAACGCTCTCGACACGCATTCACCACAAGTCAAGCGTGCGTAAAGAAGTATTACTTCAATAATATTGTTAATTCTAAAATATAAAATATGAGATTGACAAATATGACAGTTTAATAATAGGTGGCAGTGGCCGAATTGGTAAGCTGTTTGTCCCGGTAAGACGTTCAGGGTTCGAGTCCCAGTTGCGACCGTTATCTTTTTATTTCTTTTCGTTTAGATTGTTAGTGTTATCTTATTCTTCAGTGCTACATTAAAGTAATTAAAAAAAATCATTTATTAACAAGTTCCGGTGTGTAATTATTATCTCGCTTGGCAGCTGTTTCACCTAAGGGAACGTACCCATACTACGTGACACACTTTTTGCAATTTTTTACCCCCCCCCCCCCCCGGCGACAACGTGTAGTATATTCCAAGACCCCCCCCCCCTACAGTTTTCACGTAGTATTTCATAAATATGGTTTCGAATAATTTTTTGCTAACAAAAAATAAAAAATGCATTATTTGGCTTATATTTGTCTTTATTAATACGGCGCTTGCTGCGTGACAGCAAGAGTGCAAGCATTACAAGTGAAAAAAATATTATCAAGATAAAACTTATGTCACAATATATTGAAACCGGAACGTAATTTATGGAAACGAAAGTCTTGTTATTTTTATAAACATTTTTCATCTCAATCATCTTCAACAAACATGTTCCCTGAACTTTTTCAGTTTTTTGAATGTACGAGGGTGGGTTTTTAAGTTTGCGGATTGGGTAAGGAGTGGAAATAAAAACCAAAATTATTTTCCTTTTCAACATATTCACCTACTACCCTAATACATTTTTCCGATCTTTAAATTAACTTAAAGGAACTTTATTGTGGTATTTTGATGACCCCCCCCCCCCCCCCTGAACAGGTCACGTAGTATGGGTACGTTCCCTAAGGTAGGAGTATCTGATTCTTAAGGGCCCGCAACCCTGGATTTGTACCGATTTATTACATATTTCCTTAAACACGGTAAGTTTCAAAGCTCTTAAAAATATATGTTATTCTTGAAGATAATATCTAGACTTTGCCCGCGCCGAAACGCAAATTATATAAAATTTCCTCGATAGAAAAAAATCGCAAAGTATGCTCCAAAAATTATTATTAACACGTTTGTTTCAGTTTTTTTACAAGTTAGAGAACGTACCCATTATACATAACTTTTTGCAATTTTTAACCCCCCCCCCCCCTGGTGACCAAAATCCTAAGCAACCCGCCGCTCATTTGTATGGAGCGTGACATTTTGAAGACCCCCCCCCCCCTAAACGTGTCACGTAGTATGGGTACGTTCCCTTATGTGTATGAAAAAATTCACAGTGTTTCTTTAAATGCTGTTTAAGATAATGCCCGCGAGATTTTTGCTCTATTTTAAATGAGTCGTGTTTTATTAAACATTTTCGCAATTTTCGCATCGATTTTGTCGCTGTAAATGTTAGCGCTCTTCTCTAACGTTCGTAATTTCGTATCTCTCCATCTTCTTCTTTTCGGGCCCGGTTGCAGAGCCTTAAGATTTACACCCATATGCATAGTCGGTTCCTCAAAACCTCCTCCACTCGACCTTAGTCGAGGTCACCTCAAGGAAATCTTAAAAACTTCCTTGAAATCAGTATGTTCAGTTACGGCTTCACCCTCCAGTGAGGAACCTCCAGTAAGTCGAGTTGAGGTTGGGTGAAGGAATGACGTCATTAAATTTCTTATTATTATGTTGGCAAACTGTAGAGAATATGTTTATGGTTCACTTTTTTCATCTATGGGCTGTCTTCCTCTGAGATTGTGTTCTACTTCTGTGGGACTATCTATCAATTCTTTCATAAAGGTAGTCAATAAAATCATGGAAATTATTCATTATGCTAATAAAACTTGAAATAACCTCAGAAATAATGTGGTGCGCGCTGTTAACAAGCTTTGAGGAGACCTCAAGGTAGATCGCCACCTACCTTGAGTTTGACAGTTCATTACTCGACTCGACTGAGGAATTTGCTCAAGTCGAGGATAGTTTTTTCAATTCTGCATACTGAATTTATCCTTGAGGTTGAGTCGAGTCACAGTCGAGTGGAGAAAATCTCGAGGAACCGACTATGCATATGGGTGTTAGACACCGTACAGGATTAAAATCTCATTTCAAGCAACAAGATCTGGATTCTGTATTGTGAACTTTCACCATACATAATGATAATGAGAGTAGATATCTACCAGTTTGGCTCTAGCTGTGAGATAAACAGAAACTAAGCAAATTAAATTCAATTACATGTTTTCTATAATTATCTTATCACTAAAACACTTTATAATGTATAAAAAGGGAAAGGTGAAGGTGATGATAATAAATTATTGATAGAAAGTAATAATAAGAGTCCGCTTGGGGCAGTTATCAGCTATCATTAGCAGAGTTATTTAATCACTTTTGTGTTTATTGGATGTATTTAAATATTAATTTGTACTGGGGTCGAACAGCAACACTCATTTCAAATATATCTACTACACAGTTACTAATATTGATTAAGGTGATACATAAAATAAATCACAATCTGCTCTTTCGTAGATGGCGCTAGTTTAAGGGCCCGCTTCCCGGATTTCTACCGATTTATTACATATTTTCCTTAAACACGGTAAGTTTTAAAGCTCTTAAAAAAATTTATGTTATTCTTGAAGATAATATCTAGACTTTGCCCGCGCCGAAACGCAAATTATATAAAATTCCCACTATGAAAAAAAATCGCAAAGTATGCTCCAAAAATTATTATAAACACGTTTGTTTCAGTTATTTTACAAGTTATATGTATGAAAAAATTCACAGAGTTTCTTTAAATTCTGTTAAAGATAATGCCCGCGAGATTTTTGTTCTATTTTAAACGAGTCGTGTTTTATTAAACATTTTCGCAATTTTCGCATCAACTTTGTCGCTGTAAATGTTAGCGCTCTCCTCTAACATTCGTAACTTCGTATCTCTCCATCTTCTTCTTTTCGAACCCGGTTGCAGAGCCTTAATTATTTTAGGAAAAAACACTTTTTGCAAGTTATGCTTTAAAATATTAAGGCGCTGCAACGCGCTCAAAAAGAAGAAGATGGAGAGATATGTAATTACGAATGTTAGAGGAGCGCGCTAATATTTAAAGCGAAAATTGCGAAAATGTTTAATAAAACACGACTCGTTTAAAACAGAGCTTACGTCTCGTGGAAGGTGTCTTAAGTATCATTTAAAGAAACATTGTGAATTTTTTCACAACTGTTACTTGTAAAATAACTGAAACAAACGTGTTTACGAGTATAATAATTTTCGGAGCATACTTTGCGACTTTTTTTCTATCGAGGGAATTTTATATAATTTGCGTTTCGGTGTGGAACGCGTCTAGATATTATCTTAAAAAATAATGTATATTTTTATACCAGCTTAAAAACTTCAAATGTTTAAGGGAGATATGTAAGAAATCGGTAGAAATTCGGGTAGCGGCGGCTTAAGATGAATTAATTGTTTGCCTCCATACACACACAATATGAACATGAACACAAGTTCAAAATCTCCTTCTTACGAACCCGGTTTAGGTAATGCATAATGTGGCCAAATAATTTCTTTAGAAAATGATCGTAAAACATTTAAAAATTCGTGCTTCAACTTCGCAAAATAATTTTAAACACACTTTTTGGCAATATTTTTTCTTTGATGAATAAAACAGGCGGTTGTTGTTAATTTGGGAGGCGGGTATGGGTACCGCCGCCACGGGAACCATTTACTGGATAACCAACTGCTCTGCCATAGGTCACCCCAAGTGGTTTGCTACATTTGGTGACTTAGCTGTGCCCGGGTTCGTGGGGTGAGGTTTGTCCTGCCCACCTGCTGCGTGGCGAGCCGGATCGAGAGAGATTGGTTGAGGGAGGCCTTTTGACCTTTCCAGTCGGACTCTCTCGACCCATGGATCACTCCTGGACACACTGACCCCCAGATTCCTATCCACCCCTCATACCTTTTTCCTTCGCAGAACTTCTTATCCTTCCCTCCCTTAAAAAACCCCTACACAGCATCCCCTAAGATGACATAGGCCCTGGGAGAAATTATTTTTCTCAAGGCCTCCTGTGTGGAGCTAATTTAAACCTTATCGCCATCTACATTAAAGAGTGTTATTGTTAGCGGCTTGATTCCAAATATTACACTACGTATGACCTTTCGATATCTGGTCCATGACAAGCCACTGAAATTGTTTATCTGATAAAGAAAGTATGTCCATATTTGAAAATGTTTGGTCAATTTCACCTGAAGTAAGGAAAAATTAACCTTACATCGGACAGAAAATAAATCTAGATTTTAGATTTAGAGTTTGTTCCAAATAATCTTTAATTTAACAATTATTATAAGCAATACTTATCAGCCTGAAACACTCATTCACATTGAAAAATCTTCCGAGAAAAGATACTTGACGCCAACGGGACTTGAACCCGGTTACCGGTCAGCTGCTCTCCCAATTGAGCTATGGAGCTCAATTGGGATAGCCCCATAGCTCAATTGGGAGAGCAGCTGACCGGCAATCAGAAAGGCGTGGGTTCAAGTCCCGTTGGCGGCATGTATCTTTTCTCGGAAGATTTTTCAATGTGGATGAGTGTTTCAGGCTGATAATTATTACTTATAATAATTGTTACCCTTTGTGCTATGCATAAAAATCTTGTCTTAAACGTTAGTTTAACAATTAAAAATAATAATCTTTAATTTATTATTGTTCAATTAAATGAAGACAATCGAAAAACTGAAAACAGAAAAATCATAAAAAGATACCGTCAAATCCGGGAGTCGAACCCAGGACCTTCGCCTTGCCGGGGTGCAGTTCTACCAACTGAACTAATGTGAACCTACCTGATTCGGTCACATTTAACTGTATCATACTTCGAGTAAGAACTACAAACACTTTCTTAACGCATATTGTCATTGGCTGCTTTTGCTTGCAAACCCGAACTAAAGGAGGCGTCTACTAATATCTACAGGAATTCCAAAAACTGAAAAAATCGAACTAATATCTATGGGAATCAAAGTGTTGACGAATATCTACAGCTCAAACTGTTGATTAATATCTATGAGAATCAAAGTGTTGACGAATATCTACAGTACTGTCAGAGGTTGGATTTGCAATTATGTATAGCATATTGGAATAACGTAATATTGCGTATGCAGTTTAAAAAACTTAATTTATGTAAGTATGTATGTAAAAATCCCTAATATCGGACTATTGGACACATTTAGCTATTTGATATTAATCAACACTCTGAAGTTCGTAGATATTAGTTCAACATATGAGCTGTAGATATTCGTCAAACATACGGGCTGTAGATATTAGTATCTGGAGTCGAACTAAATGCTATCTAGATAGCGTCCTGGAAAAATTTTATTCATTTTTATTTTTAATTTGCGACATCTATTCACTTTTCTGCAAGTTTAGGATGAATAGGTACAAGGCTATTATTGTCTTCATTTAATTTAATATTACAATTTGAAGTTTTAAAAATAAAAAAATAAATATTATTGATAAATGAAACAATGTTACTTCGTTTGAACCACTTGTATATTTGTTTAAAGCCGACCGGTTTCGGAACGACCGTTCCTTCTTCAGGGCAAACGTATACTGATTTGACAATTACAAAATAGTGCGTGGGAACAATGTATTATTACTAAGGATTGTGGTAGGGGTGGAGGCGTTGCTAGGGATTAATGAAGAGTGGGTGGGGGAACATATCCATGATTGGGCTATAATAAGATAATGTTTTTTGTTTGTTGATAATAGATTCATCATTTTAAGGGATTTTTTTTTATTTCCAAGGCTTCTAAGTTATCTAACCGTTTTCCTTTATGGTTAATATGAAGAATATTTATCCCCGTATTTTTTTCCAAACTATGGTTATTTTCAATGATAAGGTTAGCGAACTTATTATTATTAAGACACCTTAAATGTTCTTTCTGTTCTTCTTCTAATTTTGATTACAATTTCAAAATAAATTGTTAAAATAAATATTATTGTTGAATTCAAGAAGAGACTTGAAATCTCCGTAGAGAAAAGGTAGAAGTACCCGCGCAAAGCCGGGTAGAAAAACACATAGTAAAATGCATTATTCACGGTTCACGGTGACATTCGTACCTTATCCTAATTTACGATAGTGCTCGGCAGTTCTCTAGAATGCAAAGGCTCTGTACAACTGTACGGTATAGTCTGTAGTCTACTCAATTGACAAACAGCCCCCGAGGAGGTGACCTTCTCACTTCTGACCCCGGCTGACCCACTTGGACCGATGCAACTTAAATGTAGCTGAACAGTAAGTTTGCCAAACAGACTAAAACGATAATACAACGCAGAACAATATACACATATTATATAATACTTGACTTACTTCAACCAGTGATTAATGACCTTATTTGGCGTAAAAATGTATGAGAAATTTTGGTCTCCGGTGACTTTCATAATTTTATTTTCATTTTTTTACTTAGTAACTATATTTATAATATTTTTAACATTTTTATATGAAACATGTTATTTAGATGTATATATCAAATATAAAATATGTTCGTAGTCCTCCTCACTATGAGATCCTGTGCTGATGGGGACTACGCTTTAGATAAGTTTTTCAGCGACTTCTATGGTTTAACTTCATTGTTTGGATAAGGTTTTCCAGAAACTTCTATGACGATGTTTTAAGTATAATAGTAAGTTCATTTTCCGATAGTTCCTTCAGCCAACATTTAATGTCCTTAATGTAGCTATTTTTTGTTTTAATTTGTTTGATACTAAGTGGGAGTTTGTTATATAACTTTACTGCTAAAAATTCAGAACTTCTTTGACCAAATGAAGAGTTACATTTTGGTATATTAAGTGTGTCTGTTTGTTTGGCTCTGGTTTTATGAGCATGTGAGGTGTCTGCCTCTGAATCATTTTTGTGGTGATGTACTAGAATGTTTTTGGCATAGATTTTCTGTATGCTTGGAACATCAAACTGTTTAAAAATTTCTGTTGTTGACGTCCTTATGGGGACCTTTAGTATGGTCTTTATGGTGCAATTCTGAGTTATCTTAAATTGTTTTAAGTGATTAGATGCTGCTGAGCCCCATCCTATTACTCCATATTCTAATCGAGAGTGGCATAAAGTATAAAATACTCTCTTTAAATCCCTTTTTGAGGTAAGATAAATATGTGAATTCCACTGTAGTTTTTCATCAAATTAAATCCCAAGATATTTAATACTTTTTGTTTGGGTTATAGAGGGGCAGTTTAATGTTTTTTTACTTCAAAAACAAGCAACAACAAAATGTCTCCCACATGTCATCACTCAGTCGAGTATTTGCCCAACCACTTATCCCAACCTTAACTGTCCAATATCTAATGGTTTATTTTATGTTTTAAAATATCACTGGAGACTAAAATTTCATAAACATTTTTACTCCAAATAGTGTCAGGAATCATTTGTTATAATGTCAAGTACGTCCCTTAATACCCTGTATAATAAATATATGATAAAATCACGAAATGTTACTTTGACTTGCCAATAAGAAAACTGAGCAATTTAAATATAAAAAATATTAAGTACACGGTACACATTTAAAATATAGAATCATCTGAAAAAATTATAAGGTTGGTAGCTAGGTTCTATATCTCTTGTCTGGAGATAAAGAGATTATTTTTTATAATTAGATTACTACGAACTGTTTTTAAATTTCAATGTTCATCTTTGATCAATGGTTGGATAGAATTAACCATGTCGGGGGCCCCTAGGCAATGCACGCCTCGGGGCCCCTTTACCAATAGCGGACTAACGGAGGGGGATTGAAGGGGCCTCCAAACGTCTCCTTGTTCCCTTGATCAAATCCTTAACAAGGCTTTAAAGGGGGGGGGGGGTAAGGTTTTAAACCTTTGTTTTGAATTCTTTTCTGGATGTACAATATGTCGGTATATTGAGTATTGTGTCAAAATTTCAAGTAAATCGGAGCAAAACTAACGAAGATACAGCGTTTCAAGCGACCGGCCCTCATGCTCGATTCGATTATAAAATATTTTAAATCGGTTTTCTCGCAAACAATTTTGTAAAATTCCACACTGACTTATTTTTTTATATGGCAACACTTTGATATCAGGCGAATTTTTGATTTTGACATTTATCTTTTACTAGATTTATAGTTTGTTCTCTGCGAACTTATCATTTGGTTTGACTTTTTGACAGATATTAAGAAGAGAACCCCGTACATTTTATGCTGTATGAACATGTTTTAGAGGTATAATGGTAATGGTGCTGATTTTAAAATCAAATTTTATAATATTCTTATTATTATTATAATTTACAAGCACAAGTATATAACATTGGATTTAGTAATATAGACGTTGAACATTATAATGATCAATAAGATGGATCAAGGAAAAAAATATTTCTGAGATGTAATATTTTGGTATGCCTCGTTATTTTCTTGTGCCATTCGTGTGGAAAACGTTTTTTTTTTTTATGATTTTCGGCTATGTAAATATCGTTGTTTCGCACCCATAAAATTATGTTCCGTTTTCCGGTTTATAGATAATGGTCTGATTTTTCGGATTGAAATTTTCAAAAAAATCGCCAGGGTATCAAAAATACGACAAAAAATACAGAATGTCTTAGAATATTTGCCTAAACCGGATTTTTTTTTTAATTTGATGCAAGTGGCCTATTGACGCGGGGCCCCTAGCCGACGCGGGGCCCCTAGGCAGTTGCCTACTCTACCTTAGGGATAATCCGGTACTGGTTCCATCATCTTCTTTATGCATCACTGGTAAATTATATCGCCTAAAAGTACTTTATAATATCTTACTGAAAAATATAAAATCTATAAATCTCATTAAAAATATCACCTACCAATATAATGCGTAATGAATTTTTGTCAGGGAGAGCGAATTCTCAAAGTTCCGCGCAAAGTTGCCCGTTCCCGTGTGCAGACTGATTGCAAGCGGAACGAATTATGTTTTTGTATCGAAATCCCAAAAATTGTTGGCGCGCAACGCCGGCCATATGTATGAAAAATTAATTATTACTGAGAATTATCTTAATTATCTGAAAACTTTTTGTTTTACTTACAATAAGCGTCGTGCCTTATGGTTGGACCACCTTTATACACGGATAAATTAACAAAAGAAAGGGTGTTTTCGGTTTGGGTTTACTAATTGTCAATGTTCATGTTAATTTTGATACTCCTACCTAAATTGAATTCATATAATATTGTAAAACTGGTTAAAAACTGTACAGGAGTGTTTTCATGCGACCGCCCGATATTAATTTCGCTGTAATCAATATTTCGTATTATCAGCTAATGTGTTAAGCGGTTTACACTGATAATTTTCACTCCGAAAACGCTCCAATTTACCCTTTACAAGGGTGAACTGTGTTCCATTAACAAAGGTGAACGCTTTGTAACGTTTGGGTTCATGAAGCAGTAGACAGGTTTAACATTGACCAAGGGTGTTTAAAATAGGATGTTATTTATAGTTCCATTGTATGGTGTAACCCTCTTAATACGATCTCTGCCATAAATCAACTTATAAAGTACCATTACGTAACAAACCTTGCTGATAATTTTGAGTGATATATTGTTACTGCTTTATAATAGCCACCAACTGAAGCCATTAATTTAATTACACGATCGTAAATAATATATGAAAAGATTTTCGTTTTTAGGAGACGGGTGTGGGTAACGCCTCCTACGGAAATAATTTATTGGATAACCAACACCTCTGGCACAGGTCTAAACGTTTGGTGACTATATATATGGGTGAGGTTTATCTAGGTATTGGCGGCGAATGCGTCTGCCCACAAGCTGCGTGGCGGGCCGGATGGGGAAAACTGGTTGAGGAAGGCCTCTCCAGCCGGACTCTCTCGATCCCTCGCCTAGCACTGCAGTGGGATGGATGGATTCATTCAATCCAAAGGTCGCGGGTTCGAACTTTCGAACCCGGCTCGCGCAAACAATTTTTATTTGGTTAACTTCCGGTATTTCACAAATAATTCTTTAAAAATAATGTATAGTATATTTGCGCTACGTTTCAGAGTAGAAGATGCTCTAGTATTGCCCTGGTGTAAAACCATTATTCAGAATTGAAACGTTGCTTGAAACGGCTTTAGCCGTGTTAGGTTACCAAATCTGAATAGCCAGGTACTTCCCCACCTTCGTCTTCTCCTTCTCCTTCCCCACTCCAATACGTTCAGTTTCACAACATACCACAACATATCCCAGGGAATGCCATAGTCTAACTGGCCCCAGACGGGAGGCATATTTACAAAACCTATACCGATTCAGTCGCGGTAACGACAATTTACATTTTAAATATACCTCTATATTGGTTATTTTTTATCACATTGCAAAAACAAAAATTGTTCAAAAATCTAGATAAAATAATCTTTCTTATGTGTTTATTAGAAATTAATAATTTTATTTCTAAATATTTAAATTTAATATTATTCCCATATATTGTAAATACACCTTTATATTGATAATTTTTTATCACTTTGCAAAATCAAAAATTGTTCTAAAATTAAGATATAATTATCTTTCCAATGTGTATATTAGAAATTAATAATTCTATTTCTAAATATTTAAATTTTGATATTGAAAATTTAAAGCGACTGAAACGCGGTAGGGATTGTAAATACGCAGACGGGAGCAGTTGGGGACTCTTGTGCGGTATTCATATAAAAAAATGGTTCCAAGACAGTTCGTCCCCCGACAATTCGTTCCACTTCTATACAATGTGCAGTTGCTTTAGGGAAAATACGTTTTACATAATTATACAAAATATAACTAAATGGTCCCGTAAGGATGTGCAGAGAGGATATACTGCTGAATAACAAAAGTATAAAACATATACTTTTGAATGTAGGTATAACTTTGTGGTTATCCATTATAGATAAATGAAACAATTTACCTTTGTCTGAACCACTTATATATTTGAGTAAAGCCGACCGGTTTCGGAACGACCGTTCCTTCTTCAGGGCAAGCGTATACTGATTTGACAGTTACGAAATATGGATGGGAACAATGTATTATTATGGTAGGGGTGGAGCCGTTGCTAGGTATTAATGAAGTGTGGGTGGGTAGGGGAACATATCCATGATTGGATAAAAAAATATATATATTCACGTTTAGATAACTTAGAAGCCTTGGAAATAAAAAAATCCCTTCAAAATAATTAATCTATTATCAACAAACAAAAAATATTGTCTTATAGCCCAAAGAAGAAGCAACGGTCGTTCCGAAACCGGTCGGCTTTACTCAAGTATATAAGTGGTTCAAAAAAAGTTAAATTATTTCATTTATCTATAAAACCTATTTTCATTCAAATGCATCAAGGAAAAATCTGCTTCTCTATTTACTGTATATGTATAATACCAGCGCATAAGTAAAAAAAATCGACACTGTGTACAAATTCCTTTGATATTCATACCAATTTATTACTAATGGTATTTTTGAAATCGAACTGAATATCTTTTACGTTTAAAATTGGTAAAAAATGCACAAAAAATTATAATCTAATATATAAAATTCTCGTGTCACGGTGTTTGTTACCATACTCCTCCGAAACGGCTGGACCAATTTTGATGAAATTTTGTGTGCTTATCTGGTAGGTCTGAGAATCGACCAACATCTATTTTTCATACCCCTAAAAGTAAAGGGTGTTCCACTCCGAAGAAAATTATTTTCCCCATACATTATGTATGGAACGAATTCTCCTATTTTGAATGAACTGCTGCAATATTGTAAGGGGTATAATATTGAATTGTGAACCGGGGGAGGGGAGAGGGGAGAGGGGAGAGGAGGGAGGGGGGGAGGGGGAGGGGGGAGGGGGGGGGGGAGGGGAGAAGTGGAGTGGGGAGAGGGAGAGGGAACGCGAGAGGGGAAAGGATACGCAGGGAGAAAAAATATAGATCAAGGTATGGTATACGCAGGGAGAAACAATTTAGATCAATTCAGCTAATAAGTTGACAATAGTTTTTGATTCTGAGGCGGTACGAAGTTCGCCGGATCAGCCAAGGATCAGCTAGTTTTATAGTAAAAATCATTTCGCAGTAGATCACACTTCCATGGATTTACTTATTAGTGGTTGTTATGTTACGACAAAGCTTCTTAGGTACAATAATATTTATTTTAATTTAGTGAGTAATAACTACGCATCCATGATATATTACCAACGTATAATTTCAGCACTATTAATAGATATATTTATTATGAAAGTATGATAATAGTAAGATAAGATACCTAGTTGTAAAATGGACCAACATATTATTTGATAATGAATCAACATTTTACAGATTGTACTGATTGTGCACAGAGAAAGATTTATACAACAATAATATTATTATTCTTGCTTTAATGTGCTTTATTATTAAAGATGGTATAAGCCCTGAGAGATTTTTTTACTCAGCGCGAGTGTTAATTGATTTTATGGCATAACTTTAATTGATTTGAGCTTTGGTTTTCAAATAAATCTAACCCGAATTTGCAATTTTTAAGGTAAAATTTGATAAAAGGCAACCACACAAATTTTTGGAAAGGGAAGGAGGTGGGGAGAGGAGGGTTGGGAAGTATCTAGCTTTTTTTACATGAATACCGCACAAGAGTCCCAACTGCTCCCGTCTGGAGCCAGTGGGACTATGGCATCCCAAATTGGGGTATGTTATGAGGCTGAAGGTAATGGGGAGGGAAAGGAGATAGGGAAGAAGGTGGGGAAGTACCTGGCTATTCAGATCTGATCACCAAACACGGCTAAAGCCATTTAAAGCAACGTTTCAATTCTGAATGGTGGTCTTATATGATGAAAATGTGGTCTTATATCCAGGGCGATACTGAGAGCATCTTTCACTCTGGAACGTGCCGCAAATATACTATATATTATTTTAAATGAATAAATTGTGAAATAACACAAATTAATCAAATAAAATTTATTTGCCATGCCGGGATTCGATCCCGCGACCTTCGTAGTGCGAGTCAAGAGCCTTACCTTTAACTTTCTAATTAAAGTGTGTTTATCGGAATTGACCAGCCAGGTAAGTATGTTTCTGTATCCATTTGTAAATAGTAAAATTAGTTAGAACCTAAGAATTCCTAATAAATTGTACAGCGCCCTTGAGGTGATTTTTCACAAAAATGGCGCATTATAAATTATCCAATTATTATTATTACCGCTGGACTAAGTCGGCCGCCGATTCCGAATGGTGGTCTTTAAGCCTACCAGGGTGATATTAAGAGTATTTAGTATCACTCTAGTCTAGAGATCACGAAACGTAAAGGGCATTGAAGGAAAACGTCAAATCATTTTACATACCTTAGAATTTGAATGAGTTGAGCGGCTTTCGAACAAAACTTGAAGACCTTATATTTATAATAAAAATGCAAAACGATACAAAACTTTAAACGATACAGTTCTCTGAAAAAAATATATACAGTTGGAGACGTCCTTCATCTTTAATTCAAACCCGATCTCTCCATCGCAGAGAAGTGCTGGAATTGAGTCTGAGCAAACCGGAACGCCGCTCCGGTTCGTGAAATACAGTATTGTCTGCAACGCGACGTTCGTGAATTCAGTCAGATAAAAGCTTATAGCCGGAAGATCTTCGGTTGGCGAAACGTTCAAACACGAGCACCGTTACCGGAGCGCTTCACTGCAGTGATCTGCAACTAGTGTGCCACGAAACAATTCTAAGGCCCTCCGTTTATAGAGATACTTACAAACTACGTAATTGTGACGCAACCACAAGTACCCTGCTGATATACTACTTTTTAATGCTGTTCTCCGTACACGGCGCTACCCGAAATATATTGAACTTGATCATTTTTCACGTGCAGCCGTGGAGTTAACACGATGTAAAGCAATGTCGAATGACATTGCTTGACATCGTGTTTTTCCAACATCAATCCATGCCTTCTCCACTAAATCATTTCTTGCATATTCTGGTAAACACGCATTTTTTCCACTTCCAGAACAAATCTAACATTACTTTCATGTTCCGACGCCATTTCTGTCAAGCGAATAAGTATCAGACACAAATGATGCGACACGTCGCGCGCGATCAGCACCATCGGTATCGTGATACTGATTGGAAACCGACAGACGTCGCGTAGCGCCATGTACGGGCACCAGCAAAATCGTATGGGGGGTACTTACGATCGGCGCGCATGATATGCGCACGAGAATCAAGTATCTTGTAAGTAGCGTCATGTACGGAGGAGGCACTAAGTCTGCTGGAGGCACTGCTATCAAGGGAAGAATAAGTTTAAAAAAATTATTAAATTTAACATACACAAAACTAAAATAAATAAGAGCCGATAAAAATTTAGGGATAGATTGAATTGAAAATTGAGATTGAAATTGAGGATATTTTAAAGGAAGGGATGAAGAGGAAGAAAGTAAAGGAAGGTCTGGGATTCGAGGGTTGGGTATGTATCTAGGGGTAAGTGTGTCCAGGAGTGTCAGGTATATGAATAATTTATCCTCCCACTGCAAGACAATAATAGGGCACTTGCAACACATTTTTTTTTAATTTCGGTTTGGGCAAATATTCTAAGACATTTTGTATTTTTTTTAATCGTATTTTTGAAACCCTGGCGATTTTTTGAAAATTTCTATCCGATAAATCAGACCATTTTTTATAAACCGAAAAGACGGGAAAAACACCAATTGGAAAGTTCAAGACGCATTGCAGAAGCTTCATAAAACTACATAAAATTTAATTTGCAATATGAAATATTATAATTAATTAGAAATTTGTAATCTTAAATGTACAAATTACTAAAATAAAATGAATAAATAAAAAATAAAATAAAATGAAGATGTAAAATGTATTTCAATCATACATAAAGATAGCAGCAAATAAAAATATGCGTTAAAAAATGAAGTAGTTAAAAAATGCGTTAAAATGGTAGTTCTTAGACAATGTATGATACCGTCAAATATAACCGAATCGGATATGAACAATTAGCTCAATTGGTAGAGTTGCACCGGGCACGGCGAAAATCCTGGGTTCGATCCCAGATGTGACCGCATCTTTTTCTGATTTTCTATTGAGTTTCGCTAATATTTTTTTCATTCTAAATAAATAAATATCATTGCATGTACTTTTCCTACCAAATTAAACCTTCGGTGTCATCAATATATTACAAACTACTCGATACACTGGAATTCGGAGAAGATCTCTAGTATTTTAATCTTTAGGGCTCGAAAAGAAGAAGATGAAGAGATACGAAATTACGAATTTTAGTTTAAAGCGCTAACATTTACAGCGACAAAATCGATGCGAAAATTGCGGAAATTATAAAACACGACTCGTTTACAATAGAGCAAAAATCTCGCGGGCATTGTCTTAAACAGCATTTAAAGAAACACTGTGAATTTTTTTTATACATATAACTTGTAAAATAACTGAAACAAACGTGTTTATAATAATTTTTGGAGCATATTTTGCGATTTTTTTCTATTGAGGGAATTTTATATAATTTGCGTTTCGACACGGGCAATGTCTAGATATAATCTTCAAGAATAACATATTTTTTTAAGAGCTTTAAAACTTACCGTGTTTAAGGTAGATACGTAAGAAATCGGTAGTAATTCGGGATGCGGACCCTTAACGAGAAAAGGTTGCGGAGCCCTGCTCTACTGTATCGAATTTCCACTTTATGACGTTCTTTGTGTCAATAAAACGTTCCAGATCTATTCATTTCCAGTAACTCTAAATGGTACGTGCACATATATTCACGTTAACAGCCAGCCAGATATCTCTTACCGCATATTCATATGCTCAGTCCACAATACCCTCCTTACCGCATCTATATATATACATATACCCAGTCCACATCACTTACCGCAAATCCATATACCCCGCCGGCGTATCTCTTGTTCAGGCTTTTCATTCTTGCATACAATATGACTTCAGCTTGAAACTTGAAAGAGCTTTGCGATATAGAAGACTTTAAATTTTGGAAGTCACGTTTTGCATCTGCAAGTCCTATTATTATGAATCAAGGCAGGGAATTTTTGAAGTGAAAGGTTAACACCGTTTTGTTTTGAAACTCGATGAAACTAAAAATAGCGACACTACAAAGAGACAAACACATATATCTATAGAAATTAAATCTAAAAACATATCCTCTTACAGCATATACAAAAAATTAATAAAGACTTGGTAACTACAAATGACACAAATACCTACCTGCTATAACATCTTACCTGTTATAACTTTACAAATCCCTAATTTTTATTTAACCTTTTTTGTTTTTCATATATATATATATTTTTTTTCTTAACTTTTGTTTTTTAAATACGGAATTATTTGTTCTATAAATATGTTAAAACATAATTATGTTTCAATTTACTAATTTAAAGTTTAATTTGCTATGTTGTATCTTAACTGCATTAAAAAAAAAACTTAAGTATACCCACGAACTGGCGATGCCTATGTGGGATTTTTTTTTGTTACCATACATATATGTATAATATTGTAATATCTTTTTTTTGTTGTTAAATTGTATTATTGTTTATCGTTAAGCTACATATTCTATTTTATTTTTTTTACTTCTTATCAAAAGAAATGTTTTTTGTAATATTTTTATGTATGTAACAAAAAAAAATATTAATAAAAAAAATAAAAAATAAAATCTATAGGATTTAGCCTGCGAGAGAATGAGATTAGTATAATCGGTCTCCTCTTTGTGCGGTGCTTCGTAGCCTCCCCACTCATGTCCAATTTAGTTTTCTGAAGGTTTCACTTCTACCTCGTGTGAATTGCACACTTTGATATTTTATTTATTTTTACATTAGCTCCACACAGGAAGCCCTCATACAATAATTCTCCTAAGGCATGTGTCATCTTTGGGGATGCCGTGTGGAGAATCTTTTTAGAAAAGGAAGGAGATAAAGTTCTGGAAAGGAAAAAGGAATGAGGTGTGGGTAGGAATTTGGGGACTAATGTGTTCAAGAATAACGGACGTATGAAACCGATCCACCACTGCGGAGCAAGACGATGTTCTGAGAGAGACCGCCAAGACCCGGACAAACCTCATACTGATTGAAAAAAACCCTCTGGTAAGGCGCTTGACTCGCATTCCGATGGTCGCGGGATCGAATCCCGGCGTGGCAAATAAATTTTATTTGATTTATGCTATAGTCTCACTGGTTCCAGACGGGAGCAGTTGGGACTCTTGTGCGGTATTCATGTAAAAAAAAAAAAAAAAAAACCTCACCCCATGAACCCGGGCACCCCTGTTAAGTTACTGTGAGAGAGGTTTTAGGGTGGCACACCTGTTTCCGGCCATACAAGAGCGAGACAGGTGATCCCGCATATAAAAGGAGATGCAGGCCTCTCCTCACTCTCTTTTTCCAACCGCCAACACGTTAGTTAGGACGTATTTATAGCCATTACTTATAATAAATATCCATATCGCCAATACGCGCATTATTTATAAATAACCTCGCCTACACTCGAGTCTGTATTTAACAGTGGCGCAGCCTACGGTACACGATTCTGCACAATACGGCAGAAATATCGCGAAAAGAATCGACGCGCAAAAAAAATTTGGCACAAAAATTTGGCAAAAATACGCGGTAACATTATTATTTCGGGTCGGTAAGAAAGGCCGGACCGAAATTATTCCAACACTTCACTGCAAGGAGTGAAGTGCAAGAAGACACTGGAGCCAGCCAGCTTTTCGGAAGGGGGAAGCACGGGAGGTCCAGCGTCAATCGGCATCTCTGAGGGTCAAGGATCGGAGATCCAGGTCGCAGGAGTGATCTGGGGTAGCCATCGGTGTTACTGTGTGACGGGTCTGGAAGGAGCCATCAATTCACAGGGTCAAGGAGCAGTTTCCGGAGCAGGGTCCAGGGAGCAGACGGCAGAAGAAGAAGCCTCATTGGGAAGTTTTTGTTTTTTCTGTTTTCTTTCTCGCTATTTGGGTACCTTCTGGGCATTGGGAACATGGAGTCTCGAGGATTGGAGTCCTTCAGTTTGCGTGACGGGAACTGGGAGAACTTCAAGGTCCGCCTCGGACAATTTCTCCTCGTGAATGATGAAAAGTTTGCATCGGATGATAAAAAAAGGGCTATTTTCCTGAATGCATTGAAAGATGATTGTTTTTCCTTATTGGTTAATTTGTGCATTCCTAAAAAGGTAACAGATATTAAGTTAGAAGATTTGATATCTAAACTTGATGAGTATTGTTGTTCAACGAAATGTTTTTTTGAAGAGAGATCTAAGTTTTACAGTGCTAAACAAAGAAATGACGAATCAATCCGTGAGTTTGCAGTGCGGTTAAAGTCTCTTTCTACTAATTGCAAATTTGGGAATAGTTTATCAGTAAATTTAAGGGATTTCTTTGTTTTGGGTTGTAAACCAGGAAAGGTAAGGGAAAAATTATTTCTCGAGGGTGAATTATACTCGTTCGAAAAATGTTTACAAGTCGCCGAGTGCATTGACCTCGTAGCTTCAACTCAAGCGCAGTCCCGAGTTGATAATACGGTTTACGCTAATGTACAGCTCAAGGCCGGTCGACTCTCTTTTAATAATTCGCGTGTGAAAGACAGAGACGTGAAGCGTTTCGGGCATAGCAACAGGGCACGGTCACAGTCGCCAGCGAACGCTGTGAAACAAAATTGTACCGTTTGTGGTCACAATAATCACATCGCGACGGAATGTAGATATAAAAATTATTTATGTAAAATTTGCAGTACGAAGGGTCATCTCGCAAAACAGTGCAAGCGTTCCTCAACACGTAAGAGTGTGAATACTTTGTTGTCGGACACAAAGTTGGGTGAAGTTAATAGTGTCGAACCATTTTTTATTGAAGTTTCACTAGACGGGATCAAGAGTAAATTCATGGTAGATTCTGGAGCATCTTGTTGCGTAATTTCCAAGGAGTGTTATTTCAGTAAATTCAGTAGAATCAAGCTAGTGCACGAAGACATTAGTCTACGGGGTTTTGACAATACGCTCGTGAAAGTGGTAGGTACAATTACGCCACAAGTGGAATTTAACGGTCAGTGTCACAATTTGAAATTTGTTGTTGTCACAAGTGCTTCGTTATCGATAGTGGGGCGTGATTTTATGAATCTTTTTAACGTCGGGATTAACGGAATCGTAAACAGTATAAAACAGAATACTTTGAAGCAGCGATTAGTAAAAAAATTCCCGGAAGTTTTTACGGATAAACTAGGAAAATTTAATAAGTACGAAGTGAATTTAACTTTAAAAGAGACCGCTATTCCGATATTTCGTAATCACAGAGTTATGCCGTTCGCTTTGAAAGAAAAAGTCGAAAGGGAGTTAGATAGTTTACTGTCAGACGGTATTATAGAACAAGTCCAGTTTAGTGAGTTTGCAAGTCCAATTGTTCCAGTAATTAAGAAAAACGGTAGTATTAGATTATGTGGTGATTATAAATCGACAGTGAATAATCAGTTATTAGTTGACAAATATCCATTACCTAGGATAGAGGAGCTATTAACGAAAGTAAATGGTGGGAAAGTTTTTGCAAAAATCGATCTTAAATCGGCGTATAGTCAATTTGTTTTAAAAAAGGAGTGTAGGCGTTTTACAACAATCAATACCCATTTAGGATTGTTTCAGTATAAGCGGTTAGTGTACGGGTTATCTCCCGCGCCAGCTATATTTGCAAAGGCAATGGCAAATTGTTTGTCAGGATTACAGAACATGACGTTTTATTTGGATGATATTATCGTGATAGGGGAAGACGAAGACGATTTAGAGAAAAACGTATGTGTCGTGTTAGAAAGGTTGAAACATTGTAATCTAACAGTGAATAGTGACAAGTGTGAATTCAATTTAAAAGTTATTGAGTTTTTAGGTTATAAAATAAGTGAACAAGGGATTCAACCGTGTGAACGGAATAAAGAAGCCATTTTAAATGCACCAGCACCTAGTGATTTAAATAATTTAAGAAGTTTATTAGGTATGATTAGTTATTATCGTAATTTTATTCCAAATATGGCAAATATATTGTCACCATTATACGAATTACTTAAAAAAGATGTTAAGTTTCAATGGGGTACGGAACAAGAAAATAGTTTTGCGATAATTAAAAGAATATTAACTTCGGATAGGATTTTAACGCATTTTGACGAAAATATACCTGTGAAACTTGTCACAGATGGTAGTTTTAATGGGGTAGCAGCAACATTACTTCATAGGTTTCAAAATGGCGTAGAAAGACCGATTGGGTTCGCAAGCAGAACTTTAACTAAAGCGGAAAAGAATTATTCTATTCTAGATATTGAAGCAACAGCAATTATTTTTGGAATTAAAAAGTTTTATCAGTATTTGTACGGCAGAGAATTTGTTTTAGCTGTGGATAATCAGCCGTTAGTGAGAATTTTAGGTGAAAATAAAGAAGTACCTAAGATTGCCGCGTCAAGGTTACAGAGATATGCTATTATGTTAGGTTCGTTTAATTTTAAAATTGAATATGTAAAATCGAAAAATAATTGTTCAGACTTTCTGAGCAGGTGTCCGATTGAAAAGGTTAGCTGTGAAGATGAGATAGAGTCTGATTACATTAATTATTTCGAGAATAATGGGTTTAATTTGTCTTTAGACGTGATAAAAAGCGAAACCGAAAAGGATGATGTGTTAGGTCAAGTAAAAAATTTTCTTATCGAAGGTTGGCCAGCATCAGTAAAAAAGGCACAAAGTGGTAACTTTATTAGAATTTTTTGGGAAAAAAGGTTAGAATTGTCTTTGATAAATGGGTGTGTTTTATATCAACATAGGGTTGTTGTACCTGAGTCTTTAAGACAAGAGGTTTTAAAGATGTTACATAGATCTCATTTAGGGGTTTTTAAGACTAAAGGTATTGCAAAAAGCTTTGTCTGGTGGCCAAAAATTAATCAAGATTTGGAGAAAATAACGGAAAATTGTAGAGATTGTTTAGAAATTAAACCAGAATCACAAAAGAGTTCTTTAGCAGTGTGGCCATATGAACCTGAAGTATGGTTCAGGGTACATATTGATCATGGTAGTTTGTATAACAAAAATTTTTTAGTGGTGGTAGACTCTTCTTCAAAGTGGATTGAGTGTCTGGAAGTAAACAGTCTGTCTTCAAAAGAAAATATCGAAATACTTCATAGATTATTTTCGCAATTTGGTTTTCCAGCAACTTTAGTTAGTGATAATGGTACGTGTTTTTGTTCTGAGGATTTTGAAAATTTTTGTAAGAAAAATGGGATAGAACATATCACTAGTCCAGTCAATCACCCTAGTAGCAACGGGCAAGCTGAAGCTACAGTAAAGACTTGTAAAAATTTCCTTAAAAAAATTTGTAAACATAATGGATTTCCTTCAGATTATAAAGAAAAGTTAGGTAACTTTTTAGCAGACTATAGGAATACAGTTCACGCAACAACAGGATGTGAGCCATCTGTATTATTAATGGGTAGAAAAATTAGAACAGTATTTGACTCTCTGATTCCAAGGAAAATTGAGGATAGAACGGGTAGTTCAGGTTCTACTCGACGAAACAAAGTAATAAAAAAGGTTACTCAGAGCCAAAACAATCAGAAAAGACAATATAAGGGTAGAGTTAAATCAGGTTTTAATATAGGTCAGAAAGTAATGACTAGAGATTTCAGATCTCAGGGTAATAGGTTATGGGTCCCTGGGGTTATTGTGGATAAAAAAGGTAGTAAAATATATTTCATAAAAATTAACAAGTCTAATATGGTGTGGAAAAGACATTTAGACCAGCTAAAGGAATTACATGTTTCATGGCAGGAGGAAGATAACCAGGAATTCGCGTCTGACACGTTGGAATTGTCGACGGACGAATTAGATCTCTCCGGTATGTTACGTAATAGAAGTGTCTCTAATTCTGTTTCTCCATGTTTCAGGTCTAACCCATGGCAAGGAAGGCTTCGGCCCAGGTGACAGCACTTCGCAGTCGAAATGGACAGAAATGGACAGAAGGGAAACAGAAAGAACAAAAACAAATGTTTTGTTAATTTTAAATGTAATGTGTTAATTTTAAATGTGAAATATGAAATATAAAATATATTGTATGAAATATGTAGCTATAGGTATCACTTATGTAGCCAGGATTCTCCCGTTTAAGTAGGGGAGGATGTGAGAGAGGTTTTAGGGTGGCACACCTGTTTCCGGCCATACAAGAGCGAGACAGGTGATCCCGCATATAAAAGGAGATGCAGGCCTCTCCTCACTCTCTTTTTCCAACCGCCAACACGTTAGTTAGGACGTATTTATAGCCATTACTTATAATAAATATCCATATCGCCAATACGCGCATTATTTATAAATAACCTCGCCTACACTCGAGTCTGTATTTAACAGTTACCAAACGTAGCAAACCCCTTTGAGTGACCTTTGTAGTTTGTTAGTTCTATATTGTAACTATTTTTAACTTGTGAAGTCATTTATATCACAAGTTACAGAGATTTGAAGAATCTATTTGAACACTGAAAAATACAAGCTAGAATTGCCTTCCTTGTCGTTTTGAAAGAAACTGACTGAATGAAAGTTCCTGTAAGAACTAGCACTGAGGAAATCTTCAACAATCTTAACATCATGTCAATTAAACAACTATATTCTAAAACTATACTCATTTACATTCATAAGTACAAAACCCAAGAAATAACAACTAATACGTACATTATAAACACTAGATCTCATGGTCAAAAACTTATCCAACAAGTAACTACTAACACAACACTTGGGTAAAAAAGCTTCTTATATTATGACATTAAACTCTACAATAAAATACCACTCTCACTCAAAAACCTCAACATTATAACATTTAAATTTCAAATAAAAAGCTGGATACTAAATATAGGGAGATCAGAAATCTTCTCTATAAATAAAAATGAATCGCCGAAATGTATATACGCGCATAACTTCCGAACGACTGCACCAAATTGAATAATTCTTTTTGTTTTGTGTTCGTCATTGTCAGGACAAGGTTTGTATAAAACTACTGGTGAGCTCTGGCATTACGAAATTTGTATAAAAAATGCAATAGATGGCACGCGAGCTGTTTGAAAACTGAATGTACCGGGACTGAATATATGGAATGCGGGAGGGGGAGGGGGAAGCAGGGAGGTTGAGGAGGGGAGGAAGGGGGTTCGCGGGACTGGGGAAGGATGCAGTGGAGTGGAGAGAGGGAAGGTGGAGGAGGCGGAGTGGGAACGCGAGAGGAGAGGGGGACGTGGGAGAGGAAGGGGAGGCGGAAGGGAAACGGGACGAATGGGAAAGGACACGCAGGGAGAAACAATTTCTTTATTAAATGGCATAGCAACGCATGCCGGGCACCAGCTAGTAGAAAATATACTGATATCAAATACAGACTAAAACCAAATCTAGTAAACTGAATTATAAAAAACCACTATCTTATTTACTTTATGATTATTTAAAAAAAAAAATACTACATGATATGTGTTATGTCTAATTCATATTAATTTCTTATAATTAAATTATAATATGTAAATGAAATCCTCAGCACTGGAGATCCCAGTGAGGATATCATTATCTCTACTGTTACTAAGAAATGAAGACAATAAATCATTATTATTATTATATTATTAATCCACGATGTACCTTTTGGTTCTATCATAATTAGAACACGCGCTCTGTCTCTCTTACACTGCCTAACAACGTATATCGCCATTCCATTTCATGGAAAAGAAATTTTCATAACGAATTTCTGCAATTGAAATTTAAGCAAAGAATTGTTTGGAACACGATACACGCCCACATCGCATTTATTTTGTTCTAGGTTATTCCACGCATTTGACCGTCAAACAATAAGGCAAGCCGCCATATTGGTACATCGGGAGTCTTGATTTTTATTTATTTTTTATAGTGATACCTCACAAGAGTCTCAGCTGCTCCCGACGGAAGCCAGTGAGACTATGGCATCCCCAATTGGGGTATGGGTATGTTGCGAGGCGAAGGTAGCGGGGAGAGGAAGGGGATAGGGAAGAGGAAGGTGGGGAAGTACCTGGCTATTCAGATCTGGTCAATAAACACGGCTAAAGCCATTTCAAGCAACCTTTCAATTCTGAATGGTGGTCTTACACCAGGGCGATACTGAGAGTATCTTCCAATCTGGAACGTGCCGCAAATATACTATATATTATTTTTTAATTAATAAATTGTGAAATAACACAAATTAATCAAATAAAATTTATTTGCCACGCCGAGATTCGATCTCGCGACCTTCGGTGTGCGAGTCAAGAGCCTTACGGCTGGATTACGCCGGCCGTCATGAAGTTGATATGTTCGATTTAAGAAAACAAAAACATGCAAATAGTTGATTTAAAACAATTCATTAATAATATCAGACGTGTACATATGTTCTATTGAACTGTTCGACCAGATTTGTTTACACAATAAAAAAATCATCTGAGTACACATTTTCACAAAGAATTTTTTCAATACATCGTTTAAAAAGAATGCATTTAAAGACAAAAATGCATCTGTTCAAACAATTAGGACAGTGGCTTCGTGTTGTTTATATGCATACGAATAAAATGCATTTTCATAAATACAATCCCCGTTTTAATTTCAATAAGGAAATCTAGTGAAAAATATTATGGCTTAAAAAATATATATATTTTCACATAGACCAAGAAACGCTGATTCTGAATATATAAGTTTTATTTAATAATACTAAACGCAGAGTTTTTAAAAAATTATTAAAAAGTCCATTTTTAATCGGGTCGTAAAAACACGCCGTCAAGTTGGTATTATTGAAATGTTTAGTGGTGACGTCACTGAACACCGTAAAGTCATTGTATGGGAATGTAGGTTTGACACAAGCCATCATATTAACAACTTTTCATCTTATTCGTTTATTTACATACTGTTTACAGAGATTTAGTTGTTGTGTTTATTGAAGCATTATTTAGGTCTAAATAATTCAGTTTCAAAAATAAAGGTATCTCTGATTAGTTTATCTCTATTATTGAAAATATTCAAAAACTACTGCACAAAAAAATAGTAATGCTACTCTAGGGAGAATACTTCGAACTCTGAATTTCAAAATGGTCAGTTGAACAGCTGATTGCCCGATCTTATAGTAACTTTTCGGGAGTGATGATTCAATACACATAGTGGTTTTCGGGGGACCTTGAAAAATTAAAACTTTTACAATTATTTTAACTATTAAAACTAACTCTAAAAATAAAAATAAATATGCAATCCCCGTTATTAATCTGTATTATTCGATACGGTACTTTAACCCGTCAGGTTTATTTGTTCGGTTTTCGGAACAACTCATGTAGGACTCGTAGAAATCGTTGTCTCCCTTATTATCATGGTTAGAAATATGATGTAAACGGCGTTAGAAAGAGAAAATGCCACGCTTTATATTCAAATCTAAAAGTTAAGGTACGTAGGTAAATTTTCATTATCATTCTCTCGCAGGCTAAATTCTATAGGTATGTATAAATTCTGTATGTATTTGTCTATTTTTAGTATCGCTCGTTTCAGTTTCATCGAGTTTCAAATCGCAATGATGCTAAAGAAGTTTTCACTTCAAAAAATTTGTTTGATCAAGTATTTTGTACTCAAACTCAAATTTAAGTTTTGTATGAAAGAGGCCGCGCGGCCGTTCCCCAGCCTTTAACCAGCTAGCGGTCGAGAATCCGAAAGATGTTCTTACGATCATACAGGGCGGTTCCAATGAGAAAGATTAATTATTCTCCGTACCAACTTTTTAAAATTATAACTCAATACCGATTATATTTCATTCAAAATTTGCTTTAATTTACACCTACATCCAAAAATGCAGAAAGGCGTGATGATAAAACTATTAAAATTGTGTACTTTTTGTAATTATTTTTTGATCATAAGTATTTATAATTTTTCAATAATGTCTAAGTAAAATTAATGTGCAAAAAAAATCCGAAATATATTAATTTGTAAGACCGTAAATAGATAGACAAAATAGAGAAATTTTCGTCATAAATAAGTGTTCGGATATTTTTTTTTAATAATTTTATTTAAACTAATATTAAAATTTTGAAACGATAACGAATTGATTTACAATAATGTATGATTACATGGTATGAAAGACTCCAGATACTAATATCTACAGCCTGTATGTCGGACGAATATCTACAGCACATATGTTGAACTAATATCTACGAATTTCAGAGCGTAGGTTGAACTAATATCTACAGAGCGTAAGTTAGACTAATAAGCTAAATGTGTCCAATAGTCCGATATTAGGGATTTTTACATACATACTTACATAAATTAAGTTTTTTAAACTGCATACGCAATATTACGTTATTCCAATATGCTATACATAATTGCAAATCCAACCTCTGCCAGTGCTGTAGATATTCGTCAACACTTTGGTTCTCATAGATATTAATCAACAGTTTGAGCTGTAGATATTCGTCAACACTTTGATTCTCATAGATATTAGTTCGATTTTTTCAGTTTTTGGAATTCTTGTAGATATTAGTAGACGCCTCCGTATGAAATATGTCTTGTAAAATAAGATTTTTGTTTGAAAATTTAACAAATCCGCCAACGATTATGGTATAACCTTTTATACTTACTAAAAATAAACATTTTTTCTCAAAATTTAAAACATGCTTTCACTAGATAAAAGAACAATCTTTCGAAATCAATTTATATTTGTTTGTGGAAAAGAGTCAATACGTCTAAAATTTGATTTAAAAATGACATATTTCCGGTTTTCTCTGGTTATTCCCTGGTTAAGCATTTTCCCAAACGAAATATCTACACTGCTGAATATTCTAAAAGATACATATTTGGAAAACCATTTAGTAATAAAAGCTCGGAGGGAATTTACTTTAAGAAAGCCAATACGATATAAATAAGGTACAGGTAGAGAGATTTGAAGGTACGAGTAATAGCTAAGCTTTGGAAGATTGGCAACGAAATATGTATTTGGGTTTGGGGTAGGCTTGTTGAAAAAATATCGATAAATCGATGTATCGATATTTTTAATTCAATATATCGATATTTTTTGCCGATATTTTTTGCCGCTATTTTTTGTTCCCATATATATATATTGATACAAAATATCCAATATCGAAAATTGTATCAAATACGATATATTTTATTTATTTTTGTTACTAAAGTCACTAGAATCGAAAACCGTAGAAGAATGAACGGAAAAAAAGTAACTGTATTGGTTCATGACATCTGGCGGTTGAAATTTTAACTATTAATAGCTTACAAATCTATTGTCTTTGAATTAGTATTTGCGATCACTAATACTATCTCATATGTGTACATACATAGAAATGCTATTTTTCGCCATTTATTTCTAAGCCTTGTTCCAAACACGAAGTCCTTTTTGACAGATTAATACGCCAATAGAATGTTACTGAGACGCATACAAACTTTGTATGCGTCTCAGTTGACATATAAGTTAGAAGACAGCTTTTTAGTTTTTAATATTTTTGTTATTATTACCTAATAAAAATGAATACTGATTAAAATACCTTCATTTTTATTAAGATTTTTGTACATTAAAATAATGAGCTGAATTCACTATTATTTTAAAAACGCAAAAACTTTTGAAAATTTGACTGATATATCGATGCATCGAAATTTTTTCATCGATATATCGACGTCGATATTGATATTTTAATAAATATCGATACATCGTTTTATCGATATTTTTTTCACTTTCGACATCCCTAGTTTGGGGACACTCCAAAATATAATACTTATGTAGATTGGCATTTCGGGGCCTTCAATAGCATTGGTGTGCGGCACAGCATTACTACTTTTTCTTCTTCTATGGTGGAGGAGAGTTTGTGTAGGATAAAATGGAAATCTGAGGTTTTGCAACGGTAATGCGCGTTTTCATTCCACCACAAAATGTCCCCGACGCAATATCCTCCGACAAAATATCCTATGGACAAAACTACTCCCAACAAAATATCTTCTAAAACTTAACCTAACCTAACCTAACGCTAATAAAAAAAATGGGACAAAAATAATGCAGACATCCTGTAAAGACAATAAATTATTATTCAAAATGGTAAAATCGGACAAAACAATACAGATAACAATAATTTATTGTCTTTACAGGGTGTCTGTATTGTTTTTGTCGCATTTTTGTTAGCGTTAAGTTAGATTAGTTTAGGTTAGGTTAAGTTTTAGTAGATATTTTGTTGGCGGATGTTTTGTCCGGAGGATATTTTGTCGCGGGATGAAAAGTTGCGGAACCTATTCAACCAGGAGTCATTTGATTCAACACAGACACAGTGGAGGTAATCCACCTCTTACCCGCCCTGGTATAAGTAACTGATGGTTACTCCTTCAAGGCTCTCGCAAGATTCTAATTTTTTTTGTTAAACGAAGCTACATTTATTTATTTTGAACGAATCTAGACCTCCAGTGTCCATGCATACGTTGTTAGTAAGCAGTATGCAAGTGCTTAACAGGAAAACAAAATGCAAAAAAAATAGGTTAGTAAGACAAAGATAAATTAAACAAGGCAAAAGAAAAAACTCATTCATGAGGCTCCATGAGGCGGCATTGCATCTGTAAAAAACCTGCAAGCAGATGCATAAAATAGAGAACATAAGTAATACAATAAATCTCAAATCATTTGGCAAGTACCAACAAAAAATGTGAATGGCTTTCGATCTGACCATAAACTACATTTAGCTTCCGTGTCCCTTAGCCAACCACTCAGTGAAGCCTCAAAGAATGTTAACTGAATATTTGGGGTAAAATACCCGAAGACTAAAAGAAAATTCAGCGTTGGGTAGTCAGAGGCAGGACAAAACACAGACACAGACTGATGTGTCTCCGAGAAACTGATGAGGAGACATTCTCTTAGGGTGTGTTCTGTAGTTTTTATTAGTTAAACATAAGTTACTAGCTGACCCGACAAACGTTGTTCTGCCATATAAATTATTTCTAGTGAATATTTTGGTTGTTAAATAAAAAATAACCAATGTATTGTAAGTGTGTTGGGATGGTTTCTATGACAGAAAGAGGAATGGAGCGCTGTAGATGTAGACTATGACCGCCGATAAAAACAAAAAAAAACACTAACTAAAGTAGGAAGATGAAATAAAGAAAATCAATATGAATTTCGAAGAGCAATTGAGTGTACAATATTTTTTGTCAGTCTGTCTTTAGCCAACACAAATAAGATGCTTCTCGTGAATGTCTTGCGCAAGTGTGAATGAAAGTTCGATGAGGCAGACGTAGCGCCATCTGTCATTCAACAACATAAATAATTTCGTTCTGTGTGGAATACGAAAACGGTTAAATTTGTTCGTACAAAAATACTAAAATCGTGATTAAAAATGGGAGGGTGGGGGTAGGAGGATTAAAATTTTGGGTTGTAGGTATTTTTTGATGCCAAATATAAAAAAAGGAAAAAAATTGTCAAAAAAATTGTTGTTTTTTTCTGGATAGGGACACCCCAATCACCTAGTGGTATGAAATATACTTTAAAACCTATTCTCACACCTACCACATACATACAAAATTTCATAAAAATCGGTCAAGCCGTTCCGGAGGAGTGCGACCACAAACACCGTGACACGAGATTGATTTAGCACCAGTATTCGATGTCCCCAGCATTGCTCGGGCTTTATGTAGGCTTTTATAAATCTCATGTAGACGGTGATTTGAAGGTCAAGTGTGCAAAATTTCATCCATCTCAGAATAAAACTGTATATTTATATAAAAATCAAATCCACGCCGACGGCCGCCACAGACACTCGCCTTTATTAAATAGACATTCAATACCGAAAATGTCTAAAAAATCCATCTGATATCTAAAAGTTTATTTACGGTGATTAGGGCTAGGATATGATTAAATCTGTTATATACATATAAAAGACAAAAATGAATTTTAGATTGTCAAATCGGAATCTTTGACCCACCCAATTTGTTATCGCGTAAGGACAAATTTGAAAGATAGAGCGGTACCTGCAAAAAAAATCGTAAAAAAAACACCATCCCATTTTTCTTTCAGGAGTAGGCTACTTGAGAAAAATAATTCTTCTCAGGGCCTTTGTCAACTTTGGGGATGCCGTGTGGAAGGTCTCTTTGGGAGAGGAAGTTCTGGGAAGGTAAATCTATCTGGGGTCATTGTTTTCAGGAGTGACAGACATATGAAACCTTCCCTCCCACTGCGATGCATGGCGATGTTCCGAAAGAGTCCTACTGGAGAGATCAAAGGTCTTCCTAAATTAGTCTGTCCCGATCCGGCATGCCCGCAGTTGATGGACAAACGGACAAACCTTACCCCACGAACCCGGACACCCCTAGCTGGTCACTATTAAAAAATCTGCTAGCCCTATCTATACACGATGGTATCACCGATTGGCGTATGATAAAAGCATCCGCCACAAAGACCTACACCATCCTCACCCCTTGAACATGAGTACCAAAGTCACCAAACGTAGCGAACCACTTGGGGCGACCCATGGCAGAGGTGTTTGTTGGTTGGTTATCCAATAAATGGTTCCTAAATTGAATTACAAGCCACGTCAAATTATTATATAACTTCGGAGTTCTCAGGCGAAGAGGTGTTCCTGGTTAGATAGCTTTATGTATCAATACTTCCCAAAGGTGGTTTGTAAACTTCTGAACGTGTGTATCTAGAATTCCTATACCTATTGCAGGTACAGAAGGTAATCCAAATCTTCATTTTCTCATTTAAGATAAGACTCCTGGATTTCGAATAAGAATGGCGTCGTGACTTATTTTTAGATTTAGTTTTTAACCGAAAAGATTTTTTCGGTCTCTAGAGATTTGTCTGTCAGGAAGGATATTGCTTTTTCCACATATAAAAGAAAGGGAAGATAATATATGAACTAAAATAAATGTTTCTTCTCTTTTCCTGGGACAAGTAGATTTTTTAATGCGAATACCGTACCATGTCCCATCTGCTCTCAACCGTCCGAAGCCAGTGAGACCACGGCGTCCCCAATTGGAGGCTGTGTTGTATTTTTTTACGTTAGATCCACACAGGATGCCTTAAGGAAAATAATTTCCCTTAGAGCCTGTTCCATCTTAGGGAGTGCTGTGTGGAGGGCCTTTTTAACCCTAGAAATATAATCTACGTCTGAGAGACGTAAGCGATACACAATAAATGCTGTATTTTTTTTCGCAACGTAGCGCGCTGTCTATCTCAGTTAGCTCTGTTGCCGAGCAGAGCTTGCGCAGGGCGGCTCTGTCACCAAGGTACGTACAATAACTACGGAGAAACACAAACCCCTTACGTCCGAGAGACGTATGATTACCTTTTGAGTAACTTTCAGACTTGTTCGTATAAAGATGATTTAGCGAAATAAAAAAACATATGTATATATTATTTTTATGAATGAATAACGACTGATTAGCATTTTAACTTTCTTAACGTATAAAAAAAATCGATTTTGACATAAATTTTAACATTATTTTTCATTTAAAACAATACCTAATATTTTGTAGCTGATTTGTAAGAGGTTTACAGAATTTTGTTAATTTTTTAATTACAAAATATTTTTTTAATTTATTTTTGCTTTTATTTAAAGTATAAAACCTTAAGCTAATTATTCAACTACCTTTAAACTGTGTAAGTGTGATAATATGTCAAATATATACTTTTTAACTTCAGTGCGTCTCTAGAACCTTTTGTGTAACTATCAGACTTGTAAATAAAAAAAATAAAAAAATATTTTTTAGTATAATGACTGATTAGCATTTAAACTTTCATAGCATGTAAAAAAACACAATTTAGACATAAAATAAAACATTATTTTTCATTTTAAAAAGTCTTAATATTTTGTAGTTGATTTGTCAGAGGTTTACAGAATTTTTTTAATTACTTTATATTTTTATAATTATTTTGGTTTTACAAAAGAACAAAAGAAAAGAACAAAAAAAAAGATCAAAAGAACAAAACCCTAAACTAACTATTCAACTATCTTTAAACTGTGTAATTGTGATAATATGTGAAATATTTACTATTAAAGTTCATTACATCTTTCAGACGTATGATTATCTTTAAAGTAGGTAAAAAATAAGATTATCTTTCTAGGGTTAAGGAGAAGAAGGAAAGGAGGTTCTAGGAAGGAAAAAGTTGGGAGGAGTGGGTAGGAATATGGGAGTCAGTGTCCAGGAGTGACAGATATATGAATCCATCCCTCCAATTGCGGTGCACAAGGCGGTGGGTTCAGAGAGTTCGACGGGAGAAATCAAAAGGCTTCCCTCAACCAGTTTCTCTCGATCTGGCCCGCCACGCAAAAGTTGGGCAGTCAGACAATCCTCACCCCATGAACCAAATATGTCTAAAGCCATTTCAGGCAACTTTTCGATTCTGATTGGTGGTATTTTATCAGGGCAATACTGAGAGTATCTTGCCCTGTGAAATTAATGAATTTCAAAAGAGATTCGCGACAACTTGCCAGGAAACGCAATATCTAGAAGCTTTATATGTATATTTCGATCTCGTATGTAAAACTCTAAAATATTTAAAATATATATTGAAGTGAAAACTTCTTTAGCACCGCTGTGAATTGAAACTCGGTGAAACGATAAATAGGCACACTAAAAAGAGACAAACACATACATCTATAGGACTTAGAATCGGAATAATCGGAAAAGGACTGCGCGAGAATGAGGTAATACAATCGGTCTCCTTAGCCTGTCGGTTTCCTCTCTGTGCGGTGCTTCATAGCCTCCCCACTCTTGTCTACTTTAATTTACTGAAGGTTTCACTGTTACCGCGTGTGAATTGCACACCCTGTTTTTATTAGGTTGTTAAACTATATGTATTTCCTTTGAAGATTAAAAATAGCCTAGATTAGCAAAATGTTACAATTATTATCAAAATCCACAACAGTTCGGAAGCCAAAAAAAATGCTTTAACGGTACGGAACTAATAAAAATGGATCCCGCTTAATCTCTATACTACATTATCTACATCGCAAGTATAAAAGCTCCGGGCGTCTTTTTCTGCAAGCGACAGCAAAAAGTACTGCAAATGTTTGTTGCCACAACTGTTGCAAATGGCTAGAAATATATCCAGGGAGCTTTTACATGTCTTTTTGGCCGGCGGAGATTTTCAAAAGAATTTACTGTCAGAGATAATTAGAATTTGGAGAACATGGATGGCACAAAACAATGTACCTAACTCACATTCAGCTTCAATCAGTTTTCAATTGAACGTAATTCAACGAACTTCATAACACTCGTAGTTAAACAAAACTGAAGCTATTTGAATAAGAAAAATGATCAGCACTAACTTTGTTAACAGTATACATCTTCTTGCGCTGACTTTGTGACATTATACATCTTCTTGTACTGACTTTGTGACAATATACTTCTTCTTGCACTTACATTGTGGCATTATACATCTTCTTGTCTTATTCTTGTACTGACTTTGTGACATTATCTTCTTGCACTTACTTTGTGACATTACACATGTTCTTGCCTTCTTATTGCACTGACTTTGTGACATTACACATCTTCTTGCATTGACTTTGTGACATTATCTTCTCGCACTGACTTTGTGACATTATACATCTTCTTGCACTGATTTTGTGATATTATACATCTTTTAGCACTGGCTTTGTGACATTATAGTTCTATGCCAAAGGTTTTGAGTAGGTGCAAGAAAGGTAGGGACAATCCCTAACAGGCCTGGAGACGCCTTATCGAAGCGATGAATTCGACTCGAATAGGACAAGGGAAAGATGAGCAGAAATGCATTTTTTAACGTTCTCCAAGCCACGGCATGGCTTGTACAGATAAATTTTGATAATATTCCTGTCAGCGTCGTACAACCTTTCACCATATAATAAAGAGTAGCTACCGCCAAGGTTTCCTAGCGCTCTAGTTAGTGGATTAACGGTTAAGGTTTCAATGTGCTTATCACTGAACTGTTAAGCGTCGCGGCGACGAAGGACTTGTAAGGTCGAAGCAATAACCTGTGAATTCACCCAAGTTCAGCGAATTTTCTATTATTATTATTATTGTACGTTGGTCAATGAGTTGTTCTAATAAATAAATTGTTTTATAGGAACTTACTAGTTATAAGCTGTATATATTAGTAAATCATTGACTGCGTAGTTCACACGAGGATAGGACAGTACTGTCTTGTCCCAGTTCCGGACCTATTATTTATTATACTTAGTACTAGTGAGAATTGAACATAAATTTGGAGGACACGACAATGGACCAAGACATCAAGGAAAAAACTACTCGATTTTTGATTTTCACGGCCAAAAGTATTTTTGTTATTTATTTTTGGGGTATTTTGCCGTGTTGTGCTACCTCCTCCTTTAACCAACGTTTCGGACAGCGTTCTAAGTACATAAGCACACATTTCACCACTAACAATTACACATATCTAAATGCGCGCAAAACTCTGTAATAGTACGTATCTGTGAAACTTACAATGCCTTACGAGATGTGGACATTTTCAACCATGACTTGAAGTCATATAAAATGCAGCTTAATAAGTTAATAACTTAAAATACTTTTTTTTTCTCTTTTTTGTGAAAATTATATTATTATCAACCATAGTAAATAGTATAACCATGTCTGTTAATAATTTTACGTTTTTCATTATAATGTTTTATGTTTTTTTTTTTATTATGTTTATTTTTTTTTCTTTTTGTCATTTAATAAGTTAAGTAGGTAAAAATACTAAACCAATATTTAACATAATGGAACTTAATTGGTCTACAACATATGAATTTTATTGTTATAAAATTATTTTACTATATGACTGTTTGTTTCCTCAATAAAAAGAAATAAAAAATAAAAATATATCTGGGCAGTAATACTGTAACGCTATCCGAAACGTTGGCTAAAGGGGGAGGTAGCACAACACGGCATAATACCCCAAAATGAATAACAAAAATAACTACTTGTCTGTATATTGTATACAGCAGCGTATAAGTACAAAAAATCGACACTGGAAATAAATTAGTTTGTTATACATACCAAATTATTATAAAAGGTATTCTTGAAGTCGATTTTAGGTTTGAAATTGGTAAATAACGCGCAAAAACTAGAGATGCACAAAATAAATAACGCACAAAAACTAGCGACGCACAAAAACTAGCTATAATAATTATAATGTCAGGGGGCCAACTGTCAGGGGATCAACTGTCGAGTCACCGACAAGCTGCGGCCAAAGGACCAAATTGAACGGATACCAAAGCGGCCAATAGAAGCCAATAGTTTGTTATGCGTGTGTGTATAGGTTGAAATAAAGTTATACAAATGTGGCATCTTCTCGACAGCTCTTTATATATTTGAAAGCTCCGTACCTTACGATAAAAAAGGCGAAGCGAGTTGAAAATCCTTTATTCCGGAATTTTAAAATCCGGAATCCGGAAATTCCAGAAAGAAAAACCAAACAGATTTTCTGACGCCATAGCTAACAGTTAGCAGCTTCGTTACACAAACTATATACTTTATAGTAAAGATAAAGAGTATTGTTTTTACTTTTGCTTATCAAAATAATAAAGAAGTAATAAAACGCGACTTTTCTTAATATGAAGAGCAAATAATATATTTATTAAGTTTCAAGATAAAAAACTTTACTACTGGAACAACTGGGACTATAACTATTTTACTTACTACTCGTATCTTGCTTTTGTTATTTTATTTTATTTTTTTATTTTTTTATTTAATTATTTTCATATTACATTTGGTTATAATATGACGTATTGCCCATCTCACTAGGTGTGAAACGCCTGTGTTGAGATGGTAATTTACAGAGTGGTTATCTAAGATTTTGTAGTAATATTATGAAAATGGCAGGTTAATATAATTTTTTTTTTTTTAAATATACAATTCAAGTATGTTATAAATATATATAAATAGAAGATTGCAGTAGGTACATGGTTACATATATAAACACAATAGATATAAAGGTAAGTCTGTTATTAAATACTTGTGATGGATATGTTTATTTGAGGTGATCAATGATTTTACTTTTAAATGTACTTTTGGTTTGCGTGTTTCTAATTTCAGGAGGTAGAGAATTGAACAGCTTTGTTGCATTATATGTAAAACTCCTTTGAGTATTATGTTCCCGTCTCGGCTAATAAGCAATAAAAGGAAATCCGTAAAGTACCTATACGACTACTATACAATAAGTGTACTATGTATTTATTTGAACGCCCTTAGGGCTTTTACACAGAATGCAGTACATTTTTTTAAATTACAGTGAAAAGAATGGGTTTACAAAATACAAGTAACATAAAATATGTTAAAAACAAAATATAGTTTACATAAAATATAAGGGTTAAAAAATAAAAATAAAAATAAATTAGGTTACATAAAATCAAAATACAGGTAATATAAAATATAAGAAACAAAATATAGTCCATAAAATATAGGAGTTGACATAAAGTAGGTAATGTTTAAAATTGTTGTTCACATTATTTTCACACTTCTAAACACATATCTTCAACTCTTTTTCTTTATATTGTAAATCTTATAGTAATTCCTCCAACTTGTTATCAGGTACCTGGTTTACACTTTTCAATACTACTAACTTACCTACTTATCTCATACACTGTAAATCTGAATATATTGTATGTTACCAGGTTAATTCCGCAAATCCGAATATAATATATGCTACCAGGTTCTTTTTCTATTTTTTATGTAATTAGGTATGTAATGTATAATATGAACTAAACCTATCAATTTGTCTGTCCTGGAACGGGAAACTTTCCTAGATGGACAGGCAATTACATACGTAATTTGTACTTTCTTTTGTATCTATCTATAGTAAATAAAAATATAAATAAATATTCAATAGTGTGAGTACATCGCGAAGCATATTTCTCCCACTAGACATCTGGAAGCGGAAGAGGAAGTATACGGAATATTTAATGAAGCGGAAGTGCGGCCTCCTCAAGTCTACTTCCGGTAACAACGTAGTGGAGTAAGACAGTTGGAAATAGCGCAGCTAACAACGAAGCGGTGTAATACATTTTTAGTTTAAAATCTGTTGGCATACTTCTTACGTTCTTTGTTCTACTTTGATGTAAAATGCATTACGTTCTCTCTTCTGCTTTATTGTAATGTTCTAGAAGTGCCTATACTTAGTGGATTTGAGATACCTATTGATAAAATTGGAAAGCATCAAATCAGCTTTCTAATAAAAAGAGATAATGGACGGCCTCCGTGGCCGAGGGGTAAGACCCCCGACTCGCAATCCGAAGGTCGCAGGTTCGAACCCGGCGTGCGCAAATAAATTTTATTCAATTAATTTGTGATATTTCACAATTAATTAATTAAAAATAATTATAAAGCGTATTTGCGGCACGTTCCTGAGTGGAAGATACTCTCAGTGTCGCACTGGTGTAAGACTACTTGTTGTCTTGTTCTATCTATATTCGAAGGGAAAATTCTCTGAGGAACTAGTAAATTGAAAAACAATTCCCAGTGTGTAATTGTCAAATTTTTCCTCAAATATTTTATTCTATTTCAGTACAATAAAACAATCATGGATGTCCGAAAATTTACAAACGTGGATGTTTAAATATCGACCCTTTGGAATAATAAGGTTCCATCTGTTGCGGTAACGTCATGCAATAAGGGGTCGTCCATTAATCACGTGAGGCTCGAAAGGGGGGGGGGGGGTTCGGCAAAAATCACCAAATATCACGACGGGGGGGGGGGGGTATAATGAGAAATCACGTGTATTTATTTTTCGTGATAACATTCTGAAAATTTCAAAATACTTTGTACTAAAAAAAAATACAAGTGATTTGGGGGGGGGGGGGGGGTTAGTCTAAAACCTCACCACATATCACCAGGGGGGGGGTTAAAAAGTTGCTAAAAAAACATCACGTGATAATGGACGACCCCTAATGGTAAACTAACTTGGAGTTCATTATCGCATGATTTTACCATAATCGATGGAGCCTTGTTATTCCAAAGGGTCGATATACAGGGTGTCCGGGGGTAAAGTGCATTAACTTCGGGAGGTGATTCTACATGATAGTGTAAGTAAAAAAGATAAATAACTTTTTCAGAAATTCCAACTTTTAGGGGTAGTTTTGTGGTAAAAACGTAAAATTTGACCGGCGTGCGCGGCCAGCTTTATTATTTTCCGCTGTTACGATAAGGGCCAGTCACCACCATTTATTGTTGCCACGATAGTGCCCGGCAGGCTCCCGGCAAGTGAGATCGTACCTCACACTAAGGATTTTTAGTAGGTAGATCTTTTTGTATGGGAAAAAAAAGTTGGAATTTCGAAAAAAGTTATTTATTTTTTTTACTCCTACCATCGTGTAGAATCACCTCCCGAAGTTAATGCACTTTACCCCCGGACACCTGTATAGAAATGACAAAAATAGTAACAAAAAATTAGCTAAATAAGCAAAAGTAAATTGACAGACAAGAATGGGTAAAAGGTGGAATACAAATAGGTTCATAAACAAATTATTTTTGGCACCTGTGCTGATGAGACACTGACTTGGTAGGTACAATATTGCTTGATTTTAAATAAAGGTCTTCATCACAATATTAGCTTAATAATATTAAACTGCTCGGGGGTCGAAGGGTTGGTAGGTCGTGGTGGGACACATCAAGCTGGATGGTGTGCGCCTCAAGAAATGCTACAAAGGACATAGCTGCATCAGCAGCACTACCAACAAGTCCAACTCTCTGGCGTCCACGAGCGGTCGTCATGGCCCCGCGACCCCTGGGCAATGTGATCCCATCATCGGGTTCATAGCCGACGGAGAGGGGGCGAATGGCGAAACTCTGGCGCCATAAAACCAGAACCTCCCAGCTAAGGGAAGGAAAACCCCTACAGAAAAACCCTCGCCTCCAGTAAGGGGTTGGGCGAGTGGCTAATAACCACTCCCTGTAAAAATAGCATTATTACGAAACCGGAAACTAAGCCTCGGACAGCGAAAATACCCGGCAGACAACATGGCAATCGAAATATGGACTTGAGAATGGCAACATGGAATGTAAGAACGATGTACAGAGGTGGGGCCCTCAGAGAAGTACTTGGAGAAATGGAAAAGTACAAAATAGATATATTAGCAGTGCAGGAAACAAGATGGACAGGCACTGATACCTTTGATACCAGAACGCATACAATAATGCACAGTGGCAACGAAAAATACCATGAGTTCGGAGTAGCCTTCATCGTTAACCAAAGATTAAAAAATCAAGTAATTGGTTTTAAGGCTGTAAACGAAAGAATATGTATACTTCGTATAAAAACTAAATTCTTTAACATTTCCATCGTAAACGTTCACGCCGAGACAGAAGACAAAGATGAAGTAACTAAGGATACTTTCTATCATAAACTGGAACAGATATATGACACCATACCATCCAATGATATAAAAATGGTAATTGGAGACCTTAATGCGAAAATTGGTCAGGATCCGGCACACCATCAGGTTACAGGAAAAAACAGTCTTCATACGGAAAGCAATAACAATGGATCAAGAGTGATTGACTTTGCAGAATCAAGGAATATGATAATAGCATCAACACAGTTCCCACGGAAGAATATATATAAATGGACATGGACATCACCTGGCGGCAGATACCATAACCAAATAGACCATATCCTAATTGAAAGAAGAGGGGCGACCAGTATCACAAATGTAAGAAGCTATAGAGGAGCTAACTGTGATTCGGATCACTATTTGGTAGTAGCATCCTATAGATGCAGAATAGCAAGAGATAAAAGGTCTAATCAGCCAACTATCCCAAAGCTAAACATTGATGCTCTTAAAACACCAGAAGGATTGGAAAGATATCATGACGCATTGTCAACAAACCTACCAAACCAACTGAGTGATCCGCTCTCCCCAAATGATTTAGAAGAGGATTGGACCAATCTGAGAGATGCACTGCTGACAGCGGCGGAATCAGGCATTGAAAATAGACCAAGGCAGGCTAGAAACCCCTGGTTCGATGAGGAGTGCGTGCAGAGCGTGAACAAGAAAAATGTTTTGAAAAAATTATGTATAGAAAGAGGAACTAGAGCAAAAAGACAATCCTACGAACAAGCACGAAGAGATGCTAACCATTTAATTAAAAGAAAAAAGAGATTGTATTTTAACAACATATTGTTGAAAATGGAACATGACTTTGTAAATAACAATCCACGTGAGGCATATAAAGGCGTCAATGTATTTAAAAAGGGCTTCAAACCCAACACATCTCTGTGCAGAGATAGTAATGGAGACATAATAGGAGATAAGGAAAAGATCAAGACTAGGTGGAAAGAATATTTCCAACAACTCCTAAATCCCAATAACAACCTGACAGTCGACCCAACTCTCATTCCGGACGAGCTAAATAGTGATGAAACAACGAGAGCACCATCAATGGCAGAAATAAGGGCTGCCCTAAAGAAACTGAAAAACAATAAAACTCCGGGAGGAGATAATATCCCTGCAGAGCTCTATAAATATGGAAACGAACAACTGAAGAACCTGCTACACAATCTCATTGTGAAAATATGGACCGCCGAAAGAGTACCAGAAGAATGGAAAACTAGCATAATATGCCCCATACATAAAAAGGGAGACAAATTGAAGTGTGAAAATCATAGAGGAATATCGTTACTTTGTACGGCGTATAAAATTTTCACAATGATTTTGAAAGAAAGACTAGAATATTACTCAGAAAACTTACTAGGAGAATATCAGGCAGGTTTCAGGAGGGGGAGATCCACCACTGATCAACTCTTCACTACTCGACAAATCCTGACAAAATGCTGGGAATTCGATATAGACATATATCAACTATTTGTTGACTTCAAACAGGCGTACGACAGTATAGACAGGGAGAAAATATATGAAATACTCCTAAATTTTGGAATACCGCCCAAAATAGTCAAGCTTGTAAAAGCAACAATGGTCGGCTCACGGTGTCGAGTAAGGATAGGAGGTGAAACAACGGAGGATTTTATCGTCTCCCAGGGGCTGAAACAAGGTGATGGCTTAGCACCCACCCTTTTCAATATTGTACTGGAGCACGTCGTGAGGAAGACAATGATCAGTACCGACTCAAACATCTGCTACAAAAGCAATCAAATAGTTGGCTACGCAGATGACCTTAACATTGTCGGAAGATCCCTACAGGCTGTAAGAGAAGTGTTTGACCCTTTGGAGACTGCGGCAAGAGAGGTGGGTTTGCAAATCAATGAAAATAAAACAAAAATCATGATGCAAACCAGAACCCCTCACCGCAGAATAAAAGATAAAGTGAAATTCAAAGACAGTTATAATTTCGAAGTGGTCGAAGAGTTTACCTACCTGGGCTCCATCATAACGCAGGACAATGAAGACCCAGTAGAAGTAAGAAAGCGCATTACAGCCGCTAACAAAACTTACTTCGCGTTGCTGCCAGTGTTCAAATCCCGAAACGTCCATAGGAAAACCAAAATAACCTTATATAAAACAATTATCAGAACGGTCTTGGCCTATGGATGTGAGGCGGGAACCCTGACAGCAAAGTCAGCGGAACAGCTGGACATCTTCGAAAGAAAGGTACTTCGAAGAATCTTAGGAGCGGTGCGAGAGGGAGAGGCATGGAGAATCCGCCACAATAATGAACTCTATGATATTTACCAAGCTCCCAGACTCTCCACCCATTTAAGACTCCAAAGATTAAGATGGGCCGGACATGTGCACCGAATGCCAAGCACACGAGTACCGAAGAAGGTTCTGACAGGACACCCGGGAGGTAAACGAAAGGCGGGCAGACCTAGACTGAGATGGGAGGATGATGTCAGGAAGGATGCAAGAGGTTTACTCCATGTTGCAGATTGGAAGACGACGGCCGAGGACAGAGGGCGGTGGAGGCTTATTTTGAAGGAGGCCAAGGCTCGAAATGGGCTGTAGCGCCATTGAAGAAGAATATTAAACTGCTCATGTTTTCAATACACACTATCATAGATATTTAGGTAAATAATATAACTAGTTTAAAAAATATGACGTTATTGGTGTTGTTATAGCTGAAAATGAATATTTTTTTTTTTTCAAAATTGCAGTATTTTTTACGTAGATTTTCAGGATTCTTTCAGTTTGGGGATGCGCCGCATCCGCATTTCAGTATATCTTCATTAAAAAAAAAACGAGTGTGCTTTAGACCACACCACTGAAGTAAAAATTCTTTAGCTCCATGTATATATATGATAGGAAGAGAGAAAGAAAATGTGCGCGCGCACTGCTCTCTCTTGCTCCTGCAGTGTGATACAGACAATAGGCCTGCACTGTGTCTTAGATATACGAAACATAACTGGCTATGAGATAAAGAGAGAAAGAAAATGTATGCTCTCACCTCTCTCTTGCCCCTACAGTAATATACGAAACGTAACTCTCTCTATTTCTATCTTTACTAACTTATATATCCCCCTCAACTTCCGTTCGCCTCGCCCGATCACACTTTTCGTAACGCTCTCACCATACGCATTCACCAGCTTACTCCCCAATTCAAGCGTGCGTAAAGAAGTTTTACATCTAAAGTTGAAATTTTGGAAAATAATAAAATTAGTATTCAGCTACAATAACATCAATAACGTCGTATTTTTCAATCTTAGCACTCTAGCTCACTGAAAACTCATGGACCGCCACTGTTACGTAGGTATATTACTGTCTTAATAATTTATTTGTGAATACATTTTTATCTACCCGTAAAAACTCTAAACTAAAGTAAGATATTATAAAATATTAAAACGAACTAATTGTCCTATAAAGACTCCAGATACTAATATCTACAGCCTGTATGTCGGACGAATATCTACAGCTCATATGTTGAACTAATATCTACGAACTTCAGAGTGTTGACTAATATCTACAGAGCGTAGGTTGAACTAATATCTACAGAGCGTAGGTTGGACTAATCAGCTAAATGTGTCCAATAGTCCGATATTAGGGATTTTTACATACACACTTACATAAATTAAGTTTTTTAAACTGCATACGCAATATTACATTATTCCAATACGCTACACATAATTGCAAATCCAACCTCTGCCAGTGCTGTAGATATTTGTCAACACTTTGGTTCTCATAGATATTAGTCAACAGTTTGAGCTGTAGATATTCGTCAACATGTTTGTTCTCATAGATATTAGTTCGATTTTTTCAGTTTTTGGAATTCCTGTAGATATTAGTAGACGCCTCCCCTATAAATAATGTCTGCCAGCCTTATGCACGGTTTACATGTCATTATAATCTATTATTTTATAATTATTAATAATAATAATAATAATAATAACCTTTTTTCAATGAAATAACAACAATATAACTAAAAAAAATTACATGCTCAAAGTTGTTTACAAATAGTTTACATCAATCAGTACAGAAAAATTAACAAATAGGAAGTAACGTAAGAAAGGTTACACAGGAGTAGTATAGTTATACAGTATTTTTAGTTATGCATAGCCTGCCTCACTAGGTGAACCTGTATTGAGGCAGAATTTTTGTTAATTGTTTCTCGCAATTTTATCTATGGTTTTTTTATAAATGTGTAAAGTAGGTTTCCATACAGCAAAAACTTTATTTTAGTGAACATTATTGTTTGCATATACCTACACAATTCATAAACTGCAAGGTTATTACTACAATAAAACTGTCAATGACTGGGCGTTTGGGTGAGGGCACCAGTATAGGCTCGATCATTAGAATGTATCCATATTTTAACATATTTTTTAAACTCTCTCTGTGTTTGACTCAGTTGATGTTTTCTGGGAGAATGTTGTCGTAGTATTACGAACCTACCGAGGCTACGTTCCGATAAATCAATAAATAAAGCAACACTCAGTATATTGTGTCATTAATACGTTTTTAATTGGCCAACGATATCTCTATTTTCCAGCCCTTTGTATGTAGATGCCTACGCATTATACTAAAATATAAAAAAGTTACAGTACAATATGAATTTACGATTCATAAATTTGAATTATTATAACAGAAATCATTTCGAATAAAAGAATAATAGAGTCGTTATTATGTGCGAAATTAATGAAGAATGATTTAAAAATATAAAAAAACGATTGTGCTTTAGGCCACACCACTGAAGTAAAACTTCTTTAGCTCCATCTATATGATAGGAAGAGAGAAAGAAAATGTGCGCGCGCACTGCTCTCTCTTGCCCCTACAGTAATATACGAACCATAACTCTCTCTCTTTCTAATTTCACTAACTTATATCTCCCTCTCAACTACCGTTCGCCTCGCTTTTCGTAACGCTCTCGTCAATCATTCACCAGCTTACTCCCCAAGTCAAGCGTGCATAAAGAAGTTTTACTTCAATAATACACAGTTATCGATTTATGATTATTCGGGTTATCAAGGGATGATTAACTTTAACCAATTTGTAGTAAAAAATGTAAATGAAATTTTATTATCTTAGCTTTTTAGTTACTGGTCACTTAGCCGAGTAACCACCCAACCAACTGTCCAATATCTATAGATTTTAGAAGTAAAACTTCAGTTCGGGAGTAAGCTGGTGAATGCATGACGAGAGCGTTACGAAAAGCGAGGCGAACGGTAGATCAGAGGGAGATATAAGTTAGTGAAGATAGAAAGAGAGCGAGTTACGTTTCGTATATTACGTAGGGGCAAGAGAGAGGTGCGAGTACACATTTTATTTCTCTCTTTCTCTCATAGCCAGTTACGTTTCGTACATCTAAGACACAGTGTAGGCATATTGTCTGTATCACACTGTAGGAGCAAGTGAGAGCAGTGCGCACGCACATTTTCTTTCTCTCATCCTACATCATATAGATGGAGCTAAAGAAATTCTACTTCAGTCGTGTGGTCTAAAGCACACTCGTTTTTTTACCTAAAAGTCACCGGAGACCGTCACAGAGTACGTACTTCATAAATTTGGGAAAATTACATGATTTTGATTATATCATAACAACATTATATGTCGATTTAAGGCACACTAAGAATGCATACATTTTTTTGTTTGTGGCTTCCTCTTAAGGCGCCGTATCCGCGCTCAAAAAGAAGATGGAGAGATATACGAATGTTAGAGGAGTGCGCTAATATTTAAAGCGATAAAATCGATGCGAAAATTATGAAAATGTTTCCTTGCGGGGGTTGTTCTTTTTTTATTAAATAAAACATACAACGAAGTTGCACTCCCATGAGTTACCAAAACTCATTAAGGGATCGCCAATAGGTACTTTTGAAAAGTTAAACCCAACCCAACCCAATATGCAGACACAATATACGAAGAAAAATTTTACAAAACATTTCACAGAAGCAACATACAGACACAACATATGAAGAATCACTTTACAAATATTTCACAGAAACATGTCTTATAAGATTTTATGAATTTATTATAACCACTCATTTGATTTATGTACTGTTGGTGTCAAAAAGCTTAGCATATCACAGCATGTCTAGTCTTAAACAGCCTTTAAAGAATTACTGTGACTTTTTTCATAGATATAACTTGTAAAATTACTGAAACAAACGTGTTTGTAATAATTTTTGGAGCATACTGGAGGAAATTTTATATAATTTGCGTTTCGGCGCGGGGAATGTCTAGATATTATCTTCAAGACTAACATATATTTTTTTAAGAGCTTTAAAGCTTAAAGTGTTTAAGGGAGAAATGCAAGAAACGTTTATATAATTTAATTTAATTTAACGTTTAAAAATTTTATATAATTTGCGTTTCGGCGCGGGGAATGTCTAGATATTATCTTCAAGACTAACATATATTTTTTTAAGAGCTTTAAAGCTTAAAGTGTTTAAGGGAGAAATGCAAGAAACGGTAGAAATTTAGGTAGCGGCGGCTTAATATTAGAGAGCAAAATCAAAATGTACTTTCTTGCTTAGGTAGTAAACAATAATATTAAAAAATATGTTAATGCGTATTTATGTTAAAAAAGTGAAATATGTATAATTCCATTAACTTAATAAAAAAAATGGTAGAAATTAATTGGAAAAGCTCTAGGTCCTTTTCCTAAAAGATTGTCGTCTCATTTGCAAGATATTGCTATATTTTTACTGCCTAAGTTTTTAATATATTCGGCTTCGCCCAATTTTCAACGTTTTTCGAAATTTTTAGCTAACACGTTACTAAAAAATACGGATACACAATATTGCGTCTTGTTCTCAAAATATAAAATTAACTTTGTTTCAAAACTTCGCTCAAGAAGAAAATGACAAATCTATTATTAAATAGTTGGGTGGACAAACAAAGGTATTCAAATTTCATATATCCAGGAGTTCACTGTTTAAGTTTTTACTGCATCAGAAACAGATGTTTATTGCAATAGATTATTGCAACGGAATACATGAAAGTCTTCCAAAATATCAAATCAACAAATTACAATCCGTTTTCATCGCTGCGGCAAGACTTATCTCCGGAGTATCTAAATATGTATACCCATTTTTCTGAGCATCTCAAAAATCTTCACTGGCTTAAATGTCCTGAAAGAATCCAGCCAGGTGCTGGATGGAATTTAAGTCCCTTAACCGAATGGCTCCGGCTTACTTATCGGAATTGTGTATTCCATAAAATTCCAATTATCGACAGTCAACCCTGAGGTCAGCAGCGTCATCAGCTATCGGAAGGTTAAAGGAACCAAAGCGCACACCAGATACTAAGTTCGGTGAGCGCGCTTTCGGAGTGTCAGGACCTAAAGCCTGGAATGCACTGCCACATGACTTAAGAGGAATATAAACGCTAGAAATATGTCGAATCTCATGCCTGCAAAATTTTAAAATCGAGCGTCTTTTTTCACGAGGCTAGTAAGCGAAAAAGTGGTTTTTATTTACTTTGTGCATAATTTTATAAGAACGAAAAAAAGTTATAACATAGATAAAGTCAAAAATAGTCTTAGCCGTAAAGGGGTATTTTTTAAAAATTGTTACTTACATCACTTCATAGTTAAGTCATGAGAAAACATTTTTTTTAGTGGTTTACGCTTATATTTTTTGTTACGTAAATAATAATTTTATTGTAATTCCAATACATAGATAAAGTAGTTAAAGCTTCAATTTATCCGTAGCATATTTTTTGAAATTCATACTGTAAGCTGGTTCGTCGTAAAGATTAATCAAAATAGTATCTAAATAGGATTTCACGTATATATTCATCTTAAGAATGATCATAGACTCGGCGGAATTTAGAGCTAGACTTAAAACTCACCTTTTCAGACAATCGTATCCATAAAATCAAAATCTTTCACCTTCACATTCATGCCCGCGACACTGTAAATAACTAACCTGTAAAAACGTAGAAAAAAAATAAAAATATATATTTGTAAGCGTTTGTAAAGATCATTTCATGAACATTCTCCAGCCCTAAAGAGTACTAAATTCTCCAGGATTTTAAAATAAATATCAACTCTACTATTGCCACTAATCTATTCATATAGTAATGAGGGTAGCAAATAATGTAAAATCATGCAATGTCCAGTGTGTTAACTGTAATGTCCTCCGCGTGCAAAGCCGTATCTTCTCCAAGCATAAACTTTCTAATTAAAGTGTGTGTTTATTGGAAGTGACCTGCCAGGTAAGGATGTTTCTATATCCATTTGTAAATAGTAAAATTAGTTAGAACCTAAGAATTCCTAATAAATTGTACAGCGTCCTTGGGGTGATTTTTCACAAAAACGACGCTCTATAAATTATCCAATTATTATTATTATTATGTTCTACTTCATAATAAAAAATAAAAGTATTCATCATTTAGATACTTCAAAGGACGGCCCGATGGTTCACGATGGAAACGATTTTGCAAGCAGAAAATCGCTGCGAAGAAAGTTCTTAGAGTTGGGCGAATTTTTACTATAAGAGTTTTCGCTAGGTACTTCAGAAACAAAAACAACAAAACCTGCGAATTTCTACTTCAAAATGAAGATTTTATTTTCAAATTAAACATTACTGCGAAAATTTTATTAATTTCGCTTTAGCAATTAAAACTTTTCGCGGCGGGGTCGTTATGAAAACCTCACATGAACGTGGTTTTCGCGGCGGGGTCGTTATGAAAACCTCACATGAAAGTGGTTTTCAATTGTAATTTCGCGTATAGAAATTGTTTTCGTATTTCAGAGTAATTTTGTATTCAAAACTGTGCGTTTATCACGGAATTATGAATCCGTGATTAAGGAATTATAAGGAACTTTTTAATGTTATTTGAAAGCCTTTTTCATAGGCCTCGGTTCGGGCCAACTTCTGTATTTAATCTCGTTATTAAAAGGTTTAAACAAAGCACACAAAATTGTACCGATTTAAAAACCAAATATTCGTCGCTTGGCGTAAAAAATAATATTAAGAGAAAACCGGGCGGCGTTTTGTCCATCTTTTTTTACATTATTCGCTCCACACTTACCTACCGCCGCCCCGGGAACCATTTGTTGGATAACCAACACCTCTACCATAGGTCACCCCAAGTGGTTCGCTACGTTAGAGATTTAGCAGGGGTGCCTGGGTTCATGGGGTGAGGTTTGCCTAGGTCTTGGAGGCGGATGGCCAGGACATACTGAACCCCAGATTCCTACCCACCCCTTAAACCCTTTTCCTTCCCAGAACTCTCCTCTCCATCCTTTCCTTAAAAAACCCTCCACGCAGCATCCCCAAAGATGACATAGGTCCTTAGGGAAATTATTTTCCTCAGGGCCTCCTGTGTGGAGCTCATGTAAAAAAAAAAAACACAGAAGGCCCTGAGGAAAACAATTCCCCTCAGGGCCCATGTCATCTTTGGGGATACTGTGTGGAGGGTCTTTTTAGGAAAGGAAGGTGAGGAAGTTCTGGAAAGGAAAAGGGTTTTAGGGGTGGGTTGGTATCTGGCGGTCAGTGTGTCCAGGAGTGACGGACGTATGAATCCATCCCTCCCACTGCACGGCGATGTTCCGAGAAACTACAGCCGGAAAAGTCAAAGAGACTCCCTCAACCATTCTCTCCCGATCCGGCCTGCCAGGCACCTGGAGGGCATGCATCCGCCGCCAAGACACGCCAAGAACCAAAACTCACCACATGAACCCGGACACTCCTTCTAAGTCACCAAACGTACCGAACCACTTGGGATGACCTATGGCAGAAGTGTTGGTTATCCAACAAATGGTTATTCAACAAACGGCGGGACCCATACCCGCCTCCCAAATTGAATTTAAATGTATTCCCCCATTTCCTCTGTGGATTTTGACACTAGCACAACTATTTTACATAGATATTAATTAGTGGCATGTCCCTACGTTTTGCTTTTTTTGACATGTTACTTCTTATAGGAGTTAGTTAGTTAGTTACACGCAAACGCCTCAGGGATCTCATATCTTCCTTTCGTCCTTCCGCTTCCAATTTCGTACCGCCCTGTCGTAAAGTGTTGGTATCAGAATCTCATTGCGGACTGTTAGCCTCGTTTACTTCATAAGTAATAACATTTTTTCTTATATTGACATAATATCTATCTTCAGTGCTAATATCAAAATCCTTTACGATATTTGTGAGAAAAAAATCTTTGTTGTGGTACATTTAAGTACAGGTAAGTTACCCAATTAATATTAACGTCAAAATTTATAAATAATGCACACATAATGACAAAATAGCCAACAGTTTTTCATTGAAGTAAGTACCCTCTTGTTTTCAAAGATGAGAAAAACATCAAAAATAGATAAATATAATATTTAAAATATAATTATTATGAAAATGAATTAAATCAACTACCTGTACTTGAGCTTAAAAGCACGCACTGTTGGTTAATTAGACAATTAAAAACAAATATTCTTTCTAATAACGATTCTCAAGGAATAACGAACTTATTCAGTACGAAAAACGTACTCAATATATTTTCCCCCGCACGGGAAAAATTGATTTCGGAACACTGAGCACTCGCAAACGTCAAATTCGGTAATTGAAACAATGAAAGCTGGATACGTTTCCGAAACACGACCACCCCGCACCGATCGACGCAGCAAACTAAACTCCTAAACTGGGGTTGGAATAATTGGGAAATGGACCGGCGCGGGCGCTTTCCGCCGCGGCGGGAAAACGAACGAAAATTGCACACCAATTATGTGGTGAGAGAAAATTTACCGCCATTCATAGCGTTATGTAATTATTTGGAACTTGTTAATTGTAATAATTCAGTGACAAGCGATTAAAAACTGAACCCATACAAATTAATTATCGAATAATAAATAGGGTGGATGGGTAGGAACTGTTTTTTTTAAAGTACCCAATCACTTTTTGAGCTGGTAATTATTTCTAGTAGTATTAAAATACTAACTGTTAAAAACCCGCTCCGCAGGTTTTTACTGCTAGGCCCTGCGGGCGGCTTTTGGTTCGACTTCGCCCAGTTAGTGTTGGTGACCAAATTTAAAGATCCAATACGAAAAACAGCCCGTTCCTCGGATCCACTGTAGCTAGTCACCGGGACAAAGTATCCGAGACATAGCAATGACGTCATATATAATATATAGCCACTTGACACAACATGTATTACCGTCAATCTTTTGATATCCGGAGAGATACCACATATTATATATTGGATTTTGGCAAGTTACAGGGAGAAATTAACCCCTTTGTCTTGCAAACTGTAGTTGTCACCTGATGGATTTTTTTTTACCCGATGTTCGGGCTATCTTGGGCAAGATGAATGGCATTAATAATTTTTTTTGATGGTTTGTTTATCTGTGAGTGGTATACATTTTGTATAGATATACATACACATACAGACATTTTTACATACAGCCATGCATATATGAATATATACATGCATGGGTGTATGTAAAAGTGTCTGTACATGTGTGTATATCTATATAAAATGTACACCACTCACAGATAAACAAACCATCAACAAAAAAAAATATTAATGCCCTTCATCTTGCCCAAGGTAGCCCGAATCTTAGATTCGTAGCAATTATACCTAGGGGGGAGACGTCCCCGTCCGACCTGCTGACGGCAGTAGCGACATCTTGTGTCGAATTCTTGAATTCGAAACCGAATTATAACAGTAGCTTTGTGTGAAATTCCATGTACACAGATGATATTTGTGGCGCGGTGCGTATGCGGGGCGTCCGACATGCACTCGTAGCTGGGTCAACCACGCAGACGCTACGGTATTAATAACGTTCGATTGTATTATCAAAGGCGTGGGTCGGTAACTACGTTTTTATTTATTCTCCTTATAACTTTTAATGGCCTGGCAATTATTTCTAAATAATACTTATCTTAAATTAGAATATTTATTTTTATTCTTAACTTAATGAGTAAAACCTGAAATTGTAATATTTAATTAAATGAAGACAATATTAGCGAAACTCAATCGAAAATACGGAAATAGAAAAATTAGAAAAAGATTTGGGCACATCTGGGACTCCAACCCAGGACATGCAGCTTTCCGTAGCGTCTGTACAGTGTAAGAAGAATATTGGTGAATCTACAATGGAAAGATAATACACACAGAGAACGTAAAAAACTCGTGTTTTTATTACATTTTTAATTTTTTTCGGCAACTAAAGATTTAAAACTTTTAGAGCCGAATTTACAAGGAGTCTGCGCTACATTATAAAATATAATAAGGCCCGGTAGTGAGCGTTCAAAAAGAAAAAGAAGGGGAGATATGTAAATACGAATATTGGAGGGAGCACGCTAATATTAAAATCTATAATCATGAAGTGAAAATTATGATAATGCTTAATTATGAAATAAAACACGAGTCGTTTAAAATAGAGCAAAAATTTTGTGGGAAATGTCTTAAAAAACACTGTGAATTTTTTCATACATATTCTTCTTCTTGTGCCCTGTCCGTTCAACGGATGTTGGCTATGCGGACTTTGTTTACTGCGGCCCGGAACAGCTCTACAGTAGACTGGCCAAAACACTGGTTTTTCGTCTCAGGTTTTTCAGCCATAGGTTCTCCTTCTTCCAGGGTCCCGTCTTCCGGCAATCTTTTCCTGCATTATGAGATGCAAGATCTCATACTGTCTCATCACATGTCCAAAATATGGATTTTTATAGTTTTAATAACTTCTTTTTCTTTATTCATCCGAACCATAACATCTTCATTCGTAACCCTGTCCATCCAGCTTATTTTAAGTATTCTTCTGTAGATCCACATCTCGAATGCCTCAAGTCGCCTAATTAGTTCTTCAGTAAGCGTCCATGCTTCCGTACGTGCGTTCATACATATAACTTGTAAAATAACAGAAAATAGTGTTTATAATAATTTTTGGCACATACTTTGCGATTTTTTTCTACCGAGGGAATTTCATATAATTACCGTTTCGGTGTGGCAAATAATGTATAGAAAGTACCTATATATTTTTTTGAAACTTGTGTTCAAGAGAAATATAACTACAAAACAATAGAAAATCGGCTTAAACAACTAATATCAACCCCTAGAGACCGATTTAAAAAATATATTTAAAAATAATTCATAAAAATACAATGTCGGACTTGATGTGCTCGAAAACGAAAATTCAAATCAAAAACGACATAGTGCAAATCGACCCTAAATGTGATGTAGATTCACCAGTTTCGAGTTTCCAGGACGAGTTTCCGGACACCTAGATACGTTTTTAGATTTTCACGGCCAAAAGTATTTTCTTTATTTGTTTTTGGGGTGTTATGCCGAGTTGCGCTACCTCCTTCCGGTAGATGTTAGATAGACACATCTACCGGATCTGCCCTGATGATGGACACTGCAACTCTGTCCGAAACGTTGGCTAAAGGATGTAGCGCAACACGGCATAACACCCCAAAAACAAATAACGAAAATACCTACCTACTTTATTATCAGGCACCATTTTCAAGCAGGCAATAATATTATGTTGACAGCCGTTATCTCTTTTCTTGGCGGGCTTTTCCAACCACAACATTTCCGAATCCATGATGATAAAAAAAATGTCACTACAAAAAAACTCATCAGACTATTGCCAGCGTAGTGAGAATTTCCGTAGTAAAACCAGGAACTGGATAAACCCATGAGTAATTTGAAAATCAAATACTTTTAGTACCTAACTATTGCAGTCTTGTACGAATTCTTTCCTACAGAAGTACAAATGCAGAAGATATTATTTTTAATTTTTTGTTGTTAAATGTGTCCGTGAGACTGTTGTTTTTTTTCACACAAACGAAGTATTGAATTCCGTAATTCTAAACTTACTCCGGTGATCCGAGGCTCACTTCATTCCCCAGGGTCTTTGGGACTTTTGGGAGTATCCCCCCCCCACTTCCACAAACATTTCTTCAAGGGTACCCTTGGGAAACCGGCTAAGGGACGCGGTTGATTGGGCTCGTTGCGGCCAGCGCTCGCCCGTTCATTCATAGTGAGACAAACTGCCCCCGATATATTTCTTTCATATATTTTCTTTGGTTTTAATCATACTTACACCTGTAAATATTGTTCTCTTTCTTTATTATTTCACTCTAACTAGATGCTAAAAAAACCAACAGGCGAACACATCTCTGATGTGTCTTTATCTTGTTAATTACTGTAAATGTAAGTATGCATACATTTTTCTTTCTTACTAACAATTTACATTCAGGGACATTGAAGGGTCTAGATTTGTTTTAAAAATAAATGTAGCTTCCCTTTTACATAAAAATAGAGTCCTGACGTGTGCGGCTAAGGAGGTTAAACAATCAGTTTCCTCACACAGCCGTAGCTCGTTGGGAAAGTGGTGGGTCCCCTCCAAAGTTGTTTTTGAAGAACTTCTTTAGCCCCGTTAGCGATTTGAAATTCGGATGAAACGGAAATACGTCACAAAAATTTATTATTTGACGGTCCTCGGTTCTCGGTAAATTCATGACTTCGCACGGGCCTCCAATAGCACCGCGGTATGAAGCGTTCGACTCTCAGCGCCCAGAGAGACATCCAGCGAACAGAGGTTCGAAACCTACCAAATCAAAAAAAAAAAAAAAATTATTTTTGTAAAATCAATATCCAATCTTCTGACCACTTTAAAATAAAAAAGGCAAAAGAAAAGAATGCGACATCTAGTGACTTTCTAGTTTCACTTCTACTGCACGTGAATTGCACTCTGATTTTTTAATATTGTTTTTTATATTACACTTCACAAGAGCGCCCTGTGCGTACGGTGTAAAAGCAGGGGAACTATGTCACCACTGGTTGGGCACTGTTTTTGGGAGGGTTAAGGGAGGGGCTGCAAGAAGGGATTTACACAAAAACGAGTCAAATAAACGACCCATTCTCATGAACATCAACTCTGTGAACGGGTGTTCCGCTCGTGTCCGTCAAGTTCCACGCACGTGCACCGATGTACCGGCGATCAATGCTGCTAGCACATTAAAGCAGGTCTGTTAACAGATCAGATGGATCGCCCTCCTTTGCACAGAATCAAGTAGGTTTATCAAGTATTGTGGGGCTCCTGCCCAGGGGTGGCTCCCAAACTCAATTGTTGGCGTACTTGAGATGACTCCAGATACTAATATCTACAGCCTGTATGTCTGACGAATATCTACAGCTCATATGTTGAACTAATATCTACGAACTTCAGAGTGTTGACTAATATCTACAGAGCGTAGGTTGAACTAATATCTACAGAGCGTAGGTTGGACTAATCAGCTAAATGTGTCCAATAGTCCGATATTAGGGATTTTTACACACATACTTACATAAATTAAGTTTTTTAAACTGCATACGCAATATTACGTTATTCCAATATGCTATACATAATTGCAAATCCAACCTCTGCCAGTGCTGTAGATATTCGTCAACACTTTGGTTCTCATAGATATTAGTCAGCAGTTTGAGCTGTAGATATTCGTCAACACTTTGATTCTCATAGATATTAGTTCGATTTTTTCAGTTTTTGGAATTCCTGTAGATATTAGTAGACGCCTCCCTTGAGATTTGTACAGGGTTAGCAGCTTGTCACTATTACAAGAAGAATCTGCTAGGCCTATACCAAATGGTATCACAGTTTGGCGTGTGTTGTGATGCTGAAGGGAGTAGTGAGGGTTAGGAGATGAAAAGAGGAAGGTTGGGAAGTACCTTACTATTCAGATCTGGTCTACAAACAACTAATTTCCTGCAAAGTTTCGATTCTGGATGGCAGTCTTTCACCAGGGCGAAACAGAGAATTTTTACTACACCAAAAAGTGTAGCCACTACCTACATGTATATATTATTATTTTGTATTAGTAAAATGTAAAAAATACACATTAATAACATTTTTCAAAAATTTAACCCGCCGGGATTCGAACCCACGAACTCTTGACAAAAAAAAATCATTTTAAAAAGTTCATTCGGTCGCCAGTACATTTTCGGAGTTACGGAAATCTATAATTAAAAAAAAGTCTATACATATCTTTTATAAAATTTCGTAATAATAATTATGCTGATAGTATTAAAAAATTAAATACATTAATTTCAATTGTCCTTGAAGTGAAATGTTCCTGCGAAATTTTCAGAATTGGACCTTTTTTAACGTTGTGGAGACATACTCGTAGGAGGCCTTGAATAAAAAAGTCCCTCATGGCACATTTCATATTTGGGAGTGCTGTGTGGAGGGTTTTTTTAGGTAGAGGAAGTTATGTGAACGAAAAGGGTATGAGGGGTATGAAGGAATCTGAAGGTGAATGCGTTCAGCAGTGATGAGCGTATGAGTCCATCCCTCCCACTGCTGTGCAAGGCGATGGGCGAGCGTCCGGCTGGAGAGATCAGAAGATTTCCGTCAAATAACCGCTTCCAAGACCCGGACAAACTTCACTCCATGAACCCGGACACCTCTGCCAAGTCACCCAAGTTATCCAATAAATGGTTCCCGGAGCGGCGGTACCCATACCCGCCTCCCAAACGGAATTGTTGATTGTGCTTTTTTTTACACGAGCTCCACACAGGAGGCCCTGAGGGAAATTATTTTCCTCAGGGCCTATGTCATCTTTGGGGATGCTGTGTGGAGGATTTTTTTTAATGAAAGGAAGGAGAGGAGAGTTCTGGGAAGGAAAAGGGTTTAAGGGATGGGTAGGAATCTGGGGTTCAGTGTGTCCTGGTCATCCGCCTCCAAGACCTAGACAAACCTCACCCCATGAACCCGGACACCCCTGAGAGTCACTAAACATAGCGAACCACTTGGGCTGTCCTATGAGCGGTGATGGATATCCAATAAATGGTTCCCAGAGCGGCGGTACCCATACCCGCCTCCCAAATGGAACTGTTGATTGTGTGAATTCAGACAAGCAATAAAATAGGTAGTCAAAGAGCAGAGAACGGGGACGCCCGGAGGCACCTTGGCGAGGCGAAAAGTCCCCGAAGGGAATGTTGAATATTATATACAGCGCTCTTGAGGCGATTTTTCGCAAAAACAGCGCTATATAAGTTGTCCAAATTTATTATTAGGATAATTTTATCTAATGGATGTTCTCTATAGTAAATAATTCTAACCCTTGACCCCAATTAAATAAAATACATAAATATAAAGCGGTTATTACGCCAATATATTATAAACATTTCATTATATTATAAATATTCTGAATCACGTAAGACCATGGGCGTAGGCACGGTGGGGCCCTTGCCCCACCCTGGCTGGCCGATGCATGATCTCTGGGATTGAAGACCGAGTTGCATTTTAAAATTTACAGCACTTCATATGATGGTTTTTCCTTCTTCCGTTGGTTTTCTTTGTATTCATAGAGCCAGTGGCATAGCTAGCATGGGTGGCACCCGGGCGAATAGCGTGGTGTCCCCCCCCCCCCATTAAAGTTAACTTTGAGAAATTCAAAACGCTAATTTCGACTTCATAAAAAATTAAAAAAAACATTACTACCTGTAGCTGGTGAATGAAAAAATTGGTCCGTCCTGGGGGGCGGGGGGGGGCTAGAGAATTTCTGGGTTAAAAATTTCTCCATAAATATATGCAGGTTCACCTATAAAAAGAACGTGAGACACAAATTTCTCCCGTTTCGAGACACTCCACGGGGAGCCATAGAGCTACAGACGTGCTCTTGGGGGGTAACACTCGGTCGGGTGTCATCCCCCAAAGGGTGGCCCCCGCCGCCTTCCTAGCTACACCACTGCATAGAGCAGCATTAATATATTGAAGAAGCCTACTTTTTTCTTGATTTTTATTTTTTGCCTTACCCTAAATCAAAACCTGGCTACGCCCATGCTTAAGACCCGGCATTCCGAATTTCTTCCGATTTATAACATATTTCCTTGAATATTTGATATTCTTGTTCTTAAAAAAAATGTTATTTTTGACGATAACATCTATTAATTTGCTGAGCCGAAACGGTAATTATATGAAATTCACGTTTTGAAAATTGTGAAAATGTTTAATAAAACACGACTCGTTTAAAATAGAGCACAAATCTCATGGAAGGCGTCTTAAGTATAATTTAAAGAAACTTTGTGGTTTTTTTCACAACTATAACTTGTAAAATAACTAAAACAAACGTGTTTATAATAATTTTCTGAGCATACTTTGCGATTTTTTTCTATCGAGGGAATTTTATATAGTTTGCGTTTCGGCGCGGGGAATGTGTAGATATTATCTTCAAGAATAACATATTTTTAAGAGCTTTAAAACTTAACGTAAGAAATCGGAAGAAATTCGGGTCTTAAGTGGCATTGCACCGCATGCCGGGAACTCGTTAGTTACTTTATAAAAAAAAGCAAACCACTAAAAAATGTTTTTGATATTTGTTTTTGGGGAATTGTGCCGTGTTGCGCTACCTCCTCCTTTAGCCAACGTTTCGGACAGCGTTACAATGTCCATCATCAGGGCAGATGTGTGTTTGCCCTGATGATGAACACATTATTTGTTTTTGGGGTGTTATGTCGTGTTGCGCTACCTCCTCCTTTAGCCAACGTTTCGGACAGCGTTTGTGTGTGTTTGCCCTGATGATGAACACATCTGCCCTGATGATGGACACTGTAACCTGTAACGCTATCCGAAACGTTGGCTAAAGGAGGGGGTAGCGCAACACGGCATAACACCCCAAAAACAAATAATGTGTTCATCATCAGGGCAAACACACATCTGCCCTGAAGATGGACACTGTAACCTGTAACGCTGTCCGAAACGTTGGCTAAAGGAGGAGGTAGCGCAACACGGCATAACACCCCAAAAACAAATAATGTGTTCATCATCAGGGCAAACACACATCTGCCCTGAAGATGGACATTGTAACCTGTAACGCTGTCCGAAACGGTGGCTAAAGGAGGAGGTAGCGCAACACGGCATAACACCCCAAAAACAAATAATGTGTTCATCATCAGGGCAAACACACATCTGCCCTGAAGATGGACACTGTAACCTGTAACGCTGTCCGAAACGTTGGCTAAAGGAGGAGGTAGCGCAACACGGCATAACACCCCAAAAACAAATAATGTGTTCATCATCAGGGCAAACACACATCTGCCCTGAAGATGGACACTGTAACCTGTAACGCTGTCCGAAACGTTGGCTAAAGGAGGAGGTAGCGCAACACGGCATAACACCCCAAAAACAAATAATGTGTTCATCATCAGGGCAAACACACATCTGCCCTGAAGATGGACACTGTAACCTGTAACGCTGTCCGAAACGTTGGCTAAAGGAGGAGGTAGCGCAACACGGCATAACACCCCAAAAACAAATAATGTGTTCATCATCAGGGCAAACACACATCTGCCCTGAAGATGGACACTGTAACCTGTAACGCTGTCCGAAACGTTGGCTAAAGGAGGAGGTAGCGCAACACGGCATAACACCCCAAAAACAAATAATGTGTTCATCATCAGGGCAAACACACATCTGCCCTGAAGATGGACACTGTAACCTGTAACGCTGTCCGAAACGTTGGCTAAAGGAGGAGGTAGCGCAACACGGCATAACACCCCAAAAACAAATAATGTGTTCATCATCAGGGCAAACACACATCTGCCCTGAAGATGGACACTGTAACCTGTAACGCTGTCCGAAACGTTGGCTAAAGGAGGGGGTAGCGCAACACGGCATAACACCCCAAAAACAAATAATGTGTTCATCATCAGGGCAAACACACATCTGCCCTGAAGATGGACACTGTAACCTGTAACGCTGTCCGAAACGTTGGCTAAAGGAGGAGGTAGCGCAACACGGCATAACACCCCAAAAACAAATAATGTGTTCATCATCAGGGCAAACACACATCTGCCCTGAAGATGGACATTGTAACCTGTAACGCTGTCCGAAACGTTGGCTAAAGGAGGAGGTAGCGCAACACGGCATAACACCCCAAAAACAAATAATGTGTTCATCATCAGGGCAAACACACATCTGCCCTGAAGATGGACACTGTAACCTGTAACGCTGTCCGAAACGTTGGCTAAAGGAGGAGGTAGCGCAACACGGCATAACACCCCAAAAACAAATAATGTGTTCATCATCAGGGCAAACACACATCTGCCCTGAAGATGGACACTGTAACCTGTAACGCTGTCCGAAACGTTGGCTAAAGGAGGGGGTAGCGCAACACGGCCTTACACCCCAAAAACAAATAACAAAAATACTTTTGGCCGTGAAAATCTAAAACCACACTAAAAAATGTGTTTTTCATTAGAAAACAAAGGTGTTTATAATAATTTTCGAAGCATACTTTGCGATTTTTTTCTATCGAGGGAATTTTATATAATTTGCGTTTCATATAATCTTCAAAAGTAACATATATATTTTTAAGAGTTTAAAAACTTCAAATGTTTAATGGAGATATGTAAGAAATCAGTAGAAATTTGGGTTGCGGCGCGGAAGATAAATTATCTTATAGAATAGAAGTACCTACTTACTAATTATATATTAGTGGAAATTTTTTGAACGGGTCGATGAACACAACAAATATAATTTTTATTTTTAACTTAACGAGTAAAATCCGTAAAACCTCAAATTGTAATATTTAATTAAATGAAGACAATATTAGCGAAACTCGAACAAAAATCGGGAAACAGGAAAATCAGAAAAAGATATGGGCACATCTGGGACTCAAACCCACGACCTTCGGCTTTCCGGGCTGCAACTCTACCAACTGAGCTAATGTGTCCCTATCCGATTCGGCACATTTATGATACATTTATACTTCGACTAAGAACTACCAAAATTATCTTCATTTTCTTAACGCATATTTTATTGGCTGCTAAAGTACGAATATTCAGAAATATTTTTTATATTACATTGATGGGAATAACCTTCAAAAGTTATAAAAAGAGAGTTGTTCTTAAATCTAATATATAAAATTCTCGTGTCACGGTATTTGTTACCATACTCCTCCGAAACGGCTGGACCAATTTTGATGAAATTTTGTGTGCTTATCTGGTAGGTCTGAGAATCGACCAACATCTATTTTTCATACCCCTAAAAGTAAAGGGTGTTCCACTCCGAAGAAAATTATTTTCCCCATACATTTTGTATGGAACGAATTCTCCTATTTTGAAAGAACTGCAGCAATATTGTAAGGGGTATAATATTGAACTGTGAACCGGGGGAGGGGGGAGGGGGGAAAGGAACTCAGGAAGGGGGGTTAGCGGGACGGGGGAAGGGGAGAAGTAGAGTGGGGAGAGGGAAAGGGAACGCGAGAGGGGAAAGGATACGCAGGGAGAAACAATTTAGATCAAGGTATGGTATACGCAGGGAGAAACAATTTAGATCAATTCAGCTAATAAGTTGACAACAGTTTTTGATTCTGAGGCGGTACGAAGTTCGCCGGATCAGCTAGTAAATAAATAAAAATTGAATATAATAATATAATATGTTCTACCCTTCTGGTCAGAAACTTTGGTTTTATAAAGGTATGCATTTTTATTATTTTGTGGTTAATTTTTAGGTTTGAATATAAAAAATGGTCTTCTCTCCTCTTTTTTTATTATAATTTATGCACCAGAAATTTATAAATCAATAATATTATTATTATTGATATTATAAATATTTATATTTTTACTAAACATTTTAATAATACCAACTTGACGGCGTGTTTCTATGACCGGATTAAAAGTGGACTTTTTAATATTTTTTTTAAAAACTCTGCTTTTAATACTATTTAATAAAACTTATATATTCAGAATCAGCGTTTATTGGTCTATATCAGAGGTTCCCAAACTTATTTTTCTCGTAGACCCCTTTCAAAATTTTACTTATTTCGGTGGACCCCCTGCTGCTACATTTGCCAAAACTCGTCAAAAAATGTGAAGATTAGATCTAACGATGGAAATTTGCTTCGCGGCTGAGTTTCAATCCCAAATTCGGAGTGGTATAAATAAAAAGAAAAATAGTGTGTTTTCTTAATAATAATATGATTACAGACTTGGGGGGAAATGTAATGTATGTAGATGACAGAAAAAAATGTTTTTATATTTTTTATTTCATAAATTGTTAGTATAACTATTGAACACTAGCTTTTGCCCCCGGCTTTGCTCGCATAGTATTAGGGGGGTTTCCACTCCGCCTCCTCCACCTTCCCTATCCCTACTCCACTCCCCTCCCCCTAACACCCCCTCTCCCCCCTTCCCCCACCAAAAAATTTGCAAATTTATTTTTTCGCACTATCTATTAGGTTTGCATGAGAACATAGCTCGGGTGCTAGCATGGTCGATCGATATAATCCTATATCAATACGATATCGTTATAATCCGTCATTTATGGTCATGTAGCAATATGTGCTAGCACGCTCAACAATCGATAAGGGATATTCCGACCGACGATTGACAAAACCCCGCCAATTCGTATGCATTCTTGGCTGCGACCGTAGCACAGTCGATTGATAAAACCCCAATATTAATACGAAATGTAATAAATCCATTGTCTATGGTGAGTTAGCGATATTTGCGAGCACAGTGAACATACGATTCCGACAGTCGGTTGACAAAAGACGCCGTTTTTACCGTGGCTTCCGGAGTGACAGATAAGCTGTCAATGTACAGATTTTTTAAAATAATGTCGTTTGTTACGCAAAATAACTGTCTAATTAATGAGTAGAGGTGAACTAAAAAAACTCTTAGAATTTAAAGAAATCGTATACGAGACCCATAGACTCAGTTAATTCATTTAAAAGGCGATCAATTAATTGCTTTCAATTTCGAGAAACGAAATTTGTTAAAATGTCGTTTAGTCTCAAACAGTATCTACATACGAAACGCCAATATTTATTTGAGTTCGTATTTCAATTCGAAATTGTCAATTTATTGGTATTTCAAATTAAGAAACGAAAATTCATTCAAAGATCCCCAGTGTTGCCATTGTATGTCAATTCCTTATTTATTTCCCTTCGACGTCGGTCTGCCTATCGACGGTACAAGCGTGCTAGGGCAATCGGTTTGTTATCGATACGAGATTGTAAATCACCATGTCCTTTGTTTAACTGGCGATATATCTGCACAACTTTATTAATAATGACATTCTTTCTGCATAATTACTGGTTTATTAATGAACGGGGGCAGATTATCGAAGATTGCAGGATTGAATTAAATCGGAATTCAGACGTTTTCGTTTGACAGTTTCGTACTTACGAATATATCTCGTATTATGGCTAATGATCTCATTGTCCAATTTACTCATTTTTTATTGTCAAAAAATACATGCGGACTTCCAACGTATATTAAAGTGTGTGTAATTAATATTATTATGATGTCTCAGCAAAAATCTCGATGTAAATGGATCTTTAAATGTTCAAAAGAGAAGATTATTAGTTAGTTGTCATATTATTACATTTAATGGATTACGATGGTTTGACAGTTATTATAGACCGGGAGCCTGGCTACACAAACCCACGTCATCGAGTACACAGATGAAACTACTTTGTAGTGATAATGGACATTTAGTAAGCCTTAAATAAGCTAGTCTGCCGGTGCACCTCTTGGCAGGTTCCACACAGTCATGGAAATAGTGAGCGATTTTTGAAGTAAAACTTCTTACCGCACGCTCGACATGGGGGGTAAGCTGGTGAATGCGTTACGAAAAAGGATATTATATACATTTTACGCGAACGGTGATCGGGTGAGGCGAACAGTCGGGCCTTTTTTTGGGGATGGGGATGGGGATGGGTACCCAATGGGTATGCAAGGCTCCTGTAACCTCGCGGTCAACTAAACTGTAATGGTTCCATGCTATATAACATTATATGGATACAACGGGTACCCGGCATAAGTTGGTGAAGTTTTACTTCAGTCGTGTGGTCTAAAGCACACTCGTTTTTTTTCGAAAAAATTGCGTCATCGGGTACACGAACGGGAATGGTTTCATATGATAAATGTCGATTAGTAGATGAGAAAATTAGCAGGTCTTCCAAATTGGGATAGAAATTAGTAAATTTTACTTCATCAAGTACACGAATGAAACCAAGGAATAACTGTAGTCTAGATTCTAAACCATTCCATTGAAGAATTTCACTAGTTCCATGACTGCGCGGAATCTGCCAAGAGGCGCGGCACACCAACTTTTTTAAGGCTTACTAAATGTCCATTATCACTACAAAAGTAGTTTCATCCTTGAGGTAAGGTTTCATCACTCGTAAGGTTTGTGACGTAAGATTTGTGTACCGGCTCCCGGTCTAAAACTGCGATACCATAGACATCGTGACAGCTACATAGAAAGTATCTCAAGTGTTGCCAGCGTATAACAATTTCTTTTTGATTACCTTACATTGCTTACCAATATCGGTTCGGTACAAAATCGTCGGTTGTTATGCCATATCGATTCGATATTGTAAAGATAACGATTTCAGTGTGCTAGGACCCCAATGTAGTTAAAGCTTCAAAATGCTTTTTTAAAAGTCTCAATACAACCATTTTTCACCAAAATACAGCCTGTCTTTTTGTTCCCTTAATTTTTTTTTGAGTAGTGTATTATCTGCCTACATTGATAGGTAAAGCCAAGCCAACATTTTAGTTCTTAACTATCGAAACCAGATAAATTTTCGTGGACCCCCCATACAACTTGTGGACCCCCATTTTTTTATCATGCCAACGTAGACCCCCGTCGAGTCTCCCGTGGACCCCTGGGGGTCCACCTGGACCACTTTGGGAATCACTGGTCTATATGAACATATTTTTATGTCATAATATTTTTCACTGGAGTTCCTTATTGGAATATAATATGGCGAGCGATATGCTTATGAATACGTCAAGCCACGTATATTATAGCTGTGTGTGTAGGTACACAGCATTAGAGTTTCTGCTTTATTTTGAAGTTGTATTGTTGTGAATCAACTTTCAAAAACCATTTACAAGTTTGTTGTTGTTAATTTATGCAAAAACATTACTATAACATGATGATTATATTGTTGTTTTGAATTGAATAAATAAACGGAAATTTTGCAAGGTAAATATTTAGAATCAATATTGTGTCTTATAAAATAGCTTTGTAGACATTATGTGCCAATGCAATACTGGGGTCATCCATTCCAAGCCATGTGTCCATTTTCAGTGCAAGTTCATAAAATAAATACATAAATAAAGTCATACTTGATAAGGTAGTCTTATCTACAGCAGAGGTTAAACGACTGTTTTAAAATAATATCCTCATCAGCGAGAGTCTATCAAAACAATAAAATATAATTACAATACAATTTGTAGTGGAAAGACAACAAGAATTACAATATGTTGAGCAAATGCAATGCTTGTGTCCATGAAATAAAAATCAATGGTTAACTTTACATAGCGTCATAACCCATGCAAAAAGGCTGGTATTTCAAGCCAGGATAGCAAGCTATTGCTGGTAACCTAGTAAGCTAGTAACACTAGCGGTGTATAGTCAGAACTAGCTTTGTTTTTAACCTGTTAAGCTAGAGAGGAAACTAGTAAGCTAGCATCTTAAGACAGGATAGTTTAATAGGATGTGGTTCTATTACTTGAGTTAGTAGCGCCGACCACCTCCGAAGTTTCTATCCTGGCTTTGTGTTTATGGGCTCTACACACGACACTGCATGTAGTGACTGCAACAGTGACTGCAGACAGTGTGGGTTTGAGCGAACTAGCGCTGTCTCGTTTTAGCGGCCCTTTAACAAACGAGACAGCGCTAGTTCGCTCAACTCCACGCTCTCTGCAGTCACTGCCGTAGTCACTACATGCAGTGTCGTGTGTAGAGCCCATTAGATTCGTGTGGCCACCCAAAGCTAGTACATGATTGGCTAGTGCACAGTGACACACAATACGATTCTAAAAATGTCAAAACTCAGTAACGAGATCAATATAAAGTTTGTAAAATTGTACGTAAAAAGAATGTATTCCATCTTATAAAGACATGTTTATGCATAATTCAGCATTAAAACATTGTGCTCAATTAATGACAATCAGCGTAACAATGACTTTCTACGTTTAATGTTTCTTTTACATATAAGCTGTTCATTTTTACCCACAGTCTTATGGTTACCATAGTCACTGCAATGATACTGGCTTAAAACTTCATAGCATTGTCAAAACCGCTTGGTGCCAAGTCAGGATCTTGCCAGAAGAGAATGCCGGCTTATTAGCTTGCTGTACTGTCTTGGAACACTAACCTCTTGTGCGCTGGGCATATTATAAGTGAATAATTCATCTCAAGTGCTCTTTAAATTGGTCATTGTAGGTAGCCTATTCTAAAAACAATAGTATAGTTTTTAAAGCAGGTACTCTTAAAGAATTTCTGACCGCAGACTAAATGGCAGGTTATTCCAAGAATTTGGACCCAGTGCGTTGAATGCTCTGTGCCGAATCTTCGCAATATTCATACGAGGGTTCGACCGGTTTCTTTGACAGTTTCCTCTGAATAAGTTAGAAGACCCATTCTTCTTTTTTGGTGAACCGTGATAATATCCTACATAGATATGTTATCTTTTACATAACTTCAGCTGTAATTTCAAAAAGTGTTTACTTCATAAGATGAATAAAATGTCCACATAAGCAACCAAGAGCATCTATATCTAGATAGTTTTTGTCTCTTCTGAACATTCTTACAAATGGTACACTGATGATATTATTTGTATATTTTCATAGCAAATATATTGCGATATTACAGCTTGCATTTCATAGAAAAATATTGAAAACAATATTATTATAAGAACAACGGGTGTTGATTTACAAAAGAGAGCAAATAGACGCCCTCGGTAAGTGGCGCTGGAGAAAAATGCTCAGGATTCCTTGGACAGTCAGAAGCACAAATATATCCATTCTGGAAGAGCTAGGAATCCACAATATGTTTTCAACTATCTGCCTACAAATTACTATAAGATACTTTGGACATGCTGCTCGCCAAACTGAGGACTCCAACTGGGAGAAAGTTATGGTCACTGGCAAAGTGTTTGGCAGAAGAAGCAGAGGAAGGTGACCAATGCGCTGGAGTAACCAAGTATCACTAGCGTCCGGTACTAGGGTGTCCTTGGCTCCCCAAGCAGCGCAGAACCGCAAGGAGTGTAGGAGCCTTGTCCACTATGGAAATTAGAGTAGGGGTTATGATCCTCAACAATGAGGAACTGACTTATCAAATTCCTTCACAAGTTGTATTTATATTATCAACACGAACTTATTTGACTTTGAATTATTTACTTGAATTATTACTTATCCAAAACATTGTATTAAAAAAAATTAACAGGATGTTTCAAAAACCCAAAAAGATTATGATAATGATATTCATAGTCAAGGGTTCCCCACCTTTTTTACGTTGCAATGTTGGGAGAAACTTTTTACTTTAGTTAATGGGGATCGACTTCTAATAAGAATCTTACAAGAATGTTTGCTGTTACTTTTTATTTTAGTTTTTCAAAACTTAATTAATGGCTTCACTAAAAATGGAAAAAGGGATGAATCTAGTAAAACTATTATTCAGAAAACTGTTTCCAAGAAAATATACAGATTTAGGAAATGAGATTAAATTTTCGCCTCAGCACAGGACCACCTAGTGAGGAGGACTATGAACAAACAGATGAAATATTTATATACATTATCATATCTTGTAATTCTCATCAAACATGTAATTAAATAGTCACTAATAAAAAATAAAAAAAGGAATTTGGCATTCTCAGACTATAAAAATATTACCATTTGTTATTTATGCTACTGGCATTATACCTAGCTCTCTCATTCAAAATTTAGGCATATTAGATCTGCCAAAAAATTTATATATAAAAATGCAAAAATCAGTCATTTTAAATACATGTAGGATTTATAGGTCCAATTAGGAGTTCCACAGAGCCGAACCCTCTGATATGAAAATATCTAGAGTCGGTGAATTATTTTCCCATTTAGTCTCTTATATAGTGCAATTGCATAGCGTGATTTGACTAAATGATCATTTGTGGAAAAGTGTGTGAAGTTTAGGGTTTAGGGTTTAGTCTTTCCTGTGAGGAAGATTTAACCCTGACATAAAATCTGGTACAGTTTACAAGGATATTTTTGTTTTCATCTACGGTAGTAAATTTAAAATATGAAAATATAACTTATTTACAAAATTCAAAATCGAAACCATGTTTTAAGTCTTTATTTATTTATTTATTTATTGTTTGAAACATTTACAGAGTGTTAACAAATTATTGCATTAATATTATTACGTTGGAATATGAACTGATATTAACACTCCAATTAGAAATGTTCACAGCATGCGTAATTAAGGTTTAGTTGTTGCTAGACGGAGATGCTAGTAATGAAAAGAAAACAGAAATAATAATAATAATAAAAAAGAAATATAAGACATGAAATTTAAAACATGGTAAGTGTACAGAGAAAGAAACGTTTCTGGAAAGGATAATAAAGTTAAAATAAAGAAAAGACATAATAATAAAGCAATTAACAATCGTGACATATCATTAATCCTGTCATATCATCAATTAACAATAATTAAAAATCTTCTTCCATGACATATCATGGTAGAAGATTTTTAATTTGTTTTTTAAAATATTCGAGACTGTTTGCGAAAAAATTAAATTTTCTTTAAAAATTAAACTAGGTACAACGAAATCAAAAACATAAACATTTGATTAGTATTGAATTTTAATGTTGAGGTTAAATTTTCAGCAAGTGCAATAAATATTAATAACAATTTACCAATATTATTATGTTGAGAGAAAAACACTGAATTCTTATGATTTCGTGTATCACTGTTATATAAAAAGTCTTTTTGAGCGTATAATTAAATAATTACCATGTTTTTATATCACGAATTCATAACAATCTGGGTCAGTTGGTGAAATTTTCTACGAAAATTTTGCATCTAATTATATTTTTACCGTTATTAAAAAATATTTGAAATATGAGCAAGAATTTAACACTGCTTTCTGAATATCTTTAGAAATATTACTAATAATAATAATTGTAGAATGAACCCGGTTCTTCACTTGCAACAATGTACCTAGAAAACATACACATTATGTTGAATAATTCAATGCGACACCGGCATGGAATATTTTTTATGGCTCACATCCAATAATACATAAAATATCATATCTATTTCACACTCGAACATGCAGATTTAAATTTATCAACTACAATATTGCGAAAATAATGTTTTTTTTGACAGTTGACTCACCTTAGGCGTTCTAATCAGGTCCATCTTCAAAAACTACTTGTCAAAATGTAAACAAACGTCAAAATCACTTTGGACAAACTTTTCGAAAGTCTTTTAAAGTAAGAACACTTGAGATAACTTATAATAATAAACTATTTACACTTTTAACGATATTGAATACATTAATACGCTAACCATATGTTTAGCAGCCGCTTGTCAAACAAAACTTAATTTTACATCAACATGTTGGTATTTCTGAATATAAAGCTCAATGCAGACAGGATTACAAAAAATATTTAATATTATTTGTATAAAATATTGTTTACAAAAATTAAATGTCGCTTTGGGTTGCATAAAAGCTCCAATCGACTCCATCGTTTTTTTAAACTTCAACGCTGCTTTTTTAGTTAATTCTTACCTCAGAATTTGTGTTGGTTTTTAATCTTCTCTTTTCTTAGTATTTTTACGTAATTTGTTTATTCTTTAAGTATATTATTTTTAATGAGAGAGACCAATGACTGAGAACTCCCCAAAAAATTGCTTAAGTGAAAATATCGTAATAGTGTGCATGATTTTTTCAGTTAACCTTCAATCATGTTACCAATTTAATGTATTTTTTTTAAATTCAGCTTCTCTGTTGGATTCCATTCGATACCAATAAACGGAAAAACTATCACGTGTATCAAGAATTTTTACTTTTGAATCCACCACAATGACGGTACATTTGGACAAACATAATCTTATCCGTTGTGATTGAAGGATGTAAGAGAAGAGTATTCATAACTCTATTGAGAAAATGGCTCTTTGAAAAATAATCGATTTTTCATTCCTCCAGAATAAACCGCAGCCTGGCCTGAAGTCCTGAACCTAAAAGGCTCTGGACGGAGCTATTCAAGAACAATTTGAAGGGGTGAGGGGAAAGATTTTCGAAAAATGCCAGAACTTACCTAATTTTTTTAATGACACATCCCTTTTCATGTCTCACCGCGTAACAAACAAATCACAAGCCATTATAATTGCATTAACAAGACATAAATAAAATTATAGTAGGTTATTATATACCACTGAGCGTACAAATAATTTCAAAAGTTTGTCATAAACGTGGGCTGTCAAGCAATTTCCACTCACCCCAGATTTGGCTTTTTGCAATAACTAAACTAAGTATCTAAGAGAAGGACTTGGCGTACCGATCCAAATATATACCGAACATTCCGTCCAAAATTTAAACTAGAAAAGTTTATACAAAAATGGCGTTACATTAAAATGGTTTCCACGGTTATTATTCGGTTTTAATATGATAAGTAAAAAATATTGGTTCCATCTTGGCCGCCATTTTTGTGTAACCATTTGGACGGAATATTTTATTGGTACGCCAAGCGCTTAGGATATTTTATTTAGTCATTGGCTTTACCCGGGCATGGCCTGTCATCTTTGGTATATTTATGCCTGTCATTCATGCAAGGCAAGTACCAGGTGATATTTTTACTCTTGGTCACATTAGAATTTCAAGGTTGATGTTTATGGTTTTGCTTATAGTATTATTTTCTGTGGTTAATTTAACGTAATTTTCTTCATCTGTGGTCTCACAAAGATATCAAGGACAATATTTATTTTCACAGACGTTTTCGGGATTTGTCAATTCTTGTTATTGATTTCTCCTTTCTGTCAGATTTTATTGAGAATAATAACTATCTTAAAATGGACCCAAATAGTCCCGATGAAACAGTTCGTATTTATTTACTTTCGAAACACATGATTGTATGAAATACTGCATAAATTCCTTTGCTCAAATGTTTTTTACGTTCACCATCTTTTATTGTCATATTTTTCTTGATAATATCAACAAATACCTAATATTTTTATATTTAGATTTTGATCAGTTTATTAAGAGATGCTTAAATGTTACAGAACATACCGGAAAATACCAACAACAGTGCGGTTTTACCGATTCATACGCCATTGACAGTAGCTGTACCTCCCCCTGGGATGGCTCATGCAGATATTTTCGCGAGAAATCGTGTTAATATGGTGAACCAATATTTGCAAATGTCAGGTAAGTTGGTTATCCTAATACACGAAGAAATATCAACGTACCTTTGTATAAGTAATTAGTAAGGTACTTGTGACTCAGGGAATGTCCCTGAAACTCAAATAATTTCTCGTATATTTTGCATGAAAAGATTGTTTTGTCACCTTTCATGAGGTAATTTTAACTGCAACGTTGACCAATCAAAGTCATTACGTATCTGGAACAGCATATGTTTATTAGCTATTAGATTGTCAATATGAAAGAACAGAGTAGCGATTCTTTAAAGAATACTATGAATGCTTTGAATACCTAATTCCCAAAGACACGCATATAAAGAACTCTAGAGTATTAGTATAATGAAAATTTTTTGCAATGTACACAAAACATTTTTATCTTTGTACATAATTGAATTGCATTAATTTTATGGCTTCAGTTTCAAGATTAGAAATTCAATTAATTATTTCTCACACAGCGAAATGTATTTAGGCAAGGCGTGAAGTTATATTTTGCACATATTTGAAGCAATAATCCGCTTCAATAAGCACAATCGCAGTCCACATTCTTAGAAAAATGGCTATTTATTTTCAACATCTGCCGTCAAGCCATTTTTGGTTCAGGTCTATCAAACTTTTACATTAAGAGGAATATAAACGCTACAAATATTTCGAATCTCATGCCTGCAAAATTTTAAAATTGAGCGTCTTATTTGCACGAGGCAAGTAAGCAAAAAAGTGATTTTTATTTATTTTGTACATAATTTTATAAGAACGAAAAAAAGTTAGAACATAGAAAACCTCAAAAATAGTCTTAGCCATAAAGGGGTATTTTTTAAAAATTATTTTTTTGTATCATTTCATAGTTAAGTCATAAAAAAACATTTTTTTTGGTGGTTTACGCTTATATTTTTTGTTACGTAAATAAAAATTTTGGTAAATATTCGGAACAAACGTCAACGGTTATGTAACGAGATTGTGTATGTTATCTTTACTTTAAAAAACAGCTTACGTTTTTGAATGGTTTGTCTGGCAAAGCAGGGTTTGTGTAGCGGGCTTGTGTATATTATCTTAATTTTAAAAGTTTTATCAAAAAAAGTGCATATTAAGCGTTGACGTTTGTTCCGAATTGCAAACAGAGTGATTTGACAGTGTGAAAGCAAATTTTCAATTTACTTAAATAAAACTAAAAATGTAACATTTTCAACCTCCCCGAATGCAAATAGTTGTCTTTTATGGTAATTAAGAAGAATCTAAAAGTTTTATCAAAAAAAGTGCGTATTAACCGTTGACGTTTGTTCCGAACAATTACCAAAATTTTATTGTAATTCCAATACATAGAAAAGCTTCGATTTATCCGTAGCATATTTTTTGATGTTCATACTGTAAGCCGATTCGTCGTAAAGATTAATCAAAATAGTTTCAAAATGGGATTTTACATATAGCTTCATCTTAAGGTCACAAATAGAGGCCATTCAATAATTAGTCTTTAACTCCAAGTTAATGGAATATATGCCATTCAATTTTAAGATAATGAAGATGATTTATTACTTTCGTGATAAACATAATTCATTTGTTTTATCTCTTCGAAATTGTGGACAATTTTTTAGGACATCCAATCTATACTGGAATGAATTCTATACAAAATGGTGGTGAATCACAATATCAAAACATGGAAACTTTCATCAAATGTTATTTCAGCAATTTTGCACTTTGCTGTAACTAATTTTAAAGCATTGTTTCGCAAAGCTGGATTGATTTACTAAACCGTACTTCCTGTGATTGTGTTTTACAAATAAATCATTTTAGATTTGATTTTGAAATATTTTCCTTTTTATGATATCCTGAGCTCAGAATTTGTTATTTACAGATTTACAAAAACAGAAAATATCACAATAATATATGGCAGGTATAGTGGGATTCACACTTCACTTTTTACAACAATTTTTTAATTTTAATCTCACACAAAAGTTTTTAAAATAATAAAACAATGACAGTTTACATATTTCTTGTGAGCACTCAGGCTATGGACCCATTTTGCTATCTCCCATTTTACCTCATTCCTACGACTGCAGCTTGGTCCCTTTGATAAAGTTCACCAGAGTTAGGTACGTTTTACGATTTTCACGGCCAAAAGCATTTTTGTTATTTGTTTTTGGGGTATTATGCCGTGTTGCGCTACCTCCTTCTTTAGCCAACGTTTCGAACATCATTGCAGTGCCGGATCTGCCCTGATGATGGACACTGCAACGATGTCTGAAACGTTGGCTAAAGAAGGAGGTAGCGCAACACGGCTTAATACCCCGAAAACAAATAACGAAAAATTCACCAGAGTTGTCGTGGGATATTTGGTTGTGTCTCCTGAAGGGTAATTCTGTTTTGCAACAGCCTAACGCCTGAAATCGACCGTATATGACACATTTTGACAGTTTTCTTAAATACCGTATTCCGTATCTCCATAACGAGCCGAATACTGCGCTTGTGCTAAGGCACCCACTTTTAAAAGTAGTTACGCTAACACCAGAGATGACGGCGCATTTGCCACGTAATCCTCGTTAAGAGATGTTAGTCGTGGGAAAAATTGCGAATAGAATATCATCACTTAGGGGGCATACATTAATTACGTGGGCTCAAAAGCGGGAGGGGGTCTAGATTGGAAGAAAAACTGCTCACATAATTAATGTATGCCTCCTTACAAACATCAAAGTAATACGATAAACGTATTAATCATTTGTGAACGCCTATTAGGCTTATACAGGGTGTAACAGGACGTACCCGAGGGATTTTAACCATCAATTCCTGAGCATATTTGGAGAAAAAAAGTGAATGAAATTTTGGTCTCCGGTGATATTTTTGATGTTTTATTTATTTATTTTTTCTACAAAAACATTAAAAAATGGTAGGTGTTGGACAGTTGGAGGCGGGGTGAGGGGTTGGTCGGTTACTCGGCTGAGTGACTAATGACAACAAGCGGAATAATTTTTTTTTTGTTTGAATTTGAAGAAAAAAAAATTTAAAAAAAAAAAAAGTTGTAAAAAAAGTCACCGGAGGCCAAAATTTCATTTACAGTTTTTACTTCAAATATGCTCAGGAATCGCTGGTTAAAATCCCTCGGGTACGTCCTGTTACATCCTGTATGTAAGTAGTTTTTGAAACTAATTAATTGTAATGTGTGTTTTTAAGCAGGTAATCTATTAACACACGGCCGGCATAGACAAGCCATTGAAAGCCATAAAAATCACAGAAATTTGGCAGCCGATAATGCACGACGGGTGCCTTCTGACATCTGATAAATTTTATCTTAACCCCTTGTTTGCCGCTCGTGCGCCGGCGTGTCGTGAGACTTTACACGTGATTTTGACCCTTATGTATAAAGAAAGTGTATGAAGAACACGGTCAGAATCGCTTGCTCTATTATCGCCCTTTACCATAGAGAAAACCGCAATGCGCCTGGTCACTCCATATAATTTATATTAATGATTTACCGGAGCGCGGGAACGTGCGCAGTTCTTGCGCATGCGCGGGAAAAATTCCTTTATCTACGGTTTTGACCTTTCTATGTACAAAATTTCTCAAGGACAGTGTCAGAATCGCTGGACACGAAATGTCATTGGTGTCATAAATGTCGCGTTATAATTGGTGGTGCTTTTTGCTGGCCTACCCCGGCAAACAACGAGTTAATTATCTCATAACGCTGACTTAACCTCCTGTTAGCCAGCCCATAAATCGTATGAAATCTCGGAAAATAATACTTTTGAAGTACTATTTTTTGCATTTATTTCGAACTATTGTTTATTTTATTTACCGAAACTTTTTATTTGAACAATAAACTATCGATAAAAATAACATTACTTGTGTTTATTTGATGAATTGATGGGTTTATCGAAGTTTTTGTGATCAAACATCGATTGACTTTGACAGCTCGTTTCGCGGTAAAATGCGACCGAAAAACTTCACAGATAAATTATTTTAAAATACTCTGATCTTGCCAGGTGAATGAAACATTTAGCGGTGTCGGGAATACTGTTGGCGCAAGCGATTCTGACCTTGTTCTTGATACAGTTTCTTTATACATAAGGGTCAAAATCGCATCCAATTTTTTTTTATTTTTGCCGTATCACCGGTGCAGGAGCGGCCGGGAACGGGTTAACACAAAAGATAACAAAAATATACAGAATCACCCTTCTGATGCAATAATGTGTCTCTTCAAGTAGCTGAGTCTTTTTTCCACCAGGGAGTGTCATTGGCGCCATAGGTGAATTGGAATATTTTCATTAATATAAATCATAAGATAACAGAATTTATTTATTTTTTTAAAGAAAGAAACATTTTCCAACAAGAGGAAACGTGGGCGCCAAGAAATTTGAATAATAGGTATTTTACAAAACTGTTGCTATTACCCCGCCAAATACTAAGCGCAAGGGACAACTGTACTCCAGGCTGATTACACCTTAAAATCGGCAAAATCGATTTTTTGTTTTCCCCTATTTTCTCCTTCAAAACTGGACCTATTTTTAAGATTTTTTTCACCGACTGTTTTAAAAGAAAATATTCTATATCTTAATTTTGCTTTTTTTAAAAAAATACTTTATTAAATTTGTATATTGAATTTCTGTTTATGGCATTCAAACCAGGCAATTTAAAGATTTTTGGAGGGTCCTAATAACTCCTATAAGAAGTATTTTATCAAAAAAAAGCAAAACGTCGTGACATGCCAGGTATGTCATGACTTAGCGTCTGGGTGAGAACCTGACCCTTCGGACCGCTCAACCAACTAACCAATCTTAACTCAGGCTCCCTGGAGAAGAGTGGACTGTAATAAATTGAATTGCATTTGTAATGGGAGACTTCTTCCTGCGAAATCCAATTTATTAGAAGACGAATCCTTTAAGTGGTCACGGGATCTTCATTTTGCTACTAACTTTCATTTTGCTAAGAACTTGTGCAATTCAACTGAGAAGTCTGGTAGAAGAAGTCGGCATACCTAAGGAAGACATGGCACAATCAAGTGAATCAAATTATCAAGTCGGGTCATGTCAATAACAGAAGAGTATGAATCAGACAATGTATGAATGCAAATGAAGCAAGGAGTGTACGCCAAGACAATTGTGTAGCAGTCCATCCTCTTTGCTTACTTTAGTTAGTTTAATCAGTTAGAGCAGCGTTTCCCAAAAGGTGTTCCGCGGAACCCTGGGGTTCCGTAGAAGCATCACAAGGGTTCCGCGTTCCGTCCGGATTGTTGCAAGGATCATTGCAAGGAAAAAACACAAATACTTTTACAGTAAACGACAAAACCTCTTTTCTTAGAAAGAAACAGTACCATTTTTTTCTCTTTTAAACGAGTTTCTGGAAAAAAAAAGAGTTGCAAGTAACCTCAGATATTGAAAAATGCATTTACGAACATTAGATGGCCCTCAACAAATCTCTGGAAGAGTATTTTCCTGAAAAAAACCTGCAGGACATTGACTGGGTACAGAATCCATTCCTAGTTCACAGGAAACGTACAGCAACAGAGCACGAGACTTCGATAGATATCAAATGTTTTTCTTCCTTACAACAAAAGTTTAATTCAGAAAAAAACTAATCTGGATGAGTTTTGGATTGGACTCAAAAACGAATATCCAGAAGTCTCGAAAAGGCTATCACAGTTTTGTTACCGTTTGTGACCACTTACCGATGTGAAACTGGTTTTTCGGCTTACGCTTTCACAAAAAACAAATACAGAAACAGACTGGATGCAGCTCCAGATCTTCATATTCAGCTATCTGACACAAAGCCTGATTTCAATGCTATTTTAACAAAAAAATTAAAAAGATATCGCTCTTCACATTAATTAAAGTTTTACACAAAATTATAGATCTTTCTTTTTAAGGTAAACATGAAAGCATTTAAACTGCGAGTTTATCTTTTTCTTATAAAAATAGGGTTCCGTCTGGAAAAGTATGATCGATAAGGGTTCCGGGGCGAAAAAAATTTGGGAAACGCTGAGTTAGAGAACAGTCTCCGGTCATGCAACGAAGCTTACTTGTTAAAAGTTTGGGAAACGCTGAGTTAGAGAACAGTCTCCGGTCATGCAACGAAGCTTACTTGTTAAAAGTTTGGGAAACGCTGAGTTAGAGAACAGTCTCCGGTCATGCAACGAAGCTTACTTGTTAAAAGTTTGGGAAACGCTGAGTTAGAGAACAGTCTCCGGTCATGCAACGAAGCTTACTTGTTAAAAGTTTGGGAAACGCTGAGTTAGAGAACAGTCTCCGGTCATGCAACGAAGCTTACTTGTTAAAAGTTTGGGAAACGCTGAGTTAGAGAACAGTCTCCGGTCATGCAACGAAGCTTACTTGTTAAAAGTTTGGGAAACGCTGAGTTAGAGAACAGTCTCCGGTCATGCAACGAAGCTTACTTGTTAAAAGTTTGGGAAACGCTGAGTTAGAGAACAGTCTCCGGTCATGCAACGAAGCTTACTTGTTAAAAGTTTGGGAAACGCTGAGTTAGAGAACAGTCTCCGGTCATGCAACGAAGCTTACTTGTTAAAAGTTTGGGAAACGCTGAGTTAGAGAACAGTCTCCGGTCATGCAACGAAGCTTACTTGTTAAAAGTTTGGGAAACGCTGAGTTAGAGAACAGTCTCCGGTCATGCAACGAAGCTTACTTGTTAAAAGTTTGGGAAACGCTGAGTTAGAGAACAGTCTCCGGTCATGCAACGAAGCTTACTTGTTAAAAGTTTGGGAAACGCTGAGTTAGAGAACAGTCTCCGGTCATGCAACGAAGCTTACTTGTTAAAAGTTTGGGAAACGCTGAGTTAGAGAACAGTCTCCGGTCATGCAACGAAGCTTACTTGTTAAAAGTTTGGGAAACGCTGAGTTAGAGAACAGTCTCCGGTCATGCAACGAAGCTTACTTGTTAAAAGTTTGGGAAACGCTGAGTTAGAGAACAGTCTCCGGTCATGCAACGAAGCTTACTTGTTAAAAGTTTGGGAAACGCTGAGTTAGAGAACAGTCTCCGGTCATGCAACGAAGCTTACTTGTTAAAAGTTTGGGAAACGCTGAGTTAGAGAACAGTCTCCGGTCATGCAACGAAGCTTACTTGTTAAAAGTTTGGGAAACGCTGAGTTAGAGAACAGTCTCCGGTCATGCAACGAAGCTTACTTGTTAAAAGTTTGGGAAACGCTGAGTTAGAGAACAGTCTCCGGTCATGCAACGAAGCTTACTTGTTAAAAGTTTGGGAAACGCTGAGTTAGAGAACAGTCTCCGGTCATGCAACGAAGCTTACTTGTTAAAAGTTTGGGAAACGCTGAGTTAGAGAACAGTCTCCGGTCATGCAACGAAGCTTACTTGTTAAAAGTTTGGGAAACGCTGAGTTAGAGAACAGTCTCCGGTCATGCAACGAAGCTTACTTGTTAAAAGTTTGGGAAACGCTGAGTTAGAGAACAGTCTCCGGTCATGCAACGAAGCTTACTTGTTAAAAGTTTGGGAAACGCTGAGTTAGAGAACAGTCTCCGGTCATGCAACGAAGCTTACTTGTTAAAAGTTTGGGAAACGCTGAGTTAGAGAACAGTCTCCGGTCATGCAACGAAGCTTACTTGTTAAAAGTTTGGGAAACGCTGAGTTAGAGAACAGTCTCCGGTCATGCAACGAAGCTTACTTGTTAAAAGTTTGGGAAACGCTGAGTTAGAGAACAGTCTCCGGTCATGCAACGAAGCTTACTTGTTAAAAGTTTGGGAAACGCTGAGTTAGAGAACAGTCTCCGGTCATGCAACGAAGCTTACTTGTTAAAAGTTTGGGAAACGCTGAGTTAGAGAACAGTCTCCGGTCATGCAACGAAGCTTACTTGTTAAAAGTTTGGGAAACGCTGAGTTAGAGAACAGTCTCCGGTCATGCAACGAAGCTTACTTGTTAAAAGTTTGGGAAACGCTGAGTTAGAGAACAGTCTCCGGTCATGCAACGAAGCTTACTTGTTAAAAGTTTGGGAAACGCTGAGTTAGAGAACAGTCTCCGGTCATGCAACGAAGCTTACTTGTTAAAAGTTTGGGAAACGCTGAGTTAGAGAACAGTCTCCGGTCATGCAACGAAGCTTACTTGTTAAAAGTTTGGGAAACGCTGAGTTAGAGAACAGTCTCCGGTCATGCAACGAAGCTTACTTGTTAAAAGTTTGGGAAACGCTGAGTTAGAGAACAGTCTCCGGTCATGCAACGAAGCTTACTTGTTAAAAGTTTGGAGATAAAGTTAACAATTTGGGAGGCGGGTATGGGTGTCATTTATTGGATAACCAATACCTCTGCCATAGTTCACCCCAAATGGTTCGCTACATTTTGTATCTTAGCAGGGGTGCCCGGGTTCTTGAGGTGAGGTTTGTCCGGGTCTTGGCGACAGATGTGTCTGCCCACCTCGTGCTTGGCGGGCTGGATCGAGAGACAGGTTGAGGGAAGTCTTTTGACTTCTCCGGCCGGACTCTCTCAAACCATCGCCTTGGTGGGATGGATTCATACGTCTGTCACTCCTGGACACTGACCCCCATATTCCTACCCACTTCTCATGCCTTTTTCCTTCCCAAAACTTCCTCTCCTTCCTTTCCTAAAAAGACCCCCCACACAGCATCCCCGAAGATGACATAGACCCTAAAGGGATTTTTTTTCCTCAGGGCCGTGTGGAGTTAATGTAAAAAAAAAAGGAAGAAAGAGTTTTATCGTTTGCTCCCTGATGCATAAGAATAGATAACCTAAAGTTAAGTATTTTGTTAAAATTTCATCAATTTATGGGCAATATTATTCGTTGCAGATAACAGTATGGACAGTATACCACCACCCAAGGCCGACTTCTCCGCACCTCCTCCGTACGATGTGGCGGCCAACAGCAAACTGCCCACTTACGAGGAGGTCCAGCGGGAGAAGACGCTGCAGGGAGAGACTACTCCCAGGGTGAATATACCATACACTTTATCACAGATCATTCTACTAAACAAACACAACATAACAATCATGTTCGCTATTTTAAAACTATCTGAAAGGATTCTATTCAACAAGATTGCAATCCCCATCGGCAAGTTAGTCCTGCAGGCGGGGAAATAAAACTGTCTAAGTTGTTGGTGACGAAGATAACCACCAGGAATATGAAAATGATCTCTCCTGAGTTTTCAAACCATCTATGGAATCATTTTTAAGGGTTGTGTAACAATGTATGTGCAACCCTTCTAACCCTTAGATCAGGGTTTCCCAAACTTTTTCTGCAATGGAACACTTTGCAAACCCGTAAACTTTAACGGAACACTTGGCTCATTTACAAACAATATATATATATATATATATACATTTATAACAAAAAATGGAACATAAACAACAAAAAATGGAAAATAAACAAAAACAAAAATGGAATATAACAAAATAAAAAATGGAGTATAAATAACAAAAAATTGAATATAAGCAACGAAAAATTGGAACATAAACAAAAAAATTATTATAAACAACAACAAAAAATTGAATAAATAAAACACCTAATTAATGATTTTGAGTTCTTGAATTGCATATCTTCTTGATATCGGGCACAATATTGGTAAGTTGTATTCTAATATCTGGTGTGGCGTCTCGAACCTGTTCCTGCACTTTGACTTGGTTGCAGCATAATTAGAAAATCCCGCTTCGAATAAATAGTTCGTAGAAAACGGAAGTATAACAACAAAAGCTTGTTTTGCTAAATTGGGGTACTCTTCTGGCAAACTCGCCCAGAAATCATTTAAATGAGAATAATATCAGTATTGTTGAAATATGAATATGTGTATAATATATTAAATTAAATTCTTCCGACAAATTGTCGCGGAACCCCTGTTCAGGTTCGGCGGAACCCTAGGGTTCCGCGGAACACAGTTTGGGAAACCCTGCCTTAGATAGTTCATTCAGAGCATGCACATAGCTTAACCTATATTTTTATATAAATGTAAGTTAGGGAACGTACCCATACTACGTGACACACTTTTTGCAATTTTTTACCCCCCCCTCCCCCCCCGGTGACCACTTGTAGTATATTCCAAGACCCCCCCTCTACAGTTTTCACGTAGTATTTCATAAATATGGTTTCAAATCATTTTTTGCTAAAAAAAAATAAAAAATGCGTTATTTGGCTTATATTTGTCTTTATTAATACGGCCCTTGCTGCGTGACAGCAAGAGTGCATGCATTACAAGTGGAAAAAATATTATCAAGATAAAACTTATGTCAAAATATATTGAAACCGGAACGTAATTTATGGAAACGAAAGTCTTGTTATTTTTATAAACATTTTTCATCTCAATCATCTTCAACAAACACGTTCCCTGAACTTTTCAACATATTTGAATGTACGAGGGTGGGTTTATAAGTTTGTGGATTGGGTAAGGAGTGGAAATAAAAACCAAAATTATTTTTCCTTTTCAACATATTCACCTACTACCCTAATACATTTTTCCGATCTTTAAATTAACTTAAAGGAACTTTATAACAGCGTAGAACTCAATTTTCTCCACATTTCACAATTTCTTCCCGATTGAAGTGTTTGGTCGACGATAGCTCAAAGACTAATGACCTAATTACGATAAAACCCGGTGTTTATCCTAAAAATGAGTTGTTCAATTAGTACCTAATTCAGCGGTACCCCCATTAATCACTTACCTTCCCATTCCGCGAACTTAAAAACCTCCCCTCGTAGCTCGAAAAAAAACGTGAAATTTCTAGATTGACTATGTGATAAAAACCTAAGCCCCCCCCTGATATACTACCTTAAAAATAAGCACTTAAGAGGAACGTATGCGCGGCCCATTTCTGCTCGTTTCAAACAAATCTTAGATTTAAATATTTAAATTTATTAAAATTACTACACAAAAAATGCATTTTTAAGAATTTTTAATTTTATTTTTCATTGTTGGTAAAATTATTTTTTTCATGTTTCTGTTTTACTCACAAATAATTGCCTAAGTTGCCTCCAAAATCATGAAACACTCAAATCTTTAATGGTCTATATCTTAAAATTTAACGCAAAAAAAATAAAGTAGCTCACATTCTGACTAGATATTTAATATACCTTTTGATTACAAAAATAATTTTTCAGTTTGGCTGGGTATTTTGATCTCAAATCCAAATTTAAGGTTTGTATGAAACAGGCAGAAATGGGCCGCGCATACGTTCCCCGTAAAATGATTTATAAGTCTTCTACACTACATCACTTTGAGGACGGAATGATTTTCTCTGGATATTAATTTGCTTTGAGAATTCGCCAATCGTTCAGCGTTACCCGCCATTCAAAATTCCTCCACTCTCCCCTACATTTAGTATTTTTTTTTTTATTATTGTTTGCGTTACTGAATGTTTGTTTGTTCGCGATCTCCAGTCGTGCTTGGGAACGAAAACAAAGTTATCTACATTTTTCATAAAAAATATCATTGAAGAAGAAGATTACATTAAAATATGAAATGGGAAAAGACACAGAATAAACAAAAATTTTAACAAAACAAAAAAACCAAGCGTGGTATTTTGATGACCCCCCCCCCTGAACAGGTCACGTAGTATGGGTACGTTCCCTTACACAGCTTTTCATTACCACCATGAGTTATGTTTTTAGTTTTGCCATTTGAACAACGGTGGCGCCCTCCTATGTTTTATACTCTTATTTGACAAACTGTATATGTCGGAACTATGGGTATATTACGCTGTATCCCAATGGTGTAAACTAAAAGTCAACCATTGCCAACCATTCTGCCTACCGAGATACTGCAGCAACACATGAGTAGACTATGCCATTCTAAAAATTCCATCATTATGTTAAATTGCTATGGCTTGCCAGAATGGAGTCCCCTCTAATTTGTATTATCATAAATGACTATTTGCATAGTTTCTAATTGATAATTTTCATCTTGTTGATCTTTGTTACGCCTCTGTCACTCCATATCTTTTGCATTTTACTGGTGGCGTCTTTTGTTATGTAAATTCTTCTTTCCACTTCTGTTTCACAACTTCTTTCATCACTTAGATGAGCCTAGGTACGAATATACACGGTGTCCGGAAACTCGTAGTACAAGCGGGAAACTGGTAAATCTACATCACATTCGGAGTCGATTTGTGATATCACTTTTTTGATTTGAGCTTTCGTTTTCGAGTAAATCGGGTCCAAAGTTGGAATTTTTTTGGTTAAATTTGAAAAAAATTTTCACTAGGGGGTTGATTTCAGCTGTGTAATGTCTTATAAAATGCATCGAAGGGTAAACCGGGCTCAAAATTTTTTTTAACTCTTTAGTTGCCGAAAAAATGGAAAAATAGAAAAAAAAATATATTAAAATCGAAATGCTCAGATCGAAAAAAATAAGTTTTTTGAGTTCTCTACGTGATGTAGATTCACCAGTTTCCCGCTTGTACTACGAGTTTCCGGACACGTTGTATAAAGTCATTCACCGTTTCTAGATGGTGTGAGAGCATTATTTGTTCTTACAAAGGTGTTGGCCTCTCAATCACCAATAGTTTTGTCTTGGCCTCGTTGATCAGTATACCTAGATTATGGCTTTTTTCCTTTCTTTTAGCAAGGAGGTGGTTAATTTTTTCTTCAGAAGAGGTGATAAGGATAGTGTCATTTGCATATTGGAGATTTGAGTTTTTTTTATACTATAAAAATTATACTATAAAAATACACTGAAAAAGTATCAAAGTAAGTCATTTAACACGTCAAAGGCCAGCAAATTCCAGGAAAAACAAAACACGATTTTGAATTGAATGTTTTGTGGATTAATTTTGAGCTATCGTATATTTTATTGCCCGAAACACATTCCTAGAACAATAAACTATGTACCAAAACAACATTACTTGCGTTAATTACGTAAATTAATAGGTTTTACAATGTTTTAGTCGAGGAATATGCATCAAGTTTGACCGTTAAAATTCACGGCAAATCTGACATTTCGAAGCCACAGATAAAACCGCTTAAAAATATTCTGGGTTGCAAGGTGAATGAAATTTTTACCCATCATATGGGGTAATGTTGGCGCAAGCGATTCTGACCTTGTTCTTCTTACAAATTCTGTACATAGAAGGGCCAAAATCGCAGACAAACATTTTTTGTTTGAATTTTTTTCGAATTATTTTCTCGCGCATGCGCACAATACGCGCGCGCGGCGCGTCTCCGGCAAATAAGAGGTTAAAAGGGCTTTTCTTGTCAATTGTCTTTGGTACTACGTAGTAATATTAATTATAAGATATTGAAAAGGTAACAAAACAAAGTATTTTAAGAAGGCTTTGATTAGAAAAAGATAAAAAATATAATAAACATAATTGTCACTGATACATCTCTGCAGTCATTTAAGATCAATCATCTTTGATACTAGAATATTATAAAAAGTCGTTAAAACTGTAATGTAATAAGTATATTAAGAAGACTGATTGAAATATGATGGTAAAATCTTCATAGGTATGGACTTGTTATTCTGGTGCTTGCATATCATATGATTCACAAATCGCAAGCACATTCAAATGTTTTCTGTGCAAAATTTAATTTTTTCTTCAATCATGCACATTAAAATTCCCGCAAATCTTCAGGATCAAATATTGCAAGAATCCCGCAGGTTTGCAAATCCTAGGCAGAAACATGGGTTTTTGAAGTAAAACTTCTTTACGCACGCTTGACTTGGGGAGTAAGCTGGTCAATACGTGACGAGAGCGTTACGAAAATTGTGATCGGGAGAGGCCTTTAGGCACGCTTGACTTTGGGAGTAAGCTGGTGAATGCATGACGAGAGCGTTATGAAAAGTGTGATCGGGCGAGGCGAACGGAAGTTGAGAGGGAGATATAAGTTAGTGAAGTTTTACTTTGTGTGGTCTAAAGCACACTCGTTTTTTTTTTTAAGTAGCTCCCCCCACACGGGAGGCCCTGAAGAAAATAATTCCCCTCAGGTCCTGTGTCATCTTAGGAATGCTGTGTGGAGGGTCTTTTTAGGAAAGGATGTTCTGGGAAGGAAAAAGGTACGGGTAAAAGGGGTGGGTAGGAATCTGGGGGTCATTGTGTCCAGGAGTGACGGGTGACTGATTCCATCCGTCCCGACAACCCAAGACCCGGACAAACCTCCCCCCCATGAACCCGGGCACTCCTGCTAAGTCACCAAATGTAGCAAACCACGTGGGTGGCACTTATGTCAGTAACAATTGTATTTATTTGTAGATACCGGGAATACAACAATCTCCTCCCCTCACGGCCTTCCTGACCATGGAATCGGTGGAGGGGCAGCCTGACTTCGACAGTGAGAACGGACTCTTGGGAACAGACTTCATGTTCTTCACTGCATTCTTTGGTAAACAAAATTTCTCCATATGGCTGTTTCAGCAAACCATTATCTGTCTGTTGTATTTTTTTTTTTTTTTTCCCTATTTAACCGGTTGATAAAATTTGACACATTTGTGGGTCAAACAGCCGATTATCGTCAGAGTAAATTTGACCCTTTTAGGGGTCAGCTGTCAGGTCTCATAAAAATCGTTATGTCTCCCTTACTATCATGATGAGAAATGTGATCTAAGCAGTGTTAGAAAGAGAAAACACTACGCTACGATTTGAGTTCCATAGATATCCGCAAAAAAATAAATTTATTCAGATTTATGACGTCAAACTTCCGCCAGAACAATGTAAGGAGAAAATTTTTAATGTTTGCATTTAAAAAATAACATGCTTCTAATAACACATTTTGAAAGCATATTTCATTGCCTTTCAAAAACAATTTTAGTTTTTGGATATGTTCAGAAATATTCAAATTATTTTGATTTTATTGGAATGCGGAAATACTCAAGAATTCGCCGGCCATAGACACCTTTTTTATGAGCGGTATCAGTAATTTAATCTCAAATCTACAGGGGTTAATCAGTTGGCAAATGATTATTAATTGGCATTGGCGTTTATGTCAGTGCTTCTTAAACTTATCATACATGTTCGCTAAAATATACTATTAAAAAAACCCAAGCTCCCCATTTTATTTGTTTTTTAGAAACCAGCATTTTATTTACCATTAACCTCTCATCTGTCGAAAGCCTGCCGGCGGGCCCAAAAGAAAAATCTTTGTTTTTTTTTTAATTCGATTTTAACTCGTTGAATGCCGGGGTATGCCAGCAAAAAGCACCACCAATCAAAACGCGGCATTATGACACCACGTGACATTTCGTGTCTCGCGATTCTGACACTGTCCTTGAGAAATTTAGAACAATAGAAAGGTCAAAACCGCACTTAAAAGGAATTTTTCCCGCGCATGCGCAAGAACTGCGCACGTTCCCGCGCTCCGGTAAATCATTAATATAAATTATATGGAGTGACCAGACGAATTGCGGTTTTCTCTATAGTAAAGAGCGATAATAGAGCAAGCGATTCAGACCGTGTTCTTCATACACTTTCTTTATACATAAGGGTCAAAATCGCGTGTAAAGTCTCATGATACGCCGGCGCACGAGCGGCACCTGAGCGGTTAACCCTTATGTAGTATATCAATCTAAGTACTATTTGATTGTTGTAGCTACTCTGAATTATTAAAAAAAAATCTATGAAATTTGCGGGCATTTGTGTGTTGTAAGGCTGAAAGTAGTGAGGGAGGGAAGGAGATGGGGAAGAGGAAGGTAGGGAAGTGCCTGGCTATTCAGATCTGGTCACCAAACACGGCTAAAGCCATTTCAATTCTGAATGGCGCACTTGAAGTGAAATTTTGTGCACTTGAAGTGAAATGACACAAAACTGCACTATACAAATATTACGTTATTATATTATTATTATCGGTCTTACACCAGGGCTACACTAAGAGTATCTTCCATTCTGGAACGTGCAAATAAACTATATAATATTATTTAAAATTAATTAATTGTGAAATAACACGAATTAAAGTTATTTGCTCACGCCAGGATTCGATCCCGCGACCTTCAAATTGCGAGTCAAGAGTCTTACCCCTAGACCACGCCGGCCGTATTATTATAAGGGTAGATAAAATTTGAAATTTCCGTTACATAAACTAATTAATTAGAATAACTCTCTCTTTTATAATAACTTTTGAAGGTTATTCCCATCAATGTAATGTATAATAATTTAAAAAGAAACACTAATAAATCTAAATGAGAAAATATGAAAAAAAAAAAAAAACAAAAAAGCTAACTGTTGCAATTTGGACTCGAACCCAGGATCTTTCATCTTACCAGTACAAGTGCCAACTGATTCGGCCACTAAGATGTCTTATTTTCAAGTCATTTTTGTCAATCTCACATTTTAAATTCAGAATTATCAATATTATCCTCCACTAATTTTTTCCCATATTTTTGACAGCTATCTTTTTAAATGAAAACAAATATGCGAAGAACTGGTTTATAACCTAGATAGTGTCTCGGATAAATATTTCCGATTTTAGTTATTGACCTTTTTCTTTTTCTACCGTTTATTTTGTTACGTCCCTTCCCCCATTAAAGGGGTTGGACTTTGGGCCTTGTCCCTACCTTTATTTTTGTCTGGGCTGACCCCTTTTTTTATTTCTGTGAGCTCCACCAGGCGCCCGTGCCACCCCCCCCTGACATGATGAGGTTGGGGGAAAGACTGAACGGCATCCGAAGGTTGTCCGTCCCGCCTCCGGCTAACCGACGCTTCTCTCCCTAGGGTCTTCTTTATCGTCGTCCAGTTACTTCTTCTAGGCACCACCGGCTAGCTGGCTAAAGGACGACTCCATTGGGTGTCGCGACGTTGGACTAACAACCTTTTCATTCTCTCGGGGACTGCCGGGCGCATGACGGTCATGGCGGTTATTTCATCATTTTTCTTCTATATTTTTATGCTCTGTTTAATTCTACTGATTTCTTTCTCACACAGATGCCTGCAGTTTTTGAGTGTGTGGTCTCCCTCCGTTTACTGAATTATGAATTATCTTGCTCTTTTTTGTATTATATTACATATGTATCACTAACACCTGTAGTACTTGATTTTGACCATTACAGTACAGACTGTAGGCGATCCTATATCTCCGCCACCTAACAAAGCGTGTAGGGACATTGAAGGTCTAGATTTGTTTTATTAAATGTAGAGTCGTTTCAAAAAAATTAGATTCTTGCGAGAGCTCCGAAGGGGCGACCATAAGTCGCCTATACCGGGGCGGGACAGTGGTGGGTGCTTCAATGACCTTTTTCTAAAAGTCTAAATTAGTAAGACAAGAGATCTAAGATTCGAGTACCAGTTGCGACGTGTTTTTTATTTTTCTGTCTTATTCTTTAAATTTATTAGTATTATCTTATTCTTCAATGATGTATTTTAGCTTTCAAATTTGCAGTATCTCTTAAATGTGTATTGTGGTTTGTTTGGTGACCTTTGCCTGAACCGCGACAGTATGACAATTTGATAAAAATAATTTGGATCATTGCCACCGTATTTGGAGACAAATCTATTCCTATATTTAACCGTTGTTTACAATAATTTAGTATCCTATGTAGTTTGATGGTCACCAAACTAAACCAAAAAAATCATGTAAAATTTCTGCAAATGTTAAATGCATATTATTTCAAACACCCCATTTAAGAGGGCATTACCAGAGAAAACCAGAAATATGTCATTTTCAAATCAGATTTTAGATGTGTTGACTCTTTTCCACAAAAAATTATAAATGGATTTCGAAAGATTATTCTTTTATCTAGCATTCGCATGTAATAAATTTTGAGAATTTTTTTTAATATTTAGTATAATAAGGTTATTCCATAGGTCGTTGGCAGATTTGTTAAATTTAAAAAAAAAGATTTTGTATTATACCACACTCATTTCAAATAATATAATCATGCAGTAAAATAAATCAATACATTATCTGGCAAACGCATGTTTTAGAATTTTAATTTTAGTTTCAATAAAATCATTAAAAAATATGTATGTACATGTGTTTCTTGATGAAAATTGGTCCATTTGTGTATTTATTTGCGCACTTACAAACTAATATATTTCAGATTTTTTTAACATTCTTATTAAATTTAGACATTATTGAAAAATGGTAAATACTTATAATCAAAAAATAATTACAAAAAGTACATTATTTTAATAGTTTTATCATCACACCTTTCAGCATTTTTGGATGAAGGTATAAATTAAAGCTAATTTAAATTGAAATAAATTCGATATTGAGTTATAATTTAAAAAAGCTGGTACGGAGAATAATTAATCTTTCTCATTGTAACCGCCCTGCACGATCGTAAGAACAACTTTCGACGAAATGTGGATTTTCGTCCGCTGGCTGGTTAAACGCTCTTAATTGAAGCTAATTTTGATATTTTTACTTTATTTAAAACATTTACTTTTATAAAAAATTCTATCAAAAAAGGGTGTGTGCAACTTTATACTCTAATTTTGCAAAATATGACAGTTTTTCTATTAGCATAGGTTTGAAAATCTCTAACTTTTAGCATTTCAGGTAGACAAAAGAAGAATAATGAATCTACAACAAAAATAGTACATATTCATATTTTGCATTTAAAAGTTTAACCACTCATTTGCCACTTGTGCGCCGGCGTATCATGAGACTTTACACGCGATTTTGACCCTTATGTATAAAGAAAGTGTATGAAGAACACGGTCTGAATCGCTTGCTCTATTATCGCTCTTTACCATAGAGAAAACCGCAATGCGTCTGGTCACTCCATATAATTTATATTAATGATTTACCGGAGCGCGGGAACGTGCGCAGTTCTTGCGCATGCGCGGGAAAAATTCCTTTAACTGCGGTTTTGACCTTTCTATTGTTCTAAATTTCTCAAGGACAGTGTCAGAATCGCGAGACACGAAATGTCACGTGGTGTCATAATGCCGCGTTTTTATTGGTGGTGCTTTTTGCTGGCATACCCTGGCATTCAACGAGTTAAATATTTACAAGGTTAAAAAAAAACCTGATTTTGATAATTTTTTTTCATAATATCTGTTTATTTATCTATGACAAACAATTGTTATCTTTGTACACTTACATAGAACATAATGTAATTACTGTAAATTATTGGTAATGCTGTGTGGAAGGTCTTTTTAAGGAAAGGAAGGAGAGGAAGTTCTGGGAAGGAAAGAGGAGTGAGGGGTGGGTGTTGGTTGGAATATGGGGTTTTTTTTTTTTTACATGAGCTCCACACAGGAGGCCCTGAGGAAAATAATTTCCCTCAGGGCCTATGTCATCTTTGGGGATGCTGCGTGGAGGGTTTTTTAAGGAAAGGAAGGAGAGGAGATTTCTGAGAAGGAAAAGGGTTTAAGGGGTGGGTAGGAATCTGGGGTTCAGTATGTCCTGGTCATCCGCCTCCAAGACCTAGACAAACCTCACCCACGAACCCGGTCACCTATGCTAAGTCAGCTAACATAGCGAACCACCCGTGGCAGAGGAGTTGGTTATCTAATTAATGGTTCCCGGGGTGGCGGTACCCATTCCCGCCTCCCAAAATGAGAATTTGTCGTATGCCTTTTGTTCTGGGGAAAACCTGGCTTTTTTTGTTAAAAGTAACTTTTTCAAGCTAGTGGCTATGTTTACTATTGGCTTATTCTGTACAATAGGCCACTTGCATGGATTTCATAACGACTTGGAAAAAATCGTGTGGTTAGATTTTTTTACTAAAATTACAAAAATGTTAGTAAAAAATTTTTGAAACGTACAGTTTTTTTTTTTAAATAAATAAATCCATTATTTGGGCTCGTAACGTCACTACATGAAAATGTCCCGTCTCTGATAATGTTCTATTAATTTTGTAAAATTCCACACTGATTTATTTTTTTTATATGGCAACACTTCGATTTCAGGCGAATTTTTGAATTTGACATTTAACATTCACTAGATTTATTGTTTGTTCTCTAAGAACTTATCATTTGGTTTGACGTTTGCCTTCTGTACCTGTTTTAGAAGTGTAATGGTAATGGTGCTGATTTTAACAAAATCAAATTTTATGGAGTTTCAAAAATACAATAAAAAAAAAAATACAGAATGTCTTAGAATATTTGGTTAAACCGGAATTTAAAAAAAAAGTGATGCAAGTGGCCTATTACGTTTTGGTATCTATTATATTAAATTGTTAAATAAAAAGATATTCTTTGGACGGAGGTCGCTGGGGTAGCCCAGGACAGACATGCCTGGAGGCACCTTGCGATGGGTCCCTGATCCGAATAGGACAAGGGGAAGAAGATGTGCTCTCTTGTCATGTCATTTCTAAATAAATAAAGAAGTGACTGGTAAAATTGTAGGCCATATTCCAGCTTTTACCGAATGTAATTTTTTTATCATCATAATTATTTTCAGTTGCATTCCTGTTCAACTGGATTGGATTTCTGCTGCTGATGTGCTTCTGCCACACCATCGCCTCTCGCTACGGTGCCCTCTCCGGCTTCGGGCTCTCCCTGGCCAAGTGGACCCTCATAGTGAAGCACTCCACGGAGTTCGCCAACCACGACAACTCCTGGCTGTGCTGGCTCATCATGGCCTTTGGTGAGTGTCCATCTATCAATCTTTTTTTTATTTAAGCGACTATATAAAATAATTCTATAAGTGTACAAAATACATATAATGGTTATGTTAGGTAAAGATATTGTATTTCTTAGTCCTCCTCACTAGGGGTTCCTGTGCTGAGGCGGACTAAAATTGTTTAATTATAGTTTATTTGTCTTCTATGTCGTTTTTAGTGTCTTCATTAGGGTATTTAAAATCTAGCGCTAAAATCGTCTAAAACCTCAAAATGCTGAAAATTTGCCATTTAGCGCCAAAATGTCCAAAATGGTTATAATCTACCATCTAGTGCTAAAATCGTCAAAAAACCTCAAAATGCTGAAAATTTGCCATTTAGCGCCAAAAACGTCCAAAATGGTTATAAACTGCCATCTGGTGCAAATCGTCCACAAGCCTCAAAATGCTGAAAAATTGACATTTAGTGCCAAAACCGTCCAAAATGGTAATAAACTGCCATCTAGCACTAAAATCGTCAAAAAACCTCAAAAAGCTGAAAAATTGCCACTTATCGCCAAAAACGTCAAAATGGTTAAAAACTGCCATCTAGCACTTAAATCGTCAAAGAACCTCAAAATGCTGAAAAATTGCTATTTAGCACCAAAACAATTCAAAATGTTTAAAAACTGCCATCTAGCACTTAAATCGTCAAAGAACCTCAAAATGGTGAAAAATTGCCATTTAGCGCCAAAACCCTTCAAAATGTTTAAAAACTGTTATCTAGCGTATAAATCGTTTCAGCCATGTTTTTATTCTTGATTTGTACTCATTCAATTTTTAGTTATATTATTAGTTTTATGTCTTGGGGAAGAATATTATGGAGTTTAGTTGCAAAATAAGTGTAGTTTCTTTGTCCGAATGTGGTTTTATAACTTGGAATGTTTTTTTATTCGATCTAGTGTGATGGATACGCCGCCGTCTAGTAGAGGATTCAGTATTTTTGAATAGCTTCAATAATATATGTTTGGCATATATTCGTTGTACATTTGGTACGTCAAAGCTATTGAAAATTTCAATCGAAGGCGTTCTAATAGGTACTGTCTTTATGATTCCTTTTTGAATTGTATTCAGGTTGTGTATGTGTAGTAGAACCCCATCCTATAATTCCATATTCAATTCGAGAATGGTATAACGTGTAGTACATAAACCTTTTTCAAATCCTAATATATATAATAATCTATTACTAACTTACACGATCTTTTTACTAATTGAGCTAGAACTCCCTCACCAAACACAAGAGCATTGTCTCTTTATGGTGAGGAAAGGCAATTTTTTATTTTCTTTGTTAAAACCTTATGTAACTATGTAACTTTATATGTATCTTTAATCAGCATTGCCAATAAAAAAAAAAAAAAATTAAATTAAAATCTAGTTAATATCTACTTCTTGTGTGAGCTCAGTCTCTCGTTGGCCATTTGGACAGTCACACTTAAAAACTACACTAATTTCTCCAAGTATGCACTTGATGAGTGCTGATCCAGCCATCCTAATAATTATTATTATTGGATAATTTGTAGAGCGCCGTTTTTGTGAAAAATCACAAAATCATGGGCAATGAAGGTGAAAGGTTTTTGATTTTATGGTTATGACCGTTTGAAAAGGTGAGTTTTAGGTTTAGCTGTAAATTCCGCCGAGTCTGTGATCATTCTTAAATCGTCAGTCCATTTCAGGCTTTAGGTCCTGACACCCCAAAAGCACTCTCACTGAACTTAGTATCTGGTGTGCGCTTTGGTTCCTTTAACCTTCCGATAGCTGATGACTCTGCTGATGACTCTGCTGATCTCAGGATTGACTGTTGAGAATTGGAATTTTCTGGAATACACATTTCCGATAAGTAAGCCAGAACCATCCAGCAGATCTCAAACTTTTCCAATTTTCAGGACATTTAAGGTGAGCGTCCATCTGTCCGCGCCGGCAACGCACGCAATGGATTTTTCTATATCTTTATATGAATTAGTACAGCACTGCGTCCACTATCGGCAAATACCGGCGGATATGGAAAAATCCATTGCGTACCGTACGTGCGTTGCGGCCGGCGCACAGATGGACGTTCACCTTTAATGTGTGATTTGATCTTCTTCTCCGGAACTGTTCAAAACTGGCAATCTGTTTAAATATTCTACTGTCAATGGGTAGATAAAAATTCGTTTATAGATTCCCTCAATGACGATACAAACATATAGACTCGTCATTGTCTTACAAATTTAACACAAAATGTGGCAAGTAACAATCACTTACGTTTCCAGTAAAGTCTTAATTAAACGTTCATTTACATATGACAAAGATAGCCATTAAAAAATATGTGTGTGACGATATGTATTTAGGACCAGACATCGTTTATGTTCTTAGAAGTTGCGTTGAATACTATATTCTACATCTCGGGTTTGCTTGTGATGACAATTTTTTAAAGAAAAACTGAATTCCTTGGTTTTGCCATAGCAATGAAAATGTTTAGTCCCAATTGAGTACATTTTTAGATGGTTATGCCAAGTTAAACCTAAGTTATGAATTTACATAAGTCGCTTGTTCCGTAACTCAGAATGTTCCTATGCACATTTGTTGGAATAAAAAAATTATAAATTTTTTTTCAGGTATGCTGATCTGTCTCCGTGCCATCATCCAGTACCTGAACATCAAACGCGGCTGGAGGCTACTGTCGGGCAACGCACAAGAACGCCTGCTGTTCTTCCACTAACTTCAACACAGTCCCCGCCTCGTGCATCACGTGTTATATTTACCGTCGCACACACTTATGTAATAATAACTTCAAATGTGTTATTATCACATCTCGATTCACCGAGAACTTTTACGTTAACAAAACTATTTAACCTTTACAAAGCTGTCTTTTCAATGTAATGCATCACGCGACACATTTTGACATAATGTATGTATCACATATGTGACATCCGTGTACGGCGATAGCCGTCTATGTATCACATATGTGACAACCACATGGATAAGGTTAAATAAGTTTTTATCATTCCAAAATTTTGTATTTAAAATTTTTTATATTTTGATTGAAAAACTTTATAACTTTCTTACAATTACATATTTATTTGGGAACAGACTGGTTTAGACCTAACCTATCCTAACCTTGATTAGCTTCTTTAGACTTGTACATTTTAAAAGCATACTATTTTATAGTGAAACTATCTTATACAGAGTCGTAGATACTTTCAGTATCACTCTGGTGTGAAAGATTACTGTTCACAATCGAAATCATTGTGAATGGATTTTGAAATAGATAAAGCCTTTTTCACAAAAAAAAAAACTTTGTTTTTATTTATACTAGAAACTCTTAAAATCGGAAATGATTATATAGAACGAATCTAGACCTCCAGTGTCTATGCAAACGTTGTTAGTAAGCAGTATTGCAAGTGCTTAACCTGTCACAGGCCGCCTGGAAACAAGGAAATTATGCAAAGCATCACTTTGAATTTAATGTTTTGTGGATTAATTTTGAGCTATCGTATATTTTATTTAAACTATGTATCAAAACAACATTACTTGCGTTAATTTGGTAAATGATAGGTTTTATGATGTTTTTGTCAAGTATCACGCATCGGGACTTTGACAGTTTGAATCGTGGCAAATTTGACATTTCACACAGATAAATCATTAAAAAATATTCTGGTGTCGCCAGGTGAATAAAACTTGTAGCTATATCATCAATGATGTTAGCGCAAGCGATTCTGACCTTGTCCTTTATACAAATTCTGTACACAGAAGGGTCAAAATCGCATTCAAAACTATCTTTTTCGAAATTTGTTCTGCACTCACACGCACGCCCGCAAACAAAATGCAAAAAAATAGGTTAGTAAGACAAATATAAATTAAACGGAGTAAAAGAAAAACTCATTCATGAGGCTCCATTGCATTTGTAAAAACCTGCAAGCACCTGTATAAAATAGAGAACATAAATAATACAATAAATCTCAAATCAATTGGCAATAATCGATTGTTTAGAACAGTCAGATAGTTAATGTCTGTTCTCTTAAGCTCTCAAAATCTCTATTGGTAGAAATCTACCATTTGGGGTGGCGGGTATGGGTACAGCCGCCCCGGGAACCATTTATTCGATAAACGCCTCTGCCATAGGTCACCCCAAGTGGTTCTCTACTTTTGGTGCCCGGGTTCGTGGGAGGTTTGTCAAGGTCTTAGCGGCCGATGTGTCTACCTACATTCTGCGTGGCGGGCCGTTTCGAGGGAGACTGGTTGAAGTCTTTTGACCTCTATGGCCAGAATCCCTCAATCCATTGCTTTGTACCGCAATTGAAGGGATGGATTCATACGTCCAACACTCCTGGACACATTGACCTTCAGATTCCTTCCTTTCGTATTTATTTCCTTCCCAGAACTTTATTTACTTAAAAAAAACTCCACACAGCATCCCCTAGATGACATAAAATCTAACTGCTAACCTCGCTTCTGAAACGGAGGGGCAAACCCAAAGATATTAAAATACAGAAGAGATATGCTATGGTGTCCGCGCAACTGTCGCCGGACTACGCGCTAATTAGCGTAGTTTTCATACAAAAAGAATTTGTTCGTTTCGTTGATTTTTTAAAAATGTGCATTAATATTGGTTAACAATATATTTTGAATAAGGAAAGAATTCGTTCATTTAGTTTAACGTTCGTTTGGTTTATTCATTAATTATTTGTTCTTTTAGTTTATTTGTTAATTGGTAAACAATATCGGCGACACCCGGAAGCGCAGACCCACATAGTAAAAACAGCAGATAGCACATCTACTTATTTATTTATTTATTGTTTCTTTACACTGTAGGTAAAAATGTTTACAATACAATTTGTTACCTCACTAGGACAAGCCTGTGTTGAGGTTAACAATAATTATACAAGTTAACAAAATAACACAAAATTATATAGATTTTGAAAGAACAATATTGTTGTACTTCTTACAGATTGAGATTATGGGTACCTACTAAACTGATGGCGCTAGGTAGTACATTAATGTAGACTTTTAGGGTGACCATATTTCAATATCTTTGGGCAAACCTATATACTAGAGACATCTCTTGGAAAACTATATAAACTCAAGGAGCTACTAGCACAAGAGCCATCTACACTACATAGCTCGAACTATGACAGAAATTTAGCTGTGTTATAGTATGTACTTCCAGCCTTCCTTTTCCCCACTTCATTCAGTGGCACAACAATTGGGGATGCCATAGTCCCACTGTTTCCACGGACAGCTGGAAGCACTTGCAAGTATTCACACTAAAAATTAAAATAAAAAAAAAGTAAAAGAACCTATTTTAAAATGTATTAGTCTGAAGATGCGTATAGTAAGGTAAATCCGTTAAACCCAAATAAGTTGAACAAAATTATGAAGCTTTTTAAACAAAATATTAATACAATCTAATTCTGACACAAGTTAACTCACTCTGCATTAATTTTCAACTCAAAAGATCAGTATTTAATTTATAAAGAAAATTAATTTGAAATTAAACCTATTTCGTGTTGTTAAAGAGTAAACATGAAGATGGTTTCATTATAAATTATTTGTGTCTAGAAAACACCTTGATTCCTCCGTACTCGTGTTTAAATGTCTAAATTATTATACGGTAGTAATTGCACTTATATACTAATTAATCTATTTCAGAGTGTTTATATTTTGTTTGTAGGCCAATAAGGAAAATCCAAAAACACATTTCAAAACTTTAGTAAATGTTTTTTTTGTATTAAAACAATCAATTATTTATGAGAAATATAATAATTATGACTTTATTGTTGCTTTGATTTGTAGTCAACGTTGCAATTTATTGTAATAAATAATTATATGACCATTTTATGTTAGGTTTTTTTTTTTAAAGTATGTATGTATTAAAATAAAGCATTTTTTACACATTTTTTTTTGTAATTTAAAATTATTTTTATTAGCTATTTCACCACCTCTGATTAAATTGCCGACGGGATTAGCACTACCGGTCGTGTAGTGTACATTAAATGTCAAACTTAATTGGGAGGCAGAAATGGGTACCGCCACTCCGGGAACCATTTATTGGACAACCAACACCTCTGCCGTTCACCACGAGTGGTTCACTATGTTTGGTGACTTGCCCGGGTTCTTGGGGTGAGGTTTGTCTAGGTTTTGGCGGTGGATGACCTGGACACACTGAACCCCAGATTCCTACCCATCCCTTATATCTTTTTCCTTCCCTTCCTTAAAAAGACCTTCCACACAGCAATCCCAAAGAACCGCAGGCCCTGAGGGTAATTATTTTCCTCAGGGCCTACTGTGTGGAGCTAATGTAAAAAAAAAGTAAATACCTATTTTTCCATGTTAATCCTATGATTAATTAGTTACTTGATGAGTAAACTCAAAGGTGGCGAAATACCCTCTAATTTTTGAACAAATAATTTGAATTCTTTCTTAATTCCCGACATTCAACACCTCGGTGATTTAAATCCATTTTAATTACCACATTTTTAGTCTAAAAATTCATATTTCAAATTTAGCAATGGAGACTTATCTGGGTATGCAAAATAAAACAGTATTATTGCTTACGGTTAAAATTTATATATTATATTTATGTAAAATTATATTTTTAATAAAAGAGGCCTGTTAAAAACTATCTATGATAGAAAAAAAGAGATCTTGAATTGAATTTCTAACGGCTGTAGCTAAGTGTCTATATTATAGTATAAATTAATTGTTGCATACTACTTATGATAATTAATAATAAAAAGATTTTATCAATGTACAATAAAAACTGTTTTTTTTTTCTTCAAAATTAAAAATGAATATTCTCACTAATAAACCTCATCTTTTGAAGGCTAAGAAAAGAAATAATAAACAATAAAAAAAAACTAAAACTTTCTGCATATGTATACGGGGTGTATCAGGAAGTATCTGACAGAATTTAACCTGAGGCATAGACATATGAATATTACTAGACCAGAACATGGTGAGGGGTAGACAACAACTACAGCGGGGCGCAGAGCGGGAAGATGACTTTGGAGATATGTGATTCATCAATAACTCAATATGACAGTATATAGGCATCTCGCATTATAATATCACCATTTAGTTTTTAAAAGTAAACTCTGCTTTTGAATGAATAAAGGTCTATTCATATATGCGAGCGCGAATTGCTCGCTGCGTAATGAACAAATTTGCGAAGTCTAAATACGGCAAAGAAAAGTTCGCTTATTATCAGACTCCAATACTTTGTTGCCATAATTAATTAGTGACACTTTTACAAATGTTTCATAATTTACTTACCCCAGTAAACATCGACGAGCACACGCCATGTATCTCGAGTGATAGTATTATATATTTACACGTTTTTAAAACACAAACCATGTTTTTTGCGGAGTTATTTCGTAAAATGCACCGATGAGCACTAGATGCTGGCTCGCAGAAGAATGATGACGTCATATTTTTTAGATTCACGCGAAGCCATACTCAATCCCAGCCGGTTCCAATGGAACCGGTATGGGGAGGGGGAAATAATATGCTTTTATCACTTAGGGCAGGTCTAGTAGTATTCACGTGTCTTATGACCTGAGGTTATTATTTTTACATTTTGGTCTCTAGTAATTTTTTTTTATTTATTTAAAAAATTATATCTCTCACATGTCGCCACCAGGGTTGCCAATTCGTGGAGAATTCAACAAATTGCGGAGATTTTTTAAGACTTTTCAAGAATTAGGAATTTTGTGGAGAAAATGTGAGAATTCTGGGCATTTCTTGATTAACTAACTAACCATCACGCCGAGGATGGACCGCTAAACATCTCGATCTTGGCACACACTTCTTGCCACGTTCACATTCATACATTGTCTCATACATACTCTTTTATTATTCTAACTCTTGACATAGCCCGACTCAAGCATCTGATTCACTTGGTTTTGCCATGCCTTCCTTGGGCGATCCCGACTTCTACCATTCACATTTCATATATTATCCTTACACCCCTTTCTTTTCATTATTTAACCATATGGAAAAAAATATTTACAATAATTGTGAGAATGTACTATAATTTCTTTTTGTTTTAGCAGCAAATGTGTAAAATCAAGAAATGACTAGATAATAAAAAAAATAAATGCTAATTTCAATAGAATTTTGGGAAAAACATCTTGTGAGGAATTTGTACATTTATTGTGGTTATTTTAAAACATGCAATTGCAACACTGGTCACCACTGACAAGAACGCCGGTAATGCCGGCACGCTTGTACCATGTGATACACACTATTCCGTTCCCTCAACATTGGACAGTAAGGTATGGTATGTTTCACATGGTATCATCCCTGTATATTAGGGGGCATTCAAGTATTACGTAACGCAACTGAAGATTTTTGACCCCCCCTCCCCCCAATGTAACATGCCGTAAAGTTTTTCCATACCCTCCCCCCCCCTAAACGTTACGTAACGCCCAAGGTCAATTTTTACCTACAATTAAGTTGCGCAAAGTACTGGAAAGTCACTTAAATACCTTTTTTCTTGTTTTAATCGCGTTTGCGATAATAAATAAAACAAGAGATTTCGATAACGAAAAGGGATGCCAACTTGGAAGATTTTAATTCCCTAGTTTTTTTTACCTAAATAAAGAAAAACATGTTACGTAACGCGTTGTTCGAACCCCCCCTCGTAATGCACAGTAACGTTTCACAAGTCCCCCCCCCAAGTGCGTCACGTAATACTTGAACGGCCCTTTAACCAAACACATGATTTTTGTATTCACAATGGCAACATTTGTAGTAAATGTAACAATGTATTTATTGACTCGTGACTAAAATGTAATAAATAGTCTTTTACAAGTCTGTCAAATAAGAGTAGAAAATATAAAAACTGGAACTACTAAATTTGTAGACTGGCAACACCAATTTAACTGTCAAATTTTTTTTTGAAGTGCAATTACACTGAATGTATAGAACACAGTAAACCACATTTTAAAAAACATTTTTTCTTCATGACATAAATTTGATTAAAAGGTGATTTATAAAGCGATTCGCTTTAATTTAATTTAACATAAATTTGAATTTAACAATAGATAGAAAGGAAGAATCACTAATGGTGAGTTTAGTTACACTAATTTTAGATCTGAATGAGTTAAATATATTCAGATCTAAAATTAGAGACATGATCTAAAGCCCAGGCAACGCTAGTTACTTTATCTAGTATTAAATAAATGTGAGCAATTTCTAAACTGTGCTTTATATTTTATTACATTATAGTTATTCTTCATTATGTTAATACAAAATTGCAAAGGTGTATTAATAATATACCTATACGCAATTCTAATTTTGAGATCGGCGGGTATCTGTACTGCAATGAAAAAATATTTTTTCCACTATTAGGTATGCCTTTTTAATTTTTTATAAAAATGTAGGTTACACAGCTTTTCTTCAACACAATGAGTTATGTGTTCAGTATTGCCATTTGATCAACAGTGGCGCCCTCATATATTTTCTACTCTTATTTGACAAAGTGTACTTTAGTTTTGAAAATTATGAAAAAGTTGCACGGCTGAAAATGAATGGATTTATTTATCTGAATGAATGTGCAGCAATTTCATCATATTAATCACGTAATTTGAATAAAATTACTGTAAATATGTGGATTAGTGAAGTATTTTTAGCTTGTATATATTTATTAGTTATGGTCTGATTTATTTTTCACAACATAACATTATTATTTACTAAATAACAACTTTTAAAATTCATATCGTCGATGAATAAACAATTCTGCCCAAACACCAAAAATCTAATTATAAATTTAACCCCTCAAGACTGGAACATATTTTATCGGAATGTCAAAATATTTCTGCTTTGCAATAAAATACAAATGGAATATTTCTGAATGTATCCGAAAATTAAAAACTGTTTTTGAATAATGATGAAATACGCTTTCATATTTTATAATTCCAAATACACATAATTTTTAATGTGTAAACTTCTTTAGCACCGTTGTGATTTGAAACTCGATGAAACGAAAAGCGACTTTAGCCTGCGAGAGAATGAGATAGAATAATCAGTCTCTGCGGTGCTTCGTAGCCTCCCCACTCTTGTTTACTTTAGTTTTCTGAAGGTTTCACTTCTACCGCACACTTGTAATTTTTTTAAACATGAAAACTTGAATGCAAACATAAAAAGGTTTTCAAATTGCTAACCTTATGTTTTTTCTAACTAAAATTACTGATAATGAAAAAAAATAAAAAGACACATTATGTTATTATATACATTAATTTGTTGTTTTATGTAAAAATAATTAATAAAAAATTGCCGTCAGAATATTTGCTTTCATAAAAATATGTACAATATTTGATTTATTAGTTGAATTATTTTGTGGTTAACTTTAAGATTTGAGTATTAAGTGTGGTGTTTTGTCTTTCTAATACCGTATACATAATATTTCTCACCATGATAATAAGGGAGACACAACGATTTCTACGAGATTTAAATGAGTTATTCACAAATGCGAACAAATTAACTTGAGGGGTTAACTGGTTAACTAATTTTCCATGGCACGTAAAAACTATTTTGTAGCGGGGTATTTCATAAAAAATATAACCAATGTCGGTTGCAAGGGCGGATCCAGGGGGGGGGGTCATGGGGTCATGGCCTGGCGCTGTGACCCCTCCCTGGTGCCAAAGTTGGATCCGCCCTTGGTCGGTTGTCTGGTTTTGCCTAGTATATACAGTATACTAGTGGTAAAATTGCGATCTAAATATTCTCTTCTCTACGTAATTTCATAAAAGAGTGAATTTTAGACTTTTTGTTGCTTAGGCGGTATTGTTTCTTCATCGACGATATGTTTTGTAAAAACTTTATTCTTAACCATACTTTTAAAGAGCAAAACTCTGAAATTGAGCTCTGGTATCATGAAATTTGCACTTCTAGAATTTCTAGTTTAACACAATTATTTTCAGCTTTATTCAGAACTACAGAGCTTTGAAATATCAAAAAAGAATACAAAACACCATCATATTGTAAGTTTCTTTATGCGTATAAAGATACCAGATGCTATATTTTCTCAGTGAATGCAAATTATTATATATGTTGGTTTCATTTTATTACTCCTCTAATCACATATCGCACATCCCGTAGAAAAGGGTCGCAAGTCAAAAAAGTAGATTTTAATAAATGATTGATGAAACAAGCGGTCCCATCGAAAAGAGACACTAGCGACATCTCTCGGAGATGGAGTGATCTAACTTAAATACGATCTTTGTGGGGCATAGATAAACACAATCACTTTACTATTCATAGATAAAAATAATCATTACATAGTATAAAATGAAGTCGCTCAAAATGTATGTGCGCGTTAATCTTTTAAACTACGCAACGGAATTTCATACGGTTTTCACCAATAGATAGAGTGATTAAAGACGAATGTTTATATGTATAATACATGTAAATTATATTAGAGAAAAGCCGAGAAATTCAAAGAAAACATATTTTTGTGCGATTTAAAACGGCTGGTAAGTCACTTTTGAAATTCGTTCTACGGAAGAAATTGGAAAATAGGTGTCCTAGAGTAAGTAGGTATTTGATTTTCCCTTTTCAAATATCCAGTGTTGCATTGCAAGCATTGTATAATTAGTGGCGAGTTAATTAGTTTATATGTATAATACATGCTTATTATAGTAGAGAAAAGTCGATAAATTCAAATATTCAATTCAGGCAGCGGGCAGCTGGCAAGCGGGTGGTGTGGATTTTATAAAGATTGGGTAATGGCGTTGTGTTTTGTTAGCCACAGCAATGTATGGTCGGGTCTGCTAGTATCTTATAAAACATAAATTTTGACTTGCAACTCTTTTCTATGGGATGTGCGATATAAAGGTAAAAAAAATTAAATTATAATATTATATATGTATATTTAGTGGTACTATTTAGGTGTAAAGCTTTCGATGTGTGGGTGAGTAAAATTTCAAATACCCGTGTATTTTATCTTTTTTAAATCAATAAAGAGACAACCAACAAAACTTCTTTCATTATTAACACTAGCGCAGACCTGTGAAAGATAGGAGAAATTAATTGTACGTAGCATTTGTGAAACTGAAAGTTTATGGTAAAGAACTCGTAGTCAAGAAAAAATATTAACAGCAGCAAATCATGTTTTTGGTTTGAAAATTTGAAATATTTTAGATGCTTTAATTACATACTGCCAGTATAATGCATCTTGGGCCTTTGAAATAATTGAGCATTTTTTTGGGGTCTTTTTACAAGCCTAGAAAAAAAAGCACCATATCCATAAAAACTGCTTCAAATTCTCCTGCTTATGAACCCATTTTCAGTTATGGTTTTTGTTATTTAGACTTTGTGTAGGCGTGATTTGTGATCTTAATGCGCGGGGACAAGATGAACATTTATTTGCACAATATAATGACTGCATTGTAAGCTACGTGCTAACTATCGGAGCTGTCTGTTAGTAAGGAGAGCGAGCAGGAACATCCATCACCTTTTATACACTGTTTCTGCCGTCCCGCTCTTGCATATTTAAAAGGCAGGAGTACCAACAAAACCATTCTCACAGTTTTATTATACAGTGTGTCAAATTAAGCTCTTTAAAAAACATTTAAATATTTGTGCCCAAACTTCGCAAAATAAAATAAAACATGTTTTTTTGGTGATTTTTTCTTGCATAAATTAAAACAGGCGGCTGGTGTCATGGAGGAATTTAAACCTGATTGCTATCTACATAACAAGTGTTATTGTTAAAATATTATATTATAGGTAGGTATTATATCACTTGACTGAATTCATGACATATTAACTAATTTTGAAAAAAAAACACTTAGATTCAAAATAAATCCGAGTTTATTTAGCCAGTTTTTTTTTCTGTGAATACCTCACAAGAGTCCTACCTTCTCCTGTCTGGAGCCAGTGAGACTCTGGCATCCCCAATTGGGGTATGTTGTGAGGCTGAAGGTAGTGGGGGGGAAGGAGATGGGAAGAGGAAGGTGGGGAAGTACTTGGCTATTCAGGTCTGGTCACAAAACACGACTAAAGCCATTTCAAGAAAGGTTTCAATTCTGAATGGTGATTCTATATCTTTTGTTGGATCATTATCGAGATAACAGACGTGATCTCCTGTCAGATTTGTGTGATTTTTACATATTTACTGTCACATATTTTAGTTTAGATCGTTTTAAACAAGAATTCCTGCAAGCATGTATGATTATGTATTCATTTAATGTGCATTGTACATAGAAAAAGCAAATAAATCACACAAATCTGACAGGAGATCACGTTCGCTATCTCGATAACAATCCCACAAAAGATATAAAATCGCTCGGCTGATACCCATAGAAAAAGCAAATAACAGCCATAGAAAATCACACAAATCTGACAGAAGATCTCGTCCGTCAGGAGATCTCGATCTCACAAAGTATATAGAATCGCTCGGCAGGACGCCCTTTAAGAACACTAACACTAATAAAAACTCTTCTGTAGAATTAAAATCCGACATATAAAGTGGATAACTTATCATCTTTCCTGAGCATGACTGCAGATCGCCAACAAACAGTTTACGTCGATAAATTAGACATATAAAACCTTTATCGTTGTGGTCATGCTAGGTCCCCCAGAGCATGACAAAAATTATAATATTACTAGCTGGTACCCGGCATGCGTTTGCTATGCCATTTAACAATGAAATTGTTTCTCCCTGCTTTTCCTTTCCCATTCGTCCCGTTCCCCTTCCCCCCCCCCACCCCCCCCCGTGTTTTATAAATTAATTCCCGGTAAATTTAGTTTTCAAACAGCTCGCATACTTTATTGCAACTTTCCAACTAACTTTCCAATTATACAACTTTCATAATGCCAAAGCTCACCAGTAGTTTTATACAAACCTTGTACTGACAATAACGAACACAACAAAAAAAAAATTATCCAATTTGGTGCAGTCGTTCGAAAGTTATGCGTCGTTCGAAAGTTATGTACATACATTTCGGTGATTCATTTTTATTTATATAGATAGATAGATTTGCAACAATGAACATAAAAAAAACTGCTAAAATTAAAAATTAATTTAATAAAAAAATTTATCACGTCACAATCACAACAAAAGAATCAATCAGCTTTAGAGTACCATTTAGATTTAACTTTCATGGAATCTGTTCCTGGGACCAGCTTGCTTTTGTACTTATTGACCAAGTCTGTGAAACTCTTCTCATCCTTGATCTGTGTGTTTTGCCTAAACTTGGTATTCTTATTTGTGTTTTGCTTCTGTTTGGGTTGCCTGATCTTCTCTCTAGTTCTGATGTCCTGAGCTCTTTTGCCGGCCTTCTGCTTCTTCTTCTCGCTTTTGACGTTGTCTCTGTGAGCGGTGGCTTCGTTTCGAAGCTTGAAATTACTCCTCATCCTTGTCTGGCCGCGTTTTCCCGTTTCTCCCGAATAATCTCCGCCGTGAGATTCTTTTCCGTCTCTGTTGTTTTTATTTGCTTGCGGGTTTTGACCTTTTTTAGGATTTTCCGTGTTCCATTTCTTGTCGTCGAATTTGCTTTTTTTATGTGGTAGTACAGCGTCCACTTGGGGTTCGTTGTTTTTTCTTTTCCTGGCTCCGTTTGCTTGAACTTTGTTGTTATTAGATTTACTATTGTTAAACTTGTTATTCTGTCCTTCATTATTACTGTCGGTGGGTTGGTAAGATTTACTTAAAGGATTCTTGACTTTAGATTTTTCTAACCTCTTTTTTCTTGCGTTTATAACCCCTTTGTCTTCAACAGAAAAGGATACAATTGGTCTCTGAAATAATATAAAAACAACAAATAATTATAAGATCGGGGAAGTACCCAAAAATATAGCACATTAATTTATTTGACTTAATCTAATTATAACACTTACATTATTCTTATCAAATAAAGAGGGATTATTGTTCATTCTTCTAAGGCAGGCAAGAGCATCTTCGTGTTTGGTGAACATGACAAATCCATAACCCTTTGACCTGAAATAGTGAAATTATTGTGATATAAGTAACAGAACATCAATATTTATTATCATAACAAAGGACTGATTATTTTTCTCCTCGTCTGATCTGCCCTGATACGAGAGGGTGACACATTTACTCTGATGATGGACATTGTAACGCTGTCCGAAACATTTGCTAAAGAAGGAGGTTGTCCAATTCGACATAATACCTCAAAAATAACACACAATAATTCTACTCCTCATTCAAAATCTTTCAAAATATCTGTGATTTATTAATTTTAATTTTTTTAAATTTTATTAGACATAGGACCACCAATTTATATTATCAATATCAACCCTATTTAAATCTAGGAAATAGTTCAGAATTGGGAATTTTTATAGCCACTAACAAAAAACATCAAACATTTGTGAATAAATCATAAGATTGGTTAGTTTTTTCAGACTTAAATACATGGTGAAATGTCTTTTTACTATAGAAAAACATAAGAATATGTAAAAGAGATGCATGGATGTGAACGGAGCAAGGAGCATGTGCCAAGACAGAATTGTATGACAGGCCATCCTCTAAACCTATGGTCGTCAAACTGCGGCCCGCGGCAGATATTTGAGTAGTCCGCACAAATATCTGCCGCTTTTTTTTTTCATGTACAAATTATATTAACCTGCTTTAAATTTTTTTTTAATTTTATAAAATTTTATCCAAATATTTTCAGCCTTACTAAAAAACCCAGTGAAAATTTTATTCAATTGACAAACGGCCGCGGATGTGAAAACATTACTAATTAAAAAATTTTTCATGGAAAAAAATACACATGGTTTCCACGGCCTGAGGGGGTAGTTTATCTCTGTTTTAACGATTGATGTTCGGACGAAATTTGGAATTTTTCCTAAGTATTTTGAATGTTCTATATATTTCTTATTTTTGAAGGTGTCGTAAAAACCAATACCATTTATGAAAACTAGACAAAATTACCTTTTAGATTCGTCTATTTAAAATACACTTTAGTTTTCAAAAACTGCCATAATTTAAGATCCAAACTCGGAAAAAAATGGAAAAAATTTCTTACCCAAACATATTTGATGAAAGTGTACAGAAATTTATAAAAAAAACAAAATTTGAAAAATACTGACCTTTTATATAATGAATTTGGAACGAAACTGCCACCTCACTTTTTCCTCGTACATACAATAAAAAAATAATAAAAAATTTCAAAGTTTTTTTATTGCCAAAAAACTAACCTAAAAAAATAATACCGACTTTTATAACAGATTTCTAGCAACTTTAAAACGTTAATTACGTTGATAAGTTTAGGTACACATGTATTAGATATTAATATTTAAAAAAAACACCACATTTATGAAATTCACATAAAATAAAGATCTTAAAATGTTAATTTTATCTTTTAAGAAAACTATCTATAGTTCTATAGAACAATATTCTGACAGTCCAACTTTGAAAGTACGGCGTTTGTACAATAACTCGATTAAACTGATGTAAACCACACACATAACATAATAAATATATCAATCATGTGAATAGAAGAGTAAATTCGTCACTACAATAGAAATTAATAAGTAAAATCACAACATTTAGGCACTAACAAATTTTTCTGACATCCCGCCATAAAAAAACACACCGGGCTATGTTCATCGCGGTGCCGTTGAGAATTAATGCATAGGCGCGCCAATAATGCCCCTGGCGGAGAAGAATTAAAACAACATTGTTTCCTAGGAAATTAAAACCATTTGCAATGTTGTCAGATCTTAATGCATTTTAACAGCGTGACCACGCAAGAAACGTTATTAGTAACAAATTGGGATCTAGCGTACACAAGGTTTATTTATGTTATTGCAATAATACAGTTAATCGGTCGCGCTGTGGTTTTTTTTTAGTAAGGCTGTTTGTGTTTATTATATGATTTTAAATGATTGACCCAGTTTCAGTTCTTGAACACATCCTAAGTCGATTTTGAATGCGCGTTATAGTGTACGCCATAGGTTCTCATAAAACCTCCTTGTGGGCGTTTGAGACTATCAGGGGGCCAGTAGAAGACCCAGAGAAAATTAGGGGGCGTTGAGATGGCACAGTGAGGGCGTGGGCAGGTTAAAAAAAAATGGTCTAAAAAAGAAAAAAAAAAACACTAATCACATACTAATAAAGCAAAGCAAACTTTAAAACTGGTTAATTTTTGTTATTGTATGTATTGTAATCATTTTTATCACGTGTGCGAAAATTTGCACATATATCGGTAGTTCGGGAAGTGGATGAATATTGAACTAAAAGATTCCATTACATTCAGGTCTACATTAAATTGGATGATATGAACATTTTTATTTTTTACTATTTAACCTTTTCCACGCGATCGTAACAACAGTTGATACGGCAAAAGCCATGCCTCACACGCGACCGTATCAGCCCTTGTTACGCTAACTTCGACTGCCGATATAACAGCACTACTATGTCACAGTATTTTTTCCCGCTCGCTAGGATATTCGTGTAACTATCACGATGCTGACATATTCAGGCATATTTCGAGAGTAAAATTTTTTTTTGTAAAAAACATCTATAATCAAGTGAATGTGTCCTCGTGCCTCGTGGTACTTGAAATATGACATATACATACCGCGTATGGGTATTGAAAAAACGGAGTAGATCAACGCGGGTAAAAAGTTAAGTGTATTTTTATTAAGAATTATATCATGAATACAAGAAGGAAGGAGGTAGCAACCCGGTACATAAAATACAAAAGAATTGCGCAAGGTGATACCTCACATTGTCCTACGTGGCCCTTGACCAAAAAAGTGTGACGACCGCTGCTCTAAACCTACCCTTGTAGAAACTAAAGAAACTGCGAAACTTCTGAAAAGGTGCAATAGTTAGATAGATATATCTGTTTTACTTACATGTGCTTTCCTTGCGCATCCAGCGGGCCCTTGAGATGTTTCATGACCCGACACTCTTTGAGGCAGTACGGCTTCACATTGGCCATCTCCAGGCAGACCCTCCTCAAGTCCTCGTCGGCAAAGTGCGGCGGGACGTTGTGTATGGTGAGTCGGTACCTGGAGATGAATCTGTTCAAGTTTCTGAGCATCTGAGACTTGTTCTGCTCCAGAGACAGTCGCTTGCCCATATCTGAGGCTGATACTCCGATGGCTGCCTTACTGTTTGCCAGGATTACTGAAATGGAAAATATGTAGTAAATTAGGAATCTGAAGAACATAATTCTATAGCAGGACATATTATTGTAGAAAGCAATCACTTTGTGGTTTGACATCATTATCATAACATAGTATAAAATAAAGTCGCTCAAAATGTATGTGCGCGTTAATCTTTTAAACTACGCAATGGATTTTCATGCGGTTTTCACCAATAGATAGTGATTGAAGAGGAATGTTTATATGTATAATACATGTAAACTACGCAAATCACCTGGTAATCACTTAATATAAAAAAGATACTTCAATGAAACATATCATAGGTCCACCTTCAAATATACCTACTTAATAACTGTAAAAAATTTTCACCACTGTAAATAATGTACTGTTTGTTTCTTCAATAAATAAATAAATAAATAAAGAGAAAAAAAAAGTCCAAGGGGGCAGTTTCACTATGTTGAGATGTATGTTAAAAGATAGTCACTGAACTCTCTGTAGGTAACATTGAGATGTCGATGCTCAATGCAGAATCTTTAAGCAGTTGAATTGCTCTGTTTAATGGCGCATACTGAAAGGAAGAAGTTCTCGCTTTCGGAGCATAAAAAAGTGTGTGGGATCTCCCACGAGTATACGCATTAGGGACATATAGGTTAATCTCCTTCAACATAGGTGGATTCAGTACAGTACCGGAGATCAGCTTAAAGAAATGCTTCCCCAAAAATATTTTTCAGCGGGCTTCTAAGGCATTAAGATCGAGCATTCCTGTTAAGAACAATGATGGATACAGGAATGGGTAGTATGTATATTCCCTCATATACAGGTAACGCATAAACCTTTTTGCACTCTTTCTAGGAGGGTCCCGAATAATGGAGCTGTATTCCAGGATGCTGCGGACAAGTGCTTCATATGTTCTTCGTATTGGAATTCCATTAGTAAATGATCTTGCATTACGAAGACCAAATCTGAGCATTTTGTTGGCGAGGGAGACTATGTCTGATATATTATAAATTAAAGTCCTCCGCGGCGTCTGTCTGCTCACAATAAACTTAAAAACTACTAAATGGATTTTCATGCGGTTTTCACCAATAGATAGAGTGATTCATGAGGAAGGTTTAGGTATATAATTTGTCAAGTTTTGAGTAAATTGATTGAAATATATAATATAAAAAGGACAATGTCTGTATGTGGTGAACGAGCAGGCTGGGAAGCAGGCGGTGTGGATTTGATTTATATGCAAATGAACAGGTGGCGGTGGTTATAAAGCATGGGTAACCATCCAGTAGATGGCGTTGTGTTTCGTTAGCCACAGCAATGCGTGGCTGGGTCAGCTAGTTGTCAATAAAACAGTTTTCTCAATGTGTTTGTGCTAGGGGCCCAGAAGCAATTAGGAGTCAGTTCCAAGAAGTCATGTTATGTTGGTGTGGAGGTCACAAAAGGGATACGAAAGAGGGAAAGGAGATAAATTGTATATATCTTCATTCTGAATTGTCAAGTTTTTGAAGAGTGGAGAAGTTTTCCAAACACATTTTTTTGTTTTTACATTAGCTCCACGAGGTAAATAATTTCTATCAGGGCCTTTGTCATCTTAGAGGGTGCTGTGTGGAGGGTATTTCTAATGAAAGAAAGGAGAAGAAGTTCTGGCAAGGAAAAAGGTATGAGGGGTGGGTAGGAATCTGACGGTCAGTGTGTCCAGGAGTGACGGACGTATGAATCCATCCCTCCAACAAAGCGACGCGGTCGAGAGAGTCCGTTTGGAGAGATCAAAAGGTCTCCCTCAACCAGTCAAACCTTGCCCCTTGAACCTGGGCACCTCTGCTAAGTTATCAAACGTAGCGAACCACTTGGGGTGACCTATGGCAGGGGTGTTGGTTGTCCAATAAATGAAAATGAATGACAAGAAAAGAAAGATTGCACACCTCCTTCTTTGATGAGATATAAACTTCTGGAGTCCTTGGGCTGCTTCTTGGTCTTGCTGTTCTTCCCCTTGATTCGGTCTCGGAACATGGCGGGAAGAACTTCCAGGAGCTGCCCGTCCAGGCTCAGCTTCTCTGGACCGGAGCTCAGGAATATATCGGCATCTTCCTTGTTCTGTAACCATGTATGGTAAAGTACCCAATATCTGAAGGGTGATTCTGTTTCTTTTGTGAAAGCCTAACGCATGTTAAATCGGCCATATATGAAACATTTTAGGCTTAAGTGTTATAATAACTAATATATATTGTAATTCGTGTTTTAAGTACGTAATTAATTCAAGCCAACGGACAAGCCATTGAAGGTCATAGAAAATCCCAGAAATTTAACAGCCGATAACACACAATATAATTTTTAATTTTTAGTCTTCTGAAAAGTGACGGATTTTGCCTTTTTGTCTTGATTGTCTCAAAACGCTGACTTAACACAAAATCAGATTCACTCTTCTGGTAACTAATGAAAAATAAAACGAGTGTGCTTTAGACCACACAACTGAAGTAAAACTTCTTTAGCTCCATCTATATGATAGGAAGAGAGAAAGAAAATGTGTGCTCGCACCTCTCTCTCTTACCCCTACGGTAATATACGAAACGTAACTCTCTCTCTCTTTCTATCTTCACTAACTTATATCTCCCTCTCAACTATCGTTTGCCTCGCTTTTCGTAACGCTCTCGTCACGCATTCACCAGCTTACTCCCCAAGTCAAGCGTGCATAAAGAAGTTTTACTTCAAAAATTCATTGTTTGTGAGACTTTAAATGGTGACTAAAATTAATATATAATAACTTTGTGAAATGAACAAAACAATAAGGTTACCGAACTGATAGTGAAATAACAAAATAATGAAGTTAACCCTTATGCGATGGCTACCTAAATTTAGGTTTGTGATTTAAAAAAATTAAAATAAATGAAGACAAAAGCGAAACTCAATCGAAAATCTGGAAACAGAAAAATCAGAAAAACATATTGACACCTCTGGGACTCGAAAGTTTTGCCCGGAAAGCAAGAGGTCCTGGGTTCGAGTCCCAGAGGTGTCAATATGTTTTTCTGATTTCTCTGTTTCCAGATTTTCGATTGAGTTTCGCTTATATTGTCTTCATTTATTTAAATATTACAATTTGAGGTTTTACTCATAAAGTTAAAATAAAAAAATTAAAATTAATAATAATTTTTATTTATAAAAACTAAAAATATAGCATAAATGGTGAAATCTAGGTGGATTAACTCCAGATACTAATATCTACAGCCTGTATGTCGGACGAATATCTACAGAGCTAAGGTCGGATGAATATCTATGACGGTCCCAGTGTTGACTAATATCTACAGAGCGTAGGTTGGACTAATCAGCTAAATGTGTCCAATAGTCCGATATTAGGAATTTTTACATACATACTTACATAAATTAAGTTTTTTAAACTGCATAGCAATATTACGTTATTCCAATATGCTATACATAATTGCAAATCCAACCTCTGCCAGTGCTGTAGATATTCGTCAACACTTTGGTTCTCATAGATATTAGTTCGATTTTTTCAGTTTTTGGAATTCTTGTAGATATTAGTAGACGCCTCCGGTGGATTCAGTGGCAAACCGCAACAAGCAGTTCATATGTTTCCATATTAATATTTGGAGGTAAGACATTAAGGGGCCGTTCAAGTATTAGGTAACGCACTTGTGGGGGGGGGGTCTTACGTTACTGTGCGTTACGAGGGGGGGGTTCAAACAACGCGTTACGTAACATGTTTTTCTTTATTTAGATAAAAAAAAACTAGGGAATTAAAATCTTCCAAGTTGGCAACCCTTTTCGTTCTCGAAATCTCTTGTTTTATTTATTACCGCAAACGCGATTAAAACAAGAAAAAAGATATTTAAGCGACTTTCCAGTACTTTGCGCAACTTAAAAGTTACGGCGCGTTACATGGGGGGGAGGGGGGTCAAAAGATATTTTTCTAAACAATGTAACATGTTTCAAAAAATATCTCCACGATTTGTGCACCTAAAAAAAAAAAAAAAAAATAATAATAATTTATTTGTTGTTTTATTACATCTCAGGAAATACTTCATAAATATTGTATACTTATAATGTATTTCAATTTTGTATTTAGTTTTTTTTGTTTTTTTGTTTTTAAAGTTATGTATAAATAATACTTGCATTGTTTTTCATATGTTTGCTTCTGTAAATATTCAAATTTGATTACTGCAGACACATTAGTCTAGGGATATTTATATTTGTATTTTAATTTATTATATTTAACCCACAAAAATGTTTATAAATATCCTGTTTGTGTCTCAAATAAATAAAAAAAAAAAAAAAAAAAAAAAATCTTCAAATATTGCGTTACATAATACTTGAACGCCCCCTAATTAAATCAAATGTCCTAATCGAAAACCGAACACTCAGAACTCCCCAGCACTCAAATGGTTACAACACTAATAACTGCCATGGCCAAATTTACTCACAGGCATTGGAGACGATTTTAAAAATTCTACTGAATATCACAAGAATCCCTGTCTGTGAGGCGGTACATCTTCTCTGCATGAAAAATATTGTCTTACCTGGAATCTGACAAAAGCTGTGCCCTTGGAGTGCTCCGTCAGCCGGTCCACACACACCAGGGAATAGTTGACTTCCCCAAACTGCTCTACGTACTCCTTCAGCTCCTCGTTTCCCACACTGAAGGGAACATTCTTCAGGAAGATCGTTCTGCCGTCCTCAGCATCATTTGCAGAGACCCTGAACATTTTACGAAACATCACTCTTTGTAAGAAAAAAAATTCACAATTAACATGTCAACAATTTACTTAAATAGTGAAACGCTAGGTGAAAGACTTGTACAAAATTACCAGTGTCATACACCAAACAGAGACATGGTGTTGTATACAGTGGATTAATAATATTAACAGTTTCGGTTGTGAAGTAACACTGGTGAATCTACATCACATTTTGAGTTGATTTGGTGGTATAACTTTTTTGATTTGAGCTTTTGTTTTTGAGTAAATCATATTTACAGTGGAAGTTCTGGGAAGGAAAAATGTATGAGGGGTGGGTAGGAATCTGGGGGTCAGCGTGTCCAGGAGCGACGGACGTATGAATCCATCTCTCCAATAAGGCGACGCGGTCGAGAGAGTCCATTTGGAAAGGCCAAAAGTTCTCCCTCAACCTCTCTCGATTCGACCCACCAAGTTGTGTAATTAATTAATGTAATAATTCAAAGAAGACTGTTGTGCTCAATTTTTTTTGGAGGAAAATTTCGAGAATCGGGAACGTTGCAAAATACTTAAATATACAGGGTGTCCGGGGGTAAAGTGCATTAACTTCGGGAGGTGATCCTACATGATAGTACAAGTAAAAAAGATAAATAACTTTTTTCGGAATTCCAACTTTTAGGGGTAGTTTTCTGGTAAAAAGATAAAATTAGACCGGCGTGTGCGGGCGGCATTATTATTTTCCACTGTTGCCGAATCCCCGCTCCAAGCGCTCAGTGTCAGTGTTGAATTCGAATGTAACAATTTTATTCACGTAGTAGTGTTTCACTTTAAAAACTTTATTGTTGTTAAAACTTGTTGATTTAATGTGTCTTTATCTAGTGTGTATTTATTAAGACTGACTTAAAGGAACAACTTCATTCAGTGCGTGTTTTTTTCAGACTTACTTTTGTTTACTTAGTTGTAGACATGCCTAACCTGCCTAGCTGTAAAAATGGTGTTTATTTGTGCGTAATTTTATCATTGAATTATTGTGCCAATACCGCGTAATTTTGTTATTGAATTATTCGGTCAACGCCTTACTTTACCAACAAAGAACGGACAGACATTCATTAATGAAATATGCCACAACGTACGAATTGATAATAATATTACTTTACGTTTACATGCTTGCTTACAAGCTGAAGGTGGACATTTTGAAAATTTGTTGAACTAGTTAAAAGCGATGACATTAGTTAAGTGTTCAATTAGTTTATAACAATTTAATTGTTAAAAGCGTGCCTTCAATTGTTATTTAAGTGCAGTTATCTTTTTACATTTGGTTTAAAACATACGATCTGTATAAATGTCAAATTCTCGGTCTTGTTATTGTTTACAAACGGTTTCCATGGATACAGGCCAAATCACACCAAGCAACGTTGCAACCAATGCGCCCGGCAAGCTAACTTGGGTAAGTGCTACCTTAAACTAAGGACTTTTAGTAGGTATCTCTTTTTGTATGGGAAAAAAAAAGTTGAAATTTCAGAAAAAGTTATTTATCTTTTTTACTCCTACCATAATGTAGAATCACCTCCCGAAGTTAATGCACTTTACCCCCGGACACCCTGTATATAAATCAGGTTCAATCATCAACCAACAAAGTCTAGAGAAGGGTTTATGGATGTTAAAAATGACACCAAAACCAAAATTATTGGCTTCATAAATCGAGTTATGAAAACATATCAAATACATATTAAAAAGAAAGTGTATTATTTCACAGTGAAAAGATCGCTGGAAACATTACTTTTTTATCTTTTGTTGCTCTTTAGGAACAAGTTTGTCTACCAAGATATTGTACTTTGGAAGCGAGGCGACAAAATTAGATGTTTGGTTTCATTAGTGGGCCGAATTATTAGACTGAATTTGAAACGGATAGGGTGGAATGTTCAGTCTGTCACTGTCTGTCTGATTAAAAAAATAATATATAATGTGGATAGGTTCAGTCCTATATGTAGTACAAAAGGGCACCAGTCAAACACGCCTAAAACTGGAATTAGTTCCAGAGGCCAGAAACAGTGTTGTGTTGCCAAAGGAATAAGTTATGGTTTTTAGAAAGGGTAAAAAAGAGTGTGATCGAGTGCACATCTGTTCCAGGTCTTTACAATAAGTGTAGATTAATCCGTTTCAAGCGACAATCCGGTTCTAAGTTCAGATAACTGTAAACATAACACTCACTTTAACTTGCTAGGATCGGTTTCTTTGAATTTTGAAGCACCGTGTTTATCATCCTCATCATCATCGTCATCTTCATAATCTTCATCACCTTCATCATCGTCATCATCTTCGTCGTCTTCATCACCATCAACATCACTTTCATTGTCTTCATCGCTGCCGTATTTAGCTTCATCGCCTGGAAAAATTGAAATAGTGTAAAATCAAAATAGAGATATTATGTAATTCTTAGTTTTTTCATCAACATCAAAACAAATTCTTACCATCTTCGTCGTCGTCGTCCATATCTGATTCCTCCTTTATGGAAGCGTCATCATCGTCGCTCTCCTCCTTGATGTCAGACTTATTCAGGTCTTCATCGTCTGATTCCGGCTCTGACTTTACATCATTCTTCAGGTACTCTTCTTCATCCTTCTGCTGTGTGATGTGGGACATGTACTTATTCTTGGCTATGGCCCAATCCACGTGAATTGGACGACCTAAAATACAATGGTTAATTTAACATTTGCAACAGTCCCAACCGCTCGGGGCCAGGAAAACTATAGCATTAATAATAATAATAAATATTTGGGTATTGTTGTTAGGTTGTAAGGCATGGGGAAAAAAATGGGTCATTCAGAATACAGTCAATTCTATTTTTACACGGTTATGATATGATACGGTCAACAAAGCGTAATAGAAAATTCAGGTAAATCTCAATCGAACGTTCGTCGAATAATCATTGTATGTGTTGTTTATTTCTTCCAGTCCAAAAGTAATACCATACAAAACTCGCAAAAATAAATTAATTCTTTTTGCATCGTTTAAAGCACGCAGTTCCGAGAGAGTCCTACTGGAGGTCAAAAGGTGTTCTTAACCAGTCTCTCCTGATCCAGCCCGCCATTATATATTGATATGTTATTATTTGTTAACATTTTTTTTGATAGCCAATTAATTGGTGCAAATTACAAATAAAAAGTTATTCCTTGACTTTTACTAATGTTTGCCAAGTAATGAAAACATTTTCTCATCACATACAGGTGCCTTTTGGCACTTTTTTAATGCAATTTACTTAGGGTAGAGCACAACCTGATGCGAAGCTTGGCAGTTTAAGACTAAAACCACGAAATCTAAGACAATCCAATTGCCTTGTTTTTGGCTTGCCACTTTGAGATTTCTACGACGCATCTATATACGAGGGCCATCCGATAAGCACTTAGCCTCACCGCCCGATGGCACCACTATCGCAAGAGAAATTTACTATCGTGTAGTACATTCTCGTAGACGGCTCTGCCGAAATTTCAGCCGAATCGGACTCGTAGTTTTGTTTTGACAACGTGTGGAAGCGGGCGTGTCCGTGGATTTTAGAAAAATGGAAAAAGAGCAATATCGGTCGGTGATTCGATTATTGGTGTTGGAAGGGAAATCGCGCAGCAAAATCAAAAAGCGCTTGGATGCTGTGTACGGTGACTCTTCTCCTTCGATGGCGACTGTCAAAAATTGGTTTAACGAGTTTCAACATGGTCGCACATCGGTTTCCCCGAAAACGGCTACCGCGGAGGATAACATAACAGAAATCCACAATCTCGTATTGGCAGACCGCCGATTGAAGGTGCGCGAGATAGCTGAGACAGTAGGCATCTCAAAAGATCGCATGGGTCATATCCTGTATGAAATTTTGGGCATGAGAAAGCTGTTGGTGCGATGGGTGTTTGCTCACTCCGGACAACAAGCGAAACCGTGAGACCACTTCAGAGCAGTGTTTGACGCTGTTTAAGCGCAAGCGCGTCGTTTCGTGCCGTCGACGAAACATGGATCCACTGGTACACACCAGAGACCAAGGAACAGTCAAAACAGTGGACTTCACCCGGCAACATGCTCCGAAGAAAGCGAAGACGGTCCTATCGGCCGGAAAGGTGATAGCCACCGTTTTCTGGGATTCACAAGATGTGATCTTCATTGACTACCTGGAGAACTACCTGGATTGACTACGTATCCGAATTTATGGCAGAATATCTCTCATTTCTAAACACAAACTGCCTTTCTGTTGGTATATTATATTTTAGTTTTAAAGTTCTTGTTTTGTCCTGTGTTACAATAGCACCGCTATTGTCTATTATTATTATTGTCCCGTGTGTGCTATAACAGCACTATCTTTGTTAATTTTGTTCTTCTGTCATTGTTTTGTTTTGTAAATACTGTATATTCTTTAGTTAATTTTGTTCTTCTGTCATTATTTTGTAAATACTGTTTATTCTTTTATTATTTTCTTAATATTATAAGGAGCACTGTAGAATTATTTTAAATTTTATTATAGTTAAGCGCACTTGAAGTGAAATGTCACAAAACTGCGCTATATAAATAAAATGTTATTATTATTATTATTAGAAAGGCAAAACAGGGCTGTACTATGCCGAATTATTGGGCCGATTCGACGCCGAATTGCAGAAAAAATGGCCACATTTGGCAAAAAAAAAAAGTGCTCTACCACCATGACAACGCACCGGCTCACACCTCGGCCAAATTGGTCAAATTGGGCTACGAACTGCTGCCCCATCCACCGTAATCTCCAGATTTGGCCCTGTGCAATTTCTTTTTGTTTCCAAACTTGAAAAAGTCACTCGCCGGGCAGAAATTTGAGTTGAATGAGGAGGTCATCGCCGCCACGGAGGCCTACTTTGCAGACCTTGAGAAAACATATTTTTCAGACGGGTTAAAGAAATTGGAGCATTGCTGGGTCAAGTGTATCGAGCTAAAAGGAGATTACGTTGAGAAATAAAAAAATAAAAATTACCATCCTCGTATTGTAACAGCATTGCATTTTAATGGATTTTTGCAGATTATGTCATGTTACGCTTGCGCTTCTAGCGGCCAGAGTTTGCAAGCTAATACAAGTAAATATTGCCAATATTTTATGGGAGTTGGAGGTATTATTAGTGGTCTAGGGTTCAAGGGTATTTGGAGAAAGATACTGTATCGGATGTGTTTGTGACGTGGTCACAGAAAAAAAATGCTAGTCCAAGGCACGGCTGAATGTAACCACGGGTCTCCCAAAAATATGTGAATGCTATGTAAAATGCTTGTATTAATTATGTCTAAATAAATAAATCGTTGGAGTGGGTAAGCGAGCAGGCAGAGAGAATTCTTGCGACATCGGGAGCTTTCACTCTATTCAAGGAATCCGGCCCGGTGGCAATTGCAAATGTAGACGCTGCCATTGTGACACAGCTTATAAACAGGGCGAAACAAGCCGAATTAGTTCTCCAGTAACACTCTTCTTATATATTAATTGTTTTTGTGTTTAATTCACCGAATATAAACTCAATAACGGTGGCATATATGAATTAAAATGTGACCACGCCGACTGTAACGCTACGTACATCGGACAAACAGGTAGGGCATTCTCAACTAGATTCAAAGAACATATAAATTGTTATAAAAATAAAAACACCTCTTCAAAATTCGCCGAACATCTCTTAGTGAATAATCACGTTCCACTTAAAAATAACCAACCAAAACCATTACATATTGAACGAAAGGGTCTTAGATTAAATTTGCTTGAACAATTAGAAATCAATAAACGAACGAATGACCCCAACATAACACTAATTAATAAAGTAAGGAAAATTATTTATTCCCCACTACTTAGTATGTTTACCAAACCTAAGAAATATAATGCACTTAAATGAGTCATAGCAATAACGTCATTCTAAATCAATTAAGAAAACCCTTACACTTAGTGCAAGGCAAACCAAAGGGAAATACTCCGAATCCCACATTAGCACTCTCTCAATTAGTGTCTCTACAAATTGGTTTAACCGGTAATAAATCAACTTAGACACCTTTAAAAATAGACATTTAAAATCTTATAAATAAGTCGTCCGTACGTGGCTTCACCACAGTTTGAAAATGACCTTACAAGTCGAAACAGCTGTAACTAAAACACTAACCAAAAAACTTGCAGAACTCGATAATAACATTATCGAATTTAATTTTAATTAAATTTCTAAAAAAAAAATAAAAAAAAACACTCTTCTTGTCAACTACTCTTCTCTGCTTGCCCGTCTGACCTCGCTCTGCATCTATTCGCCTCGTTTTCTTCTGACCATCGCTTCACCCTGGACCACGGAATACCCTACACTTTATAGACCAGACCGGTCAGGAAGGAGCCACTGGATATGCTCAGAACAGCTCTTGAACTGGCAACACAGACTACGTTCTCCTACACACTTCACGGTGCCTCCATGGATTGGGACCTCCAGCCTCTTACAGTTATGTGCCTCACCCTGTCTGGCGTAGGCACCAAAAAAATTATTGTTGTCAAAATCAGAAAAGAAATAAAATAATATAATTACCCAGGTACGGTTTTGCATTTGTGTTCAAAATGGCTTTGGTTGCAGACAACACATTTTTAAACTGTACAAAACCACAACCCACAAGATCGCCATTGGGTTTCTTCAATAAGGTTGCTTCCAGAACCTCTCCGTAAGGTGCAAAATGCTTTGTCAATGATTCTGGAGTTGCTTTGAAGGAGATGTTTCGAATAATCAACCGAGCTTTCTTGATGACTCTCGGATCCTCAGGATTTTCACCTTCTTCCGGTTGTTTCTGATTTTGGTTTTGATTTTTATACCGTCCTTTGACTTCCGGCTCTTTTTCTGGGAATTTGTTTTTCGGGCCTTTAGTTTCTGAAAGCAACAAAAGACAACGATTCTTAATGAAAACATAAATAAGTATTATATAATAATATATACATACACAATACAACGGTGCAATTATGCTGACTCAACCAAACCAATTGTATTTAAAAACTAACTAACCGTCATGCCGTTTCTCCGCAGGAGGACGGACCGCCACAAACTCGGTCTTGGCACACACTCCTTGCCCCTTTCACATTCATACATCGTCTCATACATGCTCTTCTATTATTCTGACTCTTGACATGGCCTGACTCAAGTATCTGATTCACTTGGTCGTGCCATGTCTTTCTCGGGCGTCCCCGACTTCTTCTACCATTCACGTTTGCATCATTTACATCTTACATCTTACACTCCTTTCCTTTCCTTCTTTTTTTTGTATTTAACTCGTTGAATGCCGGGGTATGCCAGCAAAAAGCACCACCAATTAAAACGCGGCATTATGACACCACGTGACATTTCGTGTCTTGCGATTCTGACACTGTCCTTGAGAAATTTAGAACAATAGAAAGGTCAAAACCGCAGTTAAAGGAATTTTTCCCGCGCATGCGCAAGAACTGCGCACGTTCCCGCGCTCCGGTAAATCATTAATATAAATTATATGGAGTGACCAAGCGAATTGCGGTTTTCTCTATGGTAAAGAGCGATAATAGAGTAAGCGATTCAGACCGTGTTCTTCATACACTTTCTTTATACATAAGGGTCAAAATCGCGTGTAAAGTCTCATGATACGCCGGCGCACGAGCGGCACCTGAGCGGTTAAAAACATCATCGAAATTACTAATTTCGCTTGCCTGCGCAACTTGCACTTCTCAGGTTCAATTAACTCAAACTTGCTTTAAAGTTAAGTATAATTTTCAAAATTGGAACTGATTGTGAGAAGAATTATTCACACAAGTGATGAAGTACCTATCTATAACATTTTTCACAGAAAATTATTTTAATGGTGTCATTTTCAAAACTAGTAGTGATTTGTCAAGAATTCAGACTACCCTGTGATTTTCAGGTGTCTCTTTTCAGTTAAAATGAATATTCAACTTCTTTTAAATGTTTTCTAATAAAAAACAAAATTAAAGTCAATGTATGTGACAGAAATGTTCCGTGACAAATGAATAAACATAAATATACAAACTTTTATAATTATCTTCTTCTTCTAATTTGATGGTATCTTCTCCGCCAGACTCAGGTTCTGATTTGATTTCCTCCGCAGCCTCCTTGGCTCCTCCTTTAGCTTCATATCCTGGGGGCACAAACTGGTGTTTGGGGACTGCCCACTCCACTTGAATCTGTCTGCCTGGTGAAGGAAAAGTCAACTGGAGCGGTTAAAATTTAATTTAAATTTTTAAAATACAAACATTCCTGGGTTTAAGAGTAATGTGTAGTAATTGAATTCTTCCAAATACGAGGGCTGTCCGCAAAATAAGGTCTCCAAGGTGCTGCGGTCTGACAAAACAGGCATGTAGCCTGGTTTCCCTACGTCAAATCCCCACAACGCTGCACTCTCTGCGACACTTAGTCTCAGCGTGGCAGCCGTTCGCGATGAAGCTTCCACTCGCCGCACCCGCCAGGTGTGAATTACGCTCTATAATTAGCTTTCTGTGCAAAGAATTAAACCCCGGTAGAAATTCATTCTCAGCTACTTGAAGTGAACGGAAAACAGTGTATGAGTGCGAAAACGTGCGCAAATGGTGAAGAGATTTAAAAGTGTATTGGACAGCCATCGCTTTCAGATGAAAAAATTGCCGAAGTGAAAAAAACAATGATTACAAATCGACGGGTGACGGTTCGCGAGCTCTGTGATATGATCCCTGATGTCAGTTAGACCACTATTGACAAGATTTTGACAAAAAATTTAGGAGAACACAAAGTCTACCCAAGGTTGGTCCCAAAATGCTCACCGAAGATCACAAACCACGACGGGTTGAAGCAGCCCGCGAATTTCTTGAGTGCTACGACATCGATGGCGAAGAATTCTTGGACTCATTTGTGACTAGGGACGAGACCGAACTCACACCTGGCGGGTGCGGTGAATGGAAGCTCCATCGCGAATGGTTGCCACGCCGAGACTAAGCGTCACAGAGGGTGCAACGTGGTGGGGATTTGACAAGGGGAAACCAGGCTACACGCCAGTGTTGCAGGACAGCCCTCGTAACATCATAATAAACAAATCATTACGCTGGTTTGTGGTGTATGTAGGTATTAGAGTTTAAATAAAGCTTTTACTATCTCCTCCTTCCTTTATAATAAAAAGTGTGGTGTTTTCAAATTATTATTTGAAAAAAAAAACTTTATTTCAAAATAATTAAATCTTCCTTTTAAAATTTTTTTTGTCCAATAATGGAGGATTTAGTTAGCAGAGGATTGAACCCGCAATGACTGGGAGGGGAACCAATGCTTTTGTTACATTCAGACATCAGATGTACATTATAATATGAATACTTTATAAATAATATTATTTGAGAATCAAAGCATACCTAAGTAACTATAATCAAAATAACACCTTACCTAAAAATGCCTGTGCATTCGTAGTAGCGACAGCCTGCTTGGCATTCTCTAGGTCCTCATACTGCACAAAACCGCATCCAACCAAATCTCCATTAGGCCTCTTCAGGAGTTTTACTTCGGCGATTTTCCCAAAAGACTCAAAGTGCTTCTTTAGAGTTTCTTCTGTAGTTTTGAAGGATAAGTTTCTTATACACAAACGAGCGTTTACGTCAAATGTTTGGGTTCGTTTCTTGGAAAATTTCTTATTGTTTGCTCCAGGTTTCTTTCCTTTAAATTTGAATGACTGCTTTCCGCCCTTATTGCCTCCCTTTTTAGGTCCACCTTTTCCACCGAAATTTTCTGAAATAGAAGTTGAATATTGTCTAAACATGGAAGAACCCTATGCACACAATAATGCTATAAAAGAAAATACTCACGTTTTCCCATTTTAGGATAACAATACAGCTTATAATCAAGTTATATATTTGTATTTATTGTACTTTATTCGATAAATATAACCTACAATACAGCAGTCACGTTTCAAAACATGCCAAAAAGACATGGGATATTTGACACAGATAAAGTCACTTGAAATATGTAGTCCATAAATCTATGGCTTGCCCTCGATCAAAATACGCCTAGAAAAACTTATTTTGCAGGAGAAAGTATCTACTTAAATTTAAAAAGGGCCTTCTCTTCTCTCTTCTCTGGAAGAAAACAAAAATAATTCTACATTACTTTGAAGTGAACAATTTTAAAATTATTCTAGAGGAAAGGAGTAACAGTAAACAAATATATTTTGTTGGTATAATTTTTGTTTTAATATTCGTTGTTTGGGGGAATAAAGTAATATTTAGGTTTCAATAATCATGAAAGAACTTCAATTCAAGTCAATTTAATAATAAAAAACGAAGTGTCATGCGTCTTGATTTAATATTATAATATTTTACGCATACCAAATGTGTGCTTCATTAACTGAAAAACGCTGAAATCCAAAAGCATTCCCTACAATCCCAAAATTTGTAATTTTTAGATTGTTCGAGAAATTAAAAACTTACAAAGAGCATATAATATTAGAATTGACAAGAGTTTTCAATAAAATTGTTTCGTACGAAATAAATTCCGAAATTTATGACGGTAGAAGTAAAAACAACATATTTTTTTTCGAAAGTCTATTGCTTTTTTCCATGCAAATAATCCAAATTGTTTAACTGAAAACTAGTAATTTTTAAAAACTTGTAGTACTTGTACTATCCTTTGATTATATAAATGTCTAGATAGAGTGTTGCGCTGTAATTCCAGCAAAAAGAACAGGCCAGATTTGAAACACTTGTGTGCGTGACACGCACACAAGTATGCGTAACTTATATTGTTAACGTCGAGCGTTAACGTCACTGTAGGCGTGTCGAGTGATACCAGCTCCTGAGTATTTCCCATAAAAGTGGGTAAAAAATATGTTTCGATTTTGCGGGACCTATAATTTGTTTAATTTTGAATTCATTTAAGTAAGATAATTTTCTACATATAATGATATAAATGAAAATAAAATCATTGTTAAAAGAGATTTATTTTTATTTCATTATTTTTAACAAATAAATAAGCAGGGCTGGGCAAAATATATGCTTTGCTGTATTTAAAATACAAATTACAAAATACTTTTTCGCATGTATTCAAAATACGAAATACAAAATACTTTCAAGCCGTGTATTTGAAATACAAAATACAGTATTTTCACCATTTTTTTAAATTCAAATACAAATTACAAAATACATTTGGTTTTGGTAGAACCTTTGGTTGCAATAAATTTTCGTAAGTGCCCTTATTTAAGGGTGCGTTTACGTAGATGCCAAGCTGAGCAGAGTGAAACAGAGAGGTGCAAAGATTGACCAATCATATTGCTCTCTTCACTCCACTTAAGTTTTGTGGTATAGGACCCAGGTGTTAGATAATAATAATTATTATTACTAGCAGTTAAAATCCCGCTCCGCAGGTTTTTACTGCTAGGCCCTGCGGGCGGCTTTCATTTTATAAGTCTAATAGAAACTGTCGGGCGATGACGTCATATGTAATATACAGCCGCTTGATGCGACTGAGTATTACCGTCAATCTTTCGAAATCTGGGAGATATTCCATTTTCAAAAACTCATAGAACTTATCCCTAGGAACGGCACGTCCCTTTGCGTCTTGCCGACGAAAGTGGCGACATCTTGTGACGAATTCTTGAGTTAGAAACCAAATTACAACGGTAGCTTTGTCTGAAAATCCACGAACACAGATTTTATATGTGGCGCAGCGTGTAAGGCGTAGCGTCGGATATGCAATCGAAACCGGGCTCTGAAATTCAACCACGCAGACGCTACGGTATTAATAACGTTCGATAATCCTTGTACACGTTGATTGCCGACTTTTTGAGGGAGAGGTCGATTCAGGTGGTTGCTGACGGTTTCACCTCTTCCTCGCATTCGATAAATGCTGGCGTCCCACAGGGATCGGTTCTGTCACCGACTTTATTTCTGTTGCACATCAATAACCTCTTGTCATGTGCACCGATTCATTGTTACGCTTATTATTATTATTCGTAATAGCCTTGGCCACCAATCCCGAAAATTTACCAAAAATATATAATCTCCCTTATCAGGCACAAGAACTCCTCTTTTCTGAAAAGGTATACATGAAGAAAAACGACCTTTATTATAATACTTTGTAAAATATATATGTATATATAATGTAAGTGATATTTTATATTACAATAAAAAAAAAATAAAAAAAATATAGATATATATATTTTGGGTACTATTATATATCAAAGAACATTTAGATTTTTCTAACAAATAAAAAACAGGCGACAGATTTAAAATCGGTTAGGTTTAATATAAGAAAATAGTAATCGAAACACACAAGAAACAAAATCTTTAAAAAAAAGGTATTTTTTATTTTATCAAAACTATTTGTTAACCTAAAAATACTTACTGCTTCATCTAAAACATGTTTTACAGATTCGCTTATTTTTCCTCTATCTTCAACTGAATCGTTACTCTCATCATCATCATCATCTGTTTCTAATGATGTTAAGAACAATGCCTGTAAATTATAGAAAAAAAACATGAACACGATATTTTGACAAAAATGTTTTTCGTAACCTCTAGGATACTTTCAACATATTGGCCCCATCAGAACTGGTGTCATAACAATATTTCTAAGAAATTATTTACATATTACCTTTACTATTATTTTATTTTATTCGAACAATAAATTAAAACTACAAAGAACAATAAAATTTACTTACTAAGGTCAGAAATACGAAAAGGTAGACGGGTTGCAGAAGTTTAGTAATAGACTTACGTTATTTGGCACCTTTTGGTACGTGCCGCTAAAAACAAAATTACAAATTTCAAAAAATTACCTTACACGGGATCGCTTCCTTTTTTAACCTTCGACGCCTTTGATTGTTGACAAAATACAGGTCTTTGGCATGGAAATGATCAGAGCAAATAACAGTACTTTTAGCTGGTTGCCAGACATCCTCTCGGCGGCTTTTTCTTATTTTTTCTATCCACTTACTTCTTAATATAGGATCATTAGGTATTCTGTAAAATATGTATGAATAAAATTAAAAATTTACTTGATACTTCACCAAACAAACCTGTCACATTTTTTTGTAATTTTAATAGATAAGCAAATTTCATATTCATAACTTTTTTAAATATAGTGTCAACGCGGAAAATTTAAAGCACGTAAACACAAAGACAAACTTTCACATTTATAATATTATTATATATAGTGTACTTTTGGATAAATATTAAAATCCTATTTAAAATTATAAACGCACGTAAATATGGTCGGTTTTTACTTCGAAATAATTATCGGGAAAGTTCAATTTGAAGAACGGGCAACCCTGTAAACATGGTGTCAAAATATAGCGTCAATTGGCGTTCGTCCTAAGACCAAATTACACTATTAAAACTGAATTGTTTCTTTAACTAAATGGTTATTTAAAGGTAACTTACCGATGATAGGTAACATAGATTATGTAATTCCTGCACACTGATATAGCGCAAATGGTCATATTCAAATGTCACACAACACGTGTTTACCGTTCAACGGGGTTAGTATATTTATGCGTTCAACCATAAATAAACCAATCGATAGTGTCGCCACTGAGTTCAACGATAGTGTCGCCACTGAGCGGACAGGCTGAGCTTAGCTGCCAACATTTGGCCAGTGTTGCCAACTCTCAAAAATATTTATCCCTAAACTAAACTCAAAAACCCCTAGAAACCGGCAAATTACTTGAAAATACCCCTAAAAAATTTTTTTTGTAAAAATAATGAATAATAATTAATAAATGATGTGCCGTAATGTTTTTTAATAATCTTTATTAGTAAATTATTTAAAACATCAAATATTGCATCATTTTCTTGAGAAGAATCAGATTTTTTTAAATCGTACATGTTAACATTGAATAAGCTTAAGATTTCAGGAGATGGATAAAATGTAGTGCAAGATCCACCATTTCGATTTAATGTGAACCGAACCATCATCATGTTTTGAAGCATTTCAATAGAGAGTCTATTCCGCAGCTTATTTTAGTAGTCAACAAATAAAATTGTGAAGTGTGTGAGTGCTCCGTGTATACGATATAATAAAAATTTTAAAAAATATATGGAATCACAAAACCCCCAAAAATACCCCTGAACATATTAAACCCCTAAAAAAATCCCATCCCACTTATTTTCCCCCTAAATCTGGGGGGAAAACCCCTAAGTTGGCAACCCTGCATTTGGCTGATATATTTTTTGGCGCTTCGTCACTCGAGCGCTATATCTAGACATTTATATAATCAAAGGTACTATCATGACGTATATAGAATCTAGGTTTTCGGTTCCCGAAATACTCTCATTTTAATTTTCCCTTTAATCCTCGATTACATTAAGCGAGTTTACAAGATACTAGCCGGTGTATTCACTATTTGCTAGTAAACTCATTCAGTTCAAAATCTGCTAGTTGTTAGCTAGTAATATGATTTTCACAGAGCGAGTTCACTAGCAGATAGTGAATACACCGGCTTGTAAACTCGCTCAATGTAATCGAGGCTTATGCTGCGCATGAATAACCAATTTAAAACCATCGAATGCAAGGTTCTAAAAGCCATTATTGCAAGACAATTATAGAAATTTTAATAAGACTTCTAGCCACTCGTGTACTACCTTAGCAACGGTAGCGCTCAAAATATTCAGCTTTATTTTGAGGCAATCGGAGAGGGAGCAACGGAAAATATTAAATAAGCGATTTTACGGCCAAATCTTTAAAATGAGAATTCATTCGGTGTTTTAAATATATTTATTTTAGTAAAAGAACGCGGAAGACTGCGCTGTCACCGATCATTTTTAATTATAATGACATCCCTTAATTTGCGAGATCAAAAATTGGAGCAGCAAGTTAGTACCAATCAATTATTCAAACACAGAAATTATTACAATTCGAATCGATTTCAGTGACATTCTTAATATTTCATCGTAACCTATTTAAGGCGATGGCGTGTACATTCAACGAATAAAGATAATTCGTTTCATTCATTTATCCTAAATACCAACGCTAGTTTCAAGGGTTGTTTTTTTTTTCACAGAGGCAACTGATGGAGCAGAAAATGAGACAGAAAAGGCAAAATGTGGGAATGGTTCAAGCTAATGATATTCGCATATCATCTGCCAAACACAGACCTGCATCAGGTACAAGAAGTAGAGAGTTACATGGTAAATTACATTATTATTTTGTTTGTTTTGTGTTTTGCATTGTAATGTTGACATCATTTAGGAAAAAAAATAAACATTCAGTGAAACTCTAAACATAGATAGTACACCAAAGCCCAGTAGTTTACTAATTAAAACCGTCATTAAAATATAAATATATTTAGTAAAAATTAGTCGTGTTTGTATAATAATGAGTCATGTTTACAACCTTGATCTGCGGTTCAAATGACTGTGACTTGTAATAAGATGATTATATATTGTTATTTAAGCTGTGGTTTTTAAATTTGTTTTTATAATACCGCAGCGTCAAACCTTATAAAAAGAGTATCTTAAATAATAATACTCGACTTTTGGCTAAATCCTATATATTTTCATAAACAAATCTTGACTAATATATTGCATACAATTTGAATTAAAATTTGTAAGATTTTGTGCAATATAATATAGATAAACAAAGTGTATCCCCCCATAACTAGATTGAATCTAATTAAATCTGGTTTTATTTCATAAATATTCATGTAATTAGAATTTACAATGGGTGCACTGATATACTTAGAATATATTATGACTAGTCATTTTGTACTTAGTTGGTTATAAAAAATATTGCAATCTTTATTTGTTTTATAGTTTCTTTTGGTGTTGTTTTCCTTTTATGAGTTCATTATTTGCAGTAAATTCTTTTACAATCTGATTTATATTTATTTATAAGTGTCCAGTATGCTGGAAACATATGCATTGTTATAATATATATTGTTGGAAAATAACAAGGTGAATAATTTTGCCCCTTTCAACTGGAAAACTATGTAGGTACTTAATATCCTGTATAATGTGTCAAAACTGATGTTCTGGGTAATTATTTTTATATTATCTAAAAGTGAATTGATTGGCCGCTATGCATGGATTGCTGATTGCTCCATATTGGTTGTACATAGATGTGTCCCTGGTTTAAATAGTTTATTCTTTGCATAATAGTCAGTAGAGTAGCGTGCCTTGGAGGGGCCCTGTATCAAAATTAGTTGGGGGGCCCTAATGAAGGATAAAGCTTTCTCACAAAAGAAACAAAAGGCCCTGTAGCCCGGGGGCCCCGTATCATTGATACGGCTGATACGGCGGTAGCTACGCTACTGATAATAGTGGTAAATACTCTCAGTATCTCCCTGGATTCGGAATTAAAACATTGCACAACATGGCGTTAGGCGTTTTTATTGACCAGATCTGAATATCCAGGTATTCGCAATTTTCTTCTTCCTCTTCTCATTCTCTTTCGCACTGCCGTCAGCTTCACATTAATTCTTAAGTAGGTTCCTCATTGCTGAGGACCGCGACCTTTACTCCAATTTCCATAGGGGACAAGGCTCCTCCACTCTTAGATAGTGTCCGACCGAAACAGGACTTTCTATCGAAACCGAATCTTCGGTAGCTGTCTCAGTTTCGGCCGAAACCGAAACTTTTTTAGACGTGTTAAAAATCTATTGTTTACTGAAATTTGGCTTATTTTTTACACTTATACAAACAGTTAACATGTAATGAAATAAAAAAAAAAACAATAATTGAAGTATCTGAATTCTTTTTTGATATACTAAAAATTAACAAACATGTTAACTACTTCTTGGAACAAAAATTTGTCAATAATCAACACTTATGTTCATCATAAAGGAAGGACCTCATTAATTGAATATTTTAATTTAAATTGTGTTTACAATCATAACATTCTTAAGACTAAATTTACCATTTATTGAGATCTTTTGCAGAGTTTCGGTGCGGCCGAAGGTTCGGCAGAAAATCTGCCAAACCGAAACTTATGCCGAAACTAGATTTTTTTGCCGAAACTTGCCAAAACTGAAACTGAACCTTTGGTCGGTCACTACTCTTAGACACCAGTGATACTTGGTCACTCCAACGCATTGGCGACCTTCTTCTGCTTCTTCTCCCTTCCACTTTGCTAGTGATTATGAGTTTCTCCAAGTTGAAGTGGAGTTGGAGTTCCCCAAGCAACATGTCCAAAGTATCTTAAAATTCATTGTAGGCAGATAGTTGAAAGCCTATTTTGAATGTCTAGCTCTTCAAGAATGGACACATTTATGCGATTGGCTGTCCATGGGACCTTAAACATTTTTCTCCAGAACCACATTTCGAGGGCGTCTATGTATCTGCTTTCTTTCTCTGGCTCTAAGTGTCCCATGTTTCTACACCATACAGAAATACGAGGAGAATTAATGCCTGGACGAGTATCTTCTTGGTGTTTTTCGTTACTTCTCTGTCACCCCATCTCTTTTGCATTTTACTCATGGCATCATTTGTCTTGTAAATTCTTCAGGCTCACAACGTGCCCCAAGTTGAAGATGACACAGTCCCACCGTTTCCGGGCAGTTGTGACTTTCGTTCGGTGTTTACATTACTTATAAAACATGTCATAAAAGTTATATTATTTTTATCAAAGGTTACGATGGGCCGATGCAGTTTATGATGTCACCTGTAAATCCTGACCAAGTTATACCTTTACAAACAAACAGAATATCTACTTATGATGGTAAGTTACTTATTAATATAATATTTAATATGCATACATTCTTGTTCATGTCCACTTGCCTGAGAAAGTGCAAATCCCTATCATTTGTAAAGTAGTTTACCATTAAAGATTCTCGGGTATAGGATGGTTCATATTGATCTTGCTCAAAAATACATTAATTTATTTAAGGATACCAATTTACGACAATTGGGCAAGTGGGCGGTGTGGATTTGATTTGTATATGCAAATTAACAGATGGCAGTGTGAGTTAATACGTTGGATAACCATCGAGTAGATGGCGTTGTGTTTCATTAGCCACGGCAATGCGTGGCCAGGTCAGCTATAATGGATAAAAGTCAAAGTCGTAATAATGAACTAAAATATGCTATTTAAATTATATAGAAGCCATGCAGAAGAATGGTTTTATGCTAACATTATTTTTTTTAGGTATGTTATTAAGTAAACGTAAACTATGCCATTTTTTAATCAGATTTTAGACATATTGTCTCTTTTCCACAAAAAATTATACATTGATTTCGAAAGATTGATCTTTTATATAGTAAACACATGTTTTAAATTTTGTGAAAAATGTTTATTTTTAGTGTAATAAGATTTTATACTATTGGTCGTTGACAGATTTGTTAAACTTTCAAAAAAGATTTTGTATTATACCACACCCATTTGAAATCATATAATCATGCAGAAAAATAAATCAACACATTTTCTGGTAAACGCATGTTTCAGAATTTTAATTTTAGTTTAAATAAAATCATTTAAAAATATATACGTACATGTGTTTCTTAACGAAAATTGGTCCATTTGTGTATTTATTTGCGCACTTACAAACTAATATTATTCAGATTTTTTTACATTCTTATTTTGCTTAGACATTATTGAAAAATGATAAATACTTATGATCAAAAAATAATTACAAAAAGTATGTAATTTTAATAATTTTATCATCACGCCTTTCAGCATTTTTGGATGAAGGTATAAATTAAAGCAAATTTGGAATGAAATAAAATCGATATTGAGTTATAATTTTAAAAAGCTGGTACGGAGAATAATTAATCTTTCTCATTGGAATTACCCTGTACGATCGTAAGAACATCTTTCAACGAAATGTGGATTTTCGGCCGCTGACTTTTCAAAGGGGTGTTGAAATTGCATGATTCTGAGCTGCCATGGAACCAATATTATAGCGTTCTTATAAATATACTCCACTTACACCTTACAACACATCTACCACCCCGAGAAAGCATTGCCAACTGCGTGCAATCCAGGTTCAAGTGAGTATCTTTCATATTGAAATACTTGGTCAACTACTTTCAGTGGCTAACAGTGCGAAGATATAAAAGATAATATACCATAGAAAATATTTATTATACAGCACGAATACCAGCTGTTGGTGTATTATACTCAGTCACCGAGTTAACGCCTAACCCCGTACGGCAATTAGAGCATAATTACCACATTGGCGATTATCTCCGTGGCAGTTTAGTCCAACGAGACCCCGACACTTGAATTTTCCCGAGCCGGTAACCATCGCCATTTGATAAGGGAATTAATGATGTAAATCTAAACAAACACATCACTAATTAGTGGAGAGATTGTGATAACAGCCAATTAGCTACCATTTCTTTTTTTATGAAAGTTGAGTCAGGTTAAAAATATGTATTTTGGTAATATTGCACGAGAGTCTGTACTGCATGGAGTCCGTAGAACTATTGCAACCCCAATTTGTGTAATGTGAGGTTTATTTATTTGATGTCAACTTAGCCGGTAACCGGAAAACTCAGAATTCAATTCAGAACCTCCTTTGAAAAGTTTAAAAAAAAAATGGTTAAATAGGTTATGTTAGGTTAGAGAACGTACCCATACTACGTGACCCACTTTTTGCAATTTTTAACCCCCCCCACGGTGACTAAAAACCTAAAGCCCCCGCCGCTCATTGTGACCAAGCGTGGTATTTTGAAGACCCCCCCCCCCCCCTTGAACGGGTCACGTAGTATGGGTACGTTCCCTTAGGGTTATGGTCTATTTAAAAAAAAAAAATTATAGCTTTTAATGACTTTTCAAAGAGGTGTTAAGTTGACTTCATTCGGGGTTGGCATGGAACCAACTAAGCCATAGGTTATACCAAGGGGTTCTCTTCGTTTGGGGACTTAACAGGGGTGCCCGGGTTCATGGGGTGAGGTTTGTCTAGGTCTTGGCGGCACTGTTTGCCCACCAGACTCTCTCGACCCATTGTCTTTTACGAGGGATGGATTTGTATTTCTGTCGCTCCTGGATTGACCTCCACATTGACCCCCAGATTCCTACCCTTCCCTTATACCCTTTTCCTTCCCAGGGCTTCCTCTCTTTCCTTTCCCTAAAAAGACCCTCCACACAGCATCCCCAAAGATGACATGGGCCCCTGTTTTCCCCCTGTGTTTTCCCTCCTGTGTGGAGCTAGCGCAAAAAAATTTTTTTTTTAAAAAGCTGTAAATATAGCACATGTGCTGCAATTAAATGCAACCATAAGGAAATTAAAAAATAACACTTACATGTGGTATTAGATGGTAGACGTGAAGAGTGAAAGGAGACGGGGAAGAGGAAGGTTAGGATTCAGATCTGGCCAACAAACATGGCTGAAGTAATTTTAAGCAATGTTTTTATTCTGAATGTTGTTTTTCACCAGGGTGATACTGAGAGTATCTACCGCCCTGGGGCACATACGACAACCTGCTACAAATATATAATAATCGGACAGCATTAATACACTAGCGTCTGTACGGTTAAGAACCCGACTTTGAGGACATCTCTGACGCCGCGCCTTATGCAAAAACATCTTCGTAAGTGAAGTTTGTTACAAGGCTACTGTTGTGTCGCCCGCTGTGCGCAACCACCGGCTGCCCTGGTCGAGGAGTAAGACTCTTGACTCGTAATCCAAAGTTTGCGGGATCGAATCCAAGTGTGGGCAAATAAATTTTAATTGATTAGTCTGTGTTATTTCACAATTAATTCATTTAAAAATAATTTATAGTATATTTGGGGCACGTTCCAGAGTGAAAAATACTCTCAATATCGCCCGAATAGCCAGGTACTTCCCCACCTTCCTCTTTCCCATCTCCCTCCCCTCCCTACTACCTTCAGCCTTACAACATACCCCGATTGGAGATGCCATTACTGGCTCCAGACGGGAGCAGTTGAGACTCTTGTGAGATATTCACGAAAAAACCGGGCCTATCAGCAAAATCTTTTAAAATGACGCAAGCACATAAATTTAATTTATTTTCATGTGCTGGGTTTAAAACTTCCGATCTCAGGATTCATCTTGCCACCGAGGTCATTGTCATTCTTCAATTCAACATTTTTTGATATTAAAATGACACTATCCATTGTTCTGATGTAAAATCACTAAATGTCAACAAAATTTTCAAATGACCCTCATACAACAAACCTGTCAATTAGCGCCCTGGATCCGAAACAACATTTAGTTACAATTCAATAAAAAGCAAATAGTAGAAGTCACTGAAGTGATAAACTATTAGAAGTGTGATGTGGGTGTGTGTATATGCCTGAAGTAAGGTCAATTTTTCCTTACTTCGGATGAAATTGGTCAAACAGATAATCGATTCCATTTAAAAGTTAGCCTCCCAAAAACTGGGCGTACTGCACAGGGCCCGCAGATACTTTGATAGTACACAACTGCTAACCCTGTACAAATCACAAGTGCGCCTTACAATTGAATTTGGCAGCCACCTCTGGTCTGGAGCTCCAAAATACCTGAAAAATACCCTCGACTCTGTGCAGAAACGGGTGGTCCGGTCCATCTAATAGATTCTCCCATCTTAACAAATGGATTGCAATCTTTAGAGCACAGGTGTCGGGTGGGGATGCTATCCTTGTTCTACCGGTATTACAATGGAAGATGCTCCGAGGAACTAGCGTCATTGATCCCTTCGGCGCCGGTGCATAGTCGGGAAACACGCCAAACGCGTGCCCAACATTTGTACACGGTTGACATTTGTCACATGAGAATGGTTCGATTCGTTTTTATGTTCAACAGCTCGGCTGTGGAATGATTTGCCGGCCTCTGTGTTTCCTCCTTCCTACAACATGAGTTTCTTCAAGACCAATTTTCATTCCTTCCTCTCCTCAAAAAGACCCTCCACACAGCATCCCAGATGACATAGGCCCTGAGGGAAATTATTTTCCTCAGGGCCTCCTGTGTGGAGTTAATGTAAAAAAAAAAGAAAAGGTTTTTATGTCCTTTTTCGTATCGATCACTGCCGATGCTTCGGCTGTTATACAATCCCACAGTTCCTCATGTTGTAAATAGGTTTTTACCGAAAACTGCCATGTGGCATAGTTTTCATGGCCCGTTAACTTTTCGATCAATGCCAATAAAATGTTCGTTGCCATGTTTTTGCATAAAAACACTTTGGAGAAAGACACGTTTTTGAGAGTTGAGGTTATGCTTTAGTAATAATCTTTTTCACCGCTAGATTATTGGAAGACACTTTCACTGAATGTCTCTGGGCTATTCTGAGCCCATAACCTAATGGTTTTAAACAAAAATAAACTCTTATTTTATATAATTCGTTTTAATAACTGATAAGAGGTGTACACGTTTTGCATTGTAACAGAAAGAAGAATATTGTTACAGTACATAATTTAATCACATTGTCAAGTTAGAGATGACAACCAAAAACCAAAAAGGGCGGGAAATTTAAATCCAACACCATTGTCCTCTCTGGAGCCAAGGATTCGAACTGTCTTATGAAAATTGCTCACATTAATTTCTTTCCAATGAGTATACTCGTCAATGACTAAATAAAATAACCTTAGAGAGGACTTGGTATACCAATTAAACATTCTGTCAAGACGGTTATACAAAAATGGCGGCCAAAATAGGAACCAATATTTATCATATAAACTGAATAATAACCATGGAAACCATTTGAATGTAACACCATTTTTGTACATCCGTTTGGGCAGAATGTTTGATATGCTTTTGAATCAGTGTGCCAAGTTCTTCTCTTGGTATTTTGTTTAGTCATTGGTGTACATATATAAACTGAGTGAAGGGATTTACTTACTTTAACCAGTGATTCCTGACATTATTTGGAGTAAAAATGTAAATTAAATTTTGGTCTCCAGTGATTTTTTTGGTGTGTTTTATTTTTCATTAACATTTCATTTTTTCAAAACCAATGTAACAAATGTCTTTCGTATGTCATCACTAGTCACTTAACTGAGCAACCGCCAAACCCCTAACCCCGACCTAAGTGTCCAATGCCTACTGATTTTTATTAGTTTTAACCCTAGATCACTAACCTTATTTTACAACGCTTATTACTAACCTTCGTCGTATAAAAGGAGGCTTCTAAGGGTTTATGGAATCAAATATTTATATGTGTTTTACTTATTTATTACAATAATCATTTGTTAACATGTTTATAAGTTTTTTATTTACTAAAATCACATTTCAATTACTTTGACAGTCTTTTAATTGAGACCAGAGTTTTTACTCATTTGAACATTTTTGTTTTTTTAAATGCTTAAATCTTATTAACTAAAAAAAAACAAAGACTTGAAATATTAAAATTAAGTAATAAAATGAACAAAAGAAAGAAACGTTTTAGAAAAAAAACTATTAATTAATACATTTGTGACAAATGTCAAGTTTGTGTTTGCCACACAAGGACTTGTTGCCCTTGGGCACATAGGGCACACAGGGCCCCTACACAAAAAACACACACGGGCACCGCGCGAGCTGCGGGTAGTCTGAGATTAGCCGGAATCTGGAATGCGTACGACGACGCACTCAAAATTTATACCACTTTTTTCGAGTCCGCGTCGTCGTTTTGACGAAGGTTAGTGATTTAGGGTTAAGTTGAAAAAAAATATATCAAAAATGTCAAACCAGAAACCAAAATAGCATTTAAATTTTGTACTCCGAATAACATCGGAAATCACTGGTTAAAGTAAGTCCAGTATGTCTGCCTAGATCATACTAGGAAATTTATTTTCAGTGGAAGAAGTCATGACTTGTCACTTAATTTATAATTTAGCCACCAAATATATTAATAACGTAACGTAGTGATGTTCATTCAAATTTGGCAGTCTTTATCCCATTGTAATTTACTGAGCTCCTACTTGAATATTTGTGCTTCTTAAAAAGATAAAAGTATCAAAGGTGATTTTAATAAAAAAATATAATATGTAAATTGCCGATGAAATGTCAACATAAATACAAGAGATGTGTTTTTCATAAAAAAGTAGAAATCAGATGGTGAGTAGGTTATAGATCTCGTGTTATGTAATTTCAGTGAGCCCCTTTGCAGATTGATAAATTCCTTGGCTCTGATTGTGGGTTCAAAACTTATTATTTATGACATGATTTTTTCATTTGAATTACCCTTGCAAACATTTCATAGTGGATATTCTTTGCAGCATCGCCATTGAATTTGAAATTCCCTCATTTGTTCGCTTTGGGAACAACTCACACAGGTTATAGAAATCATTGTGTCAAAGTGATCAAAACGCCTTTTGCATCAAATCTAGAAAACACTTGCAAAAACAGTAGTGGAAGCATTGGCCAACTTCCACTTGATGTCGTCGATGCTACTAATATTTGAATGCTCGATTTGATTCCTATTTGCGGAGAAGAGATGATTAAATTATTTTTAAAATTTTAATCAATTCATGATCATCTGTTTCAAAAGTTGCTAGATTATAAGTAAGAGTGAAAGAATTTGCTACAGGTAAAGATTGCAAAAATGCATTTTTTGTTTTATGTCACTTTTAACCTGTCATTTGCCAGGAGCGCGCCGGCGCGCGAGAATCGAATTTCAAAAATGAATATTAATTCAAATAATTTGGATGCGATTTTAAATTTTATTCCATTAATATATAACATAAAATAAAGCTTAAAATAGCTTCCTTCATTCTTGTTCTTAACCCTTTAACCGCTAAAAAAATATTCCTAAGCAGTCGCCCCCACGCGGCATATTTTGTTTCTAATATTATTTTCATGACTAAAGTCAGCCGCCGCGCGGTGTGAGCCACTTGATGAAATGACTTAGGTCAGCCTGCTACATGATCCCGGAGTGGGTCAAAATGTTACGCAATATGTAATGTTTAATAAATAATGATGTTAAAAGGGTAGAATAAAAGATCTGCCAGCTTTATTTTTATAGGGGCGCCACTGGTTGATTAACCAGGCTAGCAGATAGTAAAGCAATGAAACACTCTCAGGGCCTTTGATATGTAAACTATACGATTAAATTAGAAGGATTATTTTAAAATAAATTAAACAGTATTGTTAAGATATATTAAATTAAAGATTTTATTAACACATAATAAATTAAACTGGGACAAATTAACATAATAACAGAACATAAACTCACCTTCCTTGGATCGACCATAAATACAAGATTCTATCTATCTATCTAAATTACGATCTTGTGCTTCTGGTTTTTCTCCTGTAGTATAGACAGACAAAATACCTGGTACTGTATTCAGCCGAAATGTTTATTTGCTCCCAAAATCAAATCCAGCCATAAATATCTTGTATATCAAGGCGAGAATAATAAATCTTCATTATTTATCAGATTGATTTCCTTTAGGATATTTTTCTTCCATATGTTTACATAAGATGCCTGTTACTTGGCAATTAAAATTTGAAATTATCCATCGGTTATTTTCGTGTAAATTACGACGTTAGAAATGTGTTATTAAATACACTTATGGGCATCACGATAACGATGATCGCAGCCTAGTTAATTATGTTCCTGTTTCGGACAATAACCTTCGTATTTCTTAATTAAATTATACGAAATAATATCAAATGAAATCACGACCGACTCGTCAGTTAAACCCTCTACCACCTTGAAAGATAACTAAGAAGTGGGCACTAAACAAAATATTCCATTTTTATACCCTTTTCAAAAAAGAAAAAATGAATGATGTTACTTCCAAAATTTAAAACAAATAAATCTATGTTGACGTTTATTATTTTTTTTAAATATTATTTAATCACCTCTTGAAATTAGGTACCTGCTTGCCTAAATCTATGATAAAATAAACTGCGAGAAATATTAATAAATATTTTATCATAACATTACCTCCCGGACCACGCAAATGTTTGTCCCCAAACATAACTATAAAAGAAACCTATTCTATCTGATACTCTTGTCGATCCAAGGATTTCTATAAAATAAAAACAACAAAGCAATTAATAATATTTAACAATCTTTTCAAAGATAAATAAAACATAATATATAATTAATAATTCGTATGAACTTTTTGAAATATTTAAAATTGATTAAATTTGATTTAGGATTAGAATACAATATTATTGATTATTATAGTTAAAATACCTAAAATAGACATAATTAAATGTTACATGAACAACAATCGTTAAATGATTAATAATCAACACACATTAAACTGGAAAGAAAAAATATTATAATTATTATTTCTACAAATTTTACATAACTCCTTCAGAAACGTCATATCACTTTATGCTCTAAAGCGTCACTGTCCCAAATCAGGGTATTAAGCCTCAATAGGCATCACTTTTAGGGAGATCAATCAACCCTCACTTTGCACTGAATTTAAATCCATCTTTAGGATATCAAGAATGTTCACTCCGTGGAGTTTCCTGACTAACTCACTAAGGTCAATTGGTCTATCCAAGAAGGAAATATACAAAATAGCATTCAAAATTTATATAAAATTAAATAATTTAAATGTCATAAAGTCATCAACCATCGCCAATGAATGGTGCCAAATAATTGAGGTAGACAACCAGCTTTGTGGAGTCGAAATTGTTTAGTAAATTGTTTGAAACAAACAAATTCCAGTTTCCCAAGAGAAAACAAACACTTTTTAAGCAAAAGTTTATAAATTAAATAAACTAATCTCTTTAATTAATATAAAAATACGTATTGCATACTCGAATGCATAGGAGATATGCTCTAATATAAACTAACTTAACCACATCTATAACTATATTTATATCTCTATATATTTTTTATATATTTTTTAAAGAAATACGATATGAAATGAAATTAAATGTTAACATTTTTATGTAAATTTTATATTTTTCAACTAACAAGACAACCCAAGTTGCAAAGAGGTACGAATCTTTGGATCTCTGAATAATCCCGTTAATTAAACAACAAAAATTGTAGAATTAAATGTAAAAGTACACAGTTCATTATAAACTGATTGCTTAGAATTTTTAAAAGAAAATAAAGTATAAATACTTGGTGGTAAATCTTTTTTTAAAAATTCTAAGTTAAATAAAATTAAAACATATACACATATATACAAAACGTCGTGATTAAAATTTTAGTTTGTCTGTTCATTCATAACATGTAAATTAATAAGTTGTATTATTAATAACTCCGTAATAATACACGATAATGGTTGAACTCGAGCGAAGTACTAGAGTTGTACCTGTGTTATAGAATGTTGTTAAAGACCATTTTTACATAAAATTGTATATTTAATGTTTAAATGTTATTATATTTTAGTTGTAAAACTGTAAATATAATAGTACTACTAACTATATAAATGCAAGGCAGCGACAAATCGGTTGATCAGGCCTTATTGAAATGTTTCGAAATTTCAGTAAATTTCTTCTGATGTTTTTGGCCAAACCCTTGGAAACCACCATATAACTTCGGTATATAAGCTCGGCTTTACAGAACTTACATGTTTTAAAGTCAATGGATAGATTCTCCATGATTATGACATCAAAAAAAATTACGCGTCGAGTGTACAATATTTATTATTGATTGTATGGGCTCGACTTTTATTGGCTCTGACGTAGAGCATAACATAAGACAATATAAAGGCGTGCACAAATTAATTGAGACTTGATATATTTGAGAAAAATAATGATGTGATTTTGCAGAAATCACTACCAATAGTACCGAGTTTATGAATTACTTGTAGAATGTTGTGTCAGAATTGCTCATAAAAACTTCCAAAACAACTCGAACCACTCAGACAAGTTTCACATCACGTAGTACTGCGTGTATGCACATGGACCAGTGGACTGCAGTCCTTCCATCACCTATAGGTATTATCCTTCTACAGACAACGGATCCACTGCCTCCCGACTGACGATGTAGCACACTGTTCCGTACCTAAGACAGCAGCTCAGGGTTTGATGAGCAGACAGCAAGCATCTCTCGCCCTCTGTCTCTCATGTAAGGTAAACGTTATCGACGCCGGATCGATACGTTGCGGATGGGGTACACGCCCACCCTTACCTTTTGGAACTTATTTAGACCATTAGGAATGGTAAGTTGAACACCAGGACCCAGTTGTTCAAACTGGATATACCTCCGCCAACTCCCCTCCAATGATAATAATGACGTTGCGTCATTGTCCATTATTTCTCCAAGTCTTATTTCGTGTATATTGTCCTTTATTTGTTAAAATAATGATAATAAATATCACATTATTCCTTGTGTCACCGTTGAAAATTACTTGATTGTACTAAATTCAAAACGATTTTCAGAATTGTTATTGAAAATAATGCCCGTTTTTGTAAATAAAATATAAGAAAATGTCACAATTGGCAAAAAGAAGTTTTAAAGGTTATTGATAATTATGTATATTGTTAAACAATCGATTACGTTATAATACAATTGACTATTTCATCCTATCTCGAATCCTGTGATGATGGGCCCACCACCTCAAAAAAAACGAAATAGAAAGAAACTGTCTAACCAGAAAAGACAACTCTGAAATATCTGCATTCCGTGCGCTTGAAATGTGAGAAAATCGAGTAGCTCCATTCAAGTTATTTGTATTCCATAATAATATTTTTTGAATAAAATCTTTACTAGATTTGTAAATGACGTTTAAATAATTATTAAAATCTACGTTTAGAAAAATACCTTATTTGTTAAAATATTATAAAAGGAAAAATTGATTCTTGTTTTCGATGCAGTCGTTGAATAAGACGCTTAACTAGACCTTCTTTTGTTTTATTATCATTTGCATTCCCGATCGGAGACGACATTTTGAAAAAAAAATAATAAAATATTCCAGTTCAGAAAATAAACGATTTGAATCACGTAGAAAACTTTTAAAATTATAAAATTCGTAGAAGTAAATACATTTATTCTCTTTTAAATTACGGAAAATCAAATTTGTTTAATTTGTTCAAAGTTGTTCTATTTGCATTTCGTTTTAAAATTACTGCCGCAATAATTCATTTATAATTCGTAGTAATATAATATTTTGAAAATGACGTAGCGAAATGAAAATAGTTATACCGAAATACAAACAATAAACAATAACATTTGATTGTTTATCCTTTGTTTTTCTTTTAAATAAAGTGTTCGTAGCATTATTCCATAATAATAGCCGTAGAATTAATCGAAGATTGAAGACGTTCTCAATTGTATAATAAATAGTACGCAGTCGTAAAAATTCAAACATAAAGAAAAGGTATTAAATTTTGCTTGATTAAAAATTAGAAATGACGTTACGAGCTGAAAATAGTTAACCTAAAAAAAAATAATCAACTTGATAACATTCTATTGTTTTTAAACAAATGAAATATTTTCAAAACAAATGAAACTCGTTAATAACAAAAGCTCATGAGAGAAAAAAAAACGACATGTTATGAACAAACAGACTTTGAAAAAGAAAATATACATTAAAATCCTTGTAAAACAATCGTAAAGTAAAAAAAACGAAACCCAACACGTTTAAGGCGGCCAAATTGCTACATGATCCCGGAGTGGGTCAAAATGTTACGCAATATGTAATGTTTAATAAATAATGATGTTAAAAGGGTAGAATAAAAGATCTGCCAGCTTTATTTTTATAGGGGCGCCACTGGTTGATTAACCAGGCTAGCAGATAGTAAAGCAATGAAACACTCTCAGGGCCTTTGATATGTAAACTATACGATTAAATTAGAAGGATTATTTTAAAATAAATTAAACAGTATTGTTAAGATATATTAAATTAAAGATTTTATTAACACATAATAAATTAAACTGGGACAAATTAACATAATAACAGAACATAAACTCACCTTCCTTGGATCGACCATAAATACAAGATTCTATCTATCTATCTAAATTACGATCTTGTGCTTCTGGTTTTTCTCCTGTAGTATAGACAGACAAAATACCTGGTACTGTATTCAGCCGAAATGTTTATTTGCTCCCAAAATCAAATCCAGCCATAAATATCTTGTATATCAAGGCGAGAATAATAAATCTTCATTATTTATCAGATTGATTTCCTTTAGGATATTTTTCTTCCATATGTTTACATAAGATGCCTGTTACTTGGCAATTAAAATTTGAAATTATCCATCGGTTATTTTCGTGTAAATTACGACGTTAGAAATGTGTTATTAAATACACTTATGGGCATCACGATAACGATGATCGCAGCCTAGTTAATTATGTTCCTGTTTCGGACAATAACCTTCGTATTTCTTAATTAAATTATACGAAATAATATCAAATGAAATCACGACCGACTCGTCAGTTAAACCCTCTACCACCTTGAAAGATAACTAAGAAGTGGGCACTAAACAAAATATTCCATTTTTATACCCTTTTCAAAAAAGAAAAAATGAATGATGTTACTTCCAAAATTTAAAACAAATAAATCTATGTTGACGTTTATTATTTTTTTTAAATATTATTTAATCACCTCTTGAAATTAGGTACCTGCTTGCCTAAATCTATGATAAAATAAACTGCGAGAAATATTAATAAATATTTTATCATAACAAGCCGCCGCGGGGAAACGGTTAAGGTAATTTAAAAAAGGTAAGGTAAAAAACCCTGGCCCTTGACAGGTTAACCCCGGAGTGGTCACGCGGATTACATATACAACGTGTCCGGAAACTCGTAGTACAAGCGGGAAACTGGTGAATCTACATCACGTAGAGAACCCAAAAAACTTATTTTTTTCGATCTGAGCATTTCGATTTTAATATTATTTTTTTTCTATTTTTCCATTTTTTCGGCAACTAAAGGGTTAAAAAAAATTTTGAGCCCCGTTTACCCTTCGATGCATTTTATAAGACATTACACAGCTGAAATCAACCCCCTAGTGAAAAATTTTTTCAAATTTAACCAAAAAAATTCCAACTTCGGACCCGATTTACTCGAAAATGAAAACTCAAATCAAAAAAGTTATATCACAAATCGACTCCGAATGTGATGTAGATTTACCAGTTTCCCGCTTGTACTACGAGTTTCCGGACACCGTGTATAATCTACCCATGCAAAATTAAAAATACCTCAAAAACGGGTGGCGCAAATCATTTTATCTTCCGTGTACTTTAACCCCTCCCAAGCCAGTAAAACACAGAAATTTCCTAAACAAGCCCACTTTGAATTGAATGTTTTGTGGATTAATTTTGGGTTATTGAATATTTTATTTACCGAAACACATTCCTAGAGCAATAAACTATGTATCAAAACAACATTACTTGCGTAATTACGTAAATTGATAGGTTTTTACGATGTTTTCGTCTCGTCAAATAACATAGATCGAATTTGACCGAAAGAATCATGGCAAATGTGACATTAAATATAAATTATTCTGAGTGACTAGGCTCATTGCAGGTTTCGCTATGGTAAAGGGCGATAATAGAGCAAGCGATTCTGACCGTGTTCTTCATACACTTTCTTTATACATAAGGGTCAAAATCGCGTAAAATTTATTTATTTTTGTTAATGTACACCGGTGTACTATCGGCAAGGGGCAGGTTAAATTGGATAACTCATGGATGCGTTTAGTTCAGCGCTGTGTAGGGGACGCTTGGTTGTGTTACGGGAGCTCCGCAAAGTCCACAGTCTACACCTGTAATCCGCGCAACCAATTCTCGAAAAGTGTAACTTGAAAAGTTTACGCACTCGAAAAGTGTATGCCAAATGCAAAAAATTCATTTGTCCTGATCATTCTATAATTTTACGTTTATCCTGCTCAGAAAACAGCCGCTCAGAGCCGTGAATCAGCGTCCCCGCAACCTTGTCTGGCTCCGTCTCCCTACAGCTGCGGATCCAAGCCCCTTCCTCCGAGGTCTTCCTTCCCGCTGCAGCGACAGAAACCCTGTCCCGGTTTTCGGCTGATCCACCCGATGATGACGATCCGATCCTTGACTCGATCTTGTGTACCCCGTATAACGGTGTACCTACCCACCGACAAAATGTTGCAAAATGTCGTGGTTCCCACACGCGCATATAACTGCGTTTTTTGCGCAATTTATCCATCCTGATGATGGTTCCTGCGTGTGGCTGCTCCAGTTTCTTTCTTCTTCAAAATCTTGCGATCCTTACGCTCAATAGCGCCAGACTTCCTGTGATCTGCAAATCTTCCGATCTTGAAATCCTCTGCGTAAATTCTTGAATCTTCTGTACTATTACGAACTACCGGCTGCGCCACTGTAAGATCTGCGCTGTGTGGTGTGCAGATAAGGGTACGGTTTATTGTAGGTAGTAATAACATAAGATAATGGTACTATGTTTATTATGTGAAGAGTAAAACTGAAGAGAGCTCTACAGCTCATACTACGCCCTTTATACATCAGCATACTCTCTGTCTCGCTCTCATGCCGTCACACTCACACCATACACTACAAATTAGTATACGTGCTTAATTTTTTTTTGTTTTATCAATAAAAATGAAAGATGTAATTTTTTGTTTAAAAAAAGAGATCATTTATGTTGTGGTTAAATGTGAAAAACATAGAATTTATGGCCTACCTATGTAATCTACTCGACCGCAGACATTACTTTTAAGAGCGCAACCACTGTAGGTTAACTTTTGCTTTTACTTAGTTACTCCGCCATTTTGACATATTTGTCATTCTTTTGGAGGTATGGTATGAAATTGCGCACTTCAACAATGATTATCAGAAAATGATGATAGTGATGATGAATTCTGAATGAAATTTTGACCCTGTGTTAATAGTATGATTATTTGGTACGAACCTGAATTTTTGGCACGTCATAAGATCTCTTAAAATATGTGACACATAAAATTCAAAGGAGTTAATACAACTACTGGAAAGTAAATAATATTTTTTTCATTTATATCGTTTTATTAAAATAGGTCATCATTTAATTTTAAATACTCCCACAAATATTTTTACAGGAACAAAGCTGTCAGATCATACAATGAAGCGAAACAAAATACAGCTGGATGTTTTGAAAGTTCTGGTTTTCAAATTAAATTTATGGTGTGGCCGCAACAAAAAATAATGCGGTGCGCACATAATTGCGAGAAATATTCTGCTTTTTAGATTGGCCACACTAACAATAATTACTTTAGCAAAAGTACACTTGAAACAGAGCACGGTCCTACTTAACATTCTTGTTACTTTAACTGATGTTTAAAATTTGAATTTATTTCACGATTTAGCTTTCTGTTGAAACAGACGGCCCTCAATTATTAGGTCCTTACATATGAAATTGGCGTTTTGTATGGGAGGAACATAAAGTTGATTTTTTTTAAATATAATATATTTATTTAATTAAAGTATGTACCATTGCTATCTATGCACTTTTGCCATCTCATAGGTAGTTCATCGATCCCTTTACTAAAAAAACCATTCGGACGGGAATCAATAAAATCTTTGAAGGCGGTTTGGACTGCCCCATCGGAGTTGAATTTTTTCCCTTGCAAGAAGTTATCCAAATTTCGAAAAAAATGCTAATTTGTTGGGGCAAGGTCCGGAGAGAACGGTGGACGTCTTAGACATTCCAATTGAAGCTCCTCTAATTTAATAGCCGTCTGTTGTGCAGTGTGTGGTCTAGCGGTCAACGCGCGTTTGTTGATTTGCTTCACTCAATTCGTATGGTACCCACCTTTCAAGCTTTTTCACCTTCCCAATTTGCTTCAAGTGGATTAAAACAGTTTTATCCCTAACACCGCAGCCTGCAGCTAACTCGGACGTGGTTTGCGATGGATCCGCTTCCACAATAGCCTACAATTCTTCATTATCAACTTTGGTCTCCGGCCGTCCACGGGGCTTGTTCTGCAGGTCGAAATTTCCAGAACGAAAACGTTGGAACCAAAAACGCACTGTGTTTCCTTTTGCGGCACCGTCGCCATACACATCATTAATCCTTCGAGCCGTTTCTGCAGCACTGGTGCCACGGTGGAACTCGTTCTCGTAATTAACGCTATATTTCAAGTTTTCCATTTTGTAAACTAAGTGACGCAAAGAAAAAAAACAATTAAAGAAAAAACAAATGAATTATAATTTTCAAACACAAATACATGAATAAATAGCTGTATAAATTTGAATTTGGAATTCTTAACCAAAGAGAAGATATTTGAGATCAAAGTTGCCAGTACGGAAAAAAGCCAATTTCATATGTAAGGACCTAATATTTTAGAACTCATTGTAAAATTAGATACGAGCACATCAGTGGAATGGTGCCTACTCATTCAATAATAATAATAATGAATGATTTATTATGTTATTTGTTTCCAGATCTAGGCAACCAAATAGAAGTGATGAGCGTGGAGGAGCGCCTGGGGCGCATGGGCCTGGGGGCCGGGGGCCACTCTCCAGCTCTGCACGAGGAAGAGCAGGAGGACGAGGAGAGCCGGCCCGTGGCGCAGGGCGGGGGCGTGCTGCAGAGCGTCAGCGCCGAGGAGGTGCACAGCGCCCCCGTGGCACCCAACCCGCCCGCCAGAGCCTTCCACCACTCCAACACTGTGGAGGTAAAGCTGCTGACTGTCCCGGTCTAATTACAAGCAGAATACCATTTCTATAAAAGTAATCTTGTTCTATCATCACCTTTATAGGCTAGAGACTGTACTGTTGAAATTTAAGAATCCGGCTAAGAATGCAACTCTTACCCCGCACCTTACGAAAAACCGTTTTCGTATGTGGAGTTTGTGTAAAAATCTACTTTTTAAATTTTATTTTTTTACATTAACTCCACTCAGGAGGCCTTCCCGCACCTTACGAAAAACCGTTTTCGTATGTGGAGTTTGTGTAAAAATCTACTTTTTAAATTTTTTTTTTTTACATTTACTCCACTCAGGAGGCCTTGAGGAAAATAATTTCCCTCAGGGCCTATGTCATCTGGGATGCTGTTGGAGGGTCTTTTTGAGGAGAGGAAGGAATGAACATTGGTCTTGAAGAGACCCATGTTGTAGGAAGGAGGAAACACAGAGGCCGGAAAATCATTCCACAGCCGAGCTGTTGAACAAAAGAACGAGTCGAAGAAATGACCCGTTCTCATGTGACAAATGTCAACCGTGTTTTCGTATGTGGAGTTTGTGTAAAAATCAACTTTTAAATTTTTTTTTTTCATTATCTCCACTCAGGAAAAATAATTTCCCTCAGGGCCTATGTCATCTGGGATGCTGTGTCAGCATGTTGTGATGCTGTTCAGCACGCATTTGGCATGTTTCCCGACTGTGCATCGATGCCGAAGGGATCAATGATGCTAGTTCCTCGGAGCATCTTCCATTGTAATACCGGTAGAACAAGGATAGCATTCCCACCCGACGCCTGTGCTCTAAAGGTTGCAATCCATCTGTTAAGATGGGAGAATCTATCAAACGGACCGTCCGTTTCTGCACAGAGTCGAAGGTATTTTTCAGGTGTTTTAGAGCTCCAGACCAGAGGTTGCTGCCAAATTCAACAGTGGGGCGCACTTGTGATTTGTACAGGGTTAGCAGTTGTGTACTGTTAAAGTATCTGCGGGCCCTGAATATAAATAGAAGTGAATTAAAGCGATGCCAAAAGATGGCACCACTTACGTTAACAGCTGGCATGAGGAGCATCCCCTGGCAGGCGTAAGCACTGTTGGATTTGTAATTTCGTGAATCTCTCCAGAAATGAAGAGATTGACGATAATGTGATTATTATTGTAACTGGCAGTTGTGATTAATAATAGATCGCGTATATATATCATATATGACATCATTGCCTGTCGTGGTTACTTTATCCCGGTGACTAGCTGTCACTGGATCCGAGGAACCGACTATTTTTGGAACCAGTCCCTTCGAACTCGGATTTATAAAATGGTCACTGTGTGAATGCAGAGTCTGATATTATTGTTAGGATTGTTGTAAATGGAAGTGGCACCCTCTGTTATTTTCAAAAAGAATCTTTGAAGTTTTCAAACAGCATCCCCGATGAAAAAAGGTCAAAAAGAAAATTTATTTTGATTTTGTTACTTCAAGTTTGGAAATTACCTATTTATGTTGGGAAATTTTGGATCCTGGAAATTGTAAAATCTTTTTATATTCAAATCTAGGAAAATTGGAAAATTGGTACAGGTAGTGAATTTTTTTAGACATTTATCTTTTTTATATTATATGAAGTTTGGAATCAAAAAGCCGTCAAGGCCTAGCAGCAAAAAACCTGTGGCAGTGTGTTTCTCCTGCTAGAATTTATTCAATATTTACACAGTGAAAAACTAGTTTTACATAATAATTAACTTTATTAGGACTAAGCCTGTTTCGAGGTTAACAATTTACACAATTGGGTGAAACAATATAGAGAATTCATTTCACGGATAAACACTAAATATTACAAGGAGAAAGAAAAAACATATATAGTAATTTTTTACAACAATAATCATGAGATAAATGAAGCTAATTAAATTATATAGAGCCCGTGCAGAAGAATAGTCGGTATTATACTGCCATTGAATTATTGAGGTATGTTATTATAGTCCAGGGGTGCCCGGGTTCATGGGGTGAGGTTTGACCAAGTCTTGGCGGCGGTGCGTCTGCCCTCCTGCCGATGCATCTTCCCACCAGCCTTGTTGTGGGCAGGATCGAGAGAAAATGGTTAAGAGAGGTCTTTTATCCTCTCCAGCCGGAATCTTTCACCTTGAATCCTTCGACCCATCGCCTTGCACCGCGGTTGGAGGGGATTCATACCTCGGTCACTCCTGGACATAGCCTCTTAATTCTTTACCTCTCGTGGGTGTTATCCAATTGTGGTGAGGTCACTTATGGATAATCTATTTATATTACTGTAATGAAAATCAAATTGCTTTTAATTTTATTTATTTACTCAGAAATCAATAGGGGCATCAAATTTAAAAATGTTGTATGAGAGCTAGTTGGGTACTTTGGGAATGCAATGCAACTATTTGAACAATCTGTATCAGAATAATAAATCATTATTCCCAAAAAGAAACAAACTAAGCATAAAACAAATAGGATGACTCTCTGTTTGTAACAAATGGAATTTAAAAAGTCAGGTATGCCTCCTACGTTATATGTATGTCTGGCAACAATAAATTATTGTAAAAACAATAATTATGGGTCCGAATGGTTAAACAAAATATTATTATTTAACCGGTGACTGGCCGGAGACGCTCCAGGGCGTGCGTCATATGCGTGAGAAAATAATTCAAATATTGTCGACGAAAAACTTTTTGTCTGCGATTTTGACCCTTCTATGTACAGAATTTGTATAAAGAACAGTGTCAGAATCGCTTGCGCCATCATTTCTCTAGGTTATGCTAAAAGTTTCATTCACCTAGTCACCCTGGAATATTTTTAAAACGATTTCATCCATGACAATGCGCTGTCATAAATTGCCGCGAATTTAACCGTCGCAATAAATGCGTGTATCGCGAATAAAACATCATAAAACCTATTAATTTACGTAATGAATGCAAATAATGTTGTTTTGGTAGATAGTTTATTGTGTTGTGAACGTGTTTCAGTCAATAAAATATACAATAGCTCAAAATTTATCAACAAAACATTCAATTCAAAATTCAAAGTGGTGGTTTTTTAGTGTTTTTTCGTGAATTTTGGTGGAATGGTGTGGCAAGTCACAGGTTGAAGGAGGATAAGAGTGAAAAAGTATTATCTCAATCCTCCGTCAACACGAACATGTTGACAATCTTTTTAAATTTAACCAATTAATGTCTTTTCGCTCAGTTTCTTCTATTCTCTAATTAATTTATTAACTTTCGCGCCATTTCTCCGCAGGGGAAGGCCGAGGATAAACTGCCACACAACTGTATCACATATTCCTTGCTTCATTCACTTTCACACATCTCATACACATTGTTCTAACTTTTGACATGACCCAATTCATGTATTTGATTCACTTGATCGTGCTGTGTCTTCCACAGGTCGTCCCCGACTTCTTCTGCTGTTAACTTCCACATCATTCTATTCTCACTGGTGGAAATGTTTAGTTCTGTCTGGAACCACAACTGCTCCGAGCCAGTTGAGTATGTAAATGGCATCCCCAATTGAGTGGAATTACCTGCATACTCAATCTGGACACTAAACACGGCTACTAACTTTAGTCGTACGTCACCAGGGCTAGAGTGTGACCAGTCTAGTACCTTGCCGCTTCTATACTATAATATTATCTGTCGAACTTGCAGGGTCCCACGGAGACGGAGGGGGTGGTGGAGGGCACGGTGGAGCACTTCGTGATGATGCCCGCCCTCCAGGGGGCCCTCTACAAGTGCCGGATCACCCGCGACAGAAAAGGCATGGACCGGGGCATGTACCCCACTTACTTCCTGCACCTCGAGAGGGACTACGCCAAGAAAGTGTTCCTGCTGGCCGGTAATTACATTCAACACATTGTTAATTGACTGTGCACTGACTGTGTTCCCTCGCCATTCACCTCCAGTCTTTAGTGCTTCGCGTCCTACTCTAGTTTGCTTCTGAGTTGCTTCCTACTTGGTCATTATTTTTGGTATCCTGTCATCTGGCATTCTTGATTGTCCCTTTAGGACCACAGTGGTCCGTGGACCTAAAATGAGATCTAAATTGTGGTCCACGAAACATTTACTACAAAACCAAATCGAAAAATATCCAAAAGCTGATTCGTAACCTTTTTGGTAATAATGATGAAGAGGTAACTGAAGAAGTCCAAGAAGAGCACATTGAATTGCAAGAACGCGTTTAATTACGCGATTAACAGTTTATTATTATTGTACCTGTAAGAACAAATAAATGTCGTAGTGGTCCTTGGTCGGGAACATCTGCTTTAGGGCAATAGTTCCTAATTAGTAATAAGCAAACCCCCAGAGGTATGTTTAGTTGGTGTATTTAATTTTTTATTTATCATTTTTTCTTCAACGGGTTTGCAAGTTTTGGGCCCTTTTTCGAAAGGGAATTCAGGAAAACTAATTGGGAACCAATAGTGGTTCCCAATTAGTTTTCCTGAATTCCTAGGATAGCCTAGCGGCATTTATTGTGGCTTACAATCCTAAATCATCCTACAACAATGTATTTTAAGATACTTTAGACAAGTTGCTCGCCAAACTGAGGTCTTCAAACTTGGAGTCACTGGTAAAGTGTTCTTCAAAGATTTAAGAAGAACAATCCTAAACAAATTTCATTAAATTGCAGTAAAAATGGTTAAAATCTAAATTCTTAAGAACAAAAGAATAAAACGGTCCGGGAATTTGTACCTTAAGTTGCACAGTACCAATAATGATGATGATTTTGTATTTCCAGGGCGGAAAAGAAAGAAATCTGCCACATCCAACTACCTGATGTCCACCGACCCCACCGACCTGACACGCAACGCCGAGAGCTACACCGGCAAGCTGCGCTCCAACCTGTTGGGCACCGCATTCACGGTCTACGACAACGGGAAGGCTTTCCGCAAGGGCGGCGACCAAGTCAACTGCCGCCAAGAGCTGGCTGCCGTCGTCTATGTCAGTAAATATATCATTCTGGGCTCCTTCTAATCTGGTTACAATATTAATAACTATGGAAACAGTTCTGTATTGCGGCCATTTTGCAGCATGGCTGCGGTTATCATACTACTGTTTTGACAGAATTTTGTATTGGTTTGCCACAAAGATATTGAAATATAAGAGATGTGCTATCCACAGTTTTTACCAGGTGGAACTGCGCTTCCGGGTGTCGCCGATATTGTTTACCAATTAACGAGTAAACTAAATGAACGAATTCTTTCCGTATTCAAACTATATTGTAACCAATACTAATGCATACCTTAAGAGGAAATACTAGCTGCGCTTTTCTATACAAACGTATTCCCCGTTTATCTCTCTGGATTTTGACCCTAGAGCAAAATTTTTTTTTACATAATATAGATATTGACCACTAGCGTGTCGGTACGTTTTGTTTTTTTTGATAATTTACTTCTCATAGAAGTTACGACCTTCCAAAAATGAATAAAATTGCCTAATTTAAACGCCGTCAAAAAACGTTCAGTATACAAACTAAACAATGTATTTTGAAAAAAAGCAAAACGTACCGACATAGAATATTTTCTTTTAATACAGTTAGTGAAAAAAAATTTTTAAATCCGTCCAGTTTTGGAGAAGAAAAATGGGGAATACAAAACATCGATTTCGAAGATTTTATTTAGGTATTTTCGGCCCGACGTGCAGGTGTCCCTTTCGCTCATTTCTCCTGAGGGGGGCCGGGGAACGTGGGTTTTGACAAATACATACATATAATGCGAAGTAGTGATGTAAAGAATTTTATCGGTAGACTAGTGTTGTCCTTGCCCGAGTAATCGATATTTTTTATTCGTTTTTTTTCTGTTTAGTGACTCATCGCGGTATACCAATACTGACCGAGCTTTCATACTAAAATTGTGCAAAATTAAATTTTTTTATGTCAAGTACTATAATAAATTTTCAATTTGGGAGGCGTTTTAGGTACCATCGCTCCGGGAACCATTTATTGGATAACCAACACCCCCGCCACTTGGTCACCGCAAGTGGTCCTCTATGTTTGGTGACAGAGCCTGGGTTCCCGGGTTCACGGATGAGGTCTGCATGGGTTTTGGTGGCGGATAATTTTGTCCACTTACTGCGTGGCGGGCCGGATTGGGAGAAACTGGAAGAGGAAGATCTTTTGATCTCTACAGCTGGACTCTCCACCATCATTTCATACTTTTACCTACCTTTTCCCTACCCAAAACTTCCTTTCCTTCCTTATCCTAAAAATACCCTCCACACAGCTTCTCCAATGATGTCCAACAACTTCTCCAACAAAGTCCCTGAGCGATTATTTTTCCTCGGTGCCTCCAATGTGAGGTTTATGTTTTTAAAAAAAATCTGTTTCAAATTTTTAGTTGAGAGTCGCTTACATTGCCTTCAGTGATTAATTGAAATTTTTTGTTTGTAAACACTTTATTGTACAAAATTTTTTACCACTATACAATGAATTTTAAACAATTTATGATTTAGATCTTTCTCTCGCCGGTAAATTTCTTGATATGCGACCGTCAATTGTTTCTGGTAAAAGGCATTGGTGGTAGAAGTTTTTCTAACAGTGGTTCAATTTTTTGCCAGATTGAATCGTCCCTTTCAATTTTTTCATACGGCAAACCTTTAGGACTCCACACGACAAAATAACAGTATTTACGACGAGTAATGTGTAACTGGCCTTGTACTTGGTAGAAGTAATTGTGATTCCGTTTTAATGTTGAAGCATTGTCTTCAATTTTACAGTTATCAATTTTTTTTGTTCAAATCCTTCTTCTGGTGACATATTTACTATACTATATGGGCATTTCACTTCAATTATAGAATCCTTGCCAAAAAGGCCATCCGGACTTGCCGCTAAAAAGTTTTTGTTTTCATCGATAAATAGTCCACAGGCGAATACCTCTAATTTTGTTTCTTTTGTAAATTGCTCAATTGCTTGGTTTTCATTTTCTTTCCCATAATTTGTGGCCATATTTCCTTTAAATGGCGAGTACAGTAGCGAGTTTAATACTCTCGCAACTGAAGTTTTTGGCCGTAGCTTACATATTTTTGTCCAAAGTTAGAAGCTGTAAGCCGCTTACGCCTTTCAATTGTCCACAAATTATTATTGCTTTGGCCCACCGTATTCCTTTCGAGTTCATCCTTATTCGATGGAGATAATTCTTTGAAAAATTCCTCTTTATCGTTTCAAATAATTCAGCTGGCATATCTGGATCTAATTCCAATTGACCATAATTTTCATCAGGCCCTGCAACTTTTTTTCTCTTTTCTGTCGTGTTTTCGTAATACCTTAGTTTTATTTTTCGACACCTCTGTATTGTCTCCTTCGAACGTCGTTTTCTTTCAATAAAATGCTTCGTGTAGTTGCCAGGACTGTGGCCTTGGATTTTTTTTGTATTCGTGAATGGGTTGTCATTTCACTATTCCACGAAGTTACTGCTCAAGAAGCTCAACTGCTGAAGTTATCCCATTTTTGTAAAATTTGCTCTTTTTCCGCCTATAAATTTGGCTATAACGTTGTTGAATTGCTCCACAGTGTTATTTGTCACGTTAATAATAAGACTTTCTGCATTTGCTATTAGAGACGACAATAATTGTTGAATATCAGTCCTGTTCCACAATCTTGAAGATCGCTTACTAAATTTGGATCATTAGTATACTTCTCCGACTTGCAATAGTATGACGAACATTTTGTATGATCACCAAAAACATGGTTTGCGGCATTTTTTTGTCCATTTTCAGATTTTTTACTTTATCACTTTGTGCCGTGTTTTCTTGCTCTTTTCTGTAATTTACTGCTCAAACTATAGCTTTTCTCATACGTAAAACGTTTGCTTCAACCTTTTTCCTTATGTGAACTGGTACAAAGCCTTTAGCGTTGTTGGTTTTTTTTCTAAGTGCTTTTATTTTATTGCAAAAATTGCGAAGTAAGTGATTTTTGCACTTTTTTTTGTACTATGAAGTTGGGCCTGAAGCCTTGGGTTGAAGTTTCGCTAATATTGTCTTCATGTAATTAAATATTACAATTTAAGGTTTTATAAAGTTTAAAATAAAAATAAAAAGTTTTGAAGTTTAAAAAAATTATATATTTGTTTCCTTTATTTCAAACTGACTGTAATAAATATTTAAAAAAAATGTGTAGGTAAATCTATCTATAGGTAAAAGACCAACATTTTTTATTGAATTTTGAACGAACTAACACATCCTTTTTTGTATTTACTGCTTAAAGAAACTCAAAAATACAGGAGTACAAATCAAACCTCAGCAAGCGATATATCTAACATTTTAAACATTATTATTTACAAACATGTCAACTCACACGTATGATACACACAACACAATAAATCCATTTAGATTTAATTGTCTAATAAAATATGTAAGTGCTTTTATCTTTTTCGTTATCGTAATTTTAATTAGAAAAAAACTTAAGGTGGGCTATTTTTAAACCTTTTTTATCTCTACATATTATAAAGTAAAGTCCCCCGCGCCGTCTTTCTGTCTGTCTGTCTGTCTGTTCGCGATAAACTCGAAAACTACTGAACGGATTTTCATGCGGTTTTCACCAATAGATAGAGTGTTTCGTGAGGAAGGTTTACGTATGTAATTTGTCAAGGATTTGTGTAAATTGGTTGAAACATAACGATAATTGTTAGAAGTGTCGGAAAAATTCCAGCCGCCTGGTAGCTTTCATCGAAAACGCTGCCTAATCCTTTTGGGATATAACAAAACAACGCTTGGTGGGATATTCCTCTTTTATAGATCTACAAAAAAGTCCGCGATGGCATATATCTATCTTTTACTATACGCATTCTATCTTCTTATCTTATTATTCTTATCAATTGCATTTTAGATATAATGTGTATAGTAAGCTATCCGTAAAAGATAGATATATGCCTTCGCGGACTTTTTTGTAGATCTATAAAAGAGGAATATCCCACCATTAATTGTTTTGTTATATCCAGGGCTGGGCAGTATTTGAAATACTTGTAATTGAAATACGTATTTGAAATACAAATACGTATTTTGTATTTGTATTTCAATTACTTCCTAAAAATGTATTTTGTAATTGGTATTTCAATTACATGGGGCTGAGGTATTTTGTAATTTGTATTTCAAATACTTATGGCTTCAAAATACATTTTCAAATACATTTAGCGATCTTAATAATGATAATGAAAAATAAACTGACATAGATAATACGTAGACTAAAAACGCTAGAATCCAGAGCTATATGTTATGTGTGTTAATATTTAGAGTTGGCAACACGTCCTGTGCTATAATAGCACTGTTATTGTACATTTTCTATCATATTTGTATCATATTATGTAATGCTTGTCATTGCTTTGTATTGTACATTTTTGTGTCATAGTATTAGATCAAGCACTATAGGAATAATTTGACTGAATACTAAACTATTTTTAAGTTAATTACAGTAGAGCGCACTTGAAGTGAAATAACTAGTGTCCGACCGAAACAGGATTTTCTACCGAAAACGAAACCGAATATTCGATATCTTTCTCAGTTTCGGCCGAAACCGAAACCGAAACTTTTTTAGACATGTTAAAAATCTATTGTTTACTGAAATTCGGCTTATTTTTTACACTTTTATTCACTATAAAGTAAGGACCTCATAAATTGAGTACTATAATTTTAATTGCGTTTACAATCACAACATTTTTTTACATTAACTCCACATGAGAGACCCAGAGAAAAATAATTTCCCTCAGGGCGTATGTCATCTTTGAAGATGCTGTATGGAGGGTCTTTTTGGGGAGAGGAAGGAGGGAGGAAACATAGAGGCCGGGTTCCACAGCCGAGCTGTTGAACTCAAGAATGAGTCATAGAAACGACCCGTTCTCATGTGACTATATAGTATATTTCGGATAGCGCCGTGTACGGAGACTAGCATTAAAAAGTAGTATGTATATCAACAGGGTACTTGTGGTTTCGTCACAATTACGAAGATTGTAAGTATCTCCATGAACGGAGGGCCTTACACCAAGCACATCAAAGGAGGGACTATTCAGAAGATCGCTTCCGTTGAAGGAGATTAGATTTTAATTTTTATTTACACTTGTTAAATAAAATTAAATATAGAATGAAATAAATAAAAATAATTGAAGTTTGTGATTACATAAACTCACAATACAAGCACGCCGGACCGGCCAGCGAACTCAGTTGATGATGGTGGATGACACACGAGCCACGAACTCACCGGAAGTCAGTCAAACGGCACGCGATAATTCACAAATGCAGAGTTTCGGTGCGGCCGAAGGTTCGGCAGATTTTCTGCCGAAACCGAAACTGATGCCGAAACTAGATTTTTTTACCGAACCTTGACGAAACCGAAACCGAACCTTCGGTCGGTCACTAGAAATAAAACAAAATAGCGCTATACAAATGTCGTGTTATAATAATAATATATTATTATTACACGATATTATTATTATATTACCTAACACCTGAGTCCTTTACCACAAATTTTACAAGTGAAGCGGAGATGAGATGTGTCTTTTGAGCAATATGATTGGTCAATTTTTGCACGTCTCTGTTTCACTCTGCTCAACATTGCTTCTATTTAAACGCACCCTTAGATAAGGGCATTTATGACAATTTATTGCAACCAAAGGTTCTACCAAAACCAAATGTATTTTGTATTTTGTAATTTGTATTTTGTATTTGAAAGAAAAAAATGGTTAAAATACTGTATTTTGTATTTTGTATTTCAAATACATGACTTGAAAGTATTTTGTATTTCGTATTTTAAATACATGCGAAAAAGTATTTTGTAATTTGTATTTCAATTACAGCAAAGCATGTATTTTGCCCAGCCCTGGTTATATCCCAAAAGGATTGTGCAGCGTTTTCGATGAAAGCTACCAGGCGGCTGGACTTATTTCCGACACTTCTAACAATTATCGTTATGTTTCAACCAATTTACACAAATCATTGACAAGTTGCATACTTAAACCTTCCTCACGAAATACTCTGTATATTGGTGAAAACCGCAGGAAAATCCGTTCAGTAGTTTTCGAGTTTATCGCGAATAGACAGACAGATGGCGCGGGGGACTTTATAATATGTAGAGATAGAGATAATCGGTCAAAAATACATTTTTGTTGCATATGCATTTTTGAGTTTTTTTTTTAATAAGATAGGTAAGTGCCAAATTATATGAGTAGAAATTTAAGTTTTGTGGTATCATCATCATTACATAGTATAAAATGAAGTCGCTCAAAATGTATGTGCGCATAAATCTTTTAAACTACGCAACAGATTTTCATGCGGTTTTCACCAATAGATAGAGTGATTTAAGAGGAAGGTTTATGTGTATAATAAATGCTTATTATAGTAGAGAAAAGCCAAGAAATTCAAATATTCAATTTAGGCAAAGGGCAGCGCGCAGCGGGCAGCTGGCGAGCGGATGGTGTGGATTTTATAAAGGTTGGGTAAATGGCGTTGTGTTTCGTTAGCCACAGCAACGTGTGGCCGGGTCTGCTAGTTATTAATAAAATAAAAACAAAATTATATGTTTATTTCGAATTATAAAATTTGAAAGCGTATTTCATCATCTTTCAAAAACAGTTTTTAGTTTTCGGATGCGTTCACAAATATTAAAGTTATTTGGAATTTATTGGAAAGCGGAAATATTTTGACTTTTCGAAAAACAGGCCCGAGGCCTGAGAGGTTAATACTAATTTTCAATAATAACTAATGTATCATAGAGAATAATCATATGTATGTATATAATAATTCGATGTAGTTGGTTTGACTGCATATTTATAAACGCAAATACAGTGACCCCCAGATTCCTACCCACCCCAGATTCTTACCTTTTTCCTTCTCAGAACTTCCTATCTTTCCCTTTCTTAAAAAACCCCCACACAGCATCCCCTAAGATGATATAGGCCCTGAGTGAAATTATTTTCTTCAGGGTCTCCTGTGTGGAACTAATATAAAAAAAACTTCAAAATTATCAGATAACTAAGGAAAGTTATATTAGAAAAGGAAAGTAAATTATAAAAGAATAGAATTAAGGAAAGCCAAAAACATTAACAGCAAAGTAATCAACAACCAAATAAACTTAAATAAAATCTGATGCTTAGATAGTTCCCTTTTGACAAAGAGCACTCTCTTCCTAATCCTACCCCAACCTGGAGCTGTCCATTTTTTTGCAACCCACTGAAAGCGTAATACATTATTTATAACACAAGTTACTAAACTTAAGAGTTTTTTATTGTTTTTTTTATTAGTAAGGCTGTAAACAGCCTTACTAATAAAAAAAACACTAAATGACCGTTAATCAGTGTTTCTGTTCGGTGACCATTAAATGGTATTTTTGCAGCATTACTAATAACATGATGACGGTTTTATGTTGGCTACATTGAACTTTGGTAGATTTGCGCAAGCGCGACGGCCATGTTTTTCTTTTATTCGCTGCAAAATTTCTTTTGTGACATGTGGGATTTTACGTGCAGTCCTTTTTTTTTATTTTTTTTTTTATTTACAAAAAGATACATTAATTGACGGGTTGAAAACCATACTGGTATAAGCAACAAATCAGAAGAAAAGAGAAAATGACAATTTTGTGTTTTATTTTGTAACACACTACATATAGTGTCAGTTAACCAACACACGACATGGCGCCACCCTACCTGTCAGAACTGTGCATTCCAAATGATGTCAACACTAGGCAAGCAACCCTTCGATCAGCATCTTCAACAGCTATAGGTAGACTCTCAGTACCTTTTTTTTTTGTAATACGTTGTGATTGGGTTGCGTTGCGTTGCGATTTTTTCTCGTTCATACCCTTTTGGTACAACGAAAAATTCCATCTTTACTATAACTTCTCGCACTTAACTCATTTTTCTAATTTTTGTCACTTGTACCGGTGTGGTTTTCAACCCGTCAATTATAATATATTTTTTACAATAATTAATTACATAATACATGTATTTGATGTACCCCCATAAATAGCAGGGCTTGTGTGTATGGGGGGTACATTTAATGTTTTTGAACATGATTTCCATTGTAATGATCAATTCACTATTATATTAGTATAATTGAACATAATTACTATTATTTGCGTCATTTTTGTCAGTTTTAGTTCTACAATAATGTCCTCTTGTTACTTTAATTTTGTTATAATAAAAATTATTTTATTTTGAATTCATTAATTTTTATCTGCTTGAGTTTAATAAAACTTCCGTAAAACTAATGTTATATAACAAATGGCTTGTGGGTGTGTAAATAAATTTAAATTTCGAGTTATCAATGTTTTAATTGTGCAAAAATGAATTCAAAATGTCAGATTTTTTCACTTGGAATAATTGTTATAATTTTTGATTGTACTAACGAGAAAAAAATCAAGTTATAGTTTTCTTCCAAATTCATTAAATAAAAGGACTATGTTTTTTAATTTTCCAAAATTTGTGACTTTTTAATATAGTATTTTTACAGTAAGCTTTTTTTTAAATTTATTTTTATGTTTGAAGCCTAAAATACTCTAAAAGTATGTCGTAGAGTTAGATTTTAGTAAAGTTTTATATTGCCCTGAAGAAACTATGGTTGTATTGAAACAATGTCGGCACTAAGGGAACGTACCCATACTACGTGACCAACTTTTTGCAATTTTTAACCCCCCCCCCCCCCCCCCGGTGACCAAAATCCTAAGCAACCCGCCGCTCATTTGTATGGAGCGTGACATTTTGAAGACGACCCCCCCCCCCCCCTAAACGTGTCACGTAGTATGGGTACGTTCCCTAAGTATATAAAAATAAAAGTGGTGTTTACTTAGTTATTGTTTCATTTTAAATTATAATACCACATCTGCTTCATACAAACAAACAATTAGTATTGATTGACATTTTGTGTGGATAAAATTTAGGAATTAAAATCACAATAGTTGCTAACTCAATTTACCTAGATAATATTGAAGATTATTCTAATGAATGTTTATAATAATTCCAGGACACCAATGTGCTGGGCTTCAAGGGGCCCCGCAAGATGACGGTGCTGCTTCCGGGCATGACCCTGGAGCGGCAGCGGGTGACCATCAGCCCCAGCGACGACTCGGAGTCGCTCCTGGAGCGCTGGAAGACCAAGAACACGGATGACCTCATCGAGCTTCACAACAAGACGCCCGTGTGGAATGACGACACTCAGTCCTATGTGCTCAACTTCCACGGAAGGTAATGGCAAACACTCTCTACTTTATTTATTTTAAAAGAAACACAAACATTCCCAGGTTATTCGTAACCATTTCAACAGTCCCAAAGAACAATGTCGGATGTGTGATTTTGTAGTTTTGCAGTAGAGCTGTTTAACGGGAAATACAAGATACAATAAGTGTTAGTATGACTATAGACAAGACAATGGGACAGGTTGGTGATAGTGCACGAGGAGGTAAGCGCTGGGTGATTGTATCCAGCGTATCCTGCAAGCACCTGTAGGAAGGAAGACACAGTACATACATAATAAGAGTATAGCGCTGGAAAACGGGTGGGATTCCTCTCCAATCGTTTGGCAGTCCCAGCAACAATGCGCATGACTTTCAACAACAACATACAACATTGCATATAACAGGATTGCAGTCAAAGACAACAATGAAGAAACTAACAAACAATGTATGTACTAAAAAAACATTTCTATTTGCAGGGTGACGCAAGCCAGTGTTAAGAATTTCCAAATCGTGCATGACTCTGATTCAGACTATGTGGTAATGCAGTTTGGCAGAATATCGGAAGACGTGTTCACAATGGACTACCGATATCCCCTTTGTGCTCTGCAAGCCTTCGCCATTGCGCTCAGTAGTTTCGACGGCAAGCTAGCCTGCGAATAATCTACTATTATAAATCATACAGACGGCCAAGAATAAATAGTAACGAGCGGAGAGCATCGAACAAGATGTGGGCGACGAACGAGGACTTAATTTTAATGAGAGTCGAGAACAAATTTTAGCGAGGCTATACGATAATAAGTGGGGAAGTGAATGGTGGAAATTCAATCAAATTTTTGTTTGTTTTTAAGTCAGTTGTGATGCCCGTACATAATACTAACTAGGGTTATAACGATATTTGTTTTTCGGTATTGTTACAACCCTAATAATGCATAATAATCATTTGTAATATTATTGGAATTAATTGAACATTGAATGTTTTTTTAGAATATGGATAGTGAATCTGTCAGTATTATGTCAATGACTCGGTCATTTACTTAAATATCTGTGATTTATGTATTCCAAAACAATCTACATTCCGTTTATTACTACATGTGTGTAATTCATTTTTATCCCTTTGGACCCTTTGACCAAAAAAAGTTGTTTCTCCTAAACCTTATGAAACACCAACACGACAAAAAGGGATTTGCATATTGTGGCAATGCCGTGTATCTTGAAGTGTTCGGTGAAATCAATTATTGTCTTTTACAGGCTGGTCTAAAAATAGGGAAATAAAGTCATCGTTGATTTACGCATCGATAAAGGTACAAACACGCTGGGCCCACGTACGTGATATATGCAATACTACCTTTCTAGGTCAATGTGCATACTGGTTGTTAGACGTGTCGCGTGCGACTATGTCACAAATGGTCTCTAGTTTTTCTCTTAGTTGTCAGTTGATTTGACATATTTTTTAGGTTATGTTTATGTGTTTCACTTCTCAGCGGACATAATTCATAGCTTTGTCATGTCTTGTGATTCTGAAAGGGAATTTGTGGATGGATTACTAAGATTATTATTTTTAACTGATATTTTCATCTAAAAAGAAAAAAAAATGAGAAGAAGACTTTGGATTCACGAAATACATAAACAAAGACAAATGTTTGGAGGGTTCCACACTCTATAAAGGAACTGGAATCTGACGATGGACAATTCTTCGTGTACTTTCATATGAATAAAATTAGATTATCAATTTTATCGAATAAGCGATAAATGCTTGAGCAAATTTCTAAACAATATGTCGAAATAATCATAACCACAGATATACCGAATATAACCTGAGATGCATAGATAATACCACTCAAAGATGTCAAATCATCTTGTTAGGGGCCCCCTCCACCTTCCACACGTCCCATGCCAATCTGGCCGGCCCGGATCGTAATGGGACGTTCTGAAGCATCTATTTCCATAGAGAATGTATATATTGTAATGTGATGCTTACGTAGCGTACGTGGACCCAGTGTGTTCTTACTATAAGGATAATAGGATTTATTATTAATATTAATTTTTCTTACAAACCTTTTGTAAACTACGACAGAGTGATTTTTAAATTTTGTAATTCTACATAATTATTTTTGAATTCTTTTCACCATTCACAGGACAATACCTTTTTTAATGAAGATGATTGGTGTATTTAATTGTAAAACTAGACCATATTATTAAATTGTAATGTTGGTGTTCCATGTATTCATGTGTGAAGTTTCATAATTTTTATGAAAATTATTAATCATTGACTGGGAAATTGAGAATTTAACAATTTTTTTTTTTAAATAGGACTAATTGCAATAAGATTAACCCGTGGTTTGTGCGAGCGGACATCCGAAAAATATCCATTCTGTGCACAAGCTAATCTCGCATGAAGTCGATCCATTTAGTAAAGAAATAACAAGGTAAAAATCACATCGTCTTGTACATACTCTTTTTTTATTCTGACTCTTGACATGGCCTGACTCTAGTATCTGATTCACTTGATTGTGCCATGTCTTCCGCAAGCGTCCTCGACTTCTTCTACCATTCACATTTGCGTCATATATTCTTCTTACACTCCCACTGTACATGTCAAATAATCACAGGGAATGAATATTTTTTCTAAAACCTGGTGGCAAGAATTTGAAATACATTGGCCAATAGGGATGCTCTATGTAACAGGCCACATCTGAACCAATCATTTTAGAAAGAAATGTCCCGTTCCAACCAATCAAAGGTATCAATCAGTACTTAGGGAACGTACCCATACTACGTGACCCACTTTTTGCAATTTTTAACCCCCCCCGGTGACCACGTGCGGTATATTCCAAGACCCCCCCCTACAGTTTTCACGGAGTAATTCATAAATATGTTTTGAATCATTTCTTGCTAACAAAAAGTTGAAAAAAATATATTTGGCTTATATTTGTCATTATTAATATGGCGCTTGCTGCGTGACGGCAAAAGTGCATGCGTACCTGTAATTACAAGTGGAAAAAATATAAAAAGATTTCTAGATTGACTATGTGATAAAAACCTAAGCCCCCCCCATTGTGACCAAGCGTGGTATTTTGAAGATCCCTCCCCCCTCCCTAAACTGGTCACGTAGTATGGGTACGTTCCCTTACATAGAAAACAAATTGGAGTTCACGCACACACAAATAAATTTGAATGATTCGGATTCAAGTTAGGCCCAAACCGCGTAACGGGGAAATTTATTCTAACGTAAATATCTTGTATTTTGTTACGTGAATGATTTTTAATTTTTATAATGGCTTTTGCTTTTTTCACATATTGTCTAATTACAAAACAAATTGTATTTATTGTACCTTTTTAGAATGCAGATTAAATCTGTCTAATTTACAATAATAAAAACATAATGTTTTGCAAAATGGGTTATTAGTTATTATGTTCCAAGTATCTGAATTAATTTCAATATTAAAATGCATATTATTGTGGCATTGATATATTTTTCAAGATAAACACAAATGTACATGAAATATGCACTTAAATGTCTTGCGGATATATTTTGTGTACCTATAAATTAGGATTTGTGTTCTGCATAATTTCTGCAATGTTTTTACCACTGTTTGTGTATTTTCAACAAAACCACCTTGATCAAAAAGTTTAAGGACAGGCCACCGTGTGGCGCTGTGTATCACCCGATTGGAATTCTTTTTGTTGTCCTTAGGTTACTCTGTCATTGACACTTCCCTCCATATTTCAGTGTCATAGCTTGACTTTTACTATCAAAAGAAGCGAAGCTAGCAGTCCACAATGGAGTCCTGGTACCTGCCCTGATGTATGGCAGTGAGACATGGAACTGGCAGACGAAGGATGAAAGTAAACTGAATACTGTTGAAACGAGATCCTTGAGGCGCATGTGTGGTAAAACAATGTATGATCGTGTGAGAAATGTGGATATCTGCAAATAATGTAAGGCTGATGTAAGCATAATGAGTAAGATTAAGAAAGAGACCCTCAATTGGTAAGAAGAATATACAACGCAAATGTGAATGGTAGAAGAAGTCGGGGACGCCCGAGGAAGACATGGCACGATCAAGTGAATCAGATACTTGAGTCGGGCCATGTCAAAATTCAGAATAATATAAGAGAATGTATGAATGTGAGTGAGGCGAAGAGTGTGTGCCGAGATCGAGTTGTTTGGCGGTCCGTCCTCTCTGCCTACCCCTGCGGGAAACGGCGTGATGGTTAGTTAGTTTAGCTTGACATTTGTAAAAGTTACGCTGTACTGAGTACATCTATCTTTGTGATTTACAACTCGCGGATTTTGCACCATGACAACGCACCGTCCCACAATGTGATCCTTATCCGTTAGTTTTTACCAAAAACAACACGAATACTACACAGCAGCCTTCGAGTTTGCGACTTTTTCCTGTTCAACCAACTTAAAAAACCGCTTCACGGATGTCATGAAAATATCAAAAATGGTTCTGATGGACATACCGAAAAAGGGGCGGTGTTTGGAGAATTGGATCAAGTGTTGACGTGCGTTGCAGTTGACGGGCAGTACTTTGAAGGGGCCATATCAATTTTGACGAATAAACTTATATTTTAGATTTTATGAATAAAGTCCTAAAACTTTTTGATCAAGGTAATTACATGTATTGACTGCACTATCATTAGACACACAAACATAAGCCACAAATACATGCTCAATGTGAATTTTTATATAAAACATACATAAGAAAATATGTATAATGATGTAATTTGCGTAGATTTTTTTAAATGAGTAAATTAACTATCTAGATTTGTGGTACTAAATTGAAATAGCCTCCCTGTAGGTCGGTAGGTAGTCATTTCACATAAAAAGCAAAAAATGTATATCAAAATTACACAAATTTTTTACCACACAGTGTTAAGCAGAGAAGTGTTATGTAACAATACTCACTCTGTCATCACAAAACCTATTATATATTGTGTATGTCATGTTTCTACAAACATAAACCCACGCGATATAATTCACTACACAGACCCAACACACGAATGTGTATAAATTAATCATTGAAGAAAATATTAGCGACTCTCAAATGAAAATTTTAAATAGAAGAGATACGGTCGCATCTAGGAATTGAACCCAGAACCTTAGCGTTGCCGAGGCTTTGCTCTAACCACTGAGCTAATTCAACCCTACCCCCTTCGGTTATATTTGACTGTATCATTCTTTGAGTAAGAACTAGCAATGTTATCTTAATGCTTATTTTCTACTGGCTGCTTCTTTATGTAAGATAAAAATAAAAATGGATATATTTATCCAAGACACTATCTAGATTGCATTTAGTTTGGGAAGAATCTTATAATCGTACATAAAGATAATGTTAGTATGTAGTTCTTAGCCACTGGAGCGATTTTGGTCGAAAAATGGATCACTTTTATTTTCCATTCCAAAAATGGACCGCATTTCCCTACCATTCGTAAAACGTTTATAGTAATTATTTAAAACATTTATTTTAAAACAAAGCTATTGAAATGTTTTATCTATTATGACCATAGATATCGCAAATCCGAACTTCATAGACTATTTTAGAACGCTGTTAAAAATAAATTTAAAAAATATTTTTTTCCCGCCGAATTTTTGATCATTAAGGCTGGCCGCACAAGCACGTTTTCCTTATTCGATTTCCGAATTCGTTTTCCGTATTCGGAGACCGGAATGCATGGAATCAGTAGAAAATACATTAACTGACGCACACGTTCGCTTTTTTTCCGAACGGAAAAAATTCCATACGTACGTTCCGAATGCAACCGGCGCGTTCGGAGAAACCTAATGACGTCATGCAGAACGCAGCGCTTGCATACATTTTGTTTGTGCCGGCGCACATGTTCGGGAATTTCTATTCAGTATCGCATTGGCACCGCATGCGTCGGACGTATTCTTTGTATTTGTTACGCATAGAATCGCAACACGATAATGTGTGAGGCAGAAACTTTCATTATTAATTCATTATTTTTCATCATTCCATTATTTTTTTCTTCTTCATTATTAACAGAAATGCAATTGCTAATAAATCGTCGTCCTCCATCGTCGTGCGTTCACCACGCTATCACTATCCGTACTGACGTGTATACATTCCGAATGAAGAAAAACGAACGTTTGCGCTAGTCTCACGGAATCAGGAAATCGAACACGGAAAACGTGCTTTTGCGCCCAGCCTAAGTCCTTTTTCCATAGATATGCACCTTTCATTATCAAGTTTACCACAGACAACATACAAAAATCGAAAATATTCTATGTTGACTCGAATAAGTACCCCTCAAAAATGCAGGATTCGCTTGATTGTAAACTTTACGATTTTTTTTATAAATCCTACAAATATGAGATAAATGGTAAATTACTGGTTAATTCATTGGCTATATAGCACTATGATAAGTTTTTATGTCTCCATGTTAAAATTCAAAGGCATGATTTTTTAATGTTGGCGAAAAATTTAATAAATGACCTTCTGGGAAATCTCGAGCAATTGCTCCGTGGTTAATCGAACTATGATTCAGTTAAATTCGACCGAAGGGGTTGTATTAGCTCAGTGGTTAAAGCAGAGTACCGGCAAGGCGAGTAGCCTCGGTTCAGTTTCTAGATGTGACCATACCTTTTTCTGTTTCAAATTTATGTTTGAGAGTCGTTAGTCGTTAAATATTATCTTCAATGATTAAATATTACAATTTGATGTTTTACATTAAGTTGTTCCAAAAAAAATGTATAATTTACCTTTTAACATAATCTGAAATATACACATTGATATAAAATAAAATGAAAGAGTCACAATTGTATACAATTTAATGAAGTTAAACTCTGTTATTTATTTGACACTTTCGTATTGTTAGCATCTTAGGTTTCTTCTGTTACAATAGTAAGGGCCTGTTCAGACAGCTATCAAATATAAAAGATCATAGCACGCCAAATATCGCTCGCCATACAATCCCTTCAGACCGTTCACACCTGAGCGCTTTATGCGCACATCAACTATAGACAGTGCACATTTTACCCCGTAACCGCTCCTGAGGCAATATGCCAACAGTTAAGCGCCCCCCACTCCGACGAAAATAGGAGAGGGGATCATTTTAATTACAGAGCTGCCTAGACCGGTGGATGACAGATGTCAAGTTGATAGATGCAGTACAAAAAATGCGCACTCCGTGGCCGCTCGCTAATTCATCTGACCCCCTCTCCTACCATAGGAAGAAATATTTGACAGCATCGTGTGAACGGTACGAAACATAAGCGCTCGCAGTTCAACAGATATCTGCTCGCGGTTTATATTCGTGTCTGAACAGGCTTTAAAATATATATCGATGCTGGAAAGGATAAATACAATATTCTGACTTTTTAAAACACCATTCCACTTTAAGTTAATTTGCATTCTTGTGTGTAAAATAATAAATGGATGTCTATTAGATAAACTAAAAATAAATAAATGTGCCTATTTTAAAGTCAAATATTATATATATATTAGCAAATGTAATATTATGAATGTGAGCTCAAAATATAGCCAGTTTATCAATGATAAATTATAAAGAATCTGCCATTCTTCTTTATTTATCAAAATAGTAAATAAAAGGTACGTGAATTTATTTATATACATGTTTACAATAATTATATTTGTCAAATGTTTCTAACTATTGCTTGTAGTCATTTTTATAAAGCCTGTGACATTGTACATTCATGAAAATTCATTGTCAATATATTTTTGTGCCGTGGCAACAATCATGCCAAATCACCTAATCTCCGCCATTTTAAAGACCATCTTACAAAGCTGATATTTCTTTTCATACATTATCATGCAGTTTCACAATGCATGTAATCATAATATGTATGGTATTTTGTAAACCTGCTTTCATAATGCATTTTTTAAACTGTTATGATTTGAGATTTTCAAGGTCAAACGTATTATCATGACTAATTTTTGAATTGAATCCTTCTTTAGCCAACGTTTCACACATTACAGGATCCATCATCAGGGCAGATTGTAGATTGTGGTGAAGTGTGTGTTTATGTAAGTAGAAGTCATAGAATAAAGAATATAACATTAGAAGTGTCTTCTGTACAAATATGAATAGAAATAAATGTTTCATTTATCCCAATGTTCAGCATTCCGTCTTGCTTACATTCACCTGAAATCGTAGAACTCCCTCCCATTTAAATTTCGAAAGCACAGTTTTGTATGAAATTATAAGACCCAATTGGGCCTATAATTGAATCACGAAACATGCCCACAAGGCACTTCTTGTGTTATTCTTTATTCTATGATAGAAGTGATACCATGTTACAAGTGTTAATCCTCTTCATGTTGTTTTCTGCATTTAGTTTTGGTGTAGCCGTCTAATATCAGATTAGACAATATAATGCTGTTTTAAAGAGGAGCAAGCGCAACATGGCTTAAATAACCCAAAAATTAATCACAATAATATTTTTTTAAAGTTTGATGGTACAAATTTTGTATTATTATATAAAATTTATTTTCTTATTCATACCACCATTGATTTGGTAAACAGCAATGGTCATTCTGCAACAACTTCATTTCTATGTTGGACGAAATAATGGATATTGTAGTGTATTATGTTGTTATTGAAGAAAGCAAACACTTTGTGGCTTGACATTATACAGAATGAAACCAGTTCTTTGTTTAAAACCACTTTATTTTAATTTATATTCGTTTACTGGTTTCGGTTGAACTCAACCTTCTTCAGGACAATAAACATATGACTATTGCTGTTGAATGAATAGAAGACATTTTAGTTATTTGTTTTTGGGGTGTTATGCCGTGTTGCGCTACCTCCTTCTTTAGCCAACGTTTCGGACAGCGTTACAGAGTCCATCATCAGGGCAGATGTGTAACGCTGTCCGAAACGTTGGCTAAAGAAGGAGGTAGCGCAACACGGCATAACACCCCAAAAACAAATAACGAAAATACTTTTGGCCGTGAAAATCTAAAAACCCAATAGAAGACATTGTTCAGTGTATTGTATTGATTATCATTGAATCTCATTTCGAGACATTATGTTCAAATAATAATTATTTTTAAGGTTTTTTTATGAATTATTTGTTTTGCAGTAATTATCTCTTATCTCAGCGTTGATCTTGTTGGAAAGGAAGTTAGATGGTGCCTGCAGTGGGATTAGAACTCTACTAGCTTAAATACAAGACAAGTATTCTGCCCACTGGGCCGTCCACTATTGAATCTGTTTATAATATCTTAATTTTATTATTTTCAACACAAACATCTAGTCGTTAGTTAGGTATTTTTGTAATAATTTTTTTTGCCAGTGATAATTTAATATCTTCAGGTTAGTCTCATTTTTAGTGATTTTAGGTTATGAATTTTAGATTATGACTCTCGATTATTTCAATGGTAAATTGAGATCATGGATTTTCGGTGACTGTCGTTCATTCCTTTCTTAGAATTCGTACAATTATTATTAAGAAACATGTATTTTTAGTTTTTAAACTGATCAATTTTTTTGGCTTTTCTTGTACCTTATATATATATATATTATACAATCCTTGGTACTTTAGTCACATTTCTGACGATTGTCCTAAATTATTTAAATAACACAATTGGGATAAATTTTTTTACCAATTACGAAAAGTATTTGATGGCCATAAGAATTAAAGAAAAATGCATTGTGATTTGATTATTTTTTATTGTGACGCCAATTAGGAATGAAAACTATAACATAATAGGCCACTTGCATCAAATTTTTTTAAATTTTTTTCCGGTTTAGGCAAATATTCTAAGACATTCTGTATTTTTATTTTTTTTTTAATCGTATTTTTGAAACCCTGGGGATTTTTTGAAAATTTCAATCCGATAAATCAGACCATTTTTTATAAACCTGAAAGACGGGACATAATTTTATAGGTGTGAAAAAACGATAATTACATAGCCGAAAATCATTTGAAAAAAAAAATAACGTTTTCCACACGAATGGCACAAGAGAATAACGAGGCATACCAAAAATATTACATCTCATAAATATTTTTTTTCTTTGATCCATCTTATTGACCATAAATCATTATAATGAACAGCGTCTATATTACTAAATTCAATGTAATATACTTGTACTTGTAAATTATAATAATAATAAGAATATTATAAAATTTAATTTTGTTAAAATCAGCACCATAATCATTATACCTCTAAAACACGTACCGACATCATCTGCACGTTCTGAAGAGAACCCCGTAGATCATTAAAAGTACGGGGTTCTCTTCAGAGCATCTGTCAAAAAGTAAAAGCAAATGATAAGTTCGCAGAGAACACACAATAAATCTAGTGAACGAATTCAAAAATTCGCCTGAAATCAAAGTGATGCCATATAAAAAAATAAATCAGTGTGGAATTTTAAAAAAATAATAGGAACATTTTCGGCGACGGGACATTTTCATGTAGTGACGTCACAAGCCTAAATAATGGATTTATTTATTTAAAATTAACAAAAACTGTACATTTCTAAACAATTTTACCAACATTTTCTTAATCTTAGTAAAAAGATCTATCCACGTGATTTTTTCCAAGTCGTTATGAAATCCATGCAAGTGGCCTATTATAATAAGCTTGCTTTTATGTCACAAACACAAGAGTTATTTTTCTCATGCATTACATTCAAAATAAAATGTCACATAACCACATAAAAAATATTTATTGTATTTTGTCCTATTTTTTTGCCGTATGTAAAATCTGAGGTAAAAAGTTCACAAAAAACCTGTGATTTTACTTGCAATTTATTATTATTAATATTTCCGCAAACTTCAAGTTTGTTGATATGTATTAATCAATTCCTTATTGTGCCTTTTATTTGTTTGACGTTTGAGTGGCTTCATCATACATATTGACAAGAAGAGGAATGAAGGTAAATTCCTTTTATACACAATTTAATTGTTGACTAAACTGTTGATTAGTTACAAAAATAGGATGGAACTCTAAACTGCAAAGGATTAAAATTATTTATTGAAATCATTGTTTTATTTTATGAACCTCTCCGCAACTCTCCTCTGGATCAGAACCTCGAGGTAAGTCCATCTTCTATTAATTTGCGACAACCGAAGATATTGGAATATTTTTTACATAAATGCTCTGTTCAGAAGAGGAATTTTTTGTGATGCAATTATTTAATTATACAGGGGTCCGGGGTTAAAGTGCATTAACTTCGGGAGGTGATTCTACATGATAGCACAAGTAAAAAAGACAAATAACTTTTTTCGAAATTCCAACTTTTAGGGGTAGTTTTGGGGTAAAAAGATAAAATTAGTCCGGCTTGTGCGGCCAGATTTATTATTTTCCGCTGTTACGATCCGTGCCAATCACAATCGAGTTAGGCGCCCAGCAGGCTCTCAGCAAGTAATATCGTACCTCACACTAAGGATTTTTAGTAGGTACGTCTTTTTGTATGGGAAAAAAAATCTTGGAATTTCGGAAATAGTTGTTAATCTTCTTTACTCCTACTATCTGTGCCCTCTGGTTGGAAAAAAGCGGTTATCCATCCTATTCCAAAGAAGGGTGACCACTCCAACCCGGCCAACTACCGCCCCATAGCGATCACATCAGTTCTGTCTAAGGTGATGGAACGTGTGATCAACGACAAACTGCTCACATACCTCGAGAAGAACAAAATTATTAACGACCGTTAATACGGATTCCGTCAGCGGAACCGCTCGTGCGGTGATCTTCTCGCATATGTGACGCATGTTTGGGGGCGATGCCTGGAACGTTCCGGTGAGACCCAAACGGTTGCACTGGACATTTCCAAGGCCTTTGACCGGGTTTGGCACCGACGACTTGTCAACAAACTGCCTTCTTACGGACTTCCCGCATCCTTGTGTACGTGGATTGCCGACTTCTTGAGGGAGAGGTCGATTCAGACGGTAGTCGATGGTTTCACCTCTTCCTCTCACTCGATAAATGCTGGCGTCCCGCAGGGTTTGGTTTTGTTGCACATCAACGTCCTTTTGTCATGTGCATCAAATCATTGTTATGCGGATGACAGTACAGTTCATGATAGCTTTTTGTTTGACAACCCCCCAAAGGGCTCACGAACTCCAACAGCTCGTATGGCTTTGAAGCAAACAATGGACAGTTACCTCGAGAGTGTTTTCTCTTGGGGTAAAAATAATCTCGTTGAATTTAATGTTTCAAAGACCCAATCTTGTCTGATTACGTCTAAAAGGGATCAAAATGAAAATCTAGTCTCTTTCAACGGAAGCAATCTTCCGAACAGGCCCTCCATTGATATGCTTGGTGTAACTCTAAGTGACCAGCTCAGGTATGGGGGCTCCATCGAAGCCAGAGTAAAGTTAGCCTCCCTCTAGAAACTGGGCGTACTGTATAGGGCCCGCAGATACTTTAATAGTGCACAACTGCCAACAAGTCCACACCAGATACCAAATTCGGTGAGCGCGCTTTCGGAGTGTCAGGACCTGGAATGGACTGCTGTTTGATTTAAGACCCGGCAAAATTTAGAGCTTAACTTAAAACTCAACTTTTCCAAGGGCGGATCTGGGGGTACCGTCTTGGAGGGGGGGGCACGCCCCCCCCCCCCCCAGACGGTATTTTTGTGAACTGTGGAGATTCCATCACGGTACATACTTGAAAGCAAAAACTATCTTTATTAAACATTTAATTTTTCTATTGTTTTGACACTTTCATAAACCTTCCTACACATACTTGAACTTGTAAAAAAAAACTTGAAGTATGATACTTCAAGTTTATTTCTACCAGTAAGTAAGTGCCTCCGTTCACGCAGGTACTTACAAGATACTTGATCCTCGTGAGCGTATCATACGCGCCGATCATAAGTACCCCCGTACGATTTTGCTGGTGCCCGTTCACGGCGCTACGAGGTGGCTGTCGGTTTCCAATCAGTATCACGATACCGACAGTGCTGATCGCACGCGACGCGTCGCATCATTTGTGTCTGATACTTATTCGTTTGACAGAAATGGCGTCGGAACATTAAAGTAATGTTAGATTTGTTCTGAATGTGGAAAAAATGCATGTTTATATAACTATACGTTACCAGAAAGAAAGGATTTAGTGGAGAAGGCATGGATTGATGTTGGAAAAAAAAGTCATATGACATCGCTTGACTCCGTGTTGACTCCACGGCTGAATGTGAAAAATGATCCAAGTTCAGTATATTTCGGATAGCGCTGTGTAGGAGATAGATTTTAATGTAGGAGACTAGCGACTTGTGGTTTCGTCACAATTACGTAGATTGTAAGTATCTCCATGAACGGAGGGCCTAATTGTTGATTTTTTTGCCCGTCTGCCCCTCCCAGAAAAAAATCCTTGATCTGCCCTTGGGCGTATCCATAAAATCAAAAACCTTTCACCTTCACCTTCACAGCTTTCAACATTGTAAGCAAATAAAAGAACTTATAAGATTTTTCACTGTAATGCTGCTCTACAAATTATCCAATTATTTTTATTATTAGAACACCTAGCGCTTTTGTAAAAAGTCGAGCATCGACTCTTGATATCAAAAAACTGGCATCGAATTCTTTCTCCCTTTTCAGTAGGCAAATATGGACTGCCAGACAACTCTTGGCTGGGGGAACTCATTGCTTCATTCACATTTATACATACTTTTATGTTATTCTGACTCTTTACATGATTTCATTGATTATTCGTACCATGGAAAAAACTGGCATTGTTTCGTCAATGGACTGGGTGTCTTGAACTTCTTCTACCATTCACTTTCACAGCTTATGTTCTCCTTTCCTTTGTTTATCCCTAACATAAAAGTACACGGTGTCCGGAAACTCATAATACAAGCGGGAAACTGATTAATCTATATCACATTTGGAATCGATTTGTGATATAACTTTTTTGATTTGACCTTTCGTTTTCGAGTAAATCGGGTCCAAAGTTGGAACTTTTTTGGTAAAATTTGAAAAAATTGGTCACTAGGGGATTAATTTCAGCTGTGTAAAGTCTTTTAAAATGCGTTGAAGGGTAAACCAGGCTCAAATTTTTTTTTAACCCTTTAGTTGCCGAAAAAATTGAAAAATTGTTAAAAAATAATATATAAATCGAAATGACCAGATCGAAAAAAATAAGTTTTTTGGGTTCTCCACGTAATGTAGATTCACTAGTTTCCCGCTTGTACTAAGAGTTTCTGGACACATTGTATAACCTACTTACTTTTGTTCTTATTTCGGGGCAGCCACCATCTCCAGCCTTGATTCTGGAAAAAATGGGTAATATGAGGTAAGCCTGAATGTACATTGGTGTGGCCTTTTGTTAGCTGTAGAAATCTTATTTAAACGCACTTCAGGCGGGCAAAAACAAGGAAAATGGAATTTGTTTAATCCATATTATCTTTGAAAATAATAGTGCATTTTAATTAATTTTATTTGTACAGTACTCACCAAACCCCAACTGTAAATTTATTGTTCAAAATTATAGCCAACTTTGTAATAGGACTGCATAAACAGAAGTTAAAGTCAGTGTTGGGCCATCTAGGGACATTTTATGTGTAAAAAGTGTACATATTTTATTACATTACAAAAAAATGGTTTTCACTTTGGTGGTTTAACCTTTAACCACAGGCGTGAGGTCTCACAGGCCGCTTGCAGTTAGTGAATCGCGTGCCCCTCTCCTCCCGCGTCTGTCCGCCTTAGTAGCTTCTGTTTTAGTGGCAAAACTACTGTAGAGAGTGAAGGTTACGTCGCCGACTTTATTTTGCGTGAGTAATTACGCTTTATATTTTGATTGCGGTCTGTGGGACCGCGCGTCCACACTTGTGTAATAAATTGAGCTCATGGAGATTTTCTTTGTTCTAGACTTATTAATTAAAAATGTCAGAAAACAATCAACCTAGTACATCTGCAAGTAAACTATACCCACCAAAGATAAAATGAAAGACGATTTACACTTGTGAAGGCTGTAAACAGCCAATACGCCTACAATGTTCTAAGCCATTATGCAAAGACTGCCAATAAATATGCACACGTTGGGTCTTTGTCAAATTTTTTATGTTTCGTTTTAAGTTAATGTTAAATTTTTTATTCTTTATTGTAAAATTAGTGAAACTTTCTGAAAAAGTAATTTTCCTTGGATAATATTCCTACAAAGTGATCTCGAGTAAAAATGACTGAAAAGTGTCTTTGATTGTTAAATGGTTAGATTTTAGTTTAAAATAAATATATATATATGTCTCGTTTTATTTACAATTGGTTAAACCCGTAAATAAATAAGAACAATTTTAGGTACAATACTTACTTAACTAGATAGATTCCGGCCTTTAAAGATAGCGGTCTGTGAGACTGCACGTCCATAGTTAAAGGTTAAATTACAAAAAAGGACAATTTGCCCATCTCCAGTGCTAAAGTTTCCTTTTGATAAAATAGTTTTCCACACAATATACACAGAGAAAGGAAGATTTTCCCATCTTTTATCGCATATATTTATGTTTTATATGTATATACCCTCACGAAGAGATTGGTGAACAATATTTGTCAGCAACGCCTTCCAGGCATTCAAGTAGGACGGGCCTAAAAGGTAGAACTAGCCTTCCCGCCTAAACTGTGTTAATATAATTTAATATTTTGGTGCATAGTCGGGAAACACGCCTAACGCGTGCCCAACATTTGTACACGGTTGACATTTGTCACATGAGAACGGGTCGTTTCTTCGACTCGTTCTTGTGTTCAACAGCTCGGCTGTGGAATGATTTGCCGGTCTCTGTGTTTCCTCCTTCCTACAACATGGGTCTCTTCAAGACCAATGTTCATTCCTTCCTCTCCTCAAAAAGACCCTCCACACAGCATCCCAGATGACATAGGCCCTAAGGGAAATTATTTTCCTCAGGGCCTCCTGTGTGGAGTTAATGTAAAAAAAAAAAAAGAACCCGCCATCATTACACATCCACCGGTCAGTGGCTGAGTGGTGATGGCAGGAGATTTTCAAATGTTGTCAGGTTATTCGTAACCCGGGAATTTCTGGATTTCTAAAAAAAATAAACAAAAACTGTCACCAGTGTTAATCACTAAACCATTCAAAACGGCAATAAGTATAATTTATTTTTATCAACATACCAATTTGCATAACTACTTCGGATACAGATGACGAAGCTAACTAACCATCACGCCATTTCCCGCAAGGGTAGGCGAAGAGGACGGACCGCCAAACAACTCGATCTTGGCACACACTCCTTGTCTCGTTCACATTCATACATCCTCTTCTATTATTCCGACTCTTCACATGGCCCGACTCAAGTATCTGATTCACTTGGTCGTGCCATGTCTTCCTCAGGCGTCCCCGACTTCTTCTACTATTCACATTTGCGTCATATATTCTCCTAGGTGATGAAGCGATCAACAATATGGCAAATAATATTTGTAATATCACTTTTTGGAACTCCACATTATCACGACTAGACAACATAACATAGGCTACAAAAATACTATGATAGGTGGATTTTTGTCTGCAAAATAGGATACTGACATCATCAATAAATAAATTACAAGATTTCATCAACTATTATTGATTTAAACCGTTCCACACCTAAAACAGAGAATTATGGAACATATGAATTGCGAAAAATAAATCCGTCTACTTCCACCAAATATCAAACCCTAAGCCCAGCACACTTTTACTACCAATCTATAATGGACGGACATTAAAGTCAAGTGGAGGGAAGACGTTTTATATGCGTTAGAACCATGTTTTCACAGCACATTTGGATATTTAGGGTCTGCCGACCTGGAGGGCTATCATCACTGACACTAAAGCAGTTTACAACAAATTAAACACAAGGTTGACAGTTCAAAAGAGAGGTTAGTTTTTGGAGCACAACATGTGAAAAAATCAAAGATATATAAATAATAGAAGGATATCGAGACACTTATTTATTGTAAAATGTCATACAATAAGTTTTTTATCTTAAAAAATTAAATTATGATGGTTCTGAGCGTGGACTTATTCAGCTTTGGCGGTGGTCGCCTTGGCCTTCTTCGCCTTGATGGGGCGCTGAGAGCGCAGGACTGCGGACGCGCGACGCAGGGCCACCTTGGTCAGGTCGCTGCGGTACTTGTTGCACTTGATCAGCCTGCGCAGCTTGTGGAGGGACCTCCTGGATCCAGCCTTGAAGGTCCTGCGCACGATGCTCTTCGCGGGCTTGTTGCGGGAGCTAGCCTTCTTGTAGGTCACTGTGAATCCCTTCTTGTCTGGGCTGTCCACGACTCCGATGCTCTTCTTGTGGATCAGTCCGTTGTAACGGAAGGAATTCAGGTTGGTCAGGTTATTGGGCTCCTTGCTGAAGGGCTTGCTGATGTTACGCCTCTTAACCAAGAAGGCGTTGTTGTTACGGATTATCATCCAAGAAAGGTGAGCCGACATCGTGAATTTGAGATATTTTCAACAATATCTTAACAAAAAGAGTCAAAAGTGATTTTGACACACCACGCTTTCGCAAAACTCCACGAAAAAAGAACCATAGATGTTGTCAAATTTTAACACGTGGTCATAGACAATAGCGGAAATTCCTTGTCTTTGGATTTGTCCTTGCTTTTATAAACCGACCCATATACGAGTATAGCTCGTTTATTCAAAATTCAAAGAAAAAATGTAAAAAACGTGCACGCTAAAAAATGAAATGATAAATATTCATAAAGAGTGACTGAAATCATTTAGAAATTTGTTTTTAAAAATGAAATCCATCCTCCTAAAAGTAAAAAAAAGCAATCTCGAAAGGAATAGCCCCGGTTAAAACAATCTTATTTTATTGAATGTGGCCACACTCTGAGTGCGTTTCAAAAACAATAAATAAATTAGCGTTTTTCAAAAATAGAGCGATCCAATGTTTTTTACGAAGCGATCGTAGAAGATATGGATCGTAGGAGGTCTTGGTTAGAGGGGTTTGGGGAAAATAACAAGACCAAAATAGTTTCATTTTCAATCTAGCGAATTTTATTATGCAGCGTTATGCAGATGATACGGTACTTCTAACAAGTAACATTGAGGAGTTACAACTTTTGCTGAATCAAGTAGTGAAGACTTGTGAGAATTTTGGGCTAGAACTGAATATAAATAAAACAAAATACATGCTCATAAGCAAAAGTAACGCATTGGATGAACATCTTTATATTGCTGGAACAAAACTGGAGAAGGTACAAAGTATTGTATACTTGGGCTGCAATGTAAATGATAGATGGGATCCTTCAGTTGAAATCAAATGCCGCATTGAGCAAGCTCGTGCAACCTTTATCCGCATGAAAAAAATGTTCTGCAGTCATGATCTCAACCTTGGATTACGAATGCGAATGGTCAGATGCTACGTATTTTCAATATTATTTTATGGAATGGAAGCATGGACGCTTACTGAAGAATTAATTAGGCGACTTGAGGCATTCGAGATGTGGATCTACAGAAGAATACTTAAAATAAGCTGGATGGACAGGGTCACAAATGAAGATGTTATGGTTCGGATGAATAAAGAAAAGGAAGTTATTAAAACCATAAAAATCCGAAAACTTCAATATCTTGGACACGTGATGAGACATTCAGAGAAGTATGAGATCCTGCATCTCATAATGCAGGAAAAGATTGCCGGAAGACGGGGCCCTGGAAGAAGGAGAACCTCATGGCTGAAAAACCTGAGACAGTGGTTTGGCCGGTCTACCGTGGAGCTGTTCCGGGCCGCAGTAAACAAAGTCCGCATAGCCAACATGATAGCCAACGTCCGTTGAACGGACAAGGCACAACAAGAAGAAGAATTTTATTAAATGAAAAAATGATATTTTTGATATCGATATTTAGTTAAGATATGAAGCGAAAACCTGTCCAGCGTCGATATAGTATATTATTAGTTACAAAACTGCTAGATTAGGGATTTGTTTAGAAATATTCCTGTTTCACAATTACTTTTCATTTTTTGAATATATGGTAAACTTTTAAAGACAAATGGTGTTCTCATTTTATGAGGATGCGTCATTTGGTGAGAGGTTTAAAACAAAGTTATTTGAAATGAAAACTTCTTTGGCACCGTTGTGATTTTAAACTCGGACGACACTAAAAGAGACAGTCACATATACCTAAGGATTTAGCCTTCGAGAGAATGAGATAGACTAATCGACCTCCTCTTTGTGCGGTGCTTTGTAGAATAAAATGTAGAATCATTTTCAAACTTATAATACTTAAATAAACCCTACAATTATCCTACCCCTGATACTCTGCATTCGTCTCGTTCTCTCAAAGGTTTCACTTCTACCGCGTGTGCACTGCACACTCTGATTTTTTTTTTCTGAGGAAAGAGAAGAAGTTCTGGGAAGGAAAAAGGTGTGAGGGGTGGGTAGGAATCTGGGTATCAATGTGTCCAGATGTGAGAGATATATGAATCCCCTCCCATTGCGGTGTAAGGCGATGGGTCGAGAGAGTCCGGCTGGAGATGTCTAGATTACCTATGTCTCCCGATCCGGACCGCCATGCAGGAGGTGACGAAACGCATTCGCCACCAAGACCTAGACAAACCTCACTCCAAGAACCCGTGCACCCCTGCTAAATCACGAAACATAGCGAACCACTTGGGGTGACCTACGGCACAGGTGGTGGTCATCCAATAAGTGAAAACTTCTTTAGCACCGTTGTGATTTGAAACTCGATGAAACAAAAAACAGCAACACTAAAGAGACAAACAAATATCCATAGGATTTTAGCCTGCAAGAGAGTGAGATAGTATAATCGGTCTCCTCTTTGTGCAGTGCTTAGCAGCTCCCCCACTCTTGTCTACTTTAGTTTTCTGAAGGTTTCACTTCTGCCACGTGTGAATTGCATGCTCTGTTTTTTGATTATATCAATACCTCAAACTAAATCATTACTTTCATATTCTCCCGATGAAGGAAGGTCCGTTCCGAAACCGGTAGAGAAATAATTATTAAAATAAAGTGGTGTCAAACAAACTTATGGGTTTATATCGTAAATCCTTTCTTTTTACATGGACATTTCTTCAGCATTTCCCCAGAAAAGTATTCACAGGCGAGGATTGCTGCTCAGCTGGCATCACATCAGACCCTGATCTTGATCATGAAAACACCGATGGTAAACTGATGGACTGACGGATGGTGTTACACCATCGATCAAACTGATAACAGTCTCCCTGAGAAAGCTTTCGTGGTGACACTTTTTCTGCGGAAAAAAACGATGGATTACTATAAGTAAAAAAAAAACTGTCATTGCAATACTAATAGCTCTGTCTACAAAATAAGGAAATGCTAGACCAAAAAATAGCTACTGAAAAGGGATATCTGTACCCATTTGAACTTATTGAATGAAATAAGGGGCACAATGAAAGAGAACTATGAAAAGTTTTGATTACTTGGAAATGGTGAAACCATACTTGACTCGTATATGAGATGGTCTACAAGTGCTGAAAAAAATTGGTTCTAACTTTACGATACCTTACTATTGGAAGAAACATTAAAGATTTTCAGTCATAATATCACCGGCTGCTATAAGTCAAGTTATAATGGATACATGTCAAACACTACTTTGTCATAATTTTTTTTGTTCTCGACTGTAGTTGGATCTTAAATTGTTTGTTTTCTTTTTGACTTTCTGGGTAGCCAAAGGTTTAGGTTTAAAATAAACAAGTACATTGGCAGCTGTTGCAAGCCTCATTTCTCTTGTATTTGTTTATATAACTTAACTAACTAACCATCACGTCGTTTACTGCAGGGGTAGGCAGAGAGGACAGACCGCCAAACAACTCAGTCTTAGCACACACTCTTTGTCTCATTCACATTCATACATACTCTTCTGTTATTCTGGCTCTTGACATCGCCCGTCTAAAGTATCTGATTCACTTGATCGTGCCATGTCTTTCTCGGGCGTCCCGACTTCTTCTACCATTCACATTTGCATAATTTATTCTTCTTACACTACTTTATTAATTCATTAGCTCTACATGCCCAAACCATCTGAGGGTACCTTTCTTAATCTTACTCATTACACTTACATCAGCCTTGCATTCTTTGCGGATCTCCACATTTCTCACACGATCATACTTGGTTTTACCACACATACGCCTCAGGCAGTGGCGGCGTAAAGGGGGCCGGAGGGGGCGGTCCGCCCCGGGTACCAAGCACCAAGGGGTGACAACCTCAACTGAAAATGTGAGGACTTAGACATTCCAATTGAAGGAAAAAGAGGAAGGAGGAGATTTTGAAAACGTATGCCTGGAGAAATGGCCCGAGATGCTGGACTTACATTACCAGAGGAACTGCAGAAAACAATGTTAGAATGTCACGATTTTACAAAGAGTTAGACCATCGTTACAGAGCTTCTCAGTAATGATGGTCTAACTCAGCTTACTTTTAGTGTTATTCAGCCTAAAACGTTGGTAACATCACCAGAAGAAGATCTTCGAGGAAAGGTTCCAAATCTGTTAAAAATTGTGGAGACTGACATCGTGTTGGAAATTGTACGATTGAGGCGCCATTTGGAAGCCGCCAACATTTCTGCCCAAGAAGGGATTCAATGGACTACATTGAAGTTTCTCAGATTCATTGTAAAATGGGGCTTTTCTGAGTCTGTTCCAAGTTTAGCGTTATGTCTTCATGAATTTTTTTTTAACAATGTGTTACGGTGGCTTCATGTGAAAGAAGCTTTTCCAAGTTAAAATTAATAAAACTTATTTAACCTTTTCCACGCGATCGTAACAACAGTTGATACGGCAAAAGTCATGCCTCACACGCGCCCGTATCAGCCCTTGTTACGCTAACTTCGACTGCCGATATAACAGCGCTACTATGTCACAGTATTTTTTCCCGCTCGCTAGGATATTCGTGTAACTATCACGATGCTGACATATTCAGGCATATTTCGAAAGTAAAATTTTTTTTCGTAAAAAACATCTATAATCAAGTGAATGTGTCCTCGTGCCTCGTGGTACATGAAATATGACATATACATACCGCGTATGGGTATTGAAAAAACGGAGTAGATCAACGCGGGTAAAAAGTTAAGATCCACAATGAGCCAAGCGCGACTAACCAATCTTTCGATTTTATCAATAGAATGAGACAGAGAAATCAATTATGATTATGTGATTGAATATTTTAGTAAAATAAAGTCTCGTAAGCATGTTTAGTATTTGGTGTTTTATTTTAAGTACGGGTGCTCAATACAAAACCGCCCGGGGTGCCAATCTACCCTACGCCGCCACTGGCCTCAGGGATCTCATTTCAACAGCATTCTGTCTGCTTTCATCCTTCCTCACTGCCATACCAGGGTAGGTACCAAGACCCCATTGTGGACTGCTAGCCTCGCTTCTTTTGACAGTTTTTTATAAGCGCCAACTGCATTCAGTCCTCCATTAATGGAGTTACCGGCATTTACCCTTCTTTCAATATCACTATCACTCTTCCCACCTCTCGTAAACATACTACCCAGATACGCAAACTCATCCACCTGCTCCAAGTTTTTATCATTCACAACTATATTGCACACTGTTTTCGTACTCTTTCTTTCAAATACCATGACTTTAGACTTACTTACATTCATCATTAACTCATTCTTCATACATACTTGGTTCATCTTAGACACAAGAGACTGTAGATCTTTCATACTGTTAGATATCAGCACCGCATCATCAGCATACAATAGGCAACATACTTTCAGATTACTCAATTTCGCACCCATTTCCACCTCTTTCAATTCTTGAATACAATTATCTATGTACAGATTGAATAACCATGGTGACATTACGCAGCCTATATAACTTTTATGTGTTTTATCCCAGAGAATAGACAACGATTGAAATGCGAGTATAAAGTCTTTCTCCAGCTCTAAAGCGTCCTCGACCGTGTTGCCGGTGTACATCTCCATTGCAGTTTGAGCGGTAACTGATGCGAGGCTGAAGGAATAAAATACATCAGTCTGCTGTCAATCTGCACCAGACTGGTGAAAAATATTTAAATATCTGTCAATTGGGCTTAACAATCCGTCAGTCAACGCATTATACAATCAGTTTGACATCATTCTGACCATAATCTTAGACTGAACAGATTATACAATCGATTTGACTTCATTCTGACCATAATCTTAGACTGAACTGCCGAGCTATTTTCTATTTTTTCTGGGAACGAGATCGATATCGCGCGAGATCTCCTGTCAGATTTGTGTGATTTTCAATGGCTGTTATTTGCTTTTTCTACGGGCCGATGTCAGAATTTCAGCTGTGAGCTGTCACATATGCTAGTTTAGGTCGTTTTGAACACACATTCCTGCAAGTATGCATGCTTATTTATTCATTTAACAGCGATAGAAAATCCCACAAATCTGACAAGAGATCTATGTCGATCGAGATAGATATCGATCTCGTTCCCACAAAAAATAGAGAATAGCTTGGCTGATTATAACCGGTTTGACTTCATCTCAGACTGAACTGATGACAGACTGAGCGTTTATCATAATCATTCATTTGTAATTTGGAATCTAAAAATAAGTACAAGTTTATTTGTTTGAATGTATGTATATTTATGGATAATGTTTATATATTTTTTATAAAAATGATGATCAAGTTTATCTAAATAAGATAATAAATAAAGTAGTTATATTATCGTAGTGAAAATATAATAATATGCATACATAACAGACCTACTTGAGGCAGTTTGCAATATTAATTATGAACAAAATCACATTAAGGCACCAAATTGTCTGAATATTTTTTCTTAAAAAGCAGTTTTCTAGGACACAATTGCAAGCATTGGAATTTGAAGTTCTTTCCATCATATCGATACTTTGAGATTAATAAAACTAAGGGGGTATTTTATCACCTCTGAGTAAACTGACAATTAGCTCTACCCGTGGAGTAGTGCGTAAAGTGATTGTCTATTTTTAACACCACGATTTTAACCTTATGATTAAAGTTGATTGACTAACAGTTTACTTAGACATGGTGAAATTCCTTCCATGGTAGAATAACGTACAACCATTATTTCGCAGTGCTATAGAAGTTCAGCTCTAGGACGTGAATACTTTAAATGTATTGGAAGTTTATGAAATTCAAATATGTATTTTGTTTGTGCTATGAATAAGATATATTATATTTTTAATACTTACAAATTAAAAAGGCAACCAATTTCACAAATTACAAGCTAACAAATTCTTAATAAATGATAAGCACAAAATTATCCAAATATTTAAGCAGATTAAATGTAAAATTAACCGATTATAATAATTGCTTTACTAAAATTTAATTACAGGTAAATTTTACTAAAAGTGTGGTTACTACTACAAAAAATATTTAGTTTGAAAGCCGTAGAATAATATAATAGAATAATGTTGTTCTTAAAATTCACATGTTGAATGAAATCTTGTAAAAATATTTGCTGTAAATAGTTTTGATATGTACATAATATTGCAATTTTGTAACTTGTTGGAAAAAAAAACAACAACAATATTATTAATATTTTTACTGAATATATATTGAATGGATGGATGAAAAGTTTAAATGAGATGATTGAAGACATGAGAATGTTGCAAAACAATCACTAAGGCACTTTTAAAAATATAGTCAAAATGCAGAAATTATTACAGATGTTAAAAATGTATTATTTATAACAAACTTTCCAGTATAAAATATACAATTTCACATTATTTCTTATTATTATTACAAATACATACAATGTGGCAATACATAACTTATATTACTTCTCAGAAAGATAAAAATATGCCTGTAAATTGTGTGTTCAGTCATCATGGGTTTATTTTGAGCAGTAAATCCATAAATCCATAATCAAATAAAGAAAAGTCCCAATCATTCAAATCACAATGATTCTATTAGATTATTCCCAATAGGCCATTTGCATGGATTTCATAACGACTTGGAAAAAATCGTGTGGATAGATTTTTTTTACTAAGATTACGAAAATGTTAGAATTTTTTTTTTAGAAATGTTCAGTTTTTTGTATTTTTAAATAAATAAATCCATTATTTGGGCTTGTGACGTCACTACATGAAAATGTCCTGTCCCCGAAAGTGTTCTATAATTCTACACTGATTTATTTTTTTCATATGGTAACACTTTGACTCCAGGCGAACTTTTGAATTTGACATTTAACGTTCACTAGATTTATTGTTTGTCCTCTGTGAACTTATCATTTGGTTTGACGTTTTGACAGATGTTACGAAGAGAACCCCGTACATTTTATGCCTTCTGTGCCTGTTTTAGAAGTGTAATGGTAATGGTGCTGATTTTAACAAAATCAAATTTTATAATATTCTTATTATTATTATAATTTAGAAGTACAAGTATATTACATTGGATTTAGTCATAAATAGTCATTCATATAGAACATTATAATGATTTATGATCAATAAGATGGATCAAGGAAAAAAATATTTAAGAGATGTAATATTTTTGGTATGCCTTGTTATTCTCCTGTACCATTTGTGTGTGTGGAAAATGTTCTTTTTTTTTTAAATGATTTTCAGCTATGTAATTATCATTTTTTCGCACCCATAAAATGATGTCCCGTCTTTCCGGTTTATAAAAACTGGTCTGATTTTTCGGATTGAAATTTTCAAAAATTCGCCAGGGTTTCAAAAATACAATTAAAAAAAAAACAGAATGTCTTAGAATATTTGCCTAAGCCGGATTTTTTTTTTTTAAAATGTGATGCAAGTGGCCTATTGTACACATGTCACGTAAAAGAAAAATTACCCATTCATTCAAGTCAAGGTTATGTTTTAGATGGTTTTTGATGATAGTAAGTAGACAGAAATCTCCTTATGTGTGTAGGCAAGAAAACACCCTAAAGTCCCCCACATATATTGTAATGTAGGTAAGAAAAGCCCCCATTTCATGCATGTGTGCACACCTCTACAATTTAACCTGTTTATTACCAATTATTAAGTAAGAGTTGCTCTCCCTGTATAGATTTAGTTCATGGTCACATTTCATATTTACATCAAATTACAACATTCTAACTGCAGTACTGATGAATTTATATATTACCAATAAAAGCAACTTCAAGTTCCTCTTTCATTACGTAATATATAAAAATGTATGCATTTACTTTCTGGTCAAAAATCGTATAGCAAATTACAAGAATTTAACTGCACTTTTAATATTATATTATATATATCCAAATATTAATAAGCAAGCTTTACTCTCCCTGTATTTTACTTTCAGCCTAGCGATTCCATATTTTTGTGCAGTTGGGACTATTGGATACCGTTATCCAATAACGATCCCACAAAATTATCTCCTGTCAGATTTGTGTGATTTTTATGGCTTTTATTTGGTTTTTCTTTTTTTTTATATGAATACGCACAAGAGTCCCAACTGCTCCCGTCTGGAGCCAGTGAGACTATGGCATCCCCAATTGGGGTATGTTGTGAGGCTGAAGGTAGTGGGGAGGGGAAGGAGATGGGAAAGGGGAAGGTGGGAAGTACCTGGCTATTCAGATCTGGTCACTAAACATGGCTAAAGTCATTTCAAGCAACGTTTCAATTCCGAATTTTTCTAATTATAACTTACATTAAATGAATAAATAATCACACGTACTTGCAGGAATTCGTGTTTGAATCGATCTAACCTAAAATATCTGAAGTAAATATGTAAAAATCACACAAATATGACAGGAGATAACGTCCATATCCAATAACGATCCTAAAAAAATACGGAATCGCTAGCCTGATCACAAATCGTATAGTAAATTACTAGATTTTAACTATAGCGTTTATTAAAAATAAATTTTGACAATAATGTCCAAAAATGATTGTTCAGTTATTCAGAGTTGAAATGATATGTTTTCCTGTTTATTTGTTGCAAAATTAAATTATATTTATATTATATTTATAATACACAGCAATGATATTGGAAAACAAAATATGAGAAAATCTTAAAAAAAAAAACTGAATAATTTTGAAACTAATTGAGTTTTTCTTTATCTACGGATTTGATAAAAAAAATTTATTGTGGAAAAAAAGTTAAATTATTTTAGTTATTATTACCTTGTGCTGTAAAAAAAATACTGGGTCAATTAAAAATTATTATCATAATAAATTAGGGAAACTAATGATTTTTAGTAAAACGTTAAATTAAATACACATGAATGCTATAGCTTTTCAATAGTATCTTTTACTATTGAAAACATGGCAAATTTTCAAGATTAATCTTGACCATGACAAAAACATATTTTAAACCTATATTTCTCAAAAAGTGTACTCTTTTATTTATTTCTCTGTAGAGAATGAAACAAGATCCACCTGAGAATACAACTTTACAATAAAACACAACTTTGGATGTCAGTAACCAATTTGATAAGCAATCATTTTTGAAACTTAAAAAAATTTAATTAATGCGTGAAAATTTAGAACATGTTTTAGTGAGCATACTTAGAGTGCAATGAATTTAACAAAGGAGAATTTAAGTAATATGGCTATACTGACAATTTCACATATTTTACTTGTACTGCAACCATTTTAACTAAGGCTGTGGTGGAATACACTAACAAAACCTTCCTGTATAAATGCCTGGACATTGACAGTCAAGATGGCTGCCGAACTTCAAGATGGCTGCCGAAATTCAAGATGGCTGCCGAAATTCAAGATGGCCGCCAAACTTGTTCAAACATGGTGTTTGTTTATTTATTTTCTCACATTCTTATTCATAATAACATAAGCGAAAAAAAAATAATTTTAGATTGGCAAAAGATGTACATATTTTCATCTGTCTGTCCATATCAAGGCATTTTTTAAAAGAAAGGTTTTTGCAAAATAGTAGTTTTACAAACTGAAATAATATCCTTGTTGACAATATTCTGGTTCCAAATATCACCACCGGCAGAGCTAACTTGATGGCATGGTGTAAAAGCAGAAACCATTTTAAAACGAGTTTAAACAAAAAATCTACTCGTGGGTACCTACCCTGCTAATTCGATAATTGGATAAAAAAAAATCAGCGATGAACAATACATACCTGAGTTTTATTTATAAAAAAATTAGCCGTAATGATGAGAAACTTTAACAATAATGTATGTAATTTGTATAAAATATGCAAGTTTAATCTGTAAAATGTCATTTTATTTATTATAGAACAAACAACATAGACAAGACAGAATAAATAACAGAATATCTTTTCATCAATTTTCAACATTAGAAGGGTAATAATAATAGTCTAGGATTGGTCGGTTATTTTAAAACCATAGAGAACATTAATAGCAGTCTGATGTTTGGTCGCCGCGCCCGGGGGCCAGGGAATATGTACTCGGGGGCCTAAAAAATAACCATAGAAAAATGTTAAATAAAGATAAACAAGTTTTAGAAAAACCACAGAATAATGTTACAGATGTAATAATAGAGATGGAATACATGTAATAAGCCCGAATGTTGAAGAATTGTAATCTGTAATGTACACTTAGATGGTTCGGGCATGTAGAGCGGATGAAAGAAGAAAGGATTGTGAGGAGAATATACACAGCGGAAGTTAATGGTACAAGAAGTCGGGGACACCTGAGGAAGACATTGCACAAACTAGTGAATCAAATACTCGAGTAATGTCATGTTAACCTCTTATTTGCCGGAGGCGTGCGGACGCGTGCGGACGCGTGCGGAAAAAATTTCGAAAAAAATATTTTTGAATGCGATTTTGACCCTTCTGTGTACATAATTTGTATGAAGGACAAGGTCAGAATCGCTCGCGCCAACATCGTTGATGATATAACCACTAGTTTCATTCATCTGGTGACATCAGAATATTTTTAAATGATTTTATCTGTGGCATCGAAATATGCGTCAAATATGCCGTGATTAAATCCGTCAAAGTCCGATGCGTGATACTTGACGAAAACATCGTAAAACCTTTCAAAATAATGCAAGTAATGTTGTTTTGGTACATAGTTTATTGTTCTAGGAATGTGTTTCGGTCAATAAAATATACAATAGCTCAAAATGAATCCACAAAACATTCAATTCAAAATTCAAAGTGGTGCTTTGTTAGGGAATTTCTTGTTAGGAACCGGCCCTTGACAGGTTAAGGGTCAGAATGACAGAAGAGTATGTATAATCGTGAATGAAGCAAGGAGTGTGTACCGAGAAGGATTTGGGTGATGGTAATTAATTATTACAGTCAGTAGAACCCCATTGATTCTGTTGTAATTTGAGATATTTAAGTGTTATAAGAATGTGTAATTTAAAAATGTACAAACCTAATTGAAGGCCTCTTAGGTATTCCAGAAGAGGGCCGAGGAAGTCCACTGGGCCTGGGCAGATGGCGCTGGGCAGTTGGCACTGGGTTTTGCACTGCAACAATAATATTCATAAATATAAAACAAATTCGTAGTAAAGTAATTGTGCGGAGATTTTAATATTGCACTTACACACACCCAAAGCTCTCTTCTTCTGCTGAAATGAACAATATGATTTATTTAGTTAGTTACCTGGTGCGCTGGTACTGGTGGGGGGGCGCATGTTGGAGTGCGGGGGCGGCATTGCGGGGGTGGGCAGCTTGATGTAGGACTGGCTGTTGACGCCCCCCAGTAGGGAAGCCCTGTTGGCCCCCGGCGGAAGCATCTACAACATTTAAATTTATTTAATACAATTTTTTTACATAAAACATAAGCAAAGATAAAAGCGCAAACATATATCTGTTGAACCGCGATATATTCCAATGGTAGGAGAGGGGGTCAGATGAATTAGAGAGCTGCCAAGAAATGTCATTTCTTTGTACAGATTCTGTCAACTTGACAGCTGTCATTCTCCCGTTTAGGTAGCTCCGTAATTAAAATGACCCCCTCTCTTGTTTAACGGCGGAGAGGGGGTCGCATAACTTTTTGCATATCGCCTCAGCAGCGGTTATGGCAGATTACGGCGTATAACTTTGAGCTTCGAGCGTATCATCAGCTTAGGTGTGGCTGGTCTGTACGGGATTGTATGGAGAGGGAGCGATGATCTTTGCTTGTGGCATCTACATAATGTGGACACTGAATCAGTCTCAGGTATTTACGTAAAAAAAAAGCAATGTCATTTATGAGGATTCTATAAATAGTCTTGATTATATTATTGACTGGGTACAAAGGGAAGGCCTTATTAGATAGCGTCCATAATTTGTGACTGCTCAGAGGGAATGGGTTTAAGTACCCTTGACCCATTGATTTATGGTGGTTGGGACTCTTGTGCAGTACGAGGGTGGTCCAAGAATTAAAAACCTTTCCTCATTTTCGGTAACGTGGACATTATTTCTCAAAATATGGTGGCACTAACGTGTAGCTCAGACTTTCCCCTAAAAAACGGGTGGTGATTCGACTAGGTAGCTGCTTCAGTGCAATTTTTGCAGAGGACTTTATGTTTATTTTATTTTTCCGGTGCGGTTTTATGTTTTATGGTTTGAGGTGGACGTTCCGCTGTCGAATCCCGCCGTCTGCGAGGTGTGCTCAATTATTTGTTTTCTCAACTAAGAGAGAATCTGCCCTGTTGAAGTTCGTAAGCTTGCAATTTTGAACCCATACTTCAGTAAAACTTCCATACAAACCATTTTGAGGGAAAAATGGTGCATGAAAATCATGCTCATTTGGTTCTAAAAATTATGAAGAGCAAAATGTGTAATGCGCTCGGGTCTCTTCAAACCATTTTTCCAACCAAGGCTTTTTTGGGTTGAAACACGGGTTCACTACCTAACCCCGGAATCAAAAAGGCAATCAATGACATGATTTGCATCTTTTTCTTCAACTGAAGCAACATTTGGCCGGAAAACCTTTGGTTACTGACTAGGACGCACAGGGAGAGGTGATAGTATTTTTGGCGGCGGAGTTCTACGATAAGGGAATCAAGAGCCTAGTGCCACGGCTCACCAAATGCATTGATCGTAACGGGGACTATGTTGAAAAATAGTGGGGATATATACCTAAAACGTCATACAATTGTTTTGTAAAAATAAATTTTTCCTGATTTTTAAAATTCATTTATTTAACGCCCAGAGGGCTTTTACATGTTTGGTTGTACAATTAATTCATGACAGATGATTTTTAAATATATAAAGAAATAATAAAAAAATGCACACAAGTCATAAAAATACAAAGATACAGCAATTTGATAGGTTTACAAAAATAGAGATATGTTTAGGAATAGTTTTGGAATAAATTAAACAAGATCCAAAAAAATTCACCAGGTTTATGTTAAATATGTCACCTAAGTACTGATTTCCCATAGTGTGGAATCGTTGTATCGGTGTGAGTGATGTAGTTCCGCTTATGAATGCTGCAGTAGAATAGTGTATTTTGTTGTGCAGTTACTGTCGGAATTCGTAAGTTTATGAGTTGCAGGAGATCGCAACAGTCGAACTTAGAGTTAAGTATTTTGAATAAAAATGTTAAGTCGTTTATTTTACGCCTGTCTTCTAGTGTGAGTATTTGTAGAATATTTAATAATAAATTATATTTAAGTCTTCTAGTGGAATATTTAATTTTTAGTTTATAAAACACAGAATTATTATTGTATTCGCTCAATGTTATTAAATGTGAATTTTGTAAGATGGAGACCAAACTACTGAGTTATATTCCATTAAGCTTCTAACTAGGAACTAATTAGAACGGTCTTTATTCTTGGACAACCCTCGTACAATCATTTCATTGTCATTTTCGCAGTATCAATATAAAGCACAATGCAGAAATGTATTGGAAAAAAAAAGAATTGTACTTACATTTCCAATATTATGTTTGGCCCTCATGGGCTGCGGATAGGACAGGCCGCCCCCGGCGCTGGCCTGCGCCCCCAGGACGGAGGTTAGTCGGCCGCTGCCTGCAGCTGACTGTGTGTCGGGGGGCAAGGGTCGCGCAAAGTCCCGGCGGGGTAGCGTGCTGCTGGAGCCCGCGTCCTGGAAACATTAAATGTTCATTTAATTTGGACAAAAATTAAACACCGTTCCCTAGCGTTGTTCCGAAAGGAGCGCAAGATACTGAGAGTATCTTCCACTCTGGAACATGCTGCAAATATTCCTTTCATTATTTGTAAATGATTAAATTGTGAAATAACACAAATCAATCAAATAATTCATTTTTATTTTTAACAATGAGTAAAACTTCAAATTGTAATATATAATTAAACTAGCGGACCCGGCCACGCGTTGCTGTGGCTAATCAAACACAACGTCATCTACTGGATGGTTATCCAACCTTTATAACCAACGCCGTCTTTGAGTTTATCGCGAAGAGACAGACAGATGCCGCAGAGGACTTTAATTTATAATACGTAGAGATGGTGTGAAAGATTATAATAATGTGCATGAAATGCTTGGAGAAACTAACGTATTTAAGTTAATAAGGATTAATACTGTATCTGTCTAAATAACTTTTCAATTACCGCAATGAACGTGACCATTTTTTTAGAAGATAGAATGGATATAATAAGCTATCCGTAAAAGATAGATATATGACTTTGCGGACTTTTTTGTAGATCTATAAAAGAGGAATATCCCACCATGCATTGTTTTGTTATATCCCAAAAGGATTAGACAGGGTTTTCGATGAAAGCTACCAGGCGGCTTGACTTTTTCCGACAATTCTAACAATTTTCATTATGTTTCAACCAATTTACACAAATCCTTGACAAATTTTATACCTAAACCTTCCTCACGAAACACTCTATCTATTGGTGAAAACCGCATGAAAATCCGTTCAGTAGTTTTCGAGTTTATCGCGAACAGACAGACGACGCGGGGGACTTTAATTTATAATATGTAGATGCAGATGAAGACAATATTAGCGAAACTCACACAAAAATCTGAAAATAGAAAAATCAGAAAAAGATACGGTCACATCTGGGACTCAAACCCAGGACTTTCGCCTTGCCGGGGCGCAACTCTACCAACTGAGCTAATGTGTCCCTATCCGATTCGGTCATATTTAACTGTATCATACTTCGACTCCGGTTTGCAAATCAATGAGAAGAAAACTAAAATCATGATGCAAACCAGAACCCCTCACCGCAGAATAAAAGATAAAGTGAAATTTAAAGACATCTATAACTTCAAAGTAGTAGAAAAATTTAACTATCCGGGCTCCATCAAATGCAGACTTAGTAGAAGTAAGGAAGCGCATCACAGCCGCTAACAACACTTACTTCGCGTTACTGCCAGTGTTCAAATCTCGAAACGTCCGTAGGAAAACCAAAATAACCCTTTACAAAACAATTATTAGAACGGTCTTGGCCTATTTTTTTTTTTTATTTGATTCACCTGATTTATACATGTTTGTTAAATTTTTTGACTAATGTGGGCCTCACTGGGTGCTTTACCCGTGCTGAGGACCTCATTTTACAGTTTGATATGATTTATATTTTTTTAATTTGAGATACATATAAAATAAAGACTAAAGAAAAAAGAAACTCAATAATAACATATAAGAATTAAAAGAAAGTAAGATAGAGCAAAATAAAATAGAGTAAAATAACACTAAAATAAAACAATAAAATAAAACTATATAAATAGGATAGATACATATAAACCAATAGTGAAATTAAAAGGGTTTTATATATTAGTGAGTATTGCAATGGTGTTTATGTCTGTGTTTTTTTTTTTTTTTTATTTTTTTTTTTATGTTGTGATTTTTTTGTAAAGTTGCCTTTTTTGTTCTTTAATCCATCTTTTAATTTTGAGTGTAAAAAGTTTTTTGTTTTCTTCTTTTTTTAAATCGAGTGAAAGATGGTTGAATGCTTTTATTGCCTGGTATTTGTGATGTCTTTGTCCAAAGCTTGTGTTTATCGTCGGTGTTTTTAAGTTTTGTATGTATGCTTGTCTAACTGGTCTATTAATGGTTTGTGTTTGTTGGAGTTTGTGTTTTTGGTCAAAGATATAGTTAAGAAGTGTTTTTATGTATAATTGTCGTATATCAAGTCCGTCGAACATGTTGAATATTTGGTCTGTGTCAGTCATTCTGTGTTTTTTTAGTATAACCTTTAAGATGGTTCTCTGTGTGGTTTCCAAATGAACAATAGCTGAGTTTGTTGCTCCTCCCCAAACAATGATTCCATATTCTATTATAGATTGGCAGAGTGCAAAATATACTGTTTTCATTTGTTTTAGTTTGTATATCGTCGCCTAAGTTCTAACACCGCGGAAGTCCAAAAAATGCCATTTTAACTTTTGCATGTCATTCTATAGAGAATTGAAAGGCGCACCTCTAGGGCAATCAGAAACAAGGATTTCAACCAATGAAAGCGTTTTATTTAGAAAACAAATACACAGCGTATCTCCGTGCCGTTGGAATCGTTATGCAAACAGCGCGCAAGTCAGTTTATTTTCCTATTGTGGCAGGTCGCGACTTGTGCTCCGAAGAAATACATTGTAAATCAAGGTAAGTTTAATTCTTATTAATAATATTATGTGTTAATATAATGGATAAAATCTTGATATTTGGTTTATAAGTAAAGTTAAGTCTAAATATCAATTATGTTATTGTAAAAAAATAAGATGAAAATGTTATTTTACTTACGCGGTCTTGAGTTTAATGCAGAAGTGACTTACGCGGTGTTTTATATAACTTTTTTTAATAAAAGGTTTTAAATTTACAGATATCAATGCACCATGGATTATGAAAGCAGTGATGATGAAGAGATCGATGACCTTTGTAAACAACTAGGAATAAAAATACCACCGAAAAAGAAAAATGACAATATCACCACCAAGGAAAACTTGAAAAACTTCGACATTAACAACTTGCCTGTTGTTATAATTCCAGATAATACCAATATGAGCGGCGAGGTGAATATTTTACACCTCCTCTAGAGAATATTTAGAGCCTATCATCGAAAACAAGAATCATCTTTTCAAAATTTATTGTGATAAGTGTAATTCAGTAAATAAAGAACCCGTCAGCCGATGGTCCTTTGACAAAATTTTTAAAGAAAAGAATTTAAGCTTATTCCAGCCAAAAAAAGATCAATGTGATACATGCTGTGCGTTCAAAGCAGGTAATATTAGTGAAGATATCTATCGCAATCACATCATTCGAAAAGAAGCAGCCAGAGAGGAGAAAAAGACAGACAAGGACCGAGCAATAGCAGACGTATTTACGCACGATCTCCAATCAGTAAAATTATGCCCAATGTTGCAGGCTAGTGCTTTGTATTACAAAACAAAGCTCTGTGTTCACAATTTCACAATGTTTAATCTAGCTACAAAAGATGTCCATTGTTACTGGTTTGACGAGCACAATGCAGGATTAGTGGCTTCTGTTTTTACATCATGTGTCAACATTGCCTGAGAAAATCTCTTTCTGAAAAACTTATGCCAATTATCCTATTTTCTGATGGATGTACAGCCCAAAACAGAAACTTTGTTTTATCTAATGCTCTTTTAGATTTAGCCATGGAATATAACGTCGTAATAACGCAAAAATTCCTTGAAAATTTTCATACTCAAATGGAGTGTGACTCCAGCCACAGTGCAATTGAATGAAGGCTTAAAAATAAGGAGATATTCTTACCCTCCCAGTTTGCCTTTGATTTTTAAGGAAGCTCGACGAAAACAACCTTTTATCGTTCAGTTTTTATCCTATGACTTTTTTATGACTACTCAAACAAAAATGATTTTTATATGAGTCAATCCGGCCTGGCCGAGTCGCAAACGATCCTACAGTCACAGATTTGAGGGATTTGGAGTATAACCCTAATGCCTTATTAACTATAAGTTAACCATTCAGGATGACTAAAAGAATTTGCCAAGAAGAGCCAAAAATAAAAGGACAAGACCAGGCCCAAGGTCGAGCTTTTTAATAATCATCAAAAAATAAATGAATCGAAATGGAAACATCTTCAAGAACTGAAGTCAGTTATACCTCCTGACTGTCACAATTTTTACGACACTTTACTTCACTAAGATTTGACTTCATAATGACTAATTTATATTGTATTTTTGTTATTTTTGATTATGTTCATAAGGTAGGACTGATTTCGCATGTAAGTAATATTGATGTTCCTTTTTGATGTGATTTTATACCAAATAAGTATCAAGGTTAAAAAACAATGTAATAAAGTTAATTTGTTAATTATTTATAACGAAAAGTTAAGAAGATCTGTTAAGAGAAGTATGTTTTATGTTGTGTAATTTTTTATGAGGTAGTCTACTCGTTATTTTAATTTTATTTGAAATAAATATTAAAAGATAGTTACAGAGTATTTATGATAACTCAGCGTAAGTCTCCCCATTTTCTTTATTATAATGTGGTAACACCGCGTATGTCAAAAAAATAATCCAAATAATGATTTTTTATAACAACCGTTATAAAAATCTTAAAAAAAACTTTCTTTTATAAATTTTCATTAAAAAATATATGTACTATGTTCACGATATATAAAAAGGCACGGTTTTTTTGCTCTCCTGAAAAGTTGTTATTTTTGACTTCCGCGGTGTTAGAACTTAAGCGACGATATGTTTCTTATGTTTAGGAAAAGATGTATTGTTTTGAGGAGTTTATTGGTGATATGATTTATATGATGTGCCCATTTGAGATTATGGTCAATTATGATTCCTAGATATTTTATTTGGTCTGTTTTTACTATAGCAGGGCAGTCGCAGTTTTTGGTGTTTAAACAATTGTGAATTTTTATGGTGTTTGTTTTATTTGTTGGCTGTCCCATACTATTTATACTGTACGTTGTGAATTTTGTTTTCGATATATTTAATGTAAGTATGTTTGTGTCTAACCATGTTTTCACTCGCGTGATTCCTAATTCTTCTGCATTATACACATTGTTCCAGTCTTTAGATTTGAAGAGTAATACTGTGTCGTCCGCATAACTAATTATTTCTCCGTCTATTTCCATATTACAGAGTTCATTTATGTAGATAGTGAATAGCACGGGCCCTAGTATGCTTCCTTGTGGAACTCCATATGTAATTGGCAGTGGTTTACTAGTATGGTGATTAATTTTAACTCGTTGGGTTCTGTTGCTCATATAACTTTTCATTAGTTGGAGTTCCTTGCCTAAGATACCAAAGTTTTCTAATTTCTTAAATAGGGTTTTGTGGCAGATTGAATCGAAGGCTTTAGCTAAGTCTAGGTATATTGCTATGCATTTTTGCCCTTGATCTAGGTTGCTATGTATATAATCTATTACATATTCTAAAGCTTCTTTGGTACCTCTTTTTTCTCTAAATCCGTATTGTTTATCCGAGATTAATTTGTTTTCTTCAAGGTATTTTATAATTTGGTTTTTTAATGCTCTTTCGAAGATCTTTGATAGTGAGTTTAATAATGTGATTGGTCTATAGTTATTTATTTCCATTTTGTCTCCTGCTTTGTAAATAGGGATCACCAGTCCTTGTTTCAAAGTACTAGGGAAGCAGCTTTGTTTTATACTAAGGTTGATTAAGTGTGTTATTGGTTTTATTATTTCATTTTTTAATTTCTGAATGCAATCTGTTGTTATCTCATCTAATCCCGGTGCAATATTGTTTTTTAATTTATCGATTATTTTTTCAATTTCCTCCTCCGTAAATGTTTTTATTGTAAGTCTTAGTTTTGTCTTTTGTGTATTGATGTATGATCGGTTGGTTTGTGTTTGTGTTTTACGGTTTGCTAAAACTTTTCCTATATTTGCAAAAAAGTTATTCACATGGTTCGCTATTATCTCCGCATTTGTACTGATATCTATTTTTTTGAATTAATATTTAATTGTTCAATACTATTTTTCTGTTTGTGTTTTTGTGTGTATGTCACTTCTTTTAATATTTTCCATATAGCTTTTGGGTTGTTGTTTTCTTTTTGTAGTTTTTGTCTATAATATATCTCCTTAGCTACTCTTATAATTTTTGTGCAGATATTTCTATATCTTTTATAAAAATTAAGTTGTTCCATGTCATATGGTGTGTTTTTAATTTGTCTGTGTAATTTGTCTCGTTTACGGATGCAGTTTAATATTCCTTGAGTTATCCATAGTTTTATTTTTTTTGTCTTGTGTGTAAGTGTTATAAGTTTTATATTAGTGTAGTTATTTATTTCTTGTGTTAACGTAGTTGTGAATTTATCCCAGGCTTCTTCAGCATTCTGTATTCGGTGTATTGGATTCCAGTCCATTTTTTTGAGTTTTTCCTTTATGTTTGGATATTCAGTTATTTTTTTTGAAAATGTTTTATGTTGTTCAGATTTTGTGTTTTCGGTGGCTATTGCTATCATTGTCATGTAATGATCTGTAATTGCGCTTTCGAGTACTATTGTTTCGGATTTTAGTTTTGACTTGATCATTATATGGTCTATACAGCTACTTGTGTTTTGTGTGACTCGTGTTGGGATATTTATCATGGGTTCCAGTCCATGTTGCGCTAGTATTGATAGGTATTCTATGCTTTGCGGGTGTCCATATTGTAAAGTGTTTATGTTTAGGTCTCCTACTATGATGATATTTTTGATTTTGTTGAGATCAGTTAATGTGCTGTTTAGTGCAGTTAGGAAATTTGTTATGTTATTTTTGGATGGAGATCTATATATAGCTAGGATACAAGTTTCTTTATCATATGTAATTTTTATGCAGTTAGAGTCTATGATGTTTATTTCTTGTATAGTAGTGTTGATTTTATTACTTGTGTATATGACTACGCCATCATTTTGGTTTTTGTGCTTCGTTGAGTGGTACGTATTATAGTTTTCAAGTGTTTTAGGTGTATATTTGTCATTCAGCCAGCATTCTGTCAGTACGATGACATCAAAATTATTTTCAAGTTGTTGGAGGTATAATATAAATTCATCAAAGTTTTTATTGATTGATCTAATGTTTTGATGTAATATTTTGATCCTATTTTTTTTATTTTTATTGATGTTAGTCCATTGTTTAAAGTCATTAGTACTTGTGCAGTGATGCTGTTTGTCCGAGTCTATGTGTTCCATGTAGTCAGCCATGTTGAAGAGTATTTATATATCCTATCGTTTTCGTTATATCCTAAACTTGTAGGTATATTAACTGCATTGTTTAGTCCATGATGCAGAAGAAGTAGTTGGTAGTCATCACAATGCGGGTGTATCTGTCCAGTGTTTAGCATATTGATTTTGATGTCTCCAATTTGGTACACGTTCCTTACATCTCGTGGTGGGGTTTTCTCATCATCCAGGGGAAGGGGTGATCTGTCTATAGTTGTTGAAGTAGTGCTGGTATCGGGTGAAGGGTTATCAAATTCTATATCAATTAATTGATCCATTTCTGGTTAAGTGTATATTATAATGTAGATTAGGTTAGGTTATCGAGAAAGTGGCAAGATTATATGATTTTACTTTCAAGTTCATAATGATTTTTTATTTCAGTAATTGGTGAGCCTTCAGATTTTCGAGCCAGTAGTTTTCCGTTTTTGAACCAGATGAATTTAAAATTTTTATCTTTGGCCCTTTTTTTAGTCATCCATAAGAGATTTTTGTAATATGGCGTCAGGGTATCATTTACGTAAATTTTTTTATTTTCGTCTGCAATCTGAAGGGATACATTGGTATTTTTTTTGCCAATCATCATAGTGATTTTTTTATTTTCCTCTTTGAAGTTTAAGATTAATCGCGGAGGTTTTGTGTCTGTCGGTTTTAGAAATTTGTACTTGTCCTCCGGTTCTAGGCTTACTCCGAAGGCAGTAGTGATTCTGTTTGCAATTACTTGAGGTGGTTCGTCAGTCGATATTTTGAAGCCTGTTACCTCCACGCTATTTTTCAATTCATTTTGTTCTGTTGCAGCTATTTTCATTTCGAGGGCAACAATTCTTTTTTCCTTATTTTCTAGATCCTCTAAAATTTTTTGGTGCTGTTTCGGTAATTCAAGAATTAAATTTAATTTTTCATTAATTTCATCATATCTATCGCTAACGAATTGTGTTGATTTTTTTAAATCTGCTAATTCTGTCTCGAATTTTGAGAACATTTGTTTTTTCAACTCACCCAGTTTACGGTCAATGTAGTCCGTGAGGGAGTCTACGATTTTTTGTTGCTCCAAGGTAGATCTTGTTGAAGCCATTTTAGTGGCAATTATTATATATAATTGATAAATAAATATCCCAGTAGCGAGCGGTGAGTGGCGAGAATAATTAGGTAGCGAGTATAAATGAAACTCCAAGTAGCGAGTTCAATCGGTACGAACGGCTAGGTGCCGCGGCCTGTATCGGTATCGAGTACGGTGTCACTGCGGTGTACCTACACGACACACGTCAACACAATGCACTATTGAATATGATATATTGAATTTTATGATTATTAACAATCGTTTGTATTGAATTTATTAATTCACTGTGATTTTAGCTAATTAATACTATGTTTTGTCGAGTAAGGATAGGAGGTGAAACAACGGAGGATTTTAACGTTTCCCAGGGGCTGAAACAAGGTGATGGCTTAGCACCCACCCTTTTCAATATTGTACTGGAGCACGTCGTGAGGAAGACAATGATCAGTACCGACTCAAACATCTGCTACAGAAGCAATCAAATAGTTGGCTACGCAGATGACCTTAACATTGTCGGAAGATCCCTACAGGCTGTAAGAGAAGTGTTTGACCCTTTGGAGACTGCGGCAAGAGAGGTGGGTTTGCAAATCAATGAAAATAAAACAAAAATCATGATGCAAACCAGAACCCCTCACCGCAGAATAAAAGACAAAGTGAAATTCAAAGACAATTATAATTTCGAAGTGGTCGAAGAGTTTACCTACCTGGGCTCCATCATAACGCAGGACAATGAAGACCCAGTAGAAGTAAGAAAGCGCATTACAGCCGCTAACAAAACTTACTTCGCGTTGCTGCCAGTGTTCAAATCCCGAAACGTCCATAGGAAAACCAAAATAACCTTATATAAAACAATTATCAGAACGGTCTTGGCCTATGGATGTGAGGCGGGAACACTGACAGCAAAGTCAGCGGAACGGCTGGACATCTTCGAAAGAAAGGTACTTCGAAGAATCTTAGGAGCGGTGCGAGAGGGAGAGGCATGGAGAATCCGCCACAATAATGAGCTCTATGATATTTACCAAGCTCCCAGACTCTCCACCCATTTAAGACTCCAAAGATTAAGATGGGCCGGACATGTGCACCGAATGCCAAGCACACGAGTACCGAAGAAGGTTCTGACAGGACACCCGGGAGGTAAACGAAAGGCGGGCAGACCTAGACTGAGATGGGAGGATGATGTCAGGAAGGATGCAAGAGGATTACTCCAGGTTGCAGATTGGAAGAAGACGGCCGAGGACAGAGGGCGGTGGAGGCTTATTTTGAAGGAGGCCAAGGCTCGAATTGGGCTGTAGCGCCATTGAAGAAGAAGAATACTATGTTTTAAGTTAAAATATCACTTCACTTTTTGCTAAATACACTGTTTTAGGTAATTTAGAGTGGACGCGGTTTACAATGACGTTTGTATTTGTCTATGTCTATGGATGTGAGGCGGGAACACTGACAGCAAAGTCTGCGAAACAGCTGGGGAAAAAAAGGTGTCCAGCTGTGTCCAAAGTGCGAGAGGGAGAGGCATGGAGAATCTGTCACAATAATGAGCTCTATGATATCTACCAAGCTCCCAGACTTGACCCATTTAAGGCTCCAAAGACTAAGATGGGCCGGACAAGTTCACCGAATGCCATGAATATTTAGACAATTTTCAGCGGCAGTTGCATATTTTAGCAAAAAAATTGAGATCTTGCATATTCACGCTCGTTCATCGTCCAGATGCCTCACATAGTGACACTATAAACGTCAGATAGCTAAGTGCGCGGCAAGCTGCGATATTTTACCATGAACATTTTGAGGCCATCAAGGGTGTTATCAATGACTTCGATAGTGCAGAGGCTTTGGCAGTTTTCCGGTGCAAAGAACTGTTTGACGATGCTAGTATTAAAAAAACCTAGCTATGATTAGAACTCATTTCGCCTACATACCTGCAAGTATAAAAACGCTTGAAACTTATGGATTGGCGTTGAATGAATCTATTCAGATTATGAAGAAAATTCGCCTTATGAATTCCTCGTTGCCAAAGCTATTCCCGAGTAAACTCAAAGAAAAGTTTGAAAACTTACTGAACAATACGAGTTTTCAGACACCGTGTACAATCATTGAAATGTAGCATTTATTGTTATACCCCCCCCCATCAGTAGACGTAGAATTCTCCTTTTCCGCTTACAAAAATACATTAAGCGATTGTAGACACAATTTGTCTACAAAACATTTAGAACAGTACTTATATACGTTTTTAAAGGTAAATTTCATTGTTAAATACATATGTAATTGATATTTTCGAAAATATGATTGTTATCCTTAAGAACTAATAGCTTACTAAAATAAAAATAAATATTTAAAAATACGACTTCCTGTATTATTTCATGTTTATTTATTTATTTGTTTTTTTGTTTACGCCTTGATGGCTTTTACATATAAAATAAATTGTACAGGAGCATTATAACAAGTATGCAGTATCATAAGTATATGGTACATAAAATGATAAACAGAGCTAGAAAGATATAAGTAGGCTTAACATAAGTAGGTATTAATATTCGAGTAATTGTTTACAAAGGAGTTCAACCAGCGGATTCGTATTTGGGCTCACGCTACATTATATTCAATAATTATTGTCACAATATCACACAAAATGTGATTCCAAATATACTTGAAGCATACCGGTATTGCAGTGGTGTAAAACATTTTTAACGATTAATGTAAAAGTAGGTAATTTTCTTGTAATTAATTATTTTTATTTATTTATTTTTTTTAATTATAATTTTTTTGCTATCATAAATGTACGTATGTTTGTTATTATTATGAAAAAGAGAATGAAAAAGAAAAGGTACACAATAATTACATATGTAAATAAGTAAGTAGGTACTATGAATGTAGTTATCATGCATGTAGTTACAGAGCAGTGGGTATTAAGTTTGTTACTGTTAACAATGTGAAACATTTAAGGATTTTTACATTAGTTTGTTATTATCAGGAAAAAAATAAAATAAAAGGTACACAGCAATTACATATATGTATAAAGAAGTAAGTAGATACTATGAAAGTAGTTACAGAGCAATGGGTATTAAATTTGTTACTTTTAACAATCTGGTACATTTAAGGATTTTTGCATCTGCATACATATACGCTTTTTGAAGGAAGTGATGTTTTTATAAAAAAATATATCGACAGAGCAAGTTTCATTCCCCACATGATGCAATCTCTGAAGACAAGAGTTGAACATAAAATTAGTGCGAGAAGCAACTACGTTAAATGGAGCATGGAGTCTGGTGTTGTAATTGTTAGGTACTTGATAATTTATCATGTTCACAAGTTCAGGGCTATCCAAATATCCGTTGATAATTTTAAATAATAATAAAACATCACAGATTTTTCTTCGCTGTGACAATTCGGGTAATTTAAGCAATTGCATTAAATAATTATAATTTAAATTTTCTATTGGAATTTTTAATTTGTAATTTATATGCCTTAAAAATTTATGTTGTACTCTTTCAATTTTGTGTGAATGCACATTGTATAATGGCGACCAGAGAGAGGAATTATACTCAAGAATACTTCTGACTAGCGATGTTGCATATTTTGACAATTTTTTATGGATTTTCGTGCATATTTCAGCTATTTTTATTGCATATTTGCATGCATATTTTGGGCTGTTTTTGTTGCATATAATCCGGTCTTTATTTATTGCGTTTCATTATCAAACAGTGTGTTAAGAGTTTGCACTGACCTTTGAGACAGGACAGAGAACGGGGTTGGAGGCGTGGAGACTGAGGCGAGAGGAGGGCTGCAGGGCTCCGAGGCCCCCCATGCCCCCGGCAGCAGACCAGCGGGGGGCGGCTGTTGTTTAAACAAAAACCTTCATTACAATAATATATATATATATATATATCACAATTATATAATAGTCAGAATAACAGAAGAGTATGCCTGAGATGATGTATGAAAGTGGTCCGTCCTCTCTGCCTATCCCTGTGCCTAGCACGGAAATGGCGTGATGGTTAATTACTTCAGAAATGAAAAACTTAAATTCAAACTTGTTGTTGCTGCTTTTAAATATTTGTAATTTAAAATAGTTATAGGATTGTTAAAATGTTTGACGACAGTTTCAAAAACTGATAAGGACGGGTTGTTTCAAAAAATTTGAATAATTCATTAAATACTAGCTGGTACCCGGCATACGTTGCTATGCCATTCAAAGAAATAAATTGATTCTCCCTGCATGTCCTTTCCCGTGCGTCCCCGTTGCTTTCCACCTTCCCCACCTTCCCCCTCCCTCGTCTCTTCCCTCTCCGCAAACCCCACCTTCCCCCTGCCTTTCCTTTCTGCCGCTAAAATATATGAAATACACACATTTTCATTTATACAAATTTCATAACGCCAGAGCTTACCATTATATACAGCCTATGTTACTCACCGATAATGTAGCTTTCTTTTAGTGAAAGAATTTTTCAAATCGGTTCAGTAGTTTCGGAGCCTATTCAATGCAAACAAATAATCAAATCTTTCCTCTTTTTTGGTATTAGAAAGATTTGAAGTTAATATTCAAATTCTGTTGTTATATCATTATTGGCCAGTTGCTTCATAAAACTGATATCACAGAGCTTAAATGGATCTTTTACAGAATGTGAAAATTAACTTAAAACATTTGATGAATTGTTAAAATTTTTTGAAACTGCCCATCCTTAATTTCTGGATTGCCGTTTGTCACCCGGTGGCTGCGAGGTGGCCGCGGCACTTTGAAATGCAATTTTGACCCTTATGTATAAAGAAAGTGTATGAAGAACAATGTCAGAAACGCTTGCTCTATTATCGTCCTTTACCATAGCGAAACCCGCAATGCGTCTAGTCACTCGGAATAATTTATATTTAATTTGCCGTAGCGCGGGGATGTGAGCAGTTTGTGCGCATGCGCGGGGAAAAAATACATCTTTTCTACGATTTTGACCCTTCTATGTACAAAATTTGTAAAGGACAGTGTCAGAATCGCTTGCGCCAACATTCCCCATGGAATGGGTAAAGATTTCATTCACCTTGTAACCCCAGAATATTTAAAAATAATTTTTATCTGTGGACATCGAAATGTCATTTTGGCCGCGTCACAATTTATGCCATTATGCGTGTCCCTCGACTAAAACATCGTAAAACCTATCAATTTACGTAATTAATGCAAGTAATGTTGTTTTGGTACATAGTTTATTGTTCTAGGAATGTGTTTCGGTCAATAAAATATACAATAGGTAAAAATTAATCCACAAAACATTCAATTCAAATTGAATTGAAATTGAATCAACAGGTTAAACAAAAAAGCCATGCAATTTTCCCATTGCTGGAGTTTGAGGGTTTAAATTCCTTCAAACAAACAGATTTCTGCTTTGTGGTTAACATGGTATGGTGTGTTCAATATCCTCAGGTAATTTACAATGTGGTCGATTTTGCAGGGCTTCTTATTTTAAATTCTGATTGAAATTTCTACATATGTTCATACATCTTCATTATTCACAAATCTTAGGTTAGTTAGTCGAGCAGCCCAAATCCAGGCGTTGTGTGTTTCAATCCTTTGCTAGCCAAGTCTTCATCATCATTGAACAAGCAACAATTTCAAATAAACAACACTTACGTGGTATTCTATTCAGCTCCTTATGCGAACTATACTGCCTCAGCTTGGAGGCCGGCAGACCAGTCTTTCTCCGCAGCTCGTTGTTGGAGCTGGTGATCTGGTGATCCGACTCCACCCGGCTGAGGACCCGGGATCCCAGTGGGCTGGTCCTAAGGTTCGAGGTCTTCGCAGGACTGCCTCCGGCCGATCTTGAAACGTACAGGCCTAGACGGGAGAAAGTTTTTTAGTTTTATGATGTTTGATCAATCTTCACAATAAATATTTTTTAACAAGTAGGAGAAAAATACCAAACAGTGGCAATAATTCCATAGCAATAAATTGTGGAGTTCCACAAGGCAGTACACTAGGTTCAATTCAATTTTATTATTTAATCTACATCAACAATATTTCTATTCTGAACAATATCTAAGCCGTTGTAAGCTTTGCAGACTAATGATACAAATCAAAGAAGTTAAAGCAATACAGTGAACAGTGCAACGATCAGGACCCATTTATAACAAGACAGAGTTAGATTGAGATTCCTGATTACTTTTTGGGAATTTTAATTAAATAATAACAAAATAATAACAAAACCGCACTTGCACTTCTTAACCCCTTCCGAAAATCGCAATTTAAGCCCTTAAGATGTCTCAAACGAAATGACATTTTACGAAAACTTTTTGTTATTACCGCTTCACAATTAAAGCTCTATAAATGAAACATTTCTGAACGTAGCCGAATAATAAAAACTGTTTTAGAAAGGTTACAAAATAAGCTTTCAAATTATTATATTACAAATAAATATTAACATTTGTAAATATAATTGAGACACGAAAAAAATTTAAAAATGTAAAAATGACTCACGTGATGTTTTTTTATGTGAAAACGGTACTAAAATCACAGATTATGTAAACAACAATACTTATTCTATTGTATAAATGTGTAATAAACACTTTTGTCACCTCACTTTTTTATCATTTCATATAAAAATATTTAATAAAAATTAAAAATGTCGAGCGCGGCCGAGCCGCCGGTAGTAAATTTGGGTGGGTAAATATTTCTGTCAACTACGCGACTGACAGCATGTTATTGTTATGTATTTCTATGGACAACTTATAGGGATGTACAGCTTGATCTACTATCGACCTTTTACTTTTTGTTTTAGGGATGTAACTAAAACAATAACGGAGTTAGAACGATTTCTATGGAGACACACGCGCTGACGTATAAAATGTCGCTGTCGTATTTTTAACGCATATATCTGCTTAAGTTGCGGAGGGGTTAACCTTCACAATCACATAATAACAAAACCCTAGTTTCACTTCTTCACCTTCACAATTACATAAGTTAAAAAAAAACATAATTTCAATGCTTAACCTTTACAATCTCTCCCTTCATGCGTCAAGTTTTGACACAATGTACATATTTTAGTGAAACTTCACGAAACATATAATGCGATAACTGCGTAAGGGTATCATGTACGTGGGCAATGGATCATGCATGCAACAGGAACGTCGATACAGTTAAATGACTTCAACTTTGCTTTACTTCCAGTGAAATGGATCAATCTTTTTCAAATGTCTTCTTAATCAATTTCACTGGCCCATCTGAGGCCTAGGATTCGAACCGGTCTTGTAAATTGGTAACGACTGTTTAGTTTCAAATCTGAATGGATCACACTTTTACAGATTATGCAGTAAAGATTTTCATATTTTCTATAAGCATCTCTTTCAATATTTTTAGCAGCTAATTAAAAGACACGATAATCTAAAAACTGTAAAACAAAGTATGCATATATGTATTACCACCATGATAATTTCTAAAGAGATTTGTACTTCAAAATACAAGGCTTTGAAATATTTGTGTTTTAAAATTGTTATGGGATTATTAAAACGTTTAATGATAGTTTCAAAAACTGTCACGTTTTGTTGGCATACACATTTGAATGGGATACGTATTTAAGTTAATTTTCACATTCCGTGTAAGTTATAGGCCAGTTACTTTGTAAAACTGACTCAGTAATTATTGGTGCTTATGCACAGAACTTTCACAGAATATTTTGACGGCCGGCATAGTCCAGCGGTAAGGCTCTTGACTAGCATTCCGAAGGTCGCGGGATCGAATCCCGGCATGGCAAATAAATTTTATTTGATTAATTTGTGTCATTTCACAATTTATTCATTTAAAATAATATATAGTATATTTGAGGCACTTTCCAAAGTGGAAGATACTCTCAGTATCACCCTGGTGTAAGACCACCATTCAGAATTGAAACGTTGCTTGAAATGGCTTTAGCCATGTTTGGTGACCAGATCTGAATAGCCAGGTACTTCCCCACCTTCCTCTTCCCTATCTCCTTCCCCTCCCCACTACCTTCAGCCTCACAACATACCCCAATTGGGGATGCCATAGTCCCATTGGCTCCAAACGGGAGCAGTTGGGACTCTTGTGCGGTATTAATGTAAAAAAAAAACAATGCATTCTATTTTTAAATATTTTCTTGCAAAAAGTGTACTTAAACAAGGTGTCAAGGAACGAACTTGAGATACTCACTGATTCTGACATTATTTGGATGAAAAAATCTATGTAAAATTTTGGTCTCCGGTGACATTTTTGTTTTTTTTTTCAACTTAAAATTTCTCAAATCAGTAGGTATAGGTAATCAGTTTGGGTCTGGGTGAGTGGTTGGGCGGTTAGTCGGCTGAGTGACCATCGATGGCATGTGGAAGAATTTTTGGTTGTAGTTAGTGTGGTTTTGAAATTTGGAAAAAAAACACCGGAGACAAAAATTTCATTAACATTTTACTCCAAATGAAGTCAGGAAACACTGGTTCAGGTAAGTCATGCATGTCCCTTAACCTCTGAGAGGCCTGGCCATTTCACGAAAATTCACTAAAAAAGCACCACTTTGAATTTTGAATTGAATGCTTTGTGGATTAATTTTGAGCTATCGTATATTTTATAGACTGAAACAAGTTCCTAGAACAATAAACTATGTACCAAAACAACATTACTTGCATTATTTACGTAAATTAATAGGTTTTACGATGTTTTAGTCGAGGAACACGCATTAATTTTGACAGCCAAAATTCGCGGCAAAAATGACATTTCTATGTCACAGATAAAATTGTAAAAAAATATTCTGGGGTTGCAAGGTGAATGAAATTTTGACCCATCTTATGGTGTAATGTTGGCGCAAGCGATTCTGACCCTGTTCTTCATACAAATTCTGTACATAGAAGGGCCAAAATTGCAAACATTTTTTCGAATTATTTTCTCGCGCATGCGCACAATACGCGCGCGCTTGTGCGTCTCCGGCCTGTATAAAAAAAGAAAATTTATGCAAATTTTCAACTAACCAGCATCAGAGTTTCTGCTGGAATTAAGTCCCAGCTTCTGCACAAACGGCATCCTCGCAGAACTGGGCGCATTGGCCTTGATCTCCGGTGCCGAGGACTCGCGCTTGGGCTGCAGCCTCCTGGGAGAACCAGCCCCGACCCGGTGCAGACTGCTGAGGCTGGAGCTGTTGGCCCCGCTGTACTGCGGAGTCACCACGCTGCGGGGGACTCCCGGCTGGTGGTGGTGGATGGGAGACAGAGCCGTCTGCTTGAAGAGGATGGCTGCGGAGCCCATGTCTTGCGGGAGGATCTTGGAGATGGGGGTGGAGATAACTTGATACAGTTCTGTGGGAAACAATTAACGGATCAGTAATTATTGTTTTGATAAGGCTAAAACAATAATAGTGTAAGGTTCTGGCTAAAGTCTATTACTAGTAATAATAAAATCACTTTATATTTGTGTCATATTTTTTTAGACATTATTACCAAAATGGGAGATTTTTTAATATATTTTTTTTTTATTTAGCTATTCTGGAAAACCTCTTGCAACATTATCACGCAATATACACAAATAATAAGATAGATTATCTGGTAAACAGTAAACAATCACAAAAAGAACAACTAACTAACTAACCATCACGCCGTTCCGCAGGGGTAGGCAGAGAGGACGAACCGCCAAACAACTCGATCTTGGCACACACTCCTTGCCTCGTTCACATTCATAAGTTGTCTCATACATGTTCTTCTATTATTCCGACTCTTCACATGGCCTGACTCAAGTATCTGATTCACTTGGTCGTGCCATGTCTTTCTTGGGCGTCCTCGACTTCTTCTATTCACATTTGCGTCATATATTCTCCTTACCTCGTTCATTCGCTCTACATGCCCAAATCATCTGAGCATCCCTTTCTTAATCTTACTCATTATGCTTACATTTGCATTCTTAGTGGATTTTTCACACGATCGTCATGGTTTTAACCACACACACGCCTCAGGGATGTCATTTCTACAGCATTCAGTCTACTTTCATCCTTCCTCTACTAGTTCCATGCCTCACTGCCATACATCAGAATAGGTACCAGCACTCCATTATGGACGGCTAACTTCGCTTCTTTGGACAAAAAAAACAATACATAAAAAAAACAATAACCAACAATAAACAATAAAAAAAACAAAAAAAAACAATTCCTGTGTTTTATATGGATATTTGACCAAAAATTAGAAAGGTAAATTCCGCGCGGTTTTTCGAAATACGGCTGGCACTGGAGAGGTTAATAAATAATCATTATATTGTTCAGACCTTCAAAATTGAAGAGAGGAAGCGCAACACAGCATAATACCCCAAAAAAGAATCAGGATAGGTACTTACTCTGTTCCTGCTCATAGGCCAGGTGCTCCAGGTCATCCATGTTGAGGGGGGCCTCGGCCGGGTGGGGGCTGCAGCTGCCACTGCTGTTCTGCTCCAGGCTGTCACTGGACCCTCCCGCCATTGTTATGCTGTCCTGTTATCATACACACATTATGAAATTTACGGTCCATCCGGTTATTTGGGACAAAAGCCAAGGAACAGAAACCAAATGAAGAAACTAATACTAATTTTTACCACGATAATCTTTATTAAAAAAATCAACATGTTTCGAGAACGATGTTCTCTTCATCATGCATTATATGTACTAAAAACTAAATTATCAAGTATAGAAAGACAGGCGTGGGTATAAATGGAAGCAGTGGGGGGGGACCCACGCCCGTCTTTCTATACTTGATATTTTTGGTTTTTAATACATATAATGTCCCAATGAAGAGAATATCGTTCTCAAAACATGTCGATTTTTTTAATAAAGATCATTGTGGTAAAAACAAAGTGTTTTTAATTATTTCATTAATAAAATGGTGCCACAAAGTGAATTTGCAAAATTTGAAGACGTAATACTAATTTACTTCAGTAATCTTTATTATATTAGAAGTTCCTTCTTCTTCTAGAGCTAATAACGCTATTAAAAAATAAAAAATAGAATATAATATTATAACCTCGGGTCCAGAAACCTCCAAAAGTTTAACCTCCAAGCAGCCGTTAGCGCGCGGGCGCGCGCGTCTTATGCGCATGCGCGAGAAAATGATTCGAAAATTTGAATAAAATTATTGACCAAAAACTTTTTGTCTGCGATTTTGGCCCTTCTATGTACAGAATTTGTATGAAGAACAGGGTCAGAATCGCTTGCGCCAACATTACTCTACGAGACGCTTAAAAGTTTCATTCACCTTGCAACACCAGAATATTTTTAAACAATTTTATCTGTGACTTAGAAACGTCAGATTTTGCCGCGAATTTACCCGTCGCAATTTATGCGTGTTCCTCGACTAAAACATCGTAAAACCTATTAATTTACGTAAATAATGCAAGTAATGTTGTTTTGGTACATAGTTTATTCTTCTAGGAACGTGTTTCAGTCAATAATACGATAGCTCAAAATTAATCCAAAAAACATTCAATTCAAAATTCAAAGTGGTGCTTTTTTAGTGAATTTTCGTGAAATGGCCTGGCCTTTGACAGGTTAAGAAAAAAATTGTGCAACTAATATTTATTTGATATTATTGTTATTATTATTATTATTATTATATAATGAGCAGGCAGCATTCTGCTGATGCGCTCATATCTAATTTCAATAGTTTGACAGTAAATTTAATTTTCAAATAAGTTAGTCCTTTTTTCTCTCCAAATATGAATCCAATAGAGCTTTAAATTGGTTTATGTTAGTTGCATCGATGACATGTTGTGGGAGTTTGTTCCAAGCATCCACCACTCTATTTGCAAGGAAGTGTTTTCTAGGATTAGATGCAAAAGGCGTTTTGGTAATTTTTTTCGAGTGTCCACGGAGAATTATATTTTTACTAGTAGTGAAGATTCCTTGGATGCCAGGGCAGCTGTAATGTCCAGATAAAATTTTGAAGGTCTCGATCAAGTCACCCCTTTCTCTTCTATCTTTTAAGGTTGGTAATCTTAATTCCTTGAGTCTATCTTCATATCGCCGATCTTTCAAAGCTCTTGGTATTTTAGTAAAACGTCTCTGTACTCCCTCTATCAGATTTATATCCTTTGCGAAGTAAGGACTCCATATTTGGAAAGCATATTCCAGGAGAGGTCGCACATATGTTTTGTATATTTTTAACATCATGTCCGGTATTAGGTCAAGGAATGCTTTCCTGATTAAATATGTTAGTGAGTTTGCTCTTTTCACAATCCCAGCGATGTGCGGTTCCCATTTTAAATCTTGTGATATGGTAACTCCTAAGTCTTGTTGTAATGTCACTGCTTTTAGTGGCGTTCCATTAAGTTTGTATGCAAGTGTAGGGTTAGTTTTTCCAACATGTATTTTTAACAACATGTATTGTGATACATGTTGTTATTTTCAATATTCATTTATAGGTACCTCACGAATTTGACAGTCAAATTACATTTAATATAGTAAATTATTTCATGGGTGAAGCGTGCAATATGCAAAACCAACTTACATTCATCAAACCATCTCTTTCAAATGCATAATATTCATCTTGCTGTCTCCCTCATGGCAATGACCCAAGCAGTCTTCAGAATCCGAAAGCATTTTTAATAAGCAACATATTGCCATCTTGTTTATTGTATGGCGCGTAAACAGACAGAAAATATGATATTGGGACATTTGATAAGTTGACCCAGCCAATCACAGGTGTGTGAGAAAGGAAGCTTCCATTAAAGATGTTAGATGTCACTACCTGCCACTGCCTGCTATCTCATGGTGCATTTTCAAATAAATTAGAATAATACCAGTTGTTTTGATTTGTATAATATTTCATAATATTATATTTTATCATGATAATTTTTTTTGGAGTGTCATTGACTAATTGACCTGTAAAGACTGCCTCTGATAATATGCACATACAAAATCCTCAAACTGCTTTGATTCGCAGCAATAACTCACTTCTATACAGCTGTTTTACCTATACCTACCTACAGAGTTTTGTTTGTTGTTTGGTTTTTAATATCATCACTGACAACCCTGGCAAAATCCAAAACAGGTATTTTTAAATGTAAATCTCTAACTTGTCACAGTTGTAAATATGCATGTCATTAAGGGCCACCTGTTTCAACAGAAAGCTAAATCGTGAACTAAATTTTAACTATCTTCGGTCCTATTTAACTTTAACAGTAACAAGGATGTTGAATAGGACCGCGCGCTGTTTCAAGTGTACTTTTGCTTAAGTAATTATTATTAGTGTGGCCAGTCTAAAAAGCAGAACACTCCTCGAAATTATGTGAAAAATGCATTACATTATTTTTTGGTGCGGCCACACCACAAATTAAATTTGAAAACCAGCACAACTCTCAAAGTATCCAGCTATATTTTGTTTCATCTCATTGCAGAATATAGCCTGCGCTAGTATAAAACAATTAGTAATAATACGTAAGATGTTGGTACCTTTCTCCTCTGTGGCGTCCATGTAATCCTCTCAGTGGGAGACACCTCTCTGCTGTCTTCAGCCGTTGAAATATCTAAAAGTTTCTCTGTGGAGACGTAGCACTCCTTATTGCTGTCTACAATACCCTCCGTCTCCACATCATCATCTTTAATGTTGTCTTTAACATCATTCATCTCAGGTTCTGTGTTGATCACAGCCGTTAGATTCCTAATAGACGGCGGGGTAAGTTTCCTGAAAGTTCCGTTGCGTTTGGGTGATTCTCTCTCTTTCGGAACAGCGTCGTAAGTCCCGTTTAATTTTTTAGTAAAAGTGTTATTATTCTCTACGGGTTTGTTATAATGTCGCGGTGATAAAACTTGATTTGGAAGTACGACCGTCTGTTCCATTTCCATTTGCGGTCGATTTACGGTTCTCGTTCTGGCGTTTTGCGGCATTTTACTATAGGTTATATTCAAACTGTCTCTTCCGGTTTCTTTCAAAAACGATTCACTCATTCCGTCTGTCATCAGGAATGAGTCGTCTTTGTTAAACGAGGAAATCATGTTTTCTTTCTCGCTGTCTTTTCTGTAAGTGTCGACTTTACGTTTTTCCATCGAACGTAGGAGATCGCCGGATAAACCTCGCAAGTCCTCAGTATTACAGTTGGCGTTGAGCATTAAGAAACGGTCGAAATTATCATCCGGATCCGGTTGTAGGAATGATCTTCGTAATTGGAATTTAGGTTTTCCGTTTGGGAGCCTTTCTTCGGCGGGTTCTAATAGACTGGTAAAGGTTCCGGAATTGATTAGACTACTCTCCATGCTGTTGTCTCGTTTGCTTCCCGAGAGGAAGGTGGAGTTGATGAGGCTGGCGTCCATGGAGCTGGAGAGGGAGGGCGGGAGGGATCCGATGAGACTCTCCTGGTCGCTGTTGTGCGACAGCATACTGGTGTTCATCTCCTTTTCGTCCAGGATGCTGGTCGTCATGGTGGATTGGAGAGAGTTTTGAGCAGTCATGTCATCGCCATTAGCTTCCTCTTCATCTGTCAAATAAAATTAATGACAATGTATTTCAGACAACTAGTTTTCACAATTGTTTTCTTAAATATTTTAATAGGACAATTTTTTTTAGGACAAATAGGAAATAACGTACCGTGTTTATACATGCTAGAGCAGACTAGGGAAAAGAAACAAAAAGAGTTAGAGGTGAAATTACCCAGGGTGGCCACAAAAAACGGATTTCAAAATTCCCTGATAATTCCAGGTTTTCCAGGGCAGTTTCTACATTTTTCCATGATATGTTTAATTTGATATAAGGGAACGTACCCATACTACGTGACCTGTTCAGCGGGGGGGTCTTCAAAATACCACTCTTGGTACAAATGAGCGGCGGGGGGCTTAGGTTTTTGGTCACTGGGCGGGGGGGGGGGGGGGTTAAAAAGTACAAAAAGTTGGTCACGTAGTATGGGTACGTTCCCTATGGGGATGTCATTTGTTAAATAAATAATAAAGGGAATTCCGTCATCTATAGCATAAATTATTTCTTTGCATTACAATAATCTATTAAACACAAAATACACTTGTTACAAATTTATGATATTTCGCCTGAAGAAATGAAAAGACGAGACAAAAATAGAAAAATAAACAAAAAAAAATCAAAATAAACATTAATATTAGAAGAGATACAAAAAAAATATCACATGAAATAAGCAACAATACTAGGGAACAGTTTAGATTTAGAATATTAATAATTAAAACAATATACCCTTTGGGTAGAAGAAAAGAAAAGAAGAAACCATATCTGAACCATAAGAAAATGCTTATGGTTCAGTTTTCTCTGAACCATAAGCATTCGACTAAAGTTTAGAAAGAGGTTTATTATGTATTTACACGAAGCTATGGTATAAATAGTGATACAATGTAATTTTATAAATACTGAAAACCTTGATTTAAATGTTAAAATACTACACACACAAAAAAAAAACACACACACACACACATCAACTAGACGACATGATTGTGTTGCAAGGGCATTAATGAAAATAATAATAAAAAAATACCTATCTAGTTTGTCTTTATCGGCATATCTTTTGTTACACAAGTCGCAAGTAAAAGTAATATAACACAACTTTGGGGTTGCACAAATTGCAAAATAACGAATATAGTTTTATTTTTGGAATTCCCTGATATTATAAATTTTTTTCGAAATTCCCTGACATTTCCCTGATAATTCCAGGTTCGGTAAAATTCCCTGATAATTCCAGGTTTTCCAGGTATTCCAGGTCTGTGGCCACCCTGTTACCGTATCTAGAGAATAAGAGATAAGATCGATAGAATAATCATTCCTAACATACATTGCATCTACAGGCATGAAGAATTGAAGGAAACAGGAAGGAACTGGCGGGGACCAGGCAACCAGAACTCTCCAAAGGTTGGGGCGATGATGATTATAACAAATTATGGAAAAATCTAGGAAGAAGAGATGTTGGAAAACTATCATGTGTGTTTATTTTTAATTTTTTAACTTTTTTATGAATAAAATCTCAAATTATAATATTTCATTAAATGAAGACAATATTAGCGAAAATCAAATCGAAAATGTGGAAACAAAAAAATCAGAAAAAGATATTGGCACCTCTGGGACTCGAACCCAGGACCCTTTGCTTACATGGCAAGTGCTCTACCAACTGAACTAAGGTGTCAATATCAAATTCGGTCACATTTAACTGTATCATACTTCGACTAAGAACTACCAACATTATCTTCATTTTCTTAATGCAGATATTATTGGCTGCTATATTTGACACCTTAGCTTAGTTGGTAGAGCACTTGCTATGTAAGCAAAGGGTCCTGGGTTCAAGTCCCAGAGGTCCTAATATCTTTTTCTGATTTTTCTGTCTCCACATTTTCGATTGAGTTTCGCTAATATTGTCTTCATTTAATTAAATATCATGTATGTGTTTAATTTCACCTACCATTAAATTGTGAGGAATCTGAAAGAGAATAGGAACTAACCGTTGATAGAGACGTCTTTCCTCAAGCACATGGATCCCTGACGCGAGAAGGTTCCAGAGTTGAAGGTCCCCGAGCCGTCCATAGCGATGGAGCTCACCAGGCTCGGAGGAGACATATTGGAGAGGGAGTCATTCCTTTGATTCGATGTTCCTGTCCACAGAAAAAACATTAATAAATAATTTAAAATTACAGTTATTACCTAGTTACTTAATTAGTTCGATCGTAAATAATAACTGTTTTGGATAGAGAAAAATGAAATGCCAGTAAATCGACTGACATGACTCGACTCAAATATTTGGTTCACTTGGTTGAGCAATGTCTTCCTCGGATGTTCCTGACTTGCTCTATTATTCATTTTCACATTGTATATTTTTCTTTTGTCCAAACTGTGGTGTTTTGATATCACAAAAGTGGCGACACATATCAAACTTGCCAAGTCCCGTTCAAACATTTTTTGGATAATGACGATTTTTTCTAGTTTCAACTTTTGGCTTGTAAAAACCTGTGAATATTACTTTATGTTAAGCCGGGTCCATAGCTCGTCATTTGCCTTGACAGTCCCGTAACAAGTCAATGTTTGTCATCAAATATTGTCAACTTTTGTTGTGTTTCGAGTTTTGTTGTGCTTCCCATGTTCGACGGAAAACATTTCCTAAACACTCCATCCCGGGTGAAGCGGGAAGGCAGGGGGGGGCCGGCGGGGAGGGGATTCATTTTTTAACAGATGCCGCGCAATGCGGTCGTGTGTGGAGAATTAACGGAACGGCCTTTTGTGGTTATGTGCAATGAGCAGGCATAATCACGAGTTTAAAATATTATTATACCTAAATATAATATAATAATAAAAATATTTGATAATAAAATTATAATATAATATCAAATCTTTATAATTATTCTGTTTGTGACGTAAATATTTACGCACTCTAAATTCTTAATAGTAACTTTAGGTCGTGCAATAATCGATATTAGTCGGAAATCTTTCCGAAAATGGTCCACTTGGTATTTAAGGTTTTGGTTGTAACTCCTAGAATAGTCGCCACCTCTGATAAGGCATCGTACCTCTTCAATTTATTTTTGAAATCTGGCACTGAACGTCCCAAATGATTGAAGATTGGTCTCTCCCTGATTAGGGAAATGAATGCCAAAGTATTATGATTTGCCATTGTGCTCGGGATTCGGGAATGCTCAAAGCTCAAAAAGCAACTGACGATTGTTCGAGAGCATCGGTCGCGGCAAGACCCAAAGTCATAAAATAATAATAACAATGTATGACTGTTTATGAAATTTGCCTTTTTGTGTAAAATCATTTCAAGGGCACTGTACAAAAACATGTTACGCATCCACGTTCCCGCGCGGAGAATATTCCAGGCGTTACTCGATTTAAACCGAATAATTATATTAATATTTGTTACTATATTATAATTTTATTATCAAATATATTTATTATAATATTATACGTAAGTATAATAATATTTTAAACTCGTGATTATTTAAGCTCGCTCATTACACATAACCTCAAAAAGCCGTTAGGTTTGTTCTTCCATAAATATGACCACACTGCGCGGCTCCTGTCAATTAAATGAATTATACCCCCCCGCCGGCCTCCGCCTGCCTTCCCGCTTCACCCGGGATGAAGTGTTTAGGAAATGTTTTCCGTCGAACATGGGAAGCACAACAAAACTCAAAACACAACAAAAGTTGACAATATTTGATGACAAACATTGACTTGTTATGGGACTGTCAAGGCAAATGACGAGCTATGGACCCCGCTTTATGAATATTGTACCTGGGAACACAGAAAAATAAAAATCAAAATGAATTTCTTGAAGTAAATATGCATTTTCAGTGATTTTTTTATGGACTTAGGCGCATTTGATATAATGCCTATGGACTTAGTCGATATTGAAATAGAATTACTGGACTTAGGTGTGTTTGAACGAAAGAAATAGGACTTGGGTGAGTTTGAACAAACACAAATGGCGGCCATGACAGAATGAAGACGATGTGTGGTTGGCTGTAATGGACTTTGGCTCATGTCAATTGAAGCGGGTGTGGGACTTAGGTTGGATTGAAAAAATCTATTAACTTTCACCCTTAATTTCTTTGGGAAGCCGTGGATTTCGGTTAAATCGATCAAAATTTTTTCTGAAATTGCAATCGGAAACTTTGGTTTCATAGAGCTGCACTTTTGAATTTTTTTTTGGTTAACTTCTAGATTCGAATATAAAGTGTGTTGTTTTCTCTTTCTAATACTGTTAAGATTTTATTTTTCACCATAACAATACGGGAGATACAAGGATTTGTATGAGACCTATGTATGCTGTTCCCAAAAGCGAATAAATTAGCCTGACGGGTTACTGATAAACTTGACATGACCAAAGTCACGATATTGAAGATTACTCTAAAAACGCTAGTCACCACAATATAGAACAGTAAATGAATTACCAATGAGTTTATTGAATGTGTTGTGTAGATTATGAGCCGGTTCAGAGAGGTTGATCTGTATTGGCCGAGAACCCGAGTAGCTGTCCTCTGCTGAATTGGGAGCCGATTGGAAGTCTGCCTCGTCTGACATCTGCAAATAAACAAAACACACGTTCACTTACCACTTTATTTTATAACAATTCATTAACTACTTCCTAAGTTTGGTTTCACGCCAGCCGCTAAAGGAAGCAAGCACACTTGCGTGTTTGCAAACAATTTTCTTGGGAGTCAATGCGAAATCGTTGAAAATCTCCTCAAAACACAAATTAGAATGATTGACTCTTTATTTTTTAGCCTTAGCAATTATTTAAATTTCATCATCTTACAATGGTCTCAGTTATCAAGGGGTAAGGCTTTCGATTAGCAATCCAGAGGTTGCGGGTTCAAATCACGGCGTATGCAAAAAAAAATTATTGATTAATTTGTGTTATTTCACAATTGCTTATTTAAAAATAATATGTGGTATGTTTGCGGCAAATTCCAGAGTTGAAGATACTCTCAATATCGCCCTGGTGTAAGACCTCATTCAAAATTCAAGCGTAGCTTGAAATAACTTCAGCCGCGTTAATAACCGGATCTGAACTGCTAGGAACCTCCCCACCTTCCTTTTCCCTCCCCATTACCTTCAATCTGTCAAAATACCTCAACCGGGGATGCCATAGTCTCGCTGGCTCCAGATGGTAGGGAGAGGGTGTGACTCTTGTGCAGTATTCACATTAAAAACAATGCTCTATAAGATTTTAGAGTTTATGATTCATTTATACAGATATTAGCAGCCAGGAACCTCCCCACCTTCCTCTTCCCCTCCCCACTACCTTCAGCCTATCAAAATATCTCAACGGGGGATGCCATAGTCTTACTGGCTCCAGATGGTCCGGAGAGGGTGGGACTCTTGTGCAGTATTCACATTAAAAACAATGCTCTATAAGATTTTAGAGTTTATGATTTATTTATACAGATCTGAACAGCCAGGAACCTCCCCACCTTCCTCTTCCCCTCCCCACTACCTTCAGCCTATCAAAATATCTCAACTGGGAATGCCATAGTCTTACTGGCTCCAGATGGTCGGGAGAGGGTGGGACTCTTGTGCAGTATTCACATTAAAAACAATGCTCTATAAGATTTTAGAGTTTATGATTCATTTATACAGATCTGAACAGCCAGGAACCTCCCCACCTTCCTCTTCCCCTCCCCACTACCTTCAGCCTATCAAAATACCTCAACTGGGGACGCCATAGTCTCACTGTCTCCAGATGGTCGGGAGAGGGTGGGACGACTCTTGTGCAGTATTCACATTAAAAACAATGCTCTATAAAATTTTCGAGTTTATGATTCATTTATATCTATAGGAATTGTTTAAGTTTTTCACAGAATTTTATGATCAAAGTCTACTAATTTATAATTTATTATACTTAGTATACATACAAGAACTGCTTTATCTAAAATTCTTTTTAATTGCAACAACAATATGAGGACTGAGTTATTTAGATACTTACTTGTACCTAGAGTGCTTGCAGTCGACAATACTTACTCAAGTGGTAGATGTTTTCAACAGCACAGAACATAGTTACAAATAATTAAATTAAATGACTAATTATTAGATAATACCTGAAAAGTGCAGTTTTTCAAAAAATTTTAATTTATCCTTGAATAACACAATTTTGTATCAAAAATATAAAATTTTGTAACAAGACGTAATAAAGGATTTTTATTTTTAACTTTATGAGTAAAACCTAAAATTATAATATTTAATTAAATGAATATTAGCAAAACTCAATCAAAAATCTGGAGACAGAACCTCCGAGACCCAGATGCGCCCGCTTTTCTGATTTTTTCTGTTTCCAAATTTTCAATTGAGTTTTGCTAATTTATTTATTTATTTACGGACAAATAGTCCAATTAACAATATAACAATAACACGAATAGAAAAATAAAAGAGAGATCACAATGAAAGGAGATTACATATAGATGAAGAGCATTGACTAAATACATATAATATTGTCTTCATTAAATATAAAAGATTTCATTTAACGCAGGACCTGAAAATTTTATTTAAATATGATTCGTTCTTCAGAAGTTACAGCTATTTTATGTGAAACATAATTTGGAACATGAATCTGAAAAAATTGCCTGCTTTATAAAGGAAATTGCCGCATACATTATGTTAATATAAATAAATTTGGTTTTTTCACATTCCCCTAAATCTACCAATAATAAGGAACTCCAGTGAAAAATATTACGACTTTAAAACAATATGTTCATATAGACCAATAAACGCCGATTCTGAATATATAAGTTTTACTAAATAATATTAAACGCAGAGTTTTTAAAAAATTATTAAAAAGTCTATTTTTAATCGGGTCATAGAAACACGCCGTCAAGTTGGTATTATTAAAATGTTTAGTGGTGACATCACTGATCACCGTAAAATCATTGTATGAGAATGTAGGTATGACACAAGCCATCATATTAACAACATTTCATCTTATTAGTTTATTTACATACTGTTTATAGAGATTTAGTTGTTCTGTTTATTAAACATTATTTAGGCCTAAATAATTCAGTTTCAAAAATAAAGGTATCTCTTATTAGTTTATCTCTATTATTTAAAATATTCAAAAACTACTGCAAAAAAAAATAGTAATGCTACTTGTAGGGAGAATACTTCGAACTTCGAATTTCAAAATGGCGCCAGTTGAACAGCTGATCACCCGATCTTATAGTAGGGGAGCCCAAGTGGCTAATAGGTCCCTACAATGGGATTGAGTAAATCCCAAAATCTCCGCTTGGGCTCCCCTACTATTTATTGTCAGTTCGGAGCTCCGGTTTGCATTAATATTGATTTCGATTCTTAAAAGCCAAAAAAATTAAAATTTTAAACAATTTTTATACCATTCTCCCGTAATAATATTGAAAAATAAAAAAATATAATATAATAAATAAATAATTCCACCTAAATAATGTTTTAACTTATCGAATAGTATCATACTTTCTTCCGTATAACTGTCATACAAAATGACAACACCTGTTGAAAATAAAAATAACTTTTCGGGAGTGATGACATCACACGATTCACTACACATACGGTGGTTTTTCGGGAAATCTTGAAAAATGAAAAATTTGACAATTATTTTAACTATTAAAACTAACTCTAAAAAAAATGCAGTTATTTAAGTGAGAAGGTCACTATTCATTAAAAAAAAAAAAAATTGTACTGGAGTTCCTTATTGTAGCATCTATTTCTTTCAATCTAGTGAATAAATTACGTTGAACGCAAAAATAATATTGATGTCAGAAAAATGTGTTATGTATACAGTGTGCAGTGCAAGGCATTTGATAATATGATTCTTGACATAAATTATGCCTATTAACTAGACCATGGCAAATAATGGAAATAACTGAACATTTTGGTACTACATATATGTATGTACTGTGAAAGTCAAATGTAAATAAAAATATTTATGAAATTCACTCATTCATAGTTGTGTAACATTTTTCTATAACATACATAAGCTGTTGAATCATAATATTATTCAAGTACAATTATTTAGCACACATAATAATATAATTACTGAATGCGGTAGTAATATTTAACGGAAGCAATCTTCCATTGATATGCTTGGTGTAACTCTAAGTGACCAGCTCAGGCAAGGGGGCTCAATCGAAGCCAGAGTCAAGTTAGTCTCTCAAAAACTGGGCGTACTGTACAGGCCCGCCAGGGTTGAGATGATCACTTTATTTACATCGTGATTAAAATTAAATGATTTTTCCAAAAAAAATCATGATTAAACCTAGATCACTAACCTTCGTCGAATCGACGATGCAGGATTAAAAAAACCGCGATAACTTTCACGTTCGCGACCGTAGTTCTTTCATACTCTGGCTAATCTCAATCGGCCCGTTACTTCTGCTATTGACGGTAGTGCGGACGATGGGGGGAGTCCACGAGCGCCAATTCAGCAACCATTGCTCGTCGCATCGACGAAGGTTAGTGATAACGTGACTTTCTATTTTCGCTAGATTTTCACCAAATTTTTATTAGTTTCTAGATTTTCACCAAAACTTATATTTTATTAGTTAATTCAAGTCTTTGTTTTTGATATTTGAATTGTTTTTTTTTTTTCAAAACTAGCTGGTACCCGGCATGCGTTGCTATGCCATTTAATAAAGAAATTGTTTCTCCCTGCGTGTCCTTTCCCATTCGTCCTGTTCCCCTTCCGCCCCCCACCCCCGCATCCTTTCCCGCGTCCTTTTCCCCTCTCGCGTTTCCACTCCTCCACCTTCCCTCTCCCCACTCAACTCCCCCCCTTCCCCTGCCCGCTAACCCCCCTCCTGAGTTCCCCTCCCCCCTCTTCCTTCCCTTCCCCTCCACCTGGTTCCCTCCTTCCATAAATTAATTCCCGGTACATTTAGTTTTCAAACAGTTCGCGTGCCACCTATTGCAATTTTTTTATACAAATTTAATAAAGCCAGAGCTCACCAGTAGTTTTATACAAACCTTCTCCTGACAATAACGAACACAACAAAAAAAGAATTATCCTATTTGGTGCAGTCGTTCGGAAGTTATGCGCGTACATACATTTCGGCGATTCATTTTTATTTATATAGATAGAAGATAGATAGATAGATAGATTTAGTTAAAACTAATTCATATTACCAACTTTAAAAACGTTACAATTGTTGATTTTGCATGAAAACTATGGTCTCATTCTTAAGATTTTGATTAATAAATTTTATATTTTTGTTTTTCTGAATATGAGAAATAATACAAATAAACACTGTTCATTAATAATAAAAAAAAATATGTACATATTTTGTTTTAATAAAAACCTTAAACCCCCTTTATTTAGTACCGTAGTCGAAACGACGAAGGTTAGTAATAAGCGTCGAAAAATAAGGTTAGTGATCTAGGGTTAAATCAATTTTTTTTACTGCAAGCAAATCACCCGCCTAAAGTGCCAAGGGACTTCCCCCAGCATAACATATGGCGCGCACACACTTGCTATAATCTACTTCTATCTTTAGAGCACAGGCGTCAGCTAGGAATGCTATCCCTGTCCTACCGGTATTAGAATGGAAGATGCTCCGAGGAACTGGCATCATTGATCACTCCAGCATCGGTGATCACCGAGGAAACACGCCAAATGCGCAACCAACATACGTACACTGTTGACTCACACACAACGAGACAATGGGTCACGGCTACGACCCGTTCTTGAGTTCCACAGCTTGGCTCTGGAACGATTTACCGTCCTCTGTGTTTCCTTCCTCCTACAACATGGGTCTCTTCAAGACCTAGTAATAGAAGAATTTGGTGAGAAAAATAATATGGAATGTTTTCTAACTTACATCGTTGGAATCCATCCTATAAGTCCCGTTATGCTTGTTATGCATTCTCCTACTGAACTGACTGTCGTCTTCCTGGCGGGGCCGCGTGATGGTATCGGTGCTGAAGGTCTGCCGCCTCTCCTCGCCGCCGCCGAGGGACTGGCCGTGGGACTGCCGCGTCATGGTCCGATAGGCGGACAGACCGCCGCCGTTACTGAGGTGACCGGAGTAACTTCCATCGCCGCTTCCGTTGCTGTAGTTTATCCCTTGGACCACTGTTTCGAGACTGGGGCGAACCATGCGCTTCTTCGGACGGGTAAAGGTGCGGGAGTCGCACTTCTGACGTTGCAAGCCTGGAAACAATTATTAAATATAATTTATTTGGCATTGAAAAGCAGATAAAGTTAACCGGAATTATAGAATTTCGATATGAATCAGTTAGTCATTTTTATATCACACTAGCTGGTACCTGGCACGCGTTGCTATGCCATTCAAAGAAATAAATTGATTCTCCCTGCATGTCCTTTCCCTTCCACCTTCCCCCTCCCTCGTGTCTTCCCTCTCCGCAAACCCCACCTTCCCCCTGCCTTTCCTCCCTGCCGCTAAAATACACACACATTTTCATTTATACAAATTTAATAACGCCAGAGCTTACCATTATATACGGCCTATTTTACTCTCTGATAATGTAGCTTTCTATTGGTGAAAGAATTTTTCAAATCGGTTCAATAGTTTCGAAGCCTATTCAATGCAAACAAACAAACAATCAAATTTTTCCTCTCTATACGCTTCAGATTTTTTGTCCGGGTTAAATCTTTCCCACAGGAAAAACTTAACCCTTTCACACATTTTTCCACAAATGATCATCTAGTCAATCCACTATTTTCATATCAGAGGGTTCGGCTCGGTGGAACTCCTAATTGGACCTATAAATCCCACTGATCCCTCAATATAAATATTTAAAAAATCTTTTGTAATCCTACATGTATTTAAAATGACTGATTTTTGCATTTTTATATATAAATTCTTTGACAAATCTAATATGCCTAAATTTTGAGTGAGAGAGCTATATTATTATTATAGTAGATAGATAATAAGGTTTAAACTAAAATTTAGGAATGTTTTAGTATGTATAGAATGTTATATAATCATTTTTCATCTTGCATGTTTTGCCTGGAATGGTTTGGACAGTAAAACCAATTAATTCTACCCAAGCCTTCAATATTAACCTCTCAGGCCTCGGGCCTCTTTTGTCAGAAGGTCAAAATATTTCCGCATTGCAATAAAGTCCAAATAAATGGAATATTTCTGAACGCATCCTAAAACTAATAATTGTTTTTGAAAGGTGATGTAGAATGCTTTAAAATTTTATAATTCGAAATATACACATCAATATATTTATAATTCGAAATATACCGGTTGTACCATCATCAGGACTGAATATAAAAATACTATTATATTTAGTAAAAATACTATAGTATTTTTATATTCAGTCCAGCCTAGCGATTCCGTATTTTTTTTGAGATCGTTATTGGATAACGGACGTTGTCAGATTTGTGTGATTTTTATGACTGTTATTTGCGTTTTCTATGTACAACATACATTAAATGAGTAAATAATCATGCGTACTTGCAGAAATTCATGTTTAAATCGATCTAAACTAAAATATGTGACATAAAAATCACACAAATCTGAAAAAGATAACGTCCGCTATCCAATAATGATCTCACAAAAAATACGGAATCGCTAGGCTGATGATGGTACGGAGGTACCGAAACCGGTAGACGAAAAAATAACAATAAAGTGACTTAAAACAAAGTATTTTCTTTTTATTTAATTAAAAATAAATATATTTTCTCTAAATTTAAAACAAAGGTTTACTAGATGAAAGAAAAGTCTTTTGAAACCAATTTATAATTTTGTTGTGGAAATGAGTCAATACGTCTAAAATTTAATTTAAAAATGACATATTTCCGATTGTGTCTGGTTATTAAGTGACAAGAACGATCCGCGATATGTTTATCATTATTAATCATATTATGATTTTTACCTTCGGCTATACAGGGTGTTAAGGGACGTACTTGACTTTCTTTAACCAGTGATTCCTGACATTATTTGGAGTAAAAAATGTAAATGAAATTTTGGTCTCCGGCAACTTTTAATGATGACTTTTTTTTTTTTTTCAAAAATTTTTTCTTCAAAATCAAACAAAAAAAAATTTCTTCCGCATGTCGTCACTGGTCACTCAGCCGGGTGTCCGACGAACCCCTTACCCCGCCTCCAACTCTTCAACAACTACCATTTTTTAATGTTTATGTAGAAAAAAAAAAAAACATCAAAAATGTCACTGGAGACCAAAATTTCATTTACATTTTTTACTCCAAATAATGTCAGGAATCACTGGTTAAAGTTAGTCAAGTACGTCCGGTAACACCCTGTATATGTAAAGGAAAGTTATTTTAACTATCAATTTATAATCTTGATGATTCACAAAATTCTTTGGTTTATAATAGATAATACAATAACAATAGATAATGACTTCTCATCACAGATAAAATAATAAAGTGCATTGCTCTTATAATCTCTAGCTATAAAAGTTGAGAATATAAATTAACAAGGTTAAGTAACTCTTCAGGTTAATTTGTTCGCTTTTGAGAACAATTCGTATAGGTCTCATAGAAATCATTATGTCTCCCTTACTGTCATTGTGATAAATACGATCTAAACGGTGTCAGAAAGAGAAAGCACCACGCTTTATAAGCAAATATAAAAGTTTTTTTTCAATTATTTCTGGCTTTCACCCTTCAAGGGTGTTCTAGGCCATCATTTAAAATTACCTAGAAAGGAAAGGTGAAATTATATATTAATTTTATTTAAATGAGCAAATTTCAGAATTAAATGGAAGATTGGAGTTGAGTTCAGATTTAGAAGAGATGAAATGTTGAATGGAGGGGAGGCAATTTTAGATAACGCTTGATAGAAGAGAGGATATTTATTTAGAGGGTGTTTCATAACGCTGATGGATTTCATTAGTTTTGCGCTCCGATTGTCATACGGGATCGGAGGAATCCAGATTTTTGGAATTCCGCACAATAGGGGTGCCTAACTAAACGATATACAGGTGTCAAGTACCGCTTTATCGTCAGTCCGTTAGTCCGTTGCTAACCACCATCGTATCGTGACATTTTGCTCTACGTCGAAGTGTTATTTATCCTATTGTTACATAAAGTGTAAACCTTGTCGTATTTATCGTATGCTTTGTGTGAACTTCTTACGTGAATCGACTTGTGACTCAGATCTCTATCGTGGATTATTTATTAAATAATTCCAATTATCGAGTACTTATGGAAACATCTGTGACTGTCACCAAACGGAAACCAAGCCAGAAGACACAACAGCCGTGAGTACCACTTAATTGTGATTTATCTATCTTGCTTGGTGGTTGGGCATAACTCATATCGAAGTCCATAAGCGTCTTAGCAAAGAGTAGCCGCAAAGTTACTCTCACCCCCGTGCATCGTGCATGATTCAGAGGGACAACCAAAAAATATGTGATCTAAAGTTCCCACATCTAGACCACAGAATGTACAATCTGGGGAGTCAAGGATGTCAATTTTAAAAAGGTGAGAAGGAACGGAACAATGTCCGATTCTCATTCGAATAAGTGAGGAAATTTCTTTTTTGGAAAAATGGGGGAATTTTTGAAAGCACGGTTTTTATGGGATAGTCCTTTGTATTGAGGCGTAGCGGGCACCATTGGATTGACTAGCAATGTTCCAACACTCTGTTCAAACATTGCGGGATCTGGAATATGGTTTACGAGGGTAACAATAGGGTTGGATGCTCCTTGTTTTGCCAAGGAATCAGCAATATCGTTACCCACTATGCCAACATGTCCAAGAATCCAAACAAGAGTTACGGTTTTACCAGAGCTTTGAATGGAGGCCATCAGCACTCTAATAAGGCATACAAAGTGGTCATCAGGATGAAGAAGAGGACAGGATTTAAGTTTTTGAAGAACCACAGTAAATTTTAATGAACACTTATATAAAACCAAAATTTCCAACCACAATTTGCAGAAAAGTGTATGAAAATTTGTGAATTTTTTATTAATTATTTTTACATGAAATTACAAAAAAAGATAGGTGGCAATAACTTCTGTAAAACATTTGAATAATAAAGTATGCTTGTTTTTATTATATTTTTTGATTAAATAAAAAAAAAATTATATTTCAAAAATTTAATATTTATTTCTAATAATACAATTTGTAAGCGTATTTCATCACCTTTTAAAAACAGTTTTTAATTTTCGGATACATTCAAAATATTTAATTTATTTTAGAGCACTTGCCATGTAAGCAGAGGGTCCTGGGTTCGAGTCCCAGAGATGCCAACATATTTTTCTGATTTTTTTGTCTCCAGATTTTCGATTGAGTTTCGCTAATATTGTCTTCATTTAATTAACTCCACTGTAAAATTATATATCTATATACTAAATAAAAAAAAAATAAAATTTGAGTTTTTACTCATAAAGTTAAAAAAATATATATATTCATCCTAAACTTGCAGAAAAGTCAATAGATGTTCCGTATTAAGAATAAAGTGGATAAAAATTTATCCAGACACTATCTGGATAGCATTTAGTTCGGGTTAAACTTGCAATCATTTATAAAGATAGCAGCCAATAATGTGCGTTAAGAAAATTAAGATAATGTTGGTAGTTCTTAGTCGAATGATACAGTTAAAAGTGATCGAATTGGATAAATAACCTTAGCTCAGTTGGTAGAGCATTTGCCATGTAAGCAAAGGGTCCTGGGTTCGAGTCCCAGAGGTGCCAATATTTTTTTCTGATTTTTCTATCTCCAGATTTTTGATTGAGTTTTGCTAATATAGTCTTCATTTGGTTAAATTAATACTTTCAACTGTTTAAATAAAAAAATTCCATCGGCAATATACCAAACACACAAATTTATTTACATTTTAAAATGTGTTTTGACCGATAACAAAAGAAAAAAAAATTGCACAACAATGAAATTAGCCCAATCGAGCACAAAACAATTTTTATGGGCATATAGATTAAAAACTAAACATAATATTATGCATGTTGTTAGTCAGGTATTAACATACTAGTGTAGTAAAACTGTAAAAATACTGATATGGTCGCCTGCCATTTACAGAGGAATTGTAAATATTATTCTTTGGAAAAGGTAATACGGCTGGTCTGAACTTGAAACCTGATCTGGCCTTCTCAATGGCAATCCCACACGCCCAACAGCTTATAATCTCGGAGGCCTAAATAGAATAACTACATCTAGTATATAAAATTCTCGTGTCACGGTGTTTGTTACCATACTCCTCCGAAACGGCTGGACCAATTTTGATGAAATTTTGTGTGCTTATCTGGTAGGTCTGAGAATCGACCAACATCTATTTTTCATACCCCTAAAAGTAAAGGGTGTTCCACTCCGAAGAAAATTATTTTCCCCAAACATTTTGTATGGAACGAATTCTCCTATTTTGAAAGAACTGCAGCAATATTGTAAGGGGTATAATATTGAACTGTGAACCGGGGGAGGGGGGAGGGGGAAAGGAACTCAGGAAGGGGGGTTAGCGGGACGGGGGAAGGGGAGAAGTGTAGTGGGGAGAGGGAACGCGAGAGGGGAAAGGATACGCAGGGAGATACAATTTAGATCAAGGTATGGTATACGCAGGGAGAAACAATTTAGATCAATTCAGCTAATAAGTTGACAACAGTTTTTGATTTTGAGGCGGTACGAAGTTCGCCGGATCAGCTAGTACTATAATATAATTAAAATTTCAGAGATTTATTTAATTTTTTTTTGGTAAATTATATACAGGGTGTCCGGGGGTAAAGTGCATTAACTTCGGGAGGTAATTCTACATGTTATTGTAAGTAAAAAAGTTAAATAACTTTTTTCGAAATTCCAACTTTTAGGGGTAGTTTTGCGGTAAAAACGTAAAATTTGACCGGCGTGCACGGCCAGCGTTATTATTTTCCACTGTTACGATACGGGCCAGTTATCACCATTTATTGTTGCCACGATCGCGCCCGGCAGGCTCCCGGCAAGTAAGATCGTACCTCACACTAAGGATTTTTAGTAGGTAGATCTTTTTGTATGGGAAAAAAAATGTTGTAATTTCGAAAAAAGTTATTAATCTTTTTTACTCCTACCATCATGTATGATCACCTCCCGAAGTTAATGCACTTTACCCCCGGACACCCTGTATAACACTAGCGAGTTCCCGGCATGTGTTGCTATGCCACTTAATAAAGAAATTAATTCTCCCTGCGTGTCTTTTCCCATTCGTCTCATTCCCCTTCCTCTCCCGCGCTCCCACTCCGCCTTCCCGCTCCCCATTCACCTCTCCCGCTTCCCCCATCCCACGAATCCGCCTCCCGAGTTCCCCTCCCGCATTCCATACATTCATTCCCGGTACATTCAGTTTTCAAACAGTTCGCGTGCCACCTGTTGAATTCTTTTTATACAAATTTCATAATGCCAGAGCTCACCTATCATGGATAAAACTCGACTATCATGTAGAGCATTAGTTTCTATGTTCCCGATGGTTATCTCCGTCATTGACTGTTTTATCTCCTGGTTGCAGAACTAACTTGCCAATGGTCATGCCGGTCGGGAGAGCTGCCTTATTGTTAAATATTAAATACTAGCTGGTTCCCGGCATGCGTTGCTATGCCATTTAATAAAGAAATTGTTTCTCCCTGCGTGTCCTTTCCCATTCATTCCGTTACGCTTCCACCTCCCATTCCTCTCCTACGTCTCCTTTCCCTCTCGCGTTCCCGCTCCGCCTCCTCCACCTTCCTTCTCCTCAGTCCACTTCTTCCCTTACCCCGTCCCGCGAACTCCCCTCCCGAGTTCCCCTTCTCCCTTTCCCCCTCCCTCCTCACCCCTGCATTCCATACATTCATTCCCGGTACTTTTAGTTTTCAAACAGCTCGCGCGTCACATATTGCAATTTTTTTATACAAATTTCATAATGCCAGAGCTCACTTATACAAACCTTGTCCTGACAATAACGAACACAAAACAAAAAAAATTATCCAATTTGGTGCAGTCGTTCGGAAGTTATGCGCGTACATACATTTCGGCGATTCATTTTTATTTATATAGATAGATAGTTTTGAAGCACAATTTAGACAGCAATCTTTGTTGTCGTTAGTTTAAATCTGCTTATTTTATATTAAATTTTTACTCTCCTTTAAAAACGATTTGAAATTGTTAATTTTGTAATGTTTTTAAATTCAATTGAATTGAAATACACAAAATTGACACTGTAAATAAATTCGTTTGATGACCACACCAACTTACTATTAAATTTATTTTTGAAGTCGATTTTAGGTTTGAAATTGGTAAATAATGCACATCTCTAAATATTATAAATTAAAGTCCTCCGCGACGTCTGTCTGTCTGTCTGTTCGCGATAAACTTGAAAACTACTGAACGGATTTTCTTGCGGTTTTCACCAATAAATAGAGTGTTTCGTGAGGAAGGTTTAGGTATGTAATCTGTCAAGGATTTGTGTAAATTGGTTGAAACATAATGATAATTGTTAGAAGTGTCGGAAAAAGTCGAGCTGCCTGGTAGCTTTCATCGAAAACGCTGCCTAACCCTTTTGGGATATAACAAAAAAATGCATGGTGGAATATTCCTCTTTTATAGATCTACAAAAAAGTATACGAAGGCATATATCTATCTTTTACGGATAGCTTGCTATACCCATTCTATCTTCTAAAAAAATGGTCACCTACATTGCGGTAATTGAAAAGTTATTTAGACGGATACAGTATTAATCCTTATTAACTTAAATACGTTAGTTGCCCCAAGCATTTCATGCACATTATTATAATCTTTCACACCATCTCTAAGTATTATAAATTAAAGTCCTCCGCGGCATATGTCTGTCTCTTCGCAACAAACTCAAAGACGGCGGTGGTTATAAAGGTTGGATAACTATCCAGTAGATGACGTTGTGTTTATTAGCCACAGCAACGCAAGGCCGGGTCAGCTAGTAATTTAATAGATTCTCCCATCTTAACAGATTGCAATCTTTAGAGCATAGGCGTCGAGTGGGAATGCTATCCTTGTTCTACCGGTATTACAATGGAAGATACCCCGAGGAATTAGCGTCATTGATCCCTTTGGCACCGGTGCATAGTCGATGCCCAACATTTGCACACGGTTGACATTTGTCACATGAGAACAGGTCGCTTCTTCGACTCGTTCTTGTGTTCAACAGCTCGGCTGTGGAATGATTTGCCGGCCTCTGTGTTTCCTCCTTCCTACAACATGGGTCTCTTCAAGACCAATGTTCATTCCTTCCTCTCCTCAAAAAGACCCTCCACACAGCATCCCAGATGTCATAGGCCCTGAGGTATATTTTTTTCCTCAAGGCCTCCTGTGTGGAGTTAACGTACAAAAAAAAAAAAAAATAACTAACTTTATGAATTAACTAACTTACGTATAATGTCATTTATTATTATTTTTTTTACCTAATAACTAACTTACGTATAATGTAATGTCATTTATTATTATTTTTAAACGACTTCAAAAAGGAGGAGGTTCTCAATTCGACTGTATTTTTTTTTTTTTTTTTTTTTTTTTTTATGTTTGTTAGCTCAGAACTTTTGACTGGGTGAACCGATATTGATGATTCTTTTTTTATTTGAAAGCTGGTACTTCCCGTGTGGTCCCATTTTAATTTGGTCTAATGGTATCTATGATAAAACCATATAAGTCTTAAATTTGCATAAAGTATGTGCGTGACAAATGGACGAATAACTCAATATCACGCTAACCGATTTCAATGATTCTTTTTTTATTGGAAAGGATGTACTTCAAGGATAGATTTATGAGAGTTTGGTTAGGTTCTGATTATCGGATCCATGACAAAGTAACGGAACTCTTCATTTCTTAGGAGCAAATTAACGAAACTCGGCCGAATCTCTTAATTTGAGCCTCACGTCGTTATGGTCAAATTATGTCTGTTTCATATGAGCAGCACATTTAGTAGGTCTACCCATATTCAGACAAATTAGTTAGTGTACTTCAGATTCACTAAAAATAAAAAAATAAACAAAAATTTTAACAAAACAAAAAACGACTTCAAAAAATGCACTAAAAAGTAAAAAAATAATTTCGTATTCTTCTACAACTTCATAATCAACTTACTTTTTCTAATCATCAATATGTAGGTAAGATTGTTATTTTTGGAGTCGGTGTCAGGAAAGGTACCCGGCCCGGCGTGTTCAAAAGTACTTGACAGCTCCCCGCGTCGCCGCGGCCCCGCTCTCGCCTCTCGCCTCGTCAAGTCGCTTGTGCGACACAAGCACATTACACCTATAACTATGTATGTTGTTACAAACCTACCTTGACTGACACCGACTCCAAAAATATCAATCGTACCTACATATTGATGAGTAGAAAAAGTAAGTTGATTATGAAGTTGTAGAAGAATACGAAATTATTTTTTTACTTTTTAGTGCATTTTTTGAAGTAGTTTTTTGTTTTGTTAAAATTTTTGTTTATTTAAATGCTAACCACTGTTATGTAGGTACATTATAAACAACACAATTAATGCCTTCCGAATAATTAAAGTTTTTATTTAAAGTATGTATTTCCTTTAGAAAATGGATGCATCCATATAAATGACATATAATATTAAGTCTGTAAAGAATACCAAGAAAAGAAAATGTAACCTAAACCTGTTTTCATAATGCACAAGAAAAAGCACGGCAAAGAGTGATAAATGAATAAATCATTTTAGTGTACGGCATTCACATCGGGGCATTTGTGGTTTCAAACTGGTTTGTTAATTCAGTTGTTGATTCAGGGATAACAAAACCACAACTACAAGGTGATAAAGAAGAACTTTTCATTTAACAACTCAGGCCCCATGCCCATTTTTTCAGAAAGTCAAAATATTTCCGCTTTGCAATAAAATTCAAATAAACGGAATATTTCTAAATGCATCTGAAAACTAAAAACAGTTTTAGAAAGGTGATGAAATACGCTCTCCAATTTTATAATTCGAAATAAAAATATAATTTTTGAAATACAAAAATTTTGAAGCAAACTTAAAAAAGTTTTAAAAATGGCTCACCTTACGTTTTTTCGAACAAAAATTTATGATTAACGAAAAAAAATATAAACGAACACATATTTTATTAGGCAAATGTAATATAAACTATAACGTCAACTCACTTTTTTATTGGTTCATGAAAAAATGATCGGTAAAAAATTCCCAAAGTTTCATAATTTTTTTTTTTAAATTAGGGCGGGAAACTTTGGATTTATAAAGGTGTATATCTTAATTACTTTTACATTTTATTATAGTTGAAAAGCGTGGTGTTTTCTCTTTCTAACGCCATTCAGTTCATATTTCTAACTATTATGGTAAGAGTCACAAAAATTTCTAGGAGACCTATATGTGTTGTTCTGAAAACTGAACAAATTAGCCTGAGGGGATTCTTCTATTAGAGAGCATTTTACTAGTACTAGTTTTTCTTTAATTTTTTTTTGTGCGTTATTTAAATAATAATATCTTTATTTGGAAAACCAACAGCTTTACAGATACATAAAAAAGAGTGCTAAAATAAAACAGTAAGCCTAAAAACATGTTTTCGCTGATAATTTTTTTTTAGTAGCTAGACAAGAAAAACTAAGAAAAGATTAAAAAAGAAAAAAATAGTTTAACCCCTCCGCAACGTAAGCAGATATATGCGTTAAAAATACGACAGCAGTCAAGAACAATAAGCGTGTTTACATCAGCACGTGTGTCTCCATAGAAACCGTTATAACTCCGTTATTGTTTTAGTTACATCCTTAAAATAAAAAGTGAAAGGTCGATAGTGAATCATGCTGCACATCTCTATTCAAGTTGTCCATAGAAATACATAAAAATAACATTCTGTCAGACGCGCAGTCTGACACATAATTTATCCCGCCAAATTTCCTACGGACGCCCGACATTGTTAATTTCTATTAAATATTTTTATATGAAATGATAAAAAAGTGAGGTGACAAAAGTGTTTATTACAAATTTATACAATAGAATAAGTATTGTTGTTTACATAATCTGTGATTTTAGTACCGTTTTCACATAAAAACATCACGTGAGTCATTTTCACATTTTTTTAATGTTTGCATTCAAAATTTTAATATTTACAAATATTAATATTTATTTGTAAAATAATAATTCGAAAGCTTATTTTGTAAGCTGTCTAAAACAGTTTTTACTATTCGGCTACGTTCAGAAATGTTTCATTTATAGAGCTTTAATTGTGAAGCGGTAATAACACAAAGTTTTCGTAAAATGTCATTTCGTTAAAGTGCATATTGGCGATTTTCTGAGAGGTTAAGAGAAGCTAAATACTTAAATATGCGTGATAAGAATATAGAAAAACACAATAAAGTTAATATTTACCAATTTCAAGCTTATAATGGACCACAAAACTACCTTTTAATAAGTCGGTATTGCTTAAATATCAAATGAATTTATTTACAGTGTCAACTTTTTTTACTGGGTATAATGTGGTTCACCAACATATAATTAAGGCGATCCACTAGTTCACTACTGTGCCGTGGACAGTAGTTCTTCGGTGGACGCCATAGGGGTCACTTTGAATAACCGAATTCATCGACTAGCGGCCGTATTGTAAAATATCAATGCGAAAATGCATATTTTATTTTATTTTGGGAAGATTGGGTGTAAATATCAACTTTTTTGTGATTATTATAAAATAAACTGAATTTGCCACATTACACAACAAAACCATATCCGAAAAGGGATTTATAAATAGGAGAGTTTGGACTTGAACGTGTGTTTTTTAGACCTTATACTTTATTTTTTTATAGGCTTATTAAAAGACTTATAAAAAAAATGACCAATATTTTTAAGGGCCAAGGTATGTTCTACACGCAGTATTTAATTGAAGCATCTACAATACTTCTAAGCGATCAAATTTTCAAAACAAAAACATATGATTTTGCATTATTTACTATGACTTCATCTTAAGCATATTTAGTGGAATCACTGGTTTGTAGCGGATTTACAGGATTTATAGCGGATACACAGGATTAAAAAGAAGTTTTTTTATCATTGCATTTGTATGAAATTTTTTTTTATACTTTTGTTATTCGGTCGTACATCTTCCCTGCACACCCCTTCCGGACAATTAAGACGGGTTGCTTCAAAATTTTTTAACAATTCATCAAATATTTGAAGATAATTTTCACATTGGGTAAATTCTTTTCAAGTTCTGTTATTATATCATTATTGGACAGTTGCTCCTTAAAACTGAAATAATAACCGAACTTGAATAGAACTTACGCAGAATGTGAAAATTAACTTAAAATATTTGATGAATTGATAAATTTTTTTTTAAACAACCAGTCCTTAGTTACGTTTCGTGTAAGTAGGTATACCGTATTTTCCCTAAACCGACTGCGTATTGTATATAAGAATAAGAAGGGCCAACTTTCAGGGGATCAACTGTCATGGAACCGAAAAGTTAGTGCATACCAAACATTAAGACCGGCCTGATGTTGATCAGAAATCATCGCAATATGAGAGGTTAAGGACAGAAAAGTGGCATGCCTCCTGCGATTTAAAGCGTCTTTTTCTTTCACATTCATTGTAAAGTTGGTAACTGCACGAGAATGCATCGTAACATGTTCAAGCCAGTCTTAAAGTTTGGCTTTTACTACATATGTATTAAAAAAAAAACTAGTGTGCTTTAGACCACACGACTGAAGTAAAACTTCTTTAGCTCCATCTATATGATAGGAAGAGTGCTCTCTCTTGCTCCTACGGTGTGATACAGACAATAGGCCTGCACTGTGTCTTAGATATACGAAACATAACTGGCTATATTGAAATTAGAGAGAAAGAAAATGTGTGCTCGCACCTCTCTCTCTTGTCCCTACAGTAATACACGAAACGTAACTCTCTCTCTTTCTATGTTCGCTAACTTATATCTCCCTTTCAGCTACCGTTTGCCTCACTTTTCGTAACGCTCTCGTCACGCATTCATCAGCTTACTCCCCAAGTCAAGCATGCATAAAGAAATTTTACTTCAAAAATTTTGTGTGTATATGAACCCCAATATGCTATTGTACAATGCTACAATTTGAAACATGTTTCATCTTGCATCACACAACAATTTTTTTTTAAATCCATTAAGTATCGTACCAATAAGTATCTATTGATTGATTGAGGTAGTTATTAATACCTATCTACTAATAGTAATAAACATGACATCATTCTTACGAAATAAACAAACTCCAGATGTCATCTGAACTGTGATGTGATGTCATTCTGTCTTTAACTACATCTTTATTTTGTTGTTATGTCATTTATTACGAGAACCTGATTATTTCTTTGCAAAAGAATTAATTTTTTGGCAAAAGAATCATTAATTCTGCCAATATCAAATGGGTATTCTAATTTTATAACAAAATGAAGGTAGTTGCTTACACAAAATAGAAGTGTTATATTTTTAAAGGGTCTAGCATGAAAGTACTGGCATTGGTTTGGTCCATATCAATAAACAGGCTTCCCAACCTTCCTCACTCCTATCTCTTTCTCTCCCCACTACCTTATGTCCCATAACACCCCAATGGGGTATTTCCACAAACGGGGGTTTCTGTTGAAAATGTAAAACTAACTAACCATCACGCTGTTTCCGCAGGGGTAGGCAGAGAGGACGGACCGCCAAACAACTCGGTCTTGGCACACGCTCTTTGCCTCACTCACATTCATACATCGTCTCATACATACTCTTCTATTATTCTGACTTTTGACATGGCCCGTCTAAAGTATCTGATTTACTTATCATTTTTCTGATTTTAATCATCCTACTAAAAATGCTTGTTTTATATGTTTTCATTCAATATTATTGATTTTAAAAACGGTCTAAAACTGACAACATCAAAACGGCCCATGGTTTGAAAATCGGAATGTGACATCACAAGCGTCGCTCAGCTGGGCCAGTATAAATTAACACTGTCAGTGAGCGTCCACGCTCATGACGTCAATCGATGGCCCCGCCCCAAATTATCGTTTTGGCGGTAATTCAAAAATGGGACTCACTGTGGAAAATTTATTCGTCAACATAAAAATAAAATGCTGTAATCATCGTAATTTTTTGCTTATTTTTTTTAAGCAATAAAAGAAAACGTGGAAAAGCCCTCATTGGGGATGCCATAGTCCCACAGACTTCAGAAGGTTTTTTATTAGCTCTAGGAGGCCTTGAAGAAAAATCCTACAGGGGTCTTTTTACGAAAAGGAGAGAAGGTTCTGGGAAGTAAAAAGGTAAGAGGGCCGCCTTCCAAAGTACTTGTTTTTTTCCATCAACATTTTTGTTGATAAAGTAAAAAGTTTGAAGTACAATGACAATAATTATTCCGCTTCCAGGCCGTAGGTGCACCGGTGCACCGCACCCGAAATCAACAAAAAAATTAAATATTTTGATATGCGATTTTGACCCTTATGTATAAAGAAACTGTATCAATAACAAGGTCAGAATCGCTTGCATCAATAGTATTCCCGATACCGCTAAAAGTTTCATTCACCTGGCAGTACTAGAGTATTTTAAAATAATTTATCTATGGAGCTTGTCGGTCGCATTTTACCACGAAAAGTGCTGTCAAAGTCAGTCGATGGCCGGTCACAAAAACTTCGATAAACCTATCAATTCATCAAATAAACACAATTTATGTTGTTTCGGTAAATAAAATAAACGATAGTTCAAAATAAATGCAAAAAATATTACTTTGAAAGTATTCTTTCCGAGATTTCATACTACGTATGGGCAAAAGATCCTGGCATTCAATAGGTTAAATGGGAGTTCAATCCTCCATAAATCACGGGCAAAGAAGGAGAGTAAATAATTTAGATGAAGAAATAACAATGGAGCCGGCGTCAACTGGAGCGAGAAATTGATCCATTAATAATTAGGTACGGCTAATGGCTAATATGGCTGACAAATGAAATGTTTCTTGTTCACTGAGGTGAGACCATCACCTCATCTTCCACTATCCACTTGAGATCACATTTTAATACTAAAGGCAAAGTTTTAAACCATACGGCAACTTATAGTTTAGAAAATTGTCCTTTTTACAGCCAGATTTATTATTGACATGTACAGGTTAACCCCTCAAGTTTGTGTGTTCAGTTTTCGGAAGAACTGATATAGGTCTCTGCAAATTATGTCTCCCTTACTATCACGGTTAGAAATAATAATCACAATCGAGATCAGTTGGGACTCTTGTACGGAATTCACATAAATTTTTTATTTTTTTTAATAAATATTTTATTATTGAAGAAGAAGATAACACTAATAAATCTAAATGAAAATAAGAAAGAGAACAAGACACAGAAAAAGGTAATGGTCGCAACTGATATGGAAAAATTAGTCTTTTTTTTTTTACATGAGCTCCACACAGGAGGCTCTGAGGAAAATAATTTCCCTCGGGGCCTATGTCACCTTTGGAGATGCTGTGTGGAGGGTTTTTTTTAAGGAAAGGAAGGAGAGGAGAGTTCTGGGAAGGAAAAGGGTTTGAGGGGTGGGTAGGAATCTGGGGTTCAGTATGTCCTGGTCATCCGCCTCCAAGACCTAGACAAACCTCACCCCATGAAACCGGGCACCCTTGCTAAATCACCAAACGTAGCGAACCACTTGGGGTGACCTATGGCAGAGGTGTTGGTTATCCAATAAAGGTTCCCGGGGCGGCGGTACCCATTCCTGCCTCCCAAATTGATAGTCTAAGATAATATTGTCAATTCTAAAATTTGAAAATATGAGATTAAAAATTATGACGGTTTGATGGAAGGTGGCAATGACTGAATCGGGAAAAGCGCTCATCCCGGTTAGATGAGAGGTTCTGGGTTCTGTTATTGACTGTTATCTTTTTCTATGTCTTGTTCTCTTTCATATTTTCATTTAGATTATTAATGTTTTCTTCTTAAATGATATATTATATTGATGGGAATAACCTTCAAAAGTTATAAAAAGAGAAAGCTATAAAAAATAGAAAGCAATAAAAATTAAATATTTAATTTACTGAAAACATTTTGAAAAGCACTGCTTTTAATTCCGGCCAGTACCAACAGGATGATGAAGTGTAACCCAATAAGGCGCAGACAAACTAGATTATTTTTTGCAGCTGCTCTGATAACAGTGATCTATAAACAAGTTTTTCTCACTTGTTGGGAACCATTCCACTTGGCTTTCTCGCAAGCTCTAGTTAAAATTATATCAGTAAAAAAAATTGTGTGAATAGAATACCCAACACCGTTCCTAATTATACTCTTAGTATCGTCCTGGTGAAAAAATTGTTTCTCAAAACCGAAGCTTTGCTTGAAATGACTTTAACCGTGTTTAGTGACCAGATACGAATAGCCAGATACTTCCCAATCTAGTGTGTAGTCAATTTAAGAGTACCTACTAGACTCACTAGGCATAAAGACCAATTTATCCATAAGGATTAATGTCACCATTCTATGTCTCTTCACCCTTACAATCTAGTGTGTAGTCAATTTAAGAGTACCTCAACTCACTAGGCATAAGATCCTATTTCAATGACACTAATGAAATTATGTAGCAAATTCGCCAATTCCTCGCTTAAGGCTCGATGACACTAAGCGAGTTTACAAGCTACCATCTACTAAGTTTAAAAGCGGGTAAATCGGCGAGTGAGAATGTCATGATGACACACAAAACTGTCCACTCGCTCAGTAGCATAGGAAAGTGAGGTCGCTGCTAGCGCCAGTAACAAGAATAACGACGCCTGCGTGAACTAATTCTGTGATGTTTGACAGTCGAAATCAGCTGTTTATTGGCAGCCATCTTGAAAAACATAAATAAACCAATCACGAGCAAGCGTGTGGCGAGTAAAGTTGACGACCTTTCAACTTTTTCGGACACCATAGCACATCTCTTTTGTATTTGAATATCTTTGCACCCAACCCTTGTCTACTTTAGATTTCTGAAGATTTCACTTCTACCGCGTGTGAATTACATACTCTGTATTTTTAATGTTAACATATTATTTCTGATATTTTCAGTTTATTATTATCTATTATCTATATGTACGCGCATAACTTCCGAACGACTGCACCAAATTGGATAATTCTTTTTTTTTGTGTTCGTTATTGTCAGGACAAGGTTTGTATACAACTACTAGTGAGCTCTGGCATTATGAAATTTGTTTGAGCTGAATGCATGGAATGCGGGAGGGGAACTCGGGCAGGGGGTTCGCGGGAGGAGGGGGGAGGGGAACTTGGGAGAAGGGGGGAAGTGGAGTGGAAAGAGCGATAGTGGAGAAGGCGGAGTGGGAACGCGAGAGGGGAAGGGGATGCGGCAGAGGAAAAAAAAAACCCTCCACACAGCATCCTCAAAGATGACATAGGCCCTGAGGGAAATTATTTTCCTCAGGGCCTCCTGTGAGGAGCTCATGTAAAAAAAAAAAAAAGAGGAACGGGAACGGGATGAACGGGAACGGGATGAACGGGAAAGGATACGCAGGGAGAAACAATTTCTTTATTAAATGGCAAAGCAACGCATGCCGGGAACCAGCTAGTTATTAATATTCTTTTAAATTTTATTCGATTGTAAATATTTTTTTTGCAACATATTGTTTTTACTAGTTTCATTACTAACTCCGGCATGTAAAAAAGTAAATATATAAATAAAAATTGAGTTCAATTATTGGCATACTTTAAACGGGAACGGGATGAACGGGAAAGGATACGCAGGGAGAAACAATTTCTTTATTAAATGGCAAAGCAACGCATGCCGGGAACCAGCTAGTTATTAATATTCTTTTAAATTTTATTCGATTGTAAATATTTTTTTTGCAACATATTGTTTTTACTAGTTTCATTACTAACTCCGGCATGTAAAAAAGTAAATATATAAATAAAAATTGAGTTCAATTATTGGCATACTTTAGCCCTGAATATTGGGCTCCGAGCTGATGGAACTCTGTGCGGAATTGGCGTAAAAAAATACGGTAAATATTTCCCTACAGAGTCCACGCTCAAAACACACTTTAAAAAATTAAAGCAAATTGTACTCTAGGTAGATAATGGTTAGTAATAAGTAATTCAGTAACCGGAGTTGAAAAATATTGGGCTAAAATGCAGATCCTGCCAATGTCTGGGAATTTAATAAAAAGGCACTTTCTAGATGAGAAAAGTGTGGAGAAGTTGAATAAAAAAGAAATTAAGGTGCGCTGTCACTTCGTGAACCGATACTACGCCATTATGTCACTATTATGTTGGTATTCCAGACCTGATACAAACGAAGCTAGATACGATTGTAGCCGACTTCGTGGGATACAGAATAAGGCGCGTAATTATGAAAAACAGAATTAATAATGGTAATTTTTGGAGATCGCTGGCAACGGTTAATATGCACAGTGGAAAATATTTCATTCTAAATTTCGATTACGTAAAATTAAAATTAGCTTTCGTCTTGTAAGATTGTACGCCAGAATCACAAACCATGTTACACAAACCTAGCGTAGCCGGTGAACTACTTGAAAACTGGAATGTTTTTCTTGCCTTGACGCGAGTAGGCGTTATAAAGGGGCACTTTCTTTAGGACGATTACGAGTGCTACCAACTTTAAGATAGTATTTAGTTTACAGATTTATACGTCTTTTAAAATGGCGGGCGGACTGACAGTATCGGTTCGCGAAGTGAAATTTTATTTATACCTACTTTGAACGGCCGTATCTCCCTCAATTTTGCCGAGTGCGCCTTAATTTTTGTTTTATTCAGCTTTTCTACACTTTTCTCATCTAGAAAGTGCCTTTTTATTTAATTTCCAGACATTGGCAGGATCTGCATTCCTCCCAAATATTGCATTTTAAGTTTTTTTTTTAATTTAAAAAATGCGAAATGTCACTTTTCAAGGACCGCCATGTTAATTATGATGAAGAAATACACATTTTTAAAAGAAAAAATCACTTTCTGTCAGTTAGACAATAATAAGCATGAATTGCAATCTTCGGAAATGATAAATCATGCGAATTAATCATTATTTTGTTTGGTTTCATAAACACGAAAAATCGCGCGAGATGTTTGCCGTCGTAATTAACAACATGGCGTTCCTTGAGAAATGACATTTTGCGTTTTTAAAGATAACCAAAATGCAATATTTTTCAATTCCGGTTACTGAATTACTTATTACTAACTGTAATCTACCTAGTACGATTTGTTTTAATTTTTCAAAGTGTGTTTTGAGCGGGGACTCGATAGGGTAATATTTACCAAAAATAATTAAAAAAGTACCATATTGTTAATATGTCATATAAAATAATATACGCAGTGGAACTTAAATAAGAAAGTTAGTAAAGCATTATGCAGAAAGTACACGGCAGAGAGAGAAGTGGTGGGTGGGTAGTCCTCCCACCCACAAAACGACAACCCACACTGTGAGATGTAAAAAGAGAAAGAAATACTCAAACCAGTGCCAAAGTTTACAACACTCCCACTGATAAAATAATTCCACACTCAATTACACTTAAGACTCATAAACTGTGCAAACATGCATTTTATTTAGTGCATACCTCCGCAGTATCAACAATGTTATTTGTTTTTATTGTTTTTACTGTTTTAACTGTTTAACCCCTCAGGCCCTGGGCATATTCTGACAGAAGGTCAACATATTTCCGCTTTGCAATAAAATTCAAATAATGGGAATATTTCTGAATTTATCCGAAAACAAAAAAACTGTTTTTGAAAGGTGATGAAATAAGTTTTCAAATATTATTATTGGAAATAAACAAATAATTTTTTAATGCAAACAAAAAAGTTTTAAAAATGGCCAATCTTACCTTTTAATGAAAACGAAACGAATAAAGAGAAATTAATAGAAAAACACTAAATAACTAACTAACCAGCACGCCGTTTCAGGGGTAGGCAGAGAGGACGGACCGCCAAACAACTCGGTCTTGGCACACACTCTTTGCATTATTTACGTTCATACATCGTCTCATACACACTTTTCTATTATTCTGACTCTTAACATGGCCCAAGAAAAACACACATCTATTTCATTATACAAAAGTACTTATTATAAACTTTACTGTCACCTCACTTTTTTGTCATTTCATAAAAAAAATAATTAATAAAAAATTCACAAAGCTTCATAAATTTTTCTCAAATTTTGGTGGGAAGCTTTGATTTCATAGAGGTGTACATTTTAATTTTTCTGTTTCGCTTCTAAGTTATAAAGAGTGGTGTTTTCTCTTTCTAACATCATTTAGACCCATAGACATATGAATATTACTAGACCTGCCCTAAGTGATAAAAGCGTATTATTTCCCCCTTCCCACACCGGTTCCATTGGAACCGGCTGGGATCGCTTATGGCTTCGCGTGAATCTAAAAAATGTGACATTATCATTCTTATACGAGCCAGCGTCGAGCACTCATCGGTACATTATACGAAATAACACGGCAAAAATAGTGGCTTGTGCTTTAAAACGTGTAAAAATAGAAGTGAAAAAGATAATAAACCCAAATGTTGCATTACATTCCATAGGCAAGCAATATTTTACTTTATTTTAAGCTTATTCAAATCACATAATATGATCAGTTTTAGTAACATATACTATCACTCGAGATTTATTTATCTATATAAGATGCCTGTGATGCCTGTCTCACTAGGGTATACCTGTGTTGAGACAGGCGTAGAGGTACATAAATGAGTATCATACATAAGAATATTTAATTATAACATAAGAATATTTAAGGTAAGATACATGCTGATTTATACAATTCAAACAGAAAGATGATTTAAATTGAGGGTAAATACCATAAAGAGAGCATTATATAGGTGAAGGAAGAGATGAATAAAGTAGTAAGTCCTGTCGAATCTATATAGGGAGTTATATTATACATATAGGATTTTACTATTTTAATTTCTTTAATAAGGGTAAGGACATACGTGAGTTGGTAATTCTGTCTATTTGTAATCTATTTTACAGATGTTAGCAGTAGTGTGACGTCCAATACTTATAATCCATTTCTTTATATCTTGTTTGAATTTGGTCATTGATTCAGTTTGTCTAATCGTGGCTGGAAGTGTATTGTGTAGTTTGCAAGCTATGTATTTAAAGTGTTTTTGTCCAAAGGTGGTTTTAGAAAAGGGAGTTTGGAGAAGTTCTTTATTTTTGGCTCGGGTATTGTGTATCATTTGTGTTGGTTTGTATAGGATTTTGTTGTTTTTATCCATAACGTTGAAAGTATTGAAGATCGTATCGGTGCTGGTAGTGAGAGGAAGTTTAAGAATTATTTTTATTATTAGTTTTTGTGCTTTAATGATGGGGTTGAGGGCATTAGAATAAGTGTTACCCCAAGCTAAAATTCCGTATTCGATGTGAGATTGGCACAGTGAGTAATACACTGTTTTTAAAAGTTGTAGGTTAAGGAAATTGCGCGTTTGTTTGAAAAAGTATATAGATTTGCAGATTTTGTTTGTAGTGTTAAGTATATGTTGCTTCCAATTTAGGTGTGTATCAAAGGTTAATCCTAAATATTTGATAGTGTTTACTTGTTCTAGGCATGGGCAGTTGCAATTCCGGTTCAGAGATGAGTTATTACATTTGTGTATTTTTAATTTTGGGTGTAGGTTTGGTTTTGTGATATTGGTGAGACTAGACAGTAAGTATTTTGTTTTCTGTACGTTAAGAGTTAATGTGTTTGAGTCAAGCCAATATTTAACCTTTTGAATTCCTACCTCCGCTTTAGAATATACGGTAGGTCAATCTTTTGCTTGGAATAGCAGTACAATGTCGTCGGCGAAACTGACAATAGTGGCATCGATATCTAGGTTACACAACTCGATACATGGCGTGTGCTTGTCGATGTTTACCGGGGTAAGTAAATTATGAAACATTTGTAAAAGTGTCTTAACTAAATACCCCAACAAAATATTCTACTCTGAAAACAGGCGAACTTTACTTTGCCGTATTTGGACTTTGCAAATTTGTTCATAATGTGGCGAGCAATTCAGGCTCCCATGTAAAAAAGTCTATTCATTCAAAAGCAGATTTTACTTTTAAGAACTAAATGGTGATATTATAATGTGAGATGCCTTTATACCGTCAAATTGATTTATTGACGAATCACATATCTTCAAAGTCGTCTTTCCCTTTGCGTCCCGCTATAGTTGGTTTCTGCCCCTCACTTTTCTGTTCTCGTCTAGTAATATTCATATGTCTATGTTTAGACCATATTTCTTACCATGACTATAAGAAAGATACCAGGATTTCTATGAGACCTATGTGAGCTGTTTATGTTTAGCCTGAGGGGTTATAAGCGTGTCGTTTCGACGGTTGGTTTTCATTGATGACATTTCATGATTTCAAGGCAACTACTGTGACGTTTGCGCACTGGGCACACCCGTTCGCATCCCAACTGTTGTGATATCCGCATACAGAGGGTTATATGAAAATTTCCCCTTGCCTAATGTGTAGTGGCGGCTGGTAACTTTTAAGTAGAGTGCTAAAATTCAGTTTGCGTACAAAGTTTTTAAATAAATTTCAGTTTGGCACTGCGGCTGTAACAATTTCAGTTGGTTATGGTTACCGATTTTTACAATCAAATAACTTTCTGAATCTTTTGGTATAATAAATAACACACTTTGCTTTATTTAAATACTAGCGAGTACCCGGCATGCGTTGCAATGCCACTCAAAGAAAGAAAGTGTTTTAATTCTGTTTATTAAAAAGTGCTTTTGGGTACACAATATTTTTGGTTTTGCCAACTGGTGCGTACACAAATAAATCGGAAGGTTTTCCGATGCAACTGCCATGTGAGAAGCATTGATTTTCCAAATCCCCTCCCCCTGCCGCTAAACTATATGAAATACACACATTTTTATACAAATTTCATAAAGTTACATCTCACTATTATGTACAGAAAACAAAGAAACATTCATTTTCATCTACGGTTCCATGCCAACTCAGAATAAAGTCAACTCAACACCTTTTTAAAAAGTAGTCCCCCCCCCCTTGTCGGACCAATTTTTTACCTACTCCACTTAATAATACAACTCGTATTTACAATTTTTCAAACCGGGGAATAAGGCTTGATACAGCTACTCTCATTTCTCTTTATAACCGCAACCGCTGAAAATCCAGCTTCGCACAGATATGAAGCAGCAAAGGGAATGAGGACAATTGCATTTAGAATCGAATACTGATTTTTGACTGATATCCAAAACTCCGTCAAATCCAAACAAGCATATTTTGTTTTAGGCTGCTGTCACTCGAGAGGTCAATTAGATTTTCTTCTTCCTAAAAGATATCCATTTTTAGAAAATGTGAGTAGGTACAGCTGTAAGAACAAGAATCACTCACTGGCCTAAGCTGGGAGCGTTAACGAGAAACTTCGACGATGCGACTTCCCCGAACACTGGAATATTCCGTACCATTCCGTACTGACTCGATGGTCTCGATGCGACACGCGGCCGCTGCACCACTACCGTATCCCCACTCCTGTGCCTCCCACCCAATCTGTTCCCAGAGCGCGGACCGGCCACGCGGGTGATTTTCCATTCCATAATTCCATAAAATGTTTGTATTCATTCATGTCAATTTTGATTTTTAGTAGAGACATCAGGGGCCCCTCGCGGCACCCGCTTTGGGAACCTCTGACATACATCTATGTTGTATGTGTAAATACATCTATATCGATTTAGCCTGCGAGAGAACGAGACAGTATAATCGGTCTCCTATTTGTGCCGTGCTTCATAGCCTATTGGTCTCCTCTTTGTGCAGTGCTTCTTAATCTCCTCACTCTTGTCTACTTAAGTTTTATGAAGGTTTTTACTTCTACCGCTTATGAATTGCACAATTTGTTTATTAAATTTTTTTTACATTATCTCTAAACAGGAGGTACTGAGGAAAAAAAAAATCCTCAGGGCCATCTTTGGGGATGCCGTGTGGAGGGAAAGGAGAGGAAAAAGGTATGAGAGATGGGTAGGAATTTGGCAGTTAACATCTTAAGGAATGACGGGTGAAATGCAGATCGGGGCACAGTTTAGAAATATAATAAAAAGGCACTTTCTAGTTGAGAAAAGTGTGGAGAAGATGAATAAAAAATAAATTAAGGCGCGCTCGGCAAAATTGAGGGAGATACAACCGTTCAAAGTATTTAAAAATTCACTTGGCGAACTGATATTGACAGTTCGTTGTTCGTTCGCCATTTTTTCACCGCTTAGGTATGTTGGATCCCAGACCTAATACAGAATTAATAGTACGCCAGAATCACAAACCATGTTACACAAACCTAGCGTAGCCGCTAAACCACTTGAAAACTGGGATGTTTTTCTTGCCTTGACGTGAGCAGGCGTTATAAAGGGGCACTTTTTTGTATCACAAACCATGTTTAGCGTATTAGGTTATAAAAAAAATGGCGGGCGGACGCGGGCGAACTGTCAATATCAGTTTGTAAAGTGAAATTTTAAATACTTTGAACGGTTGTATCTCCCTCAATTTTGCCGAGCGCGCCTTAATTTTTGTTTTATTCAGCTTTTCCACACTTTTCTCATCTAGAAAGTGCCTTTTTATTAAATTTCCAAACTGTGCCCGGATCTGCATTCCTCCCAGAATGACAAATGTATTTCCACCCCCCTCACTGGACTGCAGTGCAAGTAGATAAACTGACAGAGTATGCAGTAACTGATTACGAGTATTATTATTATTACTAAAAGTATGCAGTAATAATCATAAATCGAAATGAAATCATAAAATCACACCATTGTAATTTGAACAATCGAAAATTACAACATCGATTTTGTTTACTTCTGCTAGCATGTTAATTATATTCATTCGGTTTGGCCACAAATATATCATTCACTTTTTGCCAAAAATTCTAATAAGTATATTAGGATGATTATTATGTTGACAATTATAGATAAGAAGAGATATTATGGGAGGAATGCAGATCCGGGCACCACTTTTTTTTGGCAGAAAACCATGTTTTCACCGCGTTTTAAGTTGAGAACTTTAACCTGGAAGGTGAAAAAAAGTGCGGAAAGCAATAAAAAAAAAATTGAATAAGTAATTAATTTTCAATTACGTTAAGAAAAATTTCACTTCGCCAACCAATACTGTTAGTCCACCTGCCATTTTGTCACTAACCTAAAAGAAAATCAGTGTTGCCAACTCTCAAAAATATTTATCCCTAAACTAAACTCAAAAACCCCTAGAAACCGACAAATTACTTGAAAAATTTAAAAATAATAATTTTAAAATTTTTAATTACTAGCGGCTACGCTAGGTTTGTGTAACATGGTTTGTGATTCAAAAGAAAGTGCCCCTTTATAACGCCTACTCGCGTCAAGGCAAGAAAAACATCCCAGTTTTCAAGTAGTTTAGCGGCTACGCTAGGTTTGTGTAACATGGTTTGTGATAGAAAAGAAAGTGCCCCCTTCGTAGCGCCTACTCGCGTCACGGCAAAAAAACATCCCAGTTTTCAAGTAGTTTAGCGGCCACGCTAGGTTTGTGTAACATGGTTTGTGATAGAAAAGAAAGTGCCCCCTTCGTAGCGCCTACTCGCGTCACGGCAAAAAAACATCCCAGTTTTCAAGTAGTTTAGCGGCTACGCTAGGTTTGTGTAACATGGTTTGTGATAGAAAAGAAAGTGCCCCCTTCGTAGCGCCTACTCGCGTCACGGCAAAAAAACATCCCAATTTTCAAGTAGTTTAGCGGCTACGCTAGGTTTGTGTAACATGGTTTGTGATAGAAAAGAAAGTGCCCCCTTCGTAGCGCCTACTCGCGTCACGGCAAAAAAACATCCCAGTTTTCAAGTAGTTTAGCGGCTACGCTAGGTTTGTGTAACATGGTTTGTGATAGAAAAGAAAGTGCCCCCTTCGTATGTATACTAAAGCGCCGTTTACACGCACACTTCAGAACGATCGAATCCCGCGCCACTTCAGGCACTGGTTTGTCTAGCAGGATTGTGTATAATACCTATTATCTTTACTTTAAAAAACAATCTACGTTTTTAAATGGTTTGTCTAACGGGATTGTGTATGTTATCTTTATTTTAAAAAACATCCCAGGATTTGAATGGTTTGTCTCCATTCTAGTACCTACGCGCCTTATTGTTTATTCCCTACAATCGTATCTAGGCTCTTGTATCTGGTATCCCTACCAACAAATTAGTATCAAATGGCGGACACAGGCGGACAATATCTGTTCATGAAGTGTCATTTCATACATTCTTTAAACGGCTGTATCTCCCTCAATTTTGCCGAGCGCGCCTTAATTTCTTTTTTATTCAACTTTTCCACACTTTTCTCATCTAGAAAGTGCATTTTTATTAAATTTACAAGTGGTGCCCGGATCTGCATTTCACCCGATATTATTAATAATCATCATAAAATCCAATTGTAAATTATAATATAAGGTTCAAATTAACCTACCATATTCGTTGTTGTCCAGGGCAGCAAAATTCTGTTCCAGATTTTGAAGATGATCATTGGTGTCATAATCTTGCCAATTGCATTCAGTTCTCCACTTCAAAATATCAATATCTCCAATTCCAGAGTTAGTAGAATACAGCCTGAAATATTCGCAACAAGATAAGAAGTCAAAAGCAACGCAGATGTCGACAGTAAGGTTGTGACGTTATACACAATACAAAACACAACAATAAAACAATTAAGCCATCGCGTATTTACCATGTTTGATCATTCTCCATGTCCAGAGCCTGGACATCGATGATGTCCAGCTCTTTACTTGAATTATATTCTAATGAATTAATCATTGTACTATTTCTGTTTTTGACATTTGGCAAAAAAAAACTGTTATTTTTTTACAAGTTCATATTGAAACTTTCGAACGATTTTTATCGACTACACCAGTGAATTCCAAATAAAAGTTTTAATTACACGGCGACATATAAACAAAGGCATATTATTAAAAAATAAATTGAGAGATATAATAATTAGTATAAAATCAGTCAAGGAATCACAGTTATCAACGGTTCTCTGTGGTTCTCTTTCCTTTGCTATTTTGCCTTTCTTTGAACGGCGAAAATCCATAGAAATCACTAGGAATAGATACAGCGCCATGAAATAATTAGCAAAACTGTCATATCGTCATATCATATGAGGCCAATGAGCCAAGTATTTTTTTGCATTCATTTCTATTTTTGATACTGACAATTCGTAGTGGAATCCATTATAATAATGTGTTAATAAATATAAAACTTATTTCCATATAATTTATATGTGATTTTCCCAAATAATTACAAGTTTTAAAATATTATTATTTTTTTAAAATTGTAAGTAAGGTAAAATACCCAACATTGTGCAATATTATTAAGAAAAAAATGTTTTGTATTATAAAATAATGTTTAAATGACCAAGATCGCGCTAAGGTCACACAAGATCGCGCTGGTAGAAGCCAAAAAAATATACTTTTAAATCATTAAGGTTTAGCTTTTTCATTAAAAAACATTCATCGTTGAAAATCTGAGTTTTTTAGTTAAATATGGCAAAAACGAATATAATTAGTTTTTTTTACGCCAGGTAGAAAGGGTTACGTCAAGTAAAGCCACAAAAATTATCGAAATATTTAAATAGACTAATAGGGAATATTTGCATCACAAAAATAAAAACACATCTATCACTTCATCATCTATTATTTTCATTTGTAATAACTATTGTCTTTCTGTTTACAAATATAAATGTATAAGTAAAGAGGTATTGCAACACGACATAACACCCCAAAAACAACGAAAATACTTTTGGCCATGAAAATCTTAAAACGTATATGGATGAAGGTAATCAAAATTTATTACGTGATTGAAATTTAATTTAAACATCGGCAAATTCGCACCCAAGAGATTTTTGTGGGACTTGGGTATAAAATGGTCCAAAATTTTTCCTTCACTGTTTTTTTTCTAGTGTTTTTGTCCTGAACATCAAACACTATGTTTTTTTTTTCAATGTATCATCTTTTCACAAAGGTGAATTTATTCTATTTCTCTTGCTTTAAATTTAATTAATTAAATGACAAAAATAACAAATTGAGCGGAAAATTAAAATTTATTGATTTTTATTTTTTATTTACGTAGGTACCCTGCTGACTAGTTTCAGTCTACTTATGGTATAAAATATCTATAATAGTAGGTATTCTCTTTGGTATTAGTTCATTTATGACAAATTATGACTCTTTCTGTGGATTTCATTGGCGGTCTGACGTTTTGTGTATTTGTTCGCGTCGTTTGTGATTAGTTTTTGTCGGGGGCCGCCGAATTCGGCTGAAAAGCAGAAATGCCTCCGACCGTACAGACTGGAACTGGAGCTGGAACAAACAATGAACGCGACAAGGCCCAACCCAGAGAAGGAGAACGGAGGTAATGTTAACAACCAAACATTCAAAGAACCTTATTTAACCTAATACATTACAAATATCACAATCATGTTGTAATTCACGATTACCCCGCTACATTTCAGATCAGAACTGGTTTGCCGCGTGAAATACTGCAATACGCTACCTGACATACCATTTGACTTGAAATTTATAACGTACCCCTTCGAGAATACGCGCTTCATCCAGTACAACCCGACTTCCCTGGAGAGAAACTACAAGTATGAAGTATTGACAGAACACGACCTGGGGGTCAACATAGACTTGATAAACCGTGATATCTACGCAACTGACGGCTTCGTTCACCTGGATCCTGCTGATGAGAAACTTCTAGAAGAAGATGTCCATACTCCACAAGATTCTAAAAGATCCAAACATCATGCCAAGAGTGTATCCTGGTTGCGAAGATCTGAATATATCTCCACTGAACAGACTCGGTTCCAGCCTCAGAGCATGGAGAAGGTACACTTTACATTTATATTCCGATCTATTAGAATGAGGGGAAAATGTTTGGTATAGTACGCGTCCAACTTAAACACCGACCCGAAATTGATACGATTCATTCTCGCGCAGGTAGAGTCAAACACTAAGGATGTGTTGTTTCAAAAAATACGGATTCATCAAATATTTTAAGCTAATTTTCACGTTCTGTGTAAGTTCTGTGATTATTTTAGTTTTATAAAGCAACAAGCTTATAATTATGTAATAACAGAACTTGAATAGAACTTACATAGAACGTGAAAATTGGCTTCAAATATTTGATGAATTTGTCAAATTTTTGAAACAACCCATCTTAAGGGTTTTAAGATTTTCACGGCCAAAAGCATTTTCGTTATTTGTTTTTGGGGTGTTGTGCCGTGTTGCGCTACCTCCTTCTTTAGCCAACGTTTCGGACATCGTTGCAGTGTCCATCATCAGGGCAGATCCGGCAGATCCGGTAGATGTGTGATCTGCCGGATCTGCCCTGATGATGGACACTGCAACGATGTCCGAAACGTTGGCTAAAGAAGGAGGTAGCGCAACACGGCACAACACCCCAAAAACAAATAACGAAAAAAAAACCCATCCTAAGATTATCGCAGAGCAAATAAAATAAATACTAGCAGTTAAAAATCCGCTCCGGCGGCTTTTGGTTCGGCTTCGCCCGGTTTGAGAGTTGGTGACCATTTTATAAATCCGATGGGAACTGGTTCCAAAAATAGCCAGTTTCTCGGATCCACTGTGATCCAGTGACAGTGACAAAGTAACCGCAACAGACAATGATGTCAAATGTAATATATAGCCTTGTGATACTACTATTAAGTATTACCGGTAATCTTTCCATATCCGGAGAGATACTCAAATTTACAAATTCGTAGTACTTACATATACCTGCCAGGGATACGTCCTCTTGCGATCTGCCAACATAAGTGGCGCCATCCTTTGACGAAGAATTATAACGATAGTTTTGTTTGATGTTTATGTGGGGCGGCGCATATGGCGTGGCTTCAGACATGCACTCGAAGCCTGGTTCTCAAATTTCAACCGCGCAGATGCAAGGCTATTAATGTGTTTGATGATTTTTTTTTTTAAAAATCCATTTATGAAGGAAAATATTATAAATGGTAAGGTCCAAGATTTTAACACCTTGCTCAGACTTCTTTTTCAGTATAATAATGCAAGCTGTAAATCGTTTTCGTAGTTTGACTGCGCGAAACCTTTCCTTTTTTGTGGTATAAAATTTCATGCATGTATGAACGATATCGACGCAGGACCGGGCGGCATTTTTATTTGTGCCGAATACTATATTCTACATTACGGGTGTGACTGAGATGACAAGATACACTTGTCATCTCAGTGATCACTAAGATGACGAGCGATCAAAAATCAAACATATCGACCGGTTTCGCTTCGACCAAGCGTCCTCAGGATATAATAATAACTAAATGTCTAACTCATTTATTATTATATCCTAAGGAAGCTTGGTCGAAGCGAAACCGGTCGATATATAAAATAATAAATTCGTGGTTAAATACAAAGTGTTTGTTTTATTTTTTATAATATAATGTCTAACCACAAAGTAATGTTAAAGTTCTTATGAAAAAAACATATTCAATTGCCTTACTACTTACTACCTTTGAGATTTCTACCACGTTTCTATATACCATATATAACGTAATTGTGTTCATGATTATTATTAAAACTTAATAAACGTTTTTTTTTTTCATTCAGGTTGAAGCCAAGGTCGGTTACAACGTCAAGAAGAGTCTTGCCGAGGAGACACTGTACATGGATCGTGACAGTCAGATCAAGGCCATAGAGAAGACATTCGAGGACGCCAAGATACCCATAGACAAGCATTACAGCAAGCCCGGAGTGGTGCCAGTCGAGATCATGCCGGTGTACCCCGACTTTGATACTTGGCGGTACCCGTGTGCTCAGGTCATCTTCGACTCGGATCCTGCTCCGCAAGAGAAGCCTCTCGCCGCTCAGATTGAACAGATGTCGCAGGCTATGATCAGGTATATTATATTTATTCTATGTTTTCTTTTTTTAAATGTTTAACCTTTTGTTCGCATATTCCTCGGACCTCGATGAATATGTTCGCATATTCCTCAGCCCCCAGACCTCCACTGTATCATTTCACTCAAAATATTTCCGCTTTACAACAAAATCCAAATAAATGAAATATTTCTGAACGTGTCTGTTATTGAAAGGATGATAAAACACGCTTTCAAATTTTATAAATCAAAATAAACATACAATTTTTTAAATATAAAAATTTTGCAAGCAAACATAAAAAAGTTTCAAAAATGGCTCACCTTAGGTTTTTTCTAACTAAAATAGACCACTTGCATGGATTTCATAACGACTGGAAAAAATCCTGTGGATAGATTTTTTTTTTACTAAGATTACGAAAATGTTAGTAAAAATTTTTAGAAATGTACGGTTTTTTTTTTAAATAAATAAATCCATTATTTGGGCTCGTAACGTCACTACATGAAAATGTCCCGTCTCCGATAATGTTCTATTAATTTTGTAAAATTCCACACCGATTTATTTTTTTATATGACAACACTTTGATTTTAGGCTAAGTGTTGAATTTGACATTTAACTCGTTGAATGCCGCGAGTAAATGGGGTTGGTTGTAACCAATTAGCGTTCGCAAAAAGCGGCAGCCATGACACCCAATGTCCGGCGATTCTGACAGCGTCCTTGAGAAATTTCGTACATAGAAAGGTCAAAGTTGAAGACCAAAGAATTTTTCCCGCGCATGCGCAAGAACTGCGCACGTTCCCGCGCTCCGGTAAATCATTAATATACATTATATGGAGTCACCAATCTAATTGCGGTTTTCTCTATGGTAAAGAGCGATAATAGAGCAAGCGATTCTGACCGTGTTCTTCATACACTTTCTTTATACATAAGGGTCAAAATCGCGTGTAAAGTCTCATGATACGCCGGCGCACGAGCGGCAAATGAGTGGTTAACATTCACTAGATTTATTGTCTGTTCTCTGCGAACTTATCATTTGGTTTGACTTTTTGACAGATGTTATGAAGAGAACCCCGTACATTTTAGATGTCGGTACGTGTTTTACAGGTATAATGGTTTTGGTGCTGATTTAAAAAAAATCAAATTTTATAATATTCTTATTATTATTATAATTTACAAGTAGAGTCTGTTACAGCCAGCAAATAATAGAATTGTTTGTTCCGCAGAGGTGTGATGGACGGAAGCGGAGAGCAGTTTGTGGCGTACTTCCTGCCGACAGACGAAACATTGGCGCAGCGTAAGAAGGATGTGGCGGACGGCATCCCGTACGCGGACGACGAGCAGTACGAGTACAAGATGGCGCGCGAGTACAACTGGAACGTAAAGAGCAAGGCGTCCAAGGGATACGAGGAGAACTACTTCTTTGTAAGACGATGTTTCAACTAACTTTATCTAAATGTACATCATTTACTCACTTTAAAATTCACCAAAAATTCCTATGGTAGATTAACTATAAACTCGGTTTATCTATAGAAATAATAAATGAAAGAATCCCACATGTCCCGACAATATTTCGTCAGATGATCAAAATATTTCCACTTTATGATAAAATCCTAATAAATGTAATATTTCTAAACGTATCCGAAAACTGAAAACTGTTTTTGAAAGGTGATAAAATATACTTTTAAATTTTATATTTCGAAATATATATGTACATATAATTTTTTTTAATATAAACATAAAACAGTTTTAAGAATGACTCACCTTACATTTTTTCTAACTAAAATTACTGATAACGAAAAAAAAAAAAAAATTTTACTAGGCAAATGTATTATAAACATTACCATCAATTCACTTTATCATTTCATGTAAAATTAACTAATTAAAAAATTCCCAAAATTTCATAAATTTTTTGAAGTAAAACTTCTTTACGCACGCTTGACTTGGGGAGTAAGCTGGTGAATGCGTAGAGCGTTACGAAAAGTGAGCGGTAGTTGAGAGGGAGATATAAGTTAGTGAAGGTAGAAAGAGAGAGAGTTATGTTTCGTATGTTACTGTAGGGGCAAGAGAGAGAGGTGCGAGCACACATTTTCTTTCTCTCTTTCTCTCATAGCCAGTTACGTTTCATATATCTTAAGACACAGTTCAGGCCTATTGTCTGTATCACACTGTAGGAGCAAGAGAGAGCAGTGCGCGCGCACATTTTCTTTCTCTCTTCCTATCATATAGATGGAGCTAAAGAAGTTTTCATAAAGGTGTACATTTGAATTATTTTGCGGTTAACTTTTTTAGATTTGAATATATAGCTTGGTGTTTTTTCATTCTAATACTGTTTAGATCATATTTCTAACCATGATAGTAAGGGAGAAAACAATTTATTTATTTATTCTATGATGCCTGTATGAGTTGTTTCAAAAACTGAAAAAATTAATCTGAAAAATAATCTAATTGTATCTTCTGTTCTCAAAAAGGCGTCTCTATGTTGAGCTTATTTCAGATCATTGAGTTACTTATTCAATCCCACTTTTTTAACATTTTAATTAATTTATTGCTTTTTCAATCTCCTTCCAGATTATTCGCAACGGTGCTGCGTACTACAACGAGCTGGAGACGCGAGTGCGACTGTCGAAGCGCCGGCAGCGGGCCGGGGGCGTGGGAGTGGGTGGAGGGGCCGGGGGACCGGGTGGCACTCGCCTCGTGGTGCGCCACCGCTCGCTGGCGCTCAACGAGCACCGCATGCAGCGCCTGAGGGAGAAGCAATTGGAGCCGGCCCAAGAGGTAACAGAGCAACAAACAATCTTCTAACTAAATAACAATCAAGCAGGATGGACAGCCACACAACTCTGTCTTGACACACACACACCTTTCTTCTTTCACGTTCATGCGTCTTTTCATACATACTCTTCTGGGTAAATATACAGATGCATGGGACACGGTTCATAGTAGAGAAAGGTGAGTTCTGCATTTTGCCGGAGGCCTTCGAGGCGTGCCTCCTTATAAAAGTACTTGAGTTCTAGGAGTAGGTCCTGTGTCCGAGTTCTTGGGTGCGGACTGGGTACTGGGTGCTATTGCGGCTACCGGGGTTTGGCCTGAGCCGGAACCTGCACAAGAACTCGAACCCGGACAAGACCTCGTACAAATTGCGAGTGGCTCGGACCGCGGACGCATTCGGATTCAGTTTATTTCAAAATAACTTTGTATAAGTTAGATAACAATGAGCAATTTTTTCAGTTATAAGAAATGGAAAATAATACATTTTGACAGCTTTTTTCAAAAACCGAAACATTAAGATTGGAAAGGATTGGACCGATAATTGAATAGAAGGATGCTCATTTTCCAGAAAACTTAAATAAGTGAAAATAAATACTAGTTTTGTAGTAAAAAAATCCTATGAAAACAATTGTCTTTTAATTTTTTACATTTCGCAACGACGCATTTTGGAACTATTTCTTGCGGTAAGTCTCTTACCTTATCAAACTGATTTTATAAGCTGTAAAAAGGCTGGAAATTCGCGCGGGCGCGATTAAACCTGTCAAAAAACTTCCAAAAAAATAAGTTCTGTAACTTGCGTTAACTATAAATTACGTTAAGTGACTTTTGGTGTCGTTTACATTGGTAAGTTGGCCATAAATCGCTTACAAGAGCGATTTACGGGAAAAAACTTACGAGTCTAAACCCAGCCCTACAATATGGGTATTTTCACAAACATGCTCGTAATGCCCTCTGTGTTTCGCAGAGCTAACCATTATCTAAAAACAAGGGATCGGAAAAAATTTCTTATGTATGATTTCTATCTTCAAGGGACTGAAAAACTTGCAGGTGTACCTTATAAGTGTGTTTCATTCTACATACATAGTTTTGAAACTCGTCAATTGAATGGGAATGCAGAAATCTGCTAAGTACCTCCATACATGACGCTACTTACAAGCTACTTGATCCTCGTGCTCGTATCATACGCGCCGATCGTAAGTGCCCCCCGTACGATTTTGCTGGTGCTCGTACACGGCGCTATTGTCGGTTTCCAATCAGTATCACAATACTGACGATGCTAATCGCTCGCGACACGTTACATCATTTGTGTCTGATACTGATACTTTTTGAAGTGGAAAAAAATGCATGTTTATATAACTATACTTTACCAGAATACGTAAGAAAGGATTTAGTGAAGAAGGCATGGATTGATGTTGGAAAAAAAAGTCATATGACATCGCTTGACATCGTGTTCACTCCACTGTTGCACGTGAAAAATGATCAAGTTCAGTATATTTTGGATAGTGCCGTGTACGGAGACTAGCATTAAAAAGTGGTATATCAGCAGGGTACTTGTGGTTTCGTCACAATTACGTAGATTGTAAGTATCTCCATGAACGGAGGGCTCTTGTTTTTCATCCCTCGGTTAAGTCTTTATTTTTCCTTGAATGATGTTCAGTACAACCTTACCAAGAACTGCAGAAACTTGTTTCTAATTACAGGAGGAAGAAGACGAAATGGAAGCAGATGACGAAGAAGAACAGATTGACACCACTGAAAAAGAAAGGTAGGATTTATTCAGCTAAATTCATATTATAGTTTTTTTTTTTACATTAATTTGGAGGCCCTAAGAAAATCAGTCATCCTTGGGGATGCCGGGTGGAGGATCTTTTTAGAAAGAAAGAAAAAGGTATGAGTGGTGGGTATAAATCAAGAGGTCAGTGAGTCCAGGAGTGACGGAAGTATGAATTCATCCCTCCCACTGTGCTGCAGTGCGGTGGGTCGAGATAGTCCGGCTGGAGAGGTTAGGACTCCCTCAACCAGTCTCCCGATCCGGCCCACCACGCAATCGGTGGGCAGATGCCGCCAACATTTTCATGGGGTGTTGCTTGTGTGGAGCTCATGTAAAAAAAAGAACACCTAGTCAAACTTCATCTCATGAACCGGGCAGCCCTGCTAACATAGCAAACCACTTGGGGTGGCCTATGGCAGGAGTGTCATTTTTTATCCAGTAAATGGTTTTCGGGGCGGCGATACCTGTACCCACCTTCCAAATTGATTCGAAATGTCACAATATTATTTATTTAAATATTCAATTGTCCAAAAACGTCTGTAACTTTTATTGTTACTGTCTATATTTAAGATGTTTCAAATAAAATGACAAGCATGTTTGCTTCAGTTGATGCAAAACTAACTATTAATTATTTATTTTTAGGAGTAAATCTCGTTCTCCCGCTGGTTCCAAAGACGGATCACCCCGCCGTAGCAAGTCTCCAGCCGGATCTAAAGCTGGATCTGATGCCGGATCCAGACGCAGTTCTCGGTCCAGATCTGGATCTCGGGAGCACTCCAGATCTAAATCCAAATCCAAGTCCAAATCTAAGTCTAGGTCTAGATCCCGGTCCCGCCGCCCCACCAGATCCAGGTCTGGTTCAAGGAGAAGCTCGGCTGCCTCAAGAGACGGATCCGGATCTAGAAAAGGATCTGCTTCTCCGCGCTCTAGAAGTGGATCCAGAGCTTCTTCCAGATCCAAATCCGGATCTAGATCAAGGTCTCCGTCTGGGTCTAGGTCGCGATCTGGATCCAGGTCTAGGTCCGGGTCACCTGCCTCTAAAGCAGGGTCCAACGCAAGCAGGAGGTCGAGATCCAGGTCCAGGAGTGGGTCAGAGAAGTCGAGGAGCAGGTCGAGATCGGGGAGTGGATCCAATAAGGTTGGTTTGCTATTACATATTACCTTTTTTTTATGTGAAACAACAAGAGTTTACCGCACAAGAGCCGTAATTGGTCCCCTCTGGACCAGTGGTCTCACTGTCTTATGGCATCCCCAATTGGGGTATGTTGTGAGGCTGAAGGTAGTGAGGAAGGGAAGGAGATGCTAAAGAGGATGGTGGGGAAGTAGCTGGCTCTTCAGATTTGGTCACCAAACACGGCTAAAGCCATTTCAAGCAACGTTTCAAGGGTGATTCTGTAAGTATCTTCCACTCTGGAACGTGCCGCTGATACATTTTATATTTAATTGTGATTTAACACAAATTAATCAAAATAAAATTTATTTGTGCACGCAGGGTTCGAACCTGCAACCTTCGGATTGCGAGACGAGAGTCTTAACCCTTGACCACGGAGGTCGTTCAGTCGGCTAAGATTTTAATTATAAGGGTCGTTGGAAATTAATAGAAAAGGAATTTGTTGTCATTGTCATTGGAAATTAATAGAAAATGAATTTATTGTCATTGTCATTGGAAATCAATAGAAAATTAATTTATTGTCATTGTCATTGGAAATCAATAGAAAATTAAATTATTGTCATTGTAAATTAATTGAAAATGAATTTATTGTCATTGTCATTGGAAATCAATAGAAAATGAATTTGTTATGTTAGCAGTGCTACATTTTGTTGGCTTTTTGTAGGATTTGATTTTCAATTGAATCTTGATTGCACAATACTTTTACAAGAATTTGTTTTCGTACAAAGTGGCTGTTTTTTAATTTTGTTATGACAACAATTTATTTATGCAAGTCAGTTCAGACGGTATTTTAGAGATTTTGGTAATTACAATCAAAATGGCATAGATCACATTTGTATCATTTTATCACTTCAGTGTATGTACTAGCCTGTTCCAAAAAGTAAAAGTTTGTCTTTTTGTAAATGTTTTCAACAGCCAACAAAAATATACACATATTTTTTTATTTTTCATTTAAATAAATTTTAGGGGTCGCTACCTTTTTTTTTTTTTTTTTTTTTTTAACTTTATTTATTTCCATTTCTTTGTACATAGATATAATGTATAATAGCAAATAGTATAAAATAACATAAAATATAATAACAAATAATATGAATAAGAAATGAAAACCCACTAAGGCACTGCCTGAGTGTGGGTAATATTAATACAAAATACTATATTTCTAAGTACCCAAAGTATAAAAAAAACTTAAAAAACATATAAAATATAAAGTTAGTATAAAAATTTAGTATTACATACGTAGAATAAATGAAAAAGGTTTTGTTTCAGCTATTATAAAAATAAAATAAAAATATGGAGAAAAACATACTAATTTCAATTTTTTTTTTTTAAGTTATTATAGAAAAATAAAATAAACAGAAAACATATTGTACTACAGTTTAGAAAGTTACAGAAAGTGAGTTGTAGAATGATGGATAAATTTATAGATTTGATACCTTTGATCAGAGTTTAGGGCGATGATTGCAACCAGGGCCATATCATCCATAAGGCAGCGTAGGCAACTGCCCTGCGTCGGCTAGGGGCCCTAACTCCGAGAAATTAATTCTTCAGACACTGGGTAATAGTTCAGAGATCTCAAGGAAAATCTAGACATCATCCAAATCTGAATGAACGCTTACTACTACATGCAGGACTGTATTATCCTTAAGGCAGTGTAGGCAACTGTCTAGGGGCCTCGCATCGGCTAAAGGGTAAAGGGTCCCCGAGACGTGCCTTGCCTACATCTTTAATCCGGTCCCGATTGCAACGCTTCAGGCTAAGCCACAGACAGGTTATACGCACCCCTCTCCCGACCCCCGCACTATTGTGTTGTAAAATAGGAAGCGTATTTAAAGTAGTAATAACCTACTTTTTTTCTTCGACTGAATTTAGAATATGAAAGGATGCCCCATAGAAAATTCGAAAAAAAAATTTTTTTCTACACTTTTGAAGTACCCTAATGTACATAAACATTATATAGGTAAAATATAATGGCGTATGTGGAATGTCTGAGGAATAATAGTGAACCAATACGCTATGCAGTAAGTAAACAAGGTGAAGAGATGTAACTCGTCCAAGATAAATGCGATTGTTTTTGGATAACGCTTCAGGGATGTTTTCCCCCAGTGGCGCTAGCGTTAGTGTTTTCTAAGTTTTTGTTTGTGGCTTTTAATTGTATTTATTACCAAGATAATTAATTGGTTAATTTTATTTGTAGGGCTCCGGGGGATCCCGTAGCGGTTCTGCTTCATCCAAGTCTTCGGCCCGCAGCGATTCTGAATAAAGTATTCGTCAATAAAAATCTGCTTGCTTTTGTAATTGACAATTTTACTACAATAAACTTTTATTTTTAACACCTTCTTTTATACACCTTATTGTTTATTCATACCAATTCCCCAATTCTATAAAAATGTTTCTTACTCACAAAAAATCAAATACTCTACAAATTATGCAATTACTATTATTGATATTATCAGTTATATTTACAAAATCTTTTCAGGTTTTATCAAATTATAGTGAAACTCAGGGAAAAACTTACTCGTGGGATAAATTGGCTAGAAAGAGAAAACAACATGCTTTTTATTTAAATCTATAAATTAACAAAGAAAAATTACGATCTGCACCTCTATGAAATCAGTTTCCGAAAGCAATTTGAGAAAAATTTATGAATCTTTATGAATTTTTTATTACGTTGAAAAAAGTGAGATGGCAATACAATTCGTCGCTTTAGTTCGTATTTGTCCAACAGACCATTAGAAAATTTTTCAGGAGGAGAAGGTTTTCTTTAATTATTTCAATAAAACATTATGATAGGTGTTTAAGATAAAGCTGTTTCCGTAAAGGTAAATGTCCAATTAGTTTAAATAATTCTTAGTTGAGTGATTAACTATCATTTTTCATACTTTGTTTTTAATTTTAAAGTGGAGATTGAACAAAAACTAAAATGGTCTGTTGGACAAATAAGAACTGAGGCGACGAATTGTCTATTAAAATATGTGTGATTTTCTTTTTTTTTCTTTGTAGGTAATTTTAGTAACAAAATAATTAAATGAAGACAATATTAGCGAAAATCTGAGAGTAGAAAAATCTGAAAAAGATATAATAATAAGTTGTTTATTTCAGCCGAACAGAGCGGTGGGTGCAATACTCTGTCAGCCATATAAAAGTATACATTACATAAAATGGATAAAAAAGAAAATAATATGAAAAAGATTTAAAAAAAAAAATATATATATATATACATATTTAGTACTCGTATATCTACTATGGGGGCTTCAGATGAATTCTCCATGTTTGGTGAAGAGGCGCGCCCTGCCACTGGGCCACGGCCTGGACGAGAGTGTTCTCCGATCTTTGGTAGTGCTGTCTCACCCCGGCTATTCTGTGGCGCATCAAAGCGGCGAACCCGTATACCCTTCCTTCTGCGAACATCTGCGAGGCACTGCATCGCCAAGGTAGGCCGAATAGCGAATATTTGCTTCTTCGCCGGAGAGCTGCACCTGTTGAATCTCCTGGCGAGCAAGTTGGCTCGCACGCTTAGTACTCTTCTTTGGCGTTCTATGTCATTTTTATCATTTAGGTCATCAGTGACGACATGCCCTTTGACATATGGACCTTCGCCTTGCCGGGTGCAACTCTACCAACTGAGCTAATGTGTCCCTATCTGATTCGGTCATATTTAACTGTATCACACTTCGATTAAGAACTGCCAAAATTATCTTAATGCATATTTTTACTGTTCACACTTTGTTCTGTATTCTATACAAAACCTTATTAGCACATTCTCAACTGTCCAGGAGCAGTGAAACACTATGGCATCCATATTTTGGAAAATGTTTTGAGGTTGAAGGAAATGGGGAAGATAAGGGTGAGAATTACTTGGCGATTCTGATCACTAAAGATGGTTAAAGCCATTTTAAGCCACATTTCGATTTTGAATTATGTTATTTATTCGTTGGTGTCACCATCTATGTTAGTATCTTTTACTCCTCTGGAAGAGGTTGTTATTATAAAATTTGTGTTTACACGACAATATAACAAAAGCAGTCAAGTACAATAAGCGTGTTTTCATGCTAACGTGTGTTTTCCCACAGAAATCGTTATAACTCTGTTATTGTTCTAGTGACAATCCTAAAACAAAAAGTAGAAGATCCATATTGAATCAAGCTTCACATTTCTATTCAAAGTTGTCTGTAGAAGTACATAAAAAAAGACTTGTTTTGTAGAAACAGTTTTCACCCGCTAAATCGCATATGCGCCGTTAGACATTGTTAATTTTTTATTAAATATTCTTGTATGAAATGGTAAAAAAGTGAGGTGACAAAATTGTTTATTATGCATTTATACAATAGAATAAATGTTTTTTTTTACGTAATCTATGATTTTAGTACTGTTTTCACATAAAAACATCATGTGAAAACAGTACTAAAATCATAAATTTTTTTGTGTTTGCATTCTAAATTTTAATATTTACAAATGTTAATATTTATTTATAATATAACAATTTGAAAGCTTATTTCATAATATTTCAAAAACTGTATTTAGTATTCGACTACGTTCAGAAATGTTTCATTTATAGGGTGTTGATTGCGAAGCGGAAATAACACAAAGTTTTTATAAATCGGACAGTTTGTTTAAGACAAAAAACTTGCATAATCGCAAAATACCTGAGTGGATAAGAAGTTTTCCTAAGTGGGAAAACCTTATCATATGTGGGATAAATTGGGCCAAGGGGCCGAAAAAACCAAACTTTTTAAGAGGGTTTCACTGTATTTTTATTGGAGCTTTTGTAAAGGTCATTTCAAAAAAATTCTCTCTTTCAAAATCAACATCAACTCTACTTTTGGAACTAATCTTCTCATGCAATGTCGTATCTTCTCCAAGCATAAACTTTCTAATAAAAATGTGTTTATTGGAAGTGACATGCCAGGTAAGTATGTTTTCTGTATCTATTTGTAAATAATAAAATTAGATAGAGCCTCAGAAATCATAATAAATTGTACTAGCATTGATAGAGACACTGATTCATCTTTTTTTTTTATTTTTATTTATTTCTATATATTACAGTATTTACCTATTTCTTATAATTTTTACATAATATATTTTGAAAACATTTTTACATAATATATTTTGAAATTTAATTATGTTGGGTGTAAGGTAGGTTTGAGAAGGTGAAACTGTGGATGGGTAATTTTGTATGTTTCGTGAACACCTCACTAGGAGAACCTGTGCTGAGGTGTTTACAAATTGATATTTAATTGATATTAAATTGATAATTCGCATTGATATTTCGCGAATTAAAGCGATAAATGTTGTTTTTAGCGATAAAAACGTTAAAATGCGAAATAGCAGCGATTTTTACAAAAAAACTCAACAAATTGGTAAATGTATTAGAAGGGTCAAAATATCCATACGCTCATTTGCTTTGGGAGGACTTGGTGTCCCTAAGCCTTTCTTTACAAAAATTGAGCGATGGTGTTTTCCCTGCCAAAACCTTAAAGGCTGTGCAGGAGGTAAAGAACCGGGTTGTCTTAACCCAAATAAAAACTCAAATAAGAGAGAGTTGTCAGAAGAGTTCTGTGAAACTGGCATCTCATATGCTGAACCGTCAAGACAACAGCACTAATCAATTTCTTGAGCACGCAGGTAAAATGTTCAATCCTGCAATTGTAGGTCAAAATGTCCAGCGATCAGACGCTATCCTTTAGCAAGTAAAAGTAGGCTTGCTCCAACGTTTAAATCTGTTGATGACAGTAAATTCCTGGAAGGTAACAGGTATTTTCAAAGACAGCTTGTAGAGCAAGTGAGGGTTGGAGTCACTGTAGACATAATTCAGCTACTCTTAGCTGTAAAAATTGTTCACAGAGAATTTGCTGAGGCAGCTCTGATGACTGTGTGGGCCCCTGTGAATAGTGTTGACGCAGAAAGATTTTTTAGTTGCTTTAATCTTGTATTGACAGATCGTAGAACGAACATGACACACTCTACTGTAGAAACATGTGCCATGTTGAGTTTCAACCAATAATAAAATAAACATGTTTCAAGTGATTTTGCCAATTTAATTGTTTTTCCCCTCTTGCCGACTCCCATTCCTTGACGTTATCCTATTTAGCTATAAACGCTATGAAAATGCAAAATTAAAGCTATAAAAGCTATTTTTTCAATAATTAATGCTACATTTCTTAAAAATTAAAGCTATGAATCAGTGTCTCTATGCACTGTATTGATATTATTTTTCAGAAAAACGGCACTCAACAAATTATCCAATTGTTATTATATTTATTCTTTTCTCTGTTAGATTTTTATTTGGTTCTGAAATTTTTTTTATTTAGTAACTATATATATATTTATTATTTTTATATGAAACATGATAGGCATATATATAAAATAGAAAGTATATATATAAGAAAGAAAATATATTCGTAGTCCTTCTCACTAGGAGATCCTGTGTTGAGGGGGACGACTATGCTTTGGATAAGTTTTCAGCGACTTCTATGCTTTAACTTGGATAAGGTTTTCCAGAAACTTCTAGATGATGTTTTAAGTATACTAATAAGTTCATTTTCCGATAGTTCCTTCAGCCAGCATTTAATGTCCTTAATGTAACTATTTTTTGTTTTAATTTGTTTGATACTAAGTGGGAGTTTGTTATATAACTTTACTGCTAAAAATTCAGAACTTCTTTGTCCAACTAGAATTAAAAAATGATAGGAAGAAAAGGAAAAATAATTTTAATAAACATTTTTTTACCAACTGTTTTTGCAGCATATTTTTATTTTAACATATAAAAAGAATGTTTCTTTGTTTGTCCCTCATGCATTCTTCAATCATCATCCGATTACGATGAAACTTTGGTAATTTGTTGTGCCCATGCTCGCGAAGGTTTCTTTATACAACGGTGAGCTCTAGCAATATGAAATTATTTCCTATACCATTCATCCTATTGCGTTGAAACTTTGGTAAGTTGTTTTGGGCACACCCGCGAAGGTTTCTGTATATAACGGTGAGCTCTGGCATTATGAAATTTGCATAAAAGGGAGTGAATTTCATAGAGTTTAGCGGGAGGGGGAGAGGATACGGGAGGGGGAAAGGCGGAGAAGGAGGAAGGAGATCGCGGGAAGGGAAGGGGACGTGGGTGAGAAACGGGGGCGGAACGGGGACGCATGGGAAAGGACACGCTGGGAGAAACAATTTATTTCTTTGCAGTTGCAGCACTTGCTTATTATTTATAAAATTGCAAATAATAACATATAAAATAGAAAGACAAACTAAAACATTTAAACTTAATGTCTAAACAGATAAATAATCTCAATATATAATTATTTTTTTTGGTTAGCAGTTTATTATTAGATTTACACATTATACAATAAAATTAAAAGTTTTTTTTCAACAAAAAGTTAATTGAAGTAAACCTTCCTCTCAGTTCACAATGGCAGATCAGTCAAGAAATAATTATTTCACTTAAATTAATTATAATTTTATTTTCATCTTTTTGTGTTTTCATAACACGTCATTTAATAAAAATGTCAGTTTTTCATTTCATGACTCAAATTACGTTTACTCGTACATATTATTTCATCATTTCCACATAGGGCGCCATCAATGTAATGTAACATCCATCATGGCGGAATCAGAAACAACAACAGACGTTAATGTAGTGCCAAATTAATTGTAGTTCCTAATTTGGCCACTATTGACCGTTTCCCTCCAATAATTCAGCTTTCAAACAAAACCAACTCTTTTGGTTTGTAAAATTAAAAAAAGAACATTCAAATATGAAATAGGTATCTACCTACACACCTAGCTTATCCTTACAATACATAGTACATATTTATATATTATAAAATAACTAATTGGCACAATATAATAAAAAAAGCATCACATTAAAACACCCAAAAATAATTGGCAAGGTTTTTAACTACATAGGGTAATTACGTGAGCAGTTTTTCTTCCAATCTAGACCCCCCCACCTTGGTGAGATAAATTTGGGCCACTTCGTATATTCTTTTCAAGTAAGGGGCCATCCAGGTGTGATGTTAATCACACCTTAAGGGCGGGGGGGGGGGGGGGGGAAAGGAGAGTAGAGAAGTGTGACAAGGGGTATGGGGGGTCACATGTAAAAAAAAATTGTATATTGTTTTGTTTTTTTGTAATTGTAACATTGCAAAATATGTGACGTCACACTAGGGGGGAGGGGTCTCACAAATGTGGTCAAAAAATCATGAAATTCGTGTGATATAATTTATGGATGGTCCCTAACGTGAGATTTTGCTGGACCCCTCCCCCCCCTTTTGAGCTCACATAATTAATGTATGCCATCATATACCTATTAGCAATAATTTTAAATGACATATCACATTATTATTTATTCTGCCTATGTGAAAAATTGTTTGATTTGTAGATATCAAAAGATCTTTAGTGCAGCATTATTAGGTTAATATCTACATAGAGAAAGTATTAACATTTAAAAATTTTATCAAATCAATTATTTTAGAAGTTATTGTAAAAATGAGCGCATAAACAGAATGCAATCATTATATTATTATGTAAAATTTAGAGGCCTCCTTCATTATTATTGATAGTAAAATTGAAGGAAGCTCCTATTCACTACAGTACATGGTTAATATGCAGTTAGTCCACCTCACAGATAATACGGAACGTTCGTGTTGTCGAAGTTTGATGCACGGATAATACGGAATGTTCCTTTTTTAACTAATAGACAATCAAATATGACATTTGTAAGAAGTACCAATCTTATAAAATAAATTCTCTAAAATAAACTCGCATTTCATCATAATTTTAAAAAACATCCCAGGTTTTGGATGACAGGGCAAACAGGGTTTGTCTAGCGGGTTTGTGTAATTATTCTAATACATTTCTTTTCATGTTCTACTGTTATAAATACAGATACAAACTTGTCAATAATGCATTCACTTTGTTTTAAGCAAAAATATTTTTTCTATGATTGGCAGCATTGTCTAGGAAATTTTAAAATAAAAATGATGGATAAATAATGGCGTTACCGAGTGAGTGAATTAATTTTAATATTTTTTGTAACTTTTGAACTTTTCTGCTGTTTCTGGTAGTTTTAGGCTTTCAATATCAAATTTATTTGTGCGTGATCCCCTCTGTTTCTTCACGTTTGATATTCTACTCCGTATTTTGGAGATAACAAGGTAATGATCCGAGTCAACATTTGCTCCACGGTATGTTCGTATGCTCATTAAATTAGATTTATGCCTTGCCTCAACAAGTAGGTGGTCTATCTGGTTAACATTTCTACCATCTGGTGTTCTCCATGTTCCTTTATATATATCTTTTCTTGGGAAACATGTGCTACTCACAATCATATTGTGGGACGTTGCAAAATCAATTAATTTTGTACCATTATCATTAGATTCTGCGTGCAGGCTATGTGCTCCAACTGTAGGTCTATACACTGATTCCCTTCCTATCTTTGCATTAAAATCCCCTATCACTATCTTGACATCATGGTTTGGGCAGTCCTGATAGGTTTTCGAGAGCTTTGCGTAGAAGGTGTCTTTTTCTGTATCACTTTTGTCTTCTGTGGGTGCGTGGACATTAATAATACTATAATTAAAGAATTTTCCAGATATACGAATAAGTGATATTCTATGATCAACCGCGGTAAAGCCTTTGACCAAATGCTTTACCCTTTTTGAGACAATAAAACCTGTTCCAAATGCATGATCCTTCTCGTGACAGCTGTAGAAGATGGTACAGTCACGCTTTTCGATTGTTCCCTTTCCTATCCATCTAATCTCCTGGATTGCTGTTATGTCAGTTTTATATTTAGCAAGTTCGTCTAAGAGAATTCTTAAACTTCCTGCGCGATACAGAGATAGTACATTCCAAGTAGCAAGTTTAAAATCGTTATCCTTTATCCGTTTGCCGGGTCTTTTCCGAAGTCCAGTAGTTGTTGTCCGAGGCTCTGTGTTTGGCTTCGTAATATAATAATGGCGTTACCGAGTGAGTGAATTAATTTTAATATTTTTTGCATGTTTTTTGGTCTCCCCCGACATAAATACTCACGTTTCGTAATAATAAAGCTAAATCTAACTGTTTGAATAAAAAATATTCCGTATTAACGAGTAAGCGGTTTAATGCATAAATAATCAGTACATTAGTAGTATTCAGCATAAGAAAATCATTTCAAAGAGGACAAGTATACATTTGACGTGTATTAATTGTAGGTACATACGGATAATATCGAAAGACTAGTTTGAAACGCCTGCCACAGTCCCCTCTTATCGGGTAGTGTAGCTCCACACAGGAGGCCCAGAGTGATAAACAATTTCCTTCAGGGACTTTGTCATCTTTGATGATGCCGCATGGAGGATCTTTATAGGGAAAGGAAGGAGAGAAAGTTCTGGGAAGGAAAAGGTATGAGAGGTGGATAGGAATCTGGGGTCAGTGGGCCAGGATTAACGGGCGTACGAAATATATAAATGCGTCTGCTGCCAAACCTCACAAAAGTAGCGAATCTATATAAACTTGGCATTAATCAAGCACTCATATTCAATGGTTGGCGGGGCGGCGGTACCCATAACCCGCCTCTCAAATTGTATTATATATATTAAAAATACAATAATTGAATTATAAATTATTATTTTCAGTGCTCAAGTGCTTACCAAAGTAAAATATTTAAATTTGGACTCGCGATTTAGATATATTTACAATTTATAATGTCCACATTTAATATATTTGTATTTCTTACTTATTGTTTATTGGGTTGAAAAACTGCTCACGTAATTAATGTATGCCCCCTTACTGTTTTACCAAAAAAGGACAAAAATTTGTTTGAATTTACTGAAGTATTTGAAAGTTTTTAAAGTGAAAACTCCTTTAGAACCGTTGTGATTTGAAACTCGATGAAACAAAAAATAGTGACACTAAAGAGAGACAAACACATCCTTCTACAGGATTTGGGCTGCGAGAGAATGAGATGGACTAATCGGTCTCTTCTTCGTGCGGTGCTTCGTAGCCTCCCCACTCTTGTCTACTTTGGTTTTCTAAAGGTTTCACTTCTACTGCATGTGAACTGCACACTTGTATTTTTTGTATATATTACTGTATATTATAATAATAAAAAACTTTCAATAAATAAAAAACAAATTTGACCATTTAAATAAAATTAATATATGAATCCACCTTTCGATAATGACCTAGAACACTCTTGAAGGGTAAAAGTCAGAAACATTTGAAAACATTATGAAGCATAGACAATACCATACTTGATAAAGCGACATTATTATTTTTGTCTTCAACTAACCTAGTAGAGGTAAAGTCCGAAGGCCAAATGAATGCGTAAGTTCAACATTACAATTTCAATGCTTATAAATGCTTAGTACGTGGGTATGATTCTTCAACACTGTAAATACAGAAATAAAATGAACTTTTTTCAATTTCACTGAAATTTTCCTTTACTCGAGTAACAAATTTGAAATATGTCGTATGCAAACAATGCATCTGTGCGAGTACTGAGTTTGCGTCAACTCTGACCGCGAAACCTATATTATGAATCATTTTAGATTCACAAAGTGATGAATATGATTTAAATCTATACATTTATATAAAAGATGTTGGCACTAACTACCAAGTCTAAATGATGTCTATACAAATCGTATCAAATTTTTTTCTAGAACTCAAAAATTTCCCACGGCTTCGAAAGTTCAGTAACAACTTCAGTCTTAAATGTTGAATAAAAATATGAATCTAACACCAAATTGAATTATTGTGTTCGAAGTTAATTTAATTGAAGTTTTGATAAATAAGGCAAACTGGAAGAAAATGTCTCATTTTGGGCATTTGACCACACCATTGTTTACTACAAATAGTTTTTTTTGATTGGGTAATTATTTAAAGTAATCTTACTGTGTAATAATCTTACAGTGTGATAATCTAACAGTGTAATGATCTTAAAGTAATACAGCCTTACTCATAATGAAACCCTAACAAGGCGCTGTAGCGTCGCGTTAGCTACATAGGGGAGGTAGCTTACACAGCTCCTTTAAAAATCTTTACTCATAATTATAAATTTTCCCAATATTGCTCGACAGCTGGATTATGGGTTATGATTTTTTTACGGTAGCAACACTCTGCTCCAAAGCTGTGTTGCCAACTTCACGTTTATTCATACGTCAAAATATTATTTGACGAGATTGTTTTGTGTTTCACATTTTAAAAATAACTAAGAATTTTGCACAAAGAACTTGGAGATCAGTAGATATTTTGCCACCCTGTTTATTGTTCACATCCAAATACGGCCGTACCAAGTCAATCAAACTTCTCATGTTAACTTTTGTAAATCTATATTTAGACCTAAAATCTCCTTCCGTAAGTGCCGCAAATGGATCGTACCATTTTTTGTACCTTTTCGGTGGCCGTGGTGCACGAATGCCGTGAATACGGTTAATATTTGCGAAAGCTCCATTCAAAACGTTAATATTCTCAAAAAAGTTCGCCATTTCGAAAGTAACACCTACTGCTGTACACTGCCGTAGTACTGAGTTAACCCTGATCATCGGGTGGTTTAAAATATGACAGCTGTCCCGTACAGCGACGGGGTAAGAAAACGCGCATGCGCGCGGTTGACCCACCATTATAAGTAACAATTTCACCTAACCCGTTCTTGTTCTCGTGGTGTAATCTTACTTTGAGATTATGAGTAAGACTGATAATGTTATGGTGTAATATTCTCACAGTGCAAGACTATTACCTTACTATTAGATTATCCTCATTATTAGATCATTATCTTACAGTGTAATAATCTTACGGTGTAATAATCTGTCTCAACACAGGAATACCCTTGTGAGACAGGCATCGAATAATATAATGTATACATACCTTATATAGATCAATAAAAAAAAAAAATTTACAGTGTAATAATCTTACAGCGTAATAATCTCACAGTGTAATGATCGTACAGTGTAAATAAACTTGCAGCGTAATAATAATCTTACAATGTAATAATATTAAAGTGAATCGATGCACAAGTACAAAGCATTATATAATGTTCACAAATATATGCATAAAAAAAGAGAAAAGAGCTGCCTTGTTATTTTATGTTGGGTTGTTAAATTCTACAATGTTACAAAAAAAAATATAGAAGAGTTAAACAACTACACTTCCAGTTTAGATTTCTTAACTATAATATATTTTTGATATGTAGAAGATTGAAGAATAAAAAAAAAAACTATACGATTCTAGTTCCCTCCACACAGCATCCCCAACAATGACATACGCACGAGGAAAATATTTCCCTCAGGAACTGTGTGGCGTTAATGTGTAAAAAAAGTTGAACCTTTTTTTTACATCACATTGGGAATTTAACAGCCCATTGAGAATATTCTACAGCTAAATTAATATCTATGTTATTTACCTAAATAAATGATGTGCTCTGTAAAAACTAAATATCTAATATTATTGTATAAATATATGAAATAATCTTCCCACCTGACTAGCGATTCCGTATTTTTGTGAGATCGTTATTGGATAACGAACGTTATATCCTGTCAGATTTGTGTGATTTTTATGGCTTTTTTTTGTTTTTTTTTTTATGTACAACGTACAGTAAATGAATAAATAATCATGCGTACTTGCAGGAATTCGTGTTTAAATCGATCTGATAATGACTGGTCAGTGGTTGAGAGGGCATAGCGTTTAAGTCCCACCCGGTTCGATTCCTCGGCTGGCCATGTCCTCCATCACAACACAAGCAACATTTTCGGCTTTCTGTGGTGGTAGTAGGAGATTTTCAAACATTGTTGGGTTATTCGTAACCCGGGAATGTTTGTCTTTCTTTTTAAAAAAAAGAAAAAAAAAAGAAAAATCTAAACTATAATATGTGACAATATGTAAAAATCACACAAATCTGACAGGAGATAATATCCGTTATCCAATAACGATCCCACAAAAAATACAGAATCGCTAGGCTAAATTACATTTTGAGATATGTAGTTACTTAAGGTTAAACGTCATGAACGTTGTAATCATGTCATCTACGCATCCACAGATGGCGCCGATTAATTTTTTTTAGGTTTTTAATACTTTTTGCACGTTACGCTTCAAAATATTAAGGTAAATTAATTGTTTGCGCCCGTACATATTTAATAAGAATATAAATAAATAGTTTTGTACATGAACAAACCCAAATCTTTCAAGAAAGGCTGAAAAATTCAATTTTGTATCGGTGACTCAATCCATTATTGTATTATTCAGCCTTTCTTGAAAGATTTGGGTTTGTTTATGGACAAAACTATTTATTTATATGCATATTAAATATGTACAGGTGCCATCAAGTAATTCACCTTAATATTTTAAAGCGTAACGTGCAAAAAGTAATAAAAACCTAAAATTATTTAATCGGCGCCATCTGTGAATGCGTAGATTATAACGCATGTGACGTTTAACCTTAATCAAATAATTAAAATTTTTTTTTTTTTTTTGACAATCATATTTCAATAGATATAAAAAATTGCAACTAGCCGTTGTGTAAAAAGTGTTTAGTATTAATGTGATGTTGCCTAAAGCAGCCTTATTAAGCACTATGGCTCAAACATTTGTCAATTTGTAAAATATATTGATTTGGCACACATCTACTATCAAAATAAACTTCTAAGGTCAAATAGCAAACTTAATAATAACCAATAACTCTTTTAAGTTAAAGCACAGGTAATAAATATTTAAATGATTGATTAAAAGTTACGACACAAGATAGAATACACATAATATGCAAAAGTATAATATTATGTGCACAAGCGTGATTTCTGTTGTATGCAATATTTGTAGATATAATGGACAGAGATATAAGTAAATAATATACTGTCAGAAAACATTTTAAACATGTTCATTTTAACCCATTGGCCACAAACCCCGGCAGCCTGCCGGGTGTGCAACTCAGGTACTTAACCACAAACCCCGGCACACTGACGGGCTAGAGTAGGTCCGTCAAAAAAAGGAAAATGAGCACAATAGTGACATTTTTCAATAAAATTTTCAATGCCGAACGCTCTATAGGTAATTAATCATTAATTTTATAGAATCGGCAATAGTACGTTTCTTATGTTTTTTCCCTGACATTTGTGTTCCAAGTTTTGTATGCAGCCAGCCGCCATTTAATTTCTTTAAAAATGCGATTGGTTCTAGGCTTTTGGTAGTGACCCTGAACATCCCTGATTGCTTTGAGGACTGTCATACCAAATTATTTTATTAGTTATTAGTATACATGTATGTAAAAAACAAAAATTATTATTGTTCGATTTATGAATAGGTATAATGTTTTTTTAATAAAAATGTGGAAAAAAAACTTACGAAAAAAGAGAAAGTTATATTTGTATCCTTATTTACATATATTTTAATATTTTTAAAAATTTTATTTTAATGTTTTTCTTTACCTTAATCGAATTTGTAAATAAATTTAAAGAAATTAATTCATTTGAATATAATATGGTTTAAAAGTTACAATAGATTTAGTACACCAATGCAGGTTTTCAATTTTTGGTACAAAATTAATTCAGTGGTGAAGGCCAACTTTTTAGCTCATTAATTCTGTGGCCAATGGGTTAAATCAGTCTACGAGTATATATCTACTGCATACCGACGGTCCCAAAGAACATTGCCGGATGTGCAATTTTGAATTTTTGCAGTATAGTTGTGTAAAGTTTCATTTCTGAATTTTATACTGTTTTTGAGATCAACAAATACTTATTGTGTTGTTTTGATATTTTCATTTTATTTCATTAAAAATTCCAAAAAAACAGACTTTTCAATCAACAAAATAAGCCAACAGAACGATTTTGAATTTTAAGCAGATCTTTGGGACCATTGATTATCTTTTTATTTACATATTTGATATTCAATTAGTGTTGGAATATTTTATCATCTATTTCATATTTTTGACAGATTGTGCAACGTGGCATACAATTCTATCAGCCTACATAAAAAGAGCGTAAGATTCAAATTTCCAACACTATAATGTAAATTTTTATGCTGCCAATGAAAAATAGTAACTTGACTACAGAAAATAAAAGTAAAAAGTAGTCATCGTTACGATTGTACATCATTTTGTGTTCGAAAATAGTTTATCTATGGAAATACAAATTCCAATACAATTCGTTAAATTCACTTCAATTAGACAAAGTCTGGCAACATTGCATTGATGACAGATTTATGAAAGATAACCTATAAATTAAATATACATAATATGGTTAATAATAACTTAAATGCATACATATTTTCGTATGGCAAGTGACCGTGAAAGGTATGAAGCTGATTTAAAAAAAAATCTAAAATCTCCCAACCATCTGGAGCAAGTGAGTAGATGGAAACCCCTTGTAGTTAGAGATTACACCAGTAATATATATATAGTAAAACCTTCAATATGATCCTGATTAGCAGCAATTTTCATTATTAGGGCAGCTTGTCATTGACCTGGTCCTTGTGAGTTTCTTGATGGAGATGCTCCGAGGAACCTTGGGGGGAAACTCCTTGACGGAGGCCACCCGGAAAGGCTGCTGGCTGTGCAGCTTGTGGGCCAGGGTCATGAAGATTGCGTCCACGGTTTCCGCCTCAGAGTCCAAGCGAGCTGATGTTTCAAATAACTTGAAGAATAATGGAATATTTAATAGGGAGTTCAGTGACCGACCGAAGGTTCGGTTTCGGTTTTGGCAAAAAAATCTAGTTTCGGCATCAGTTTCGGTTTCGGCAGATTTTCTACCGAATCTTCGGCCGCACTGAAACTCTGCAAAAGATCTCAATAAATGATAAATTTAGTCTTAAGAATATTGTGATTGTAAACGCAATTTAAATTAAAATACTCAATTAATGAGGACCTTCCTTTATAATGTACATAAGTATTGATAATTGACAAATTTTTGTTTCAAGAAGTAGTTAACATGTTAACACATCTACCGGATCTGCCCTGATGATGGACACTGCAACGATGTCCGAAACGTTGGCTAAAGAAGGAGGTAGCGCAACACCCAAAAACAAATAACGAAAAGTTAACATGTTTGTTAATTTTTAGTAATACAAAAAAAAAGTTTTTTTCACACACTTCAATTATTGCTTTTTTAATTCATTTAACACAAGTTAACTAGTGTAGAAGTGTAAAAACTAAGCAAAATTTCAATAAACAATAGATTTTTAACGCATCTAAAAAAGTTTCAGTTACGTTTTCGGTTTTGGCCGAAACTGAGACAGCTACCGAAGATTCGGTTTCGGTTTCGGTAGAAGGTCGTATTTCGGTCGGACTCTAAGGGAGTTGAAGTAGAGTTGTACTCAAATTGAAGCACATAATTGCAATAAAATAGAAAGGTAAAACAGTAATATTGATACAGTAAAAGCTGTGCAAAAGAGAGCTTAGCTGTTTCAGAAAACAATTTTAAAACGAAGACTATAATGAAAACTCACGGGCATTCCATACTGATCTGCCAGTCGAGTTGCAGTAGAGGTGGTCACCACTCGATGTTGAGTTTTGTCACACTGGGTCCCCACCAGAACCCGGGGCACGTCGTTCCTCAGTCCCTGTGTGGCGCATTCCGCTACCCACCCTTCCACAGCCTACAATTAATAAAATAATAATAATATATATCTTTATTAAACAAAAATTTATTCAGATGAGACAACACACGGCTAAAATAACATAAACATTTGCACACAATTCAATTTTGTTTTATGAGAACTGGGAACAAATGTTTGCTGTGACAGCAGCCCTGTGCTCGTGTTTATGCTACCAGAATTTCAGTCGGAAGTGGATAAGTTATATTGATCCCTTTAGCAGTGAGTCGAAGGTTATCTAATGTTTATTATTGTTGGATAAGACTTCTATGAGATTTTGTATCCTCTGGTCCTCCATCAAAATGATAAGGTGCTCCCACAGCCGTTGTACCCACCCAATGCATAGGTTGGGCGATTGCGGTTTGGTGCAGACCACTTAAGATGTGGTAAAAAAGACCCGACCCACACGTTCCCCTGCAGGATTGATGAGGTCTACAGGATGACTCCTGAGACCCTAGTCTTGACCGAGACCGCAGAACTAGAGGTAGAGGTACCCCTCGGACCTCCACGGTACTTTTTATTATTTATTGTTTTAAACACTTACAGAGTGCTAAAAATTATTGTTTTAATGAAAATTTCATTGAGATGTATACACATATTAACACTCCAATTTAAAATGTTCACAGTATGCGTAAATCAAGGTTTAATTGTTACGGTTTATATGTTTTATGTCAAGATTTATAACTACATTCAACAAGCATGCTGATTATACACAAAAGAAAATTGGGAAAAAAAAATCTTTTTTGGGAAGAATTCGGCCAAAACTATCTAGTAAAACTGCAATCACTATCTACAATTTATCATGTAGTCAATCTAGAAATCGCGCGTTTTTTTTCGAGCTACGAGGGGAGGTTTTTAAGTTCGCGGAATGGGAAGGTAAGTGATTAATGGGGGTACCACTGAATTAGGTACTAATTGAACAACTCATTTTTAGGATAAACACCGGGTTTTATCGTAATTAGGTCATTAGTCTTTGAGCTATCGTCGACCAAACACTTCAATCGGGAAGAAATTGTGAAATGTTGAGAAAATTGAGTTCCGCGCTGTTATAAAGTTCCTTTAAGTTAATTTAAAGATCGGAAAAATGTATTAGGGTAGTAGGTGAATATGTTGAAAAGGAAAAATAATTTTGGTTTTTATTTCCACTCCTTACCCAATCCGCAAACTTAAAAACCCACCCTCGTACATTCAAATAAGTGAAAAAGTTCACGGAACGTGTTTGTTGAAGATGATTGAGATGAAAAATGTTTATAAAAGGAATTCTTTCGTAAATTTAATAAACTACTCGTTCATCGACAAATTTGCTAAACTATCTCTACCTATCCTATTAATGTAATTAAATGTAATGTCTTAGTAAAATCATTGTAATATGTATTATAAACCATCATAACCTGTAGTATTATTTAGTTATATTAAAAAAAATATATGTATATTTAATTTTCACTAAAAGATTAAAATCCAAATTGGAGTTCTGAACCCCTGCAACTTGCAGAGGTACTGGAGGTACCATCGATGTAGCGGTTTGCCACTTTGCGAAACTAATACTTAACGTTTTATTAGACATGGTTAATGTTGCAATTTTGTAAGCCTCTGATCACCTTACTTTAAAATTTTTGTTGTTTGTATATTTATATCATGTATGTATTTTTTTATCGTAACTTATCGTTATTATATCTTACTGTAATTAAAATTTTTGTTGCTTATATTTTTATTTAACTAATGTACTTTTTTATTTCTATTGTAATTTTATTTATATTATTTCCTTCTCATGTTAAAGATTTATTTATTTATGTAAAAGCCCTCTGGGCGTATAATAAAACAAATAAATAGATAAAAATAACAAGACTTTCGTTTCCATAAATTACGTTCCGGTTTCAATATATTGACATAAGTTTTATCTTGATAATATTTTTTCCACTTGTAATGCATGCACTCTTGCTGTCACGCAGCAAGCGCCGTATTAATAAAGACAAATATAAGCCAAATAATGCATTTTTTATTTTTTGTTAGCAAAAAATGATTCGAAACCATATTTATGAAATACTACGTGAAAACTGAAGGGGGGGGGGGGTCTTGGAATATACTACACGTGGTCACCGGGGGGGGGTAAAAAATTGCAAAAAATGTGTCACGTAGTATGGGTACGTTCCCTTACGCTTACATCAGCCTTGCATTCTTCGTGAATCTCCATATTTCTCACATGATTGTTTGGGGTTATAGGTTTTTTTTGATTTTAAAAAAAAAATTGTCACAAAAATTTTTTTTTTTCTGGATAGGGACACCTTAATCACCTAGCGGTATGAAATATACTTTAAAATCTTTTCTCATACCTACCAAATATACATAAAAAATTTCGTAAAAATCGGTCAAGCCGTTTCGGAAGAGTGCGACCACAAACACTGTGACACGAGATTTTTATATATAAGATTATAACTACTTGCATATTTATAAGCCTAATATTATTTTGATGCTTGTATGCGATGACATTCAATTTGTAAATCTTCCCGCAACTGACATCTCTTAATGAGGATTACGCGGCAAACACTCTGTCGCGTGTTGTCACACAAGCAGTGTCTTAACACAAGCGCAATACTTAGCTCGTTAGCGCAATACGGAATACCACATTTAAGAAAACTGTCAAAATGTGTCGCATACGGCCGATTTAACACGAGTTAAGCCGTCACAAAAGATACACAATCACCCTTTGCAAACTTACATAAAAAGAGTTGATTTTGGTCATGTCATACACAATGACCACGGCATTCACATTCCTGTAATAGTGCTTCACCATGGACTTGCGGAATCTTTCTTGGCCGGCCGTGTCCCACAGTTGCAACTGAAAACATAAATATATTTTTTTATTTATTGTACCTTAGGGAACGTACCCATACTACGTGACCTCTTCGGGGGGGGGGGTCTTCAAAATGTCACGCTTGGTACAAATGAGCGGCGGTTTGCTTAGGATTTTGGTGACCGTGGGGGGGGGGGGGGGGGGGGTTAAAAATTGGTCACGTAGTATGGGTACGTTCCCTTATCAGAAAGGGCTCTTGTGCCTGATAAGGGAGCCACGATTCTTACTTGATGAGTTGTAAGTTATAATCTTTTTTGTATAAAATACTAGCAGACCCGGCCACACGTTGCTGTGGATACATATAAACTAATTAACTCGCCACTAATTATACAATGATTGCAATGCAACACTGGATATTTGAAAAGGGAAAATCAAATACCTACTTACTCTAGGACATCTATTTTCCAATTTCTTCCTTAGAACGAATTTCAAAAGTGACTACAGTACGGCCCGCCAGCCGTTTTAAATCGCACTTAAATATGGTTTTCTTTGAATTTCTCGGCTTTTCTCTAATATAATTTACATGTATTATGCATATAAACATTCCTCTTCAATCACTCTATCTATTGGTGAAAACCGTATGAAAATCCGTTGCGTAGTTTAAAAAATTAACGCGCACATCCATTTTGAGCGACTTCATTTTATACTATGTAATGATGATGATTAACATTTTACTGTAAGTTTTTTTTTGAAAAATTGTTTAATTTTATTATTTGTTCTGGTTGATGATACAGCGTAATTCAGAAGGGAGGTTATTATAGTTTTTTATGGCTTGGAAAATATACTGATTTTGCATTTGAGTTGGTTTAAAATTAGGTGTAATAAATTGGTTTCTTTCTCATTAGTTTGTAAAATTCTTGATATTCTGTGTTATTTTTTTCTTTACACATTTTTATAATGGAAGCTTGCTTGAAAATATCATCGACATTTGGTACTGGAAACAATTTAAAAAGTGATTCTGTTTTTACATCAGCTCCACACAGGAGGCCTTGAGGAAAATAAATCTCCTCAGGACCTACGTCATCTTTGGTATTTTTTTTTCTTCTTCTCGTGCCCTGTCCGTTCAACGGAAGTTGTCTATCATGTTGGCTATGCGGACTTTTTTTACTGCGGCCTGGAACAGCTCTACAGTAAACTGGCCAAACCACTGTCTCAGGTTTTTCAGCCATGATGTTCTCCTTCTTCCAGGGCCCCGTCTTCCGCCAATTTTCCCTGCATTATGAGATGCAAGATCTCGTACTTCTCTGGATGTCTCATTACATGTCCTAGATATTGAAGTTTTCGGATTTTTATTGTCTTAATAGCTTCTTTTTAATAGATTTTTTTTAGGAAAGGAAAGAGAGGAAGGTCTTGGAAGGAAAAATGTATGAGGGATGGGTAGGAATCTGGGGTCAATTTATCCAGAAGTGACGGACGTATGAATCCATCCCTCCAACTGCGGTGCAAGGCGATGTTCCGAGAGATAGGTCAAAAGGTCTCCCTCAACCAGTCTCTCCCGATCCGGCCCGTCACGCAGTATGTGGGCACGCACAACTGCTGCCAAGACCCGGACAAACCTCACCTCATGAATCCGGGCACCCCTGCTAAGGGCGCGTTCAAGTATTATGTTACGCAATTTTTTAAGATTTTTGACCCTCCCTCCCCCCATGTAATGCACCGTAACGTTTTTCTGTACCCCCCCAACATGTTACGTAACGCATTGTTCGAACCCCCCTCCCGCCCCAGTAACGCACGGTAAATTTTACAAGATCCCCCCCTCCTTTCTTTTTTTATTTTTATTTATATAAGGTATGTTTACATTATATTTTTTGATGCCTGTCTCACTAGGATATACCTGTGTCGTTATTGCAGTCGTCGTTGTCGCTATTGCGTTACGTAATACTTGTCACTAAACGTAATGAACTACTTGGGGTGACCTATGGCAGAGGTGTTGGTTGTTCAAATAAGTGGTTCTCGGGGCAGCGGTAGCCATAGTAATATGTAAGTAGAAAAAAAATATAATTAATTTAAAACTTGAACTAAACGTGATATTGTTAGACCGCTATTCTACATTCTAACAAAATGCTGCCAATGTCAAATATATGTACATATAATTATAATTAACTAGGTTGGTTTAGGGTAGGTATCCCTATTCTTAAATTAATTGAAAGTGTTTTCGAAATAATCAATCTACATTTGACTATAATATTCATTTTAATAGTGGTACAACCGTGATGTTTATTTTTTAATTTGACATTACGAGTACGAGATTAGTCCAGATGAACAGAAGTTGCTGTTTTTGACTTGCACTCTTTAAACCTAGTAGAAAAGATATAAACAATAATATGAATTACCTTCACATCATCTTCCCCTATTTTAACAGTTCTCTCGTGAAAATCAACCCCGATAGTAGCATCGGCTTTTTCCAGGAACGCTCTCTGGCAGAATCTGTAGGTGAGGCATGTTTTGCCCACGTTAGAATCGCCGACTACGATTATTTTTAATATTTTGTTTTGAAGCAGTCCGTCTACAGGTCTTCGGTAACATTGTGCCTGTTCGAAATACTTGTGTCCTGGGGTATTATTCATCTCAATAAGATGTACGGATATGGATTAAACATATGTGTAATAACGATTAACAACACGACATGCTTATTTTAATATTTGTAAACATAAACCACGTCAATTTGACTTTTGACAGATAGGACCATAGATAATAGATTAGATTGAATTAGATAGGAAAGTGACAAGTGACAAGTAGGCAAGTAGCACAGGCACACACACAACACACATGATCATTTATGTTTTAGTGCTGCCAGCTCTTAAAGTTTGAAAAATGTCTTTATAGTATGTAGATAGGTAGAGTCTGTCAAATAAGAGTAGAAAATATAAAAAAATGGAACTATTAAATTTGTAGGCTAGCAACTCCGGAATAAATTCGGTTTTTGGGGGAAATTCCTAAAAAACAAAACTAGTTATTTTTATACTAATTATGGGCCGGAAAAACCGAATCTGAAAGAATTAGGCGGCGGAAAGCAATATTAACTGAATTACACGACTTTAAAATTTTTTATACGCGTACAGGAAAATAGCCATTTTGGAAGTATTCTGATTCCTACAAAATCAAACTAATAGTTATTTTTATACTAACTTTGGGCCGAGGAATCCGAATCTGAAAGAATTAGGCGGCGGCAAGCAATATTAACTGAATTACACGACTTTAAAATTTTCAATACACACAAACAAGAAAATATTCATTTCGGTAGCTGAATTTGACTCATTCAGTACAAAATCATAGATAAACAAGAAATCTACGAAAACATGTGTTGGCAGTGTTACCAAGTCTCAAAAAATATTTATCCCTATATTTATGAATTACAACTATCTCAACGGCCGTATTCTTAAACCAAAAGTATGAAAATTCGTAATCTTAAAAATGCGTAACCAAACCTAACCTAACGCTAGGTTTGTGTAACATGGTTTGTACCCCTTTATACCGCCTGCTCGCGTCAATTTTAAAAAACATCCCTGTTTTCAAGTAGTTTAACGGCTACGCGAGGTTTGTGTAACATGGTTTGTGCCCCTTTATACCGCCTGCTCACGTCCCTAACCTAACCTAACCTAACGCTAGGTTTGTGTAACATGGTTTGTGACCCTTTATACCGCCTGCTCGCGTCAATTTAAAAAAACAGCCTACGTTTTCAAGTAGTTTAGCGGCTACGCTAGGTTTGTGTAACATGGTTTGTGCCCCTTTATACCGCCTGCTCGCATCAATTTAAAAAAACAGCCTACGTTTTCAAGTAGTTTAGCGGCTACGCTAGGTTTGTGTAACATGGTTTGTGCCCCTTTATACCGCCTGCTCGCGTCACGGCATAAAAACATCCCTGTTTTCAAGTAGTTTAGCGGCTACGCTAGGTTTGTGTAACATGGTTTGTGCCCCTTTATACCGCCTGCTCGCGTCACGGCAAAAAAACATCCCTGTTTTCAAGTAGTTTAACGGCTACGCTAGGTTTGTGTAACATGGTTTGTGCCCCTTTATACCGCCTGCTCGCGTCACGGCAATAAAACATCCCTGTTTTCAAGTAGTTTAGCATCTACGCTGGGTTTATGTAACATGGTTTGTGATACAAAAGTGAGTAAAATTTATAAAGAATAAGTACTTAAAATATAAACGTGTTATTTTACGTTATTGATATTACTGGTTAATGGCAACACTTAATTTTGTGTGGTAAAAACATCTATGTTATCTTGTTTTCTATGGTCTTTGTACTACGTGTGTCAAGTCAAAATCAACTTGCGAAATGAATATTTTCATATGCATGTATGGAAAATTTTAAAGTCGTGTAATTCAGTTAATATTGCTTGCCGCCGCCTAATTCTTTCAGATTCGGATTCCCCGGCCCAAAGTTAGTATAAAAATAACTATTAGTTTGATTTTGTAGGAATCAGAATGTTTCCAAAATGGCTATTTTCCTGTATGCGTATAAAAAATTTTAAAGTCGTGTAACTCAGTTAATATTGCTTTCCGCCGCCTAATTCTTTCAGATTCGGTTTTTCCGGCCCATAATTAGTATAAAAATAACTAGTTTTATTTTTTAGGAATTTCCCCCAAAAACCGAACTTTAGCCGCAACTCCAATTTACCTGTAAAATATTATTTTAAAGTGCAAAGACAATAAAAATACAGAACACTGTATACACATTTAAAAATACATTTTTTTTGTTCTTAAAAAAAAATCGAAGAAGCACTGTTGTTAAGTTACCTACTTAATGACATAAATTTGATTAAATTGTGTTTTACAAAGTGATTGGTTTTCATTTAATTTAACATAAATTTGAATTTATCAGTAGGGGGCCATTCATTTAAGACGATTTAGGAGGGGAGGTGGGTCGACCATGTCTTATTTTTTCTTACAAGGGGGTGGGGAGGCAGTCTCGATAGTTCTTACGTAAGATCACAAAAATGCGCGAAGTTAAAATTATTATTACCTTTGTAAGTATTTTTTTTTTGTACAAATAAACATTTCTAAAAATTGTTACTTTGAAAAATAAACATTAAAACAAATCAAACGTGTATTCATTTTTTCCTTTAGATTCTTACGTAATAAATATTAAACAGGGGGAAAGGGTCGGTCTATTCTTATTTTTTCTTATAATAGGGGGGGAGTGGATCGATAACTAATAAATTTCGCCTTGAAGGAATTTAAAAAAAAATGTTGAGTGTTCTGAAAGATCTTTTCAACGTTATTTCATAAAAAAAACATTGGGTAATTATAGGTCTTCAAGAAAAGAGAGATTTAGAAGAGACACTGTTATCAAGTTCGACTACAATGGGTCAGAGATGTCGCCACTTGTCAGTTTGGATAAAAAAGCACTGGTCTGTATTTTAAGCGGATAAAATTACGGAGGCCTCCAAAGCAGCAAAGAACTACATACAAGGTTGGTGAATCTGTTTTTTCCCTTGAAATTTTGTCGGATTGCTATTCTTTGTGATATATTGTCCGCGCAAGTAGATTTCATAATCAAATCTGTGAGTGTTGTTCTGTGTTCTAGATTATTTACACACCTCAAACTCATATTATAATGCAAACTCTTTACACAGTTTATGTTGCTTTCCCATATCCCACCAAGGTGTGGAGATTGAGGAGGATTCATTTTCCATTCGATCTGGTTTTCCCGTAGAATATCTGAGAGTTCTTTCTTATAATTAGGCGACTATGAATTCAAATAAAGATTTTGACTGGGACTTAGCTACCACGAAGTTTGTTCCATTTCCATCATCAGAGTACATAACGCTTACAGTACCACGACGTGATATAAAGCGTTGGGGAAAACTTCAGTGGAAAGATCTGAAGCGAGTTCAAGCAAATAAATAGACAAACATAAGCCTTTTGACTACGAACACCCCGACGTCTATAAGGGATTATTTGAAGAGGGCCAGAGTAGTCAACACCTGTGTGTAGAAAAGCTTTGGCTTCGCGGACGCGGCAGGCGGGTAAATCTCCCATTATTGGAAATTGCGGTTTGGGATTAATCTTAAAGCACGTATTGCATCGATTCACGCGCTTCCTAACCAGATTACGCAAGGAAAGAATCCAGAAACTTTGTCTTAGCAAAGACATGAGTAAGGTAGGACCCGTATGTAAGTTCTCGATATGATAGTAATCTATTATGAAATCGACTACATGAGCACGAGCGGGTAATAAAATGGGATGACAACTGTCAAAGTCTAATTCAGCGATTTTCAACCTGCCTCCTACCCTACCGTAATGAAGAAACTACCCACTACCAACTAAACTACCAACTACCCTACCGTAATGAAGAAAAGAGTACCGTAATGAAGAAACGGATTCAATTTTGCGATACCGCGCCGAAGTTTCTTCCCATCAGTCATTGCCTTCATAATTTCGGAGAAATGTTCTTGCTGTACCGATTTTATAACAGCAAGTTCTGCAATGACAGTACCATGACTTAATTCGAATGTTCGCGGTATTTTCTTAATGCAACCGTGCTGTCAAAAAAGGCTAAAGTCGTATGAGCTATCGAATTTGATGCATAGGTGTTACTGACCGTACGCATCAATCGCGCAAGTACCAGCGCACCACATAATTATAGACGCGCAAGTGAAATCATCTTAGATTTGGCGCATAATAAGCTAATTGTGGTTTTGCCAGTATTTGGACAGTAAACATGTAAGTATACAACGCCTCCAAATGCGCGTTCGCTTGCGCCAAAAAATCCGATAAGTGTTAAAACATATTGGTATTCGACACCTAAGAAGCGAGGAATTAAATAGATTACAATAATGGCAATTTCTTTTCACACTGACGCCAAAAAATGACAACTGTGTCAGGAGGAGTATCGTCCCAATCCAGGTTGTACTTCCATAGAGATTTAATTATAAGTTTAGCTAATAAAACAACTGATGCGACGAAACCCATCAAATCCCAAAGGCGAGCAATCGTCGATAGGATGTTTCGTTTGGTGCAAGTTCTTTCGTTAGAGTTAACAACAAATATAAAATTATCGGTAGCGGGGATCTAATGAAGCCCTGGTATTTTTAGGTTTTCATCGAGATTAAATTCCACATGTTCCTTGACACGGCGATCTGAAGGAATCGTGGACAAAAAGTTTGGAGAATTACTAGAGAATTTTACAAGAACGAATCCTCCCGCGGCGAATAGTTGAATCAATTCCGTAGACAACTCGGAAGCTTCCTCGACAGACGAGCAACTGGTGACAAAATCGTCCATATAGAATGAGCCCCTTTCCACCAGGTTTGCAGCAAGCGGGAAACGAGGTTTTCATGCGACCAAGTTGGCGCAATTGGGTCACTATCGTTAAATCTGTACAGCATGCATTGATAACGACGGCATTCTTCTTGTACCACAATTTGTAAGTACATTTGTTTTATGTCAGCGGTTATAGCTATGGCGAATAATCGGAAATTGGGGATAACGCGAAATAGATCACCTTGTAAATTATTACCGGTATGTAGAATATCATTAAACGAGTAACCAGAACCGGATTTCATACTCGCGTTCAGCACCATCCGGATTTTGGTGGTCGTTTATCTTCACGAACTACGATCTGATGCGGGATTATGTAATGCGGTAAATCAAAATTGTCAGCTGGGGAAATGTATCCTTATGGGATTTTAAGCGGCGTTCGAGAGATCGGTACCTCCGCTCGGCTGCCGGCAATGACGCGTCAAGGACAGATGGACTTTTTTGAACCGGTGACGCGACGATATAACGACCTGTCGTGTCACGAGAAGTTGTGAGCTTGAATTGTTCCTCACATTCTTGTTTATCAGGCGCTAAAAACTTCTCGTCCGGAATGTCTTCCAATTCAAAGAAGCGTGGAAGAGAAAAATCCTTGTTTTCTGCGAAGTACAAAATGTTTGCTTTGCGTAGTTACTTGGGGTTTCAATCGTCGTCGGAGTAGTGCCTTAGATTAAATACCCTAAAGTAGTTTCAATTGCAAACGGTTTACGGGTTACCAGGGGGACCTGATATTTTGTTGGCCTTTAAAAAGCGAGCAAACATGGCACGTCCCAAAATAATATCAATCTCACCAGGCATACAGAAAGTTTTGTCTGCTAAAGGTAAATTGTCGAGATACGATAATGAGGCGCGGTTTATGTTAACGGTAGGTAATTCACTAGTGATACTTTCTACCACATACGGTTGAATCGTATACGAGTGAGCATCGTTATAATGGGAGAACAGTTTGTTAGATTTCTTACGTCACCTATTCCCGTGACATAAGTGCAGGGAGATGATTGTACCGTAAGATTCAAACGTGAACAGCATTTACGTGTAACGATGTTCCTTTGGGAGCCGCTATCGATTAGCGCACATATTGTCTCTTCCTGACAGACGGTGGTTCCCAGAAGTACCGTGGTATTTTCACAAGAGTATGAGTTTGTCACACATAGCGATACTGGAGTATATTATTATTTGCGGCGCGGAAGACGGTATTGGGTCTGGCTGTGTTTTTCGCGATCAGTTTGCTTGCAATAAGGAAATGCAATAAGGTGTAGTGATTAAGAGCGCATGATTTACATGTACTCTTCAATTTGCATGATCTGGTGTTGCGCCTATTACTGATCTGGTATTGTGCCTATTACTAAATTCTGCGAGATTTTTAATTCGCAACTGTTTCAGCGTGGCAATGTTTGTCGCAGATGTATCTGCAAAATTTTCCAAGGAAGCTGGCGTGACCAAATTAACTGCAGGCATTTTCAATAACCGGTCGAAGTATGATTCTGCGAGATAGCGATGATCGTTATATTTATTACATAAGGCATCCCAGATCACCTGGTAATTTGTACTAGTGGGTGTGATCGTCTTACAAATAGTTAATGCCTTTCCCCCTTTCCCGTCAACTTGGGATATGAGATATTGCATCTTTTCAGAATTGTCCAATGAACTATTTAAATGAATAACAGAGACATATGTCTCATAAAATAGAGGTCAATTTTCAGATTTCCGTTCTAATGGCGGTAATTTCTAATGGCGGTAATTTGAATTGACGACGCGGTTTCTCTACTGGATTTGATTGCATGCTTGACTCGGTAAATTTAATGATACCGTACATTTTCTCAAATGCGTTCAGTTGAGTGTACTCGACGACTGCGTCTGGGTTAATTTCTAGTTCACAGTCGACCTTTTCATCTAGAATGGTGATAAATTCCGAACGAATTCTTTCTACGGTGCCACCGCCCGATAAAAATGCTTGACGATTTGTAGCGCTATCAGACGATTTCTTTATTTTGTCAAAGACTGAGTGTAATGTCGCAAAACTAGAAGCTAGCTTCACGTTTACACGTTTCAAACATCTGTCATCCTGTGACGATGAACCAGACGGTGTAGTTGTAGACATCTTCTTGTTCTGGTTATTTATTAAATATAACAATAATACAGCCCAAGAATATGCTTATAATGTTTATTTGAAACAAATAAATTGAATATTTAATTTACGCGCAATGCTCAGTGGGGTTAACTTTGACCCGACAACCGTGTGGGGTTAATATCACTGAAATAAATGTTTTGTATTAATTTATGCGTAATTAATGTTTACGGATTAACAATTTATTATTTCAATTTCTATCCAATACTGGGAGTAGATATTAACAAATTATTAGTAAAGACGGTATGTCTATGAACAGTAATGCGGGTAGAACGAAATTGGTTTGCAGGTGATCGTAATACACTGAGTTTTCAAAATATTTTTAAAAAGGTTTATGTATCTCCGGCTCGTTAGGGCCATGAATGATGTGTTTTATGCGCGGATGTGGATGTCGAAGGACCCTGTATGTGTTTTGACCACTGCACAAGTAAAAAGAATGTACATAAGAAAAGGAAAAAAAGGACTACTTACTGTGGAACCTTGTGGCACTCTGCTATCTTGGCTGAGTTTATTCGGCACTTATGACTGTTAAATAATAATAATCATGATTTGATTAATTTGCTATAATTGATGATGTACCTAATGTATTTATTTAGGTAACCATTCCAATGTAGTAATTAGGTAGGTCTAATAATTCTAGTTAAACAAAAAAAAGTATTAAAAAAAAAATCAATTTTTAAAAATTCAAAAAAAAAAAATTATACTATTATCGAGTAATATAAGCATAGGCGAGGTACTAGGCGCCAATAAATTGCATCCAGAAGCATCGCGCGTGTTTAATATACGGGTGTAACCAAAACGACCTAGATCATGTGATCTAGAAGGTTTTGGTGTAATTCGCGCGTGCATTACACCAAATGCAGGCAATGGAGCGGGCAGGTTCGATGCTCCTTCAATTCCCTCCTTCTGAACAGGGTCTATACCATTCACCCGATTGCGACGAAACTTTGTTGAGTTGTTGTGCGCACGCCGAAGGTGAGGGGGATGGGGATGCGGGAGGTGGGGGGCATGGGACGGAGGGACACGGGAGGGGGAAGGTGGAAGGGGATGCGGGAGGGGAAAGGAACGCTGGAGGGAAACGGGGGCGGGAACAGGGAAGCGTGGGAAAATACACGCAGGGAAGATTGAGGACGAGGGAAGGGTTGTGGAAGGAAATCCTGTAGCATTAGCCTTTTTATCAAATTGAATTTTAATTGCTTCAAAATTATTCTAGTTTTGTCTTAATCTTTTACATTCATACTTCAAATTGTATAATTAAAAAAAATACTGATTTTATTTTTAACTTCATTTTCATAATATTATGTAAACAAAAACCTAGCTAATAACTAGTGTCCGACCGAAACAGGATTTTCTACCGAAACCGAAACTTTTTTAGACATTATTACACTTATTTTTTACACTTATACAAACAGTTAACATGTTTTAAATGAAATAAAAAAAAAAAAAAACAATAATTGAAGTATGCATGTGAAAAAAAAAGTTTGTACCAAGCATGGTATTTTGAAGGCCCCCTCCCCCTGAACGGGTCACGTAGTATGGGTACGTTTCCTTAAATACTTCTTGAAACAATTTTTTTTCAATAATCAATACTTACGAGACATTATAAAGGAAGGTCCTCATTAATTGAGTATTTTAATTTAAATTGCGTTTACAATCACAATATTCTTAAGACTAAATTTATCATTTATTGAGTTCTTTTGCAGAGTTTCGGTGCGGCCGAAGGTTCGGCAGAAAATCTGCCGAAACCGAAACTGATGACAAAACTAGATTTTTTTGCCGAAACCGAAATCGAAACTGAACCTTCAGTCGGTCACTACTATTAACCACTTTGTAAATTGCCATCTCAACACAGGTGTTTCAGTCCTAGTGAGATGGACAATAAGTCATTAGTCATCACTGTAACAAATGTAATATTAAATTAATGAAATAAATAAAAAAATAAATGTTAGGGGATAGCAAGGGAAAATTTGGATAATCCATGCTTCTCACGCGGACAGCTGTATATGGCCTGCTCACTGCTCTCAAGTCGAAAAACATATGCTGTATCGAAAAGAACTTTTACGAAGAGAAAAAAATATTAAAACATAAATCCTTTTTTCTGTGAGGGGCATTTCAACGCATAGTTTATTTATAGCTTAAAGTATGTATTTAAATAATAACTTTAAGTTTATTGTCGTGTTTTTATTTTAACAGTACCTAATAAAAACAGTTTATAATTACTCTATGCAACACGATTCCTACTCGTAACGAACTTTGAGATAAGCATTCTTTTTAATTATCAATACAATGATATCGATACATTGATGGACAAACGCGGTAAGCATGTTTTGTAAGTTTTGGAAAACACATATTTGAAGTTAGTATTTTTACACACTATTTTTAAGTTTGATGGTATCTATACCAATTTGGAATGCAGTGGAGGAAAAAATATTTTTTTTTTAAAATCATTTTAAGATATTTATTAAATTATTTCGAACTGAAAATAATTAGGGGAAAAATAAAAGTACAATACATATTTCATATTTTTTATGAAACTTAGCTCAAAAATCTTTTTGTCAAAATTGGCAACATAATTAAAAAAACTTAATAATCCACGACATACTACGAAAACGTCAATAAGGAATTCCAGTCCATTATTTTTTTTATGAATGTTCTTCACCTTCTAAAATAAATATCAATTTTTTTCACAAATTTTAATGTCGATTTTGTAGTTAAAATAATATTAAAAGTTTGCATTTTTCAAAGCCCGCCAAATCGATCGAGATCTGACGGGGTACGAGTGACTTCATATAGTAAGGTAAATCCCACTGAAGGAAATAGTTACTAAGCTTACTAAGCTTAATAGCTTTCTAAGCTCACCGATGCACTGGAGCGTAACGGTTACCCGGCAAGGCAGACAAGGCAAATAATAAGAGCCAAATCTACACCAAACGAAGACAGAATTGAACAAGAGTCTAAAGGCTGTGCTTTCCTATCTTATGTTCACAATGTGACAGACAGAATTGCCAGACTGTTGAGGAAAGAAAGCATCAAGACTGTCTTCGGAACCACGACCAAAATACAAGACCTACTGAGGACTGCAAAGACCAAGTTTCCTCTGGAAACAGATGGAGTATATAAACTCAGCTGTTCCGGATGTGATAAGGTCTATGTTGGCCAGACAGAGCGGACGATCTCCAAAAGGATATCGGAACACTTTCGAGCATGTAAACTTGGCCACCCTGACAAATCGGCAATCGCCGAGCATTTAATTGAAACCGGCCATTACTTCGGATTTGTTCCTGAAGTCCTGGGAAGACCCAAAACCTATAGAGCACGCTTAATTACAGAGGCAATTGAAATTCATAAAAATCCTATTAACATTAATAGAGACGACGGAGCTAAGCTCAATAGTTCTTGGTATCCGGTAATTGACGGCTACACCAAAGCTAAATGCAAAAAACCATCTTGAAGTATACTGTAATGCCAGCCCGCAGTGGATTGGTGCTGGCGACACGGTATTGCTTCGAAGAACTTAAGCACACATTTCATCTCTAACATTTACACATCTGCCCTGATGATGGACACTGTAACGCTGTCCGAAACGTTGGCTAAAGGAGGAGGTAGCGCAACACGGCATAATACCCCAAAAGGAAATAACCATGAAACAAACATGTTTATAATAATTTTTGGAGCACTCTTTGCGATTTTTTTCTATCGAGGGAATTTTATTTAATTTGTCTTAATTTGGGAATATCTAGATATTATCTTCAAGAATAACATATATTTTTTTAAGAGCTTTAAAACTTAACTTGTGGAAGATATGTAAGAAGTCGTTAGAAATTTAGGTAGCGGCGGCTTAATGCACGTGGCCTCCCGATCCATGGATAGAGACAGCAGTGTAAGTTTTGTTAGAAAAATGCAAACCAATCACAAGGGCTTTAAAATCTTCTTCGGCTTTAATCGTTTTTAAATGACGATTTATTAATTTTACCTGTAATAATATATAATTAAACTTGGATAATGTACAGAATCAGCGTTTGTTGATTTCTATGAATATATATATTTTTTTAACCATGATATAAATTTCACTCACGTTCCTTACTGTCACGTTTCCGCACTGTTGTTAGGATAATTAAATTACTTATTGTTAATGAACTCATTGTTTTGTATTATAAATAGCACAAACACTTGTCGTGTAGTTCAGTTTATAGAAACTTCTTGGAGTTAAGTGGAAAGAATTAAACATGCGTGCTTTACTGGTGGTATTTTGTGCAGCTGCAATTGTCACTGTAGTGTTTGGTGGTATGTCAAATTTTTGAATAGCCTAAAGATGAAGAATGTTCATTGATTTCTTAGCGTAAAAAACGTTCAATCAAAATGTTGACTTGTATATTAGATAGTGGTATTGGTATGGGACACTTGGTGTAGGTATTCAGAGCACCTGGTAAAGGCATTCAGAACATCTGGCATAAGCATTCAGAGCACCTGCCGTAGGCATTCAGAGCACCTGGAGTAGGTATTCAGAGCACCTGGCGTAGTCATTCAGAGCACCTGGCACAGGCATTTAGAGCACCTGGCATAGGCATTCAGGGCATTCAAATAAGCGAAGTTTTAGACTACTTTCCGGTACCTAAATCAAAATTCCAAAACTGACAAACACTACATATATATATATATATATATGGATGGATGTATATATATTATTTAAATAACTCCACACAGGAGGCCCCGCGGAAAATAATTTCCCTCAGGCCCTCAGGTCATCTTTGGGGAAGCTGTGTGGAAGGTCTTTTTAGGGAAAGGAAGTAGAGGAAGTTCTGGGAAGGAAAAGGGTATTAGGGGTGGGTAGGAATCTGGGGGTCAATATGTCTAGGAGTGACGGACGTACAAATCCATCCCTCTAACTGCGGTGGAAAGCGATAGGTCGAGAGAGACCAGCTGGAGGGTCCTAGGTTAGGTCTCCCTCAACCAATCTCTCTCGATCTGGCCCGCCATGCAGTAGGCGGACAGACATATTGACCGCCAAGACCTAGACAAAACTCACGTCACCTAAGTTACCAAACGTAGCGAATTACTTGGAGTGACCCATGGCAGGGGTGTTGGTTATCCAATAAATGGTTCCCGGGGTGGTGGTACCCATATCCGCCTCCTAAGACAAGTGATATTTTATTTTTATTTTGTATATATATTTGTTTTTGTTTTACATATTTGATTTATGTATGTGTATAATATGTATGTGTAATAATTTTTAATATTTTTTTTATCTTATATTATATACATGCGGGTATATATGTTTATACAGTTTCTGATCAATGTTGCAAGTTAAATATTTACAGCCTTACTAAAAAACCCAGTGAAAATTTTATTCAATTGACAAACGGCCGCGGATGTGAAAACATTACTAACTAAAAAATTGTTCATGGAAAAAATACACTTGGTTTACACAGTCTGAGAGGGTAGTTTATCTCTGTTTTAGTAATGATGCCTGAACGAAATTTAGAATTTTCCCAAAGTATTTTGAATGTTCTATATATACGTTGTACGACGCACGGACGGTCATTTGTTTTCATACAAAATGCACCGTGCGGCAACAGTGCGGCGTCGGTACCGAGAACGCTCGACAACAGGACGGCAAAGTCTCAAGCTCCACGTGTTCATTTCGCTGTTATGCGGTGACAAGACGTGAGAGCTGGGAGCTGAGATCTAACTTCATCGAGTTTTCAAGTTTACTGTTTGCTTAAAATGGATGATATAAACGCGGAAGAATTTATAAATGAAATTGAAATACGCCCTGCTATACGGAACTCCAAAAGCGACAAACACAGTAATCGCACGGAAACAAAAAATGCTTGGGAAGGAATCTGTGAAAAATTTACAGAGGATTTTAAAAATAAAACTACTGGTGAAAAAAACTCAGCAGGTAACTATTTATTTAAATCAAATATTATTATATAATGAAAAATATATTACTTTGTTAACACCACTATATTTAATAATCAATATACATGTTTGAAAACAATGTTACCTTTATCAGGAAAGATGTTAATTTAAGAAATAAATGACAAACAAGTAAAGACAAATAAGAATAAATTAGAACATACACAAAAATATTAAAGACGCAATTAATTAACAAAATAAATAATTATAATAATTATAATTATTAATAAGAAAATAAATTTAAAAGATAACTATTTTTTAAAAATGTTTGGTTATTTATAATATTTAATTTACTATTAACGCTTTTTCTAATTTCTAAAATTTCTAAATTATCTAATTGTATGCCCGTAGTGTAAGTATGTAAAATTTTAAGACCTTTATTAATATCAAAAGAATGACTTGTTTCCAAAATATGGTTGGCAAATTCAAAATAATAATTATTATTTTAACATATTATATGTTCTAAATGAATTTAAAACATCAAACGACCACGTCTAAACATCACTAGCATACAAACGCACGGCAGTCAGAAACGCTTTCAATTTAGGCGTTTGGTATCGGACTGCTACCGTACTGCAGCCGCACGGCAGCAGCACGGCAGCGGGTTATAACCAGCGGCACAGTAAACGTGCGGCAGCAGTCCGACCAAGTCCGACACGAAACGTCTAAATTGAAAGAGCCGTAACATTTATGAAAACTAGATAAAATTACCTTTTAGATTTGTGTAATTGAAATACGCTTTAGTTTTAAAAAACTGATATATATTAAGAATCAAACGCGAAAAAATTGAATTTTTATTTTACCAAAACATATTTGATGAAAGTGTACAGAAATTTATAAAAAAACAAAATTTAAAAAATACAGACCTTTTATATAATGAATTTGGAACGAAACTGTCACCTCACTTTTTCCTCGTGCATACAATAAAAAAATAATTATAAATTTCAAAGTTTTTTTATTGCCAAAAAACTAACCTAAAAAATGATACCGACTTTTATAACAGGTTTCTTGCATCTCTAAAGACGTTAATTTCTTTGATAAGTTTAGGAACACATGTATTAGATATTAATATTTAAAAAAAAACACCACTTTTATAAAAACTACAAAAATACGGTAAATATATCAATTCTACGAATACAATGGTGAATTAGTCATATTATTAATTACGACCACATTTGAGTAATATTACACACACATCCGAGGAGTGATTTTTTTTTTTTCGCGCTTTCAGCCCGAACGACGATTGCGCAGGCGCCGCCACTTGGCGGTTATGAAGGAAAACAAACAATTTAGTGCTTTTTCTATGAAAAATTTCGTTGTTGCCAGATTTAAAATACATTTTAAGAACAAACCTTATTAGTAATATTTCATGTTTTAGTGTATTTTTGTTTTATTTGCTGCAGCAACACGGGCTATCGGGCGTGCCGTGGTTTTTTTTAGTAAGGCTGTTAATGATTTGGGTTTAATCCGATTGTAACCTGAAAATGTAATTACTCATGAATATATTACACATATTTAAATTAATAATATTAAAAAAAACCAAATACAAGCTTTGGACAAAGACACCATAAATATCATGCTTTAAAAGCATTCATAGTCTAACAATTGAAAATAAAATAGAGGGAAACAAAAATAATTTCAGACACAAAATTACAAAATGGATTAAATAACAAAAAAGACAATATTACCAAAATTTAATAACATAAAATAATAAAACGTTCACGTAACACACAAAACCAGTATAAACACACACAATACGTTATACCGATTTTAAATTAAATTAATTTAATTTTTTAATTGCACTTTAATTTTAATCCTTATTTTTAACTATTTTTTTTTTTTAATTGTTAAAATTTTCTCAGAAGATTTTTTCAATGTAGATGAGTGTTTCGGGCTGATAATTATTGCTTATAATAATTGTTACCCTTTTTGGTATGCATAAAAATCTTGTCTTAAACGTTATTTTATCAATTAAAAAAATAATAATCATTAATATTTGACAAGTTAAAGTATTTCCCCCAAAAAAATGTAGACATCATTTGTCTCGACGCCACCTAGCGAGAGATTTAGCACTAACAATGTCTCTCTCACAAAAATAAAGTTGGTTTTTTTCCGGTGGAAAAATGTAATAAACAGTAATTGTTGAATGAAACACTAGTATATATTGAATTATTTGGCGGGTATTAGATAAGCCGCCATAGCTCAGTGGTCAGAGCACCTGACCGGCAATCAGAAGGACACGGGTTCAAGTCCCGTTGGCGGCAAGTATCTTTTCTCGGAAGATTTTTTCAATGTAGAGTCTTTCAGGTTGATAATTATTGCCTATAATAATTGTTACTCTTTATTTTTAGTTTAAATTTATCTTATTCTTATGTTTTTTCTTCACCACACTATATACGAGTACCTATATATTTTTTAAATGTACTATGTATAATTTTTTGCATTTTAAAATGGAGGCCTCAGCACGGGCAGCCGATAAATCGGCGTTCATTGAAATATAATTTGTATTTCTTTTTTATTTTTATTTTTAACCAGTAAAACCTCAAACCGTGTTATTCAATCACTGAAGACAATATTGGCAAACCTTCTCTCAATCGAAAATTTGAAACAGATAAATCAGTTTTTTTTTGTCACATGTAGGAATTGAACCCAGGACCTTTCCGGATCGTTGCTCTACTACTGAGCTAATGGGACCCTACCCCGTTTGGTCATATTTAACTGTATCATACTTCGACTAAGAAATATAAATCTACGATTTTAGGAGAGCATGAGTGAGACGGAACACTTGGCAGTTGCGCTAAATGGGACATTAATTCCTATTCAAATATGAATGAAAGGGTTGTTCTTCTGTTATATTCTTTATTCTGTGGTTTTCCCTGAATATTTTGATAATTTCCACAGACCTTGAGTGCCCCGACCCCAACTCGGAATTGGTAATCAACCCGAACCCGTGCCCCCGGACCTGCGACGAGATGAAACCGCCTTGGGGGGGCTGCAACCGTACCAGAAGCCCGGAAGGCTGTGTCTGCATATTCGGTTACGTCCTCAACGCAGAAGGGATTTGTATCGAGTCCACAAAGTGCCGTAAGAAGTTTAACTAGTTTTGGGAAACCTCACTTGTTTCCATAAACCCTCGCTCTTTATAAAAATGTATTGGAAATATGAAAACGTGTGAGAGGTTACCGATATGTGCAATCCTTTGTCCGCGCACACTCCGAATTACGAGTATCATCCATATCTTTTCCACACACGATTGGAAAGAATTGCCTATGATCATACACGAGTATAGAATGCACCGAGAGCATCTCCTATACCCATCCTATCTTCCTCTCCCCTTTAGCTTCTTTCATTATTTCAATGAAACATTATGAAAGGTGTTTAAGAAAAAGCTATTCCGTAAAGGACTTTACCTTAGTTCTTAGTTAAGTGATTAACTGTAATTTTTTATACTGTATTTTTAAATTTAAAGTGCAGATTAAATAAAAACTATAATGGTCTGTTGGACAAAAAAGAACTGAGGCGACGAAATGCAAAATAAAACTCATATAGGTATATGAGTTTTTTGCGGCGGCATATGCCGCCATCTAATTTTTATTTTTTATTTTTTTTTATTTCAAGAATTTTGTTTATACATTACAAATGCAAGGTTATAAAATAATTCACATTTTATTCTACTACTCCATAAGTTGAGCTCTAGGAGCTCGTGTTTATGGGAGGAGTATTTACATGCAAAAAATAATAATAATATTCCAATGAAATGTGTAAAACAATACTGGCATTATACCTAGGTCTCTGATTCAAAATTTAGGCATATTAAATTTGTCAAAGAATTTATATGTAAAAATGCAAAAATCGGTCATTTTAAATACATGTAGGATTACAAAAGATTTTTTAAATATTTATATTGAGGGATCAGTAGGATTTATAGGTTCAATTAGGAATTCCACATAGCCGAACCCTCTGATATGAAAATATTTGGAGTCGGTGAATTATTTTCCCATTTGGTCTCTGGTAGGTTGACATGTTGTTCTTGTATTGTTTTGTATTTATATTGTGCAATTGCATGGCGTGGATTGACTAGGTGATCATTTGTGGAAGTGTGTGAAAGGGTTTAGTTTTTCCTTTGGGGAAAATTTAACCCGGACATTTAAATCTTGTGCGTAAATTAAAGAACTTATGAACTAACTAAAATAGTGATGACTACACGTAGCAAAACCCCAAAAATTTCCGAAGATAAAATAAATATGGATAAAATTATTGAGTACATCGATAAAAAATTTGATACCCTTAAAAAAGGTATATTTACAAAAATTGATTTACAAACTTCCGAAACTTCTAAAAGCATTGATTTTATCAGTGCTCAATACGATGGGGTATTAAAAAAATGAGGTCTCAAATAATCTAAATAGGGTGATTTAAACAGATTTCAAGAATATTAAAAAAGACCAAACGGAAAAAAAATATTATAATAAAAAAGCTTGAAATCGGACTGTCTGATATGGAGACCTTAACAAAATCAAATAGTTTGGAAATAGCAGGAATTCCACAACAAAACTACCATTGGAAATTGTAAAAAAAAGTTGCTGCCACAGCAGGAATCCACCTTCTTGCGATCTTTTCTGATAAAAGAAAAGAGATTCCCTCCTTGAAAAGAAAAAAAAATATAATGAAATAAAGGATCTGACGACATCTCCTATCTACGTCGGGGAAGAATTGAGCCCGTACCACAAAGAAATATTATGGAAAACGAAACAAGTAGCCAGGGAAAAAAATTATCAATACGTTTGGTACAAACAAGGCAAAATTATGATCCCTAAAAAACAAGATGATAAAATTATCTACATAAAAATAAAAATAATTTTGCAAATTATATAAAAACATTACTAAATCCACTTAATAATTTATATTGTGAAAATGAATAACACAATAATTACTTCTGAACCAAAGGCTTTAACAACTTTAAATAATTATTTCAAAATTCTACATATAAATACAAGAAGCATAAATAAAATTTTTGATGAATTGCAACTTCAATTAAAACATATCGGACTCCGCTTTTGACATCATAATTCTCACTAAATGTTGGATAAACAAGAAATATTCACCGATGGAAATTGCTGGATATACTACCTACTCAACCGTAACTAGCAATAAACAAAATGATGGCGTAATCGTATATTTAAAAAAATGAAATAAAAGCCTAAGTGAAAGAAACTACAATAATAAATGTCAATTGTCTTAAAATTAAAATTGGAAAGGAATCAACTATATTAGCAATCTATCCATCACCTTCATCTTACAATTTGAATCCTTTTATTAAATCTTTGGATGATGAACTCACTCTACAAAAAGAAACTAAAAATGTCTTTCTTATCGGAGATCTAAACATCAATATTCTGGAAAATGAATATATGCAGATATTAGCCTCACATGGTCTTAAAAGTCTTATAAATGAACCCACTAGAAAAGTTGATAATTCCAAAATCTGCATTGACCATATTATGAGCAAAATTAAAAAAAAAACATATTCAATCTGTCATATAAGAATCAACAATAACTGACCATTTTACAACAATCCTGGCTATAAATCAAAACAAAGGAAGGAAAACTCAAAATAGACCGACGATAATAGAAAAATCTGAAACAAACTGGAAGCAAAACCTGCAATGTGCTGATTGAAAAAAAATACAAAATATTGACAACACAAATGATGCGTGAAACAGCTTCATTGATATAATCCAACATAACATAGCGTCCAATACCAAAAAAAAAACTGTGAAGAAGATTTCACATAAGAATATACACATAAAGCCTTGGATCTCACAGAATATTATAAAATGTATACGAAAAAGAGACGAATTACATAAAAAACTTAAACAAAATCCTTATGATATACACAAGCTACGATACTACAAAAGATACAGAAACATTTGCAAGAATATCATCAGCACCACAAAAGAATCCTACTATAAAAATAAAATAGACGAATGTAACGATAATCCCAGAAAAATGTGGCAAATTATAAATCAAGTGACCAATTCTAAATCCACCAGTAATACATCTAAGATAGATAAACTGAACATAAACAAGGTTCCCACTCCATATGCAGAAAACCCTGACAAAATTCTAGATCACGTTAATCACTTTTTTACAAATATTGGATCAAACTTAGCAAAACAAATAACACTGTGTGTTAATGATGCAGTTGGACCAAATGAAGCCCGCAATCTGGAAAGGGAACATGATTTCAAACAAATAACCGTTGACGAAATCAAAAATATAATTACTTCCTTAAAACCAAATATTTCATCAGGCGATGAAGTAATGTCAACAAATACAATAAAAAATCTCTGTGAAGAAATTACTTTCCCACTGACACACCTTATCAATATATCTATAAGTAAAAGTATATTTCCCATGTCCCAAAGAAGCTACTGTTATACATGTATATAAATAAGGATGTAAAAATGATATCAATAAATATCGACCGATAAGCCTTCTAAGTTACATTTTCTAAAATATTGGAAAAAGTACTAAAAAAACTACTTATGATGTACCTAGAAGAAAATAACCTAATATCGAAATCCCAGTACGGCTTTAGACAAAACTTGAGTACTGCCGACGGCATAGACGATATCATAAATACGATCACAAAAATCTTAGACAAGGGAAATAAATCTTTGGCAATTTTTATAGACCTGCAAAAGGCCTTTGATACGATAGACCATAAAATCCTTTCAAGAAACTTAAAAAAATTGGGATATCAAAAACAACTTTAAATCTGCTAAAAAGCTACATGTCAGAACGTTCACAGTGTGTTAAAATTGAAAATCGTAAAAGTAAGACTCTCCCAATCAATTACGGTGTACCGCAAGGAAGTGTCATAGGACCTTTATTATTTTTTATGTATATAAATGATATCTGCAACCTACACACCAAAGGAAAAATCATTAGTTTTGTTGATGACACTGTTATTTTATTTAATGAAAGTGATTGGTTAACCACTTTCAAAGATGCTGAACACGGACTTATACTTCTGCAAAAATGGCTTAAGCAAAACTCACTTACACTTAATGTTAACAAAACTAAATATGTAACTTTTTCTATAACGGACAGAGGACAACCAGCAGACGATTATGCTCTTAAATTACACGATTGTCAAGGAAAAAACTTAACCCAATCATGCCACTGCCCCACCACAATACATTCTAAAAACATAAAATATCTCGGCATTGAAATCGATGAAAATCTTCGATGGGACTCCCACATAAATAGCATCACAAAGAAACTTACAAAGCTCATGTACTACTTTAGAAACATACGCAATATACTTAATAAAAATGATCTATATAAGGTCTACTATGCTCTTTGCCAATCACGCATAGAATATGGGATTATAGGATGGGGAACTGCCTCAAACATTCACATCAAGCAGCTAGCTAAAACGCAAAAGGCAATAATAAAAATAATCCTAAAAGTACCCATAAAAACTCCATCAGAAGAAATTAAAAAAAACTTTAATGTGTTCAGCATTATTAAATTATACTCAAAAAATGCACTACTCATATTTAAAGAAAAATATGAATACCTTGCTGACCAACACACCTACACTACAAGGTCAAAATCCTCAAAACTACTGAACATCCCGCAATTAAATACATCTTTTGGCCAGAAAAACCATAATTTCCATGCTACAAAATATAATGCCCTTCCAATTGAAATTCAGAACACCATGGAGATACAAATGTTTAAAAAAAGATATCAAATTATGGTTAAGTAAACAGGAAGATGAGGAAATCATTAAAATTATGAAGTAACCCCAATACAACCTGCAGACAACAAACATAAATACTTTTATTTTATTTATTTATATTTTGTGAAAATCAAGAAACTAGAAGACGAGGAAATAAAAATCAACACCCATTCAGCAACATACAGTCCGCCTCGGAACAGGAATACCTAGTGAGGAGGGCTGTAAACAAACCACTTACTTTGTATTTTTACTTATTTTGTAATTTTACTTTATCTTATATTGTCATTAAAATAAATAAAAATAAATAACAATAAAAAAAATAAAAAATATCAACATTATTTTAGATAGGTACACAATTTAGAAAAAAAAAATAGTTATAGAAGGACAATAACAATACTTTTTTTTTAAATATTAAATATTACAGTAAGGGTAAATTACATTAAGGGTACAATATATCATTAACCAATTTCAGAGACTTAATTTGCTTTTTAAATAATTCATATTTCAGTGTTTCTGTTATACTAATTTTGTTTTTGGACAATAATATATTGTACCATCTGTTACGTTACGGAATTGATTCCCGTGCGAGCTAATAGCGAATTGACCCCTTACACAGGCCCTCCGCCCCCCTTTCCCCGCACCGCTCGACACAAGTAGCCAAGCGCCGAGCGGCTCCCGGCATTCATTCCTCGGCCGACCTTCGGCATAACAACTGTGTCCCCGTGATTGCGCTCTCCGTAAACGCTCGCGATGTTTACTTTAAATTGTGCATTGTGCTCCAGAGGCTCCCGCCTCCTCAGTGCCTGTCTGCCGACCGCCTATCTCCTGCTTGTGAGTACCAATGAACCTTGCTACCCCTCTGTGTGCTAAGAACTGACATTTAAATTCACTAAACACGTGTAGAGAGAGTTGAGAGAAGCTCCCCCGTTATGATAGAATTAATTAGAGATAGCCAAATACTCATGTGTGTAGTGCCGATGCTGGCCTTTTGTAGAACCCTGTTCACCTTTAAATGAATAAAACCCTTTTTCGTGCATAACTACTGTGTTCTGATTGAGGAAGGAGACCTGGAGATTTTGAGGAAAGGAAGGGGAGTAGGAATTTACAAGCGAACCACAAACACTCGCCCTGGGTTTAAGAGGGACCTTGCTCGCGCCGGCTGTGCAGAGCTAGCCGCCGGCTTGTTTATTGCATGTCCTTTCCAGGTTTTGGGTTTGGCGTTGGCCGCAAGTAGCGCCGATGCTAACACTGTCGCCCAACGTGTGGCAATTTTTTTTCCTCACCTCCCCAATGCCAACACTTTTTTCCAACTTAGGGGCAATTTTTTTCCTTCCCTCTTCACGGTCCCACAGTCTCGTTCTTCAATCAGCAATTGTTTAAACTTTATAATGTATAATGTTTTGTCTCGTTATCCCCAATTTGTCTAGCATTTCCATCAAGAACCCCGGCGCGATTGTAACTTCGAATTGCAATTTAAATTATCACGGGCACGATTCCTTCATTTTCGAGTCGTCACTCGACAAAACATTATCACCGGTATTCCTACGTAAAGTGCTCAATCAAGAAAGTTGCCGTCGTGAATAATATAGTGTTTACAAGTGTCGACCGACTAAATTTGCTAGTTTCAAATACAAGATTAATAGTGGAAATGTACACAAATATTTAAAACAAAGTTATTCAACAATTAAAATCCTGTATATGATAAACCAATTACCCGCTTCGTTTCCCGAAAGTTAATTAACCAGTTTTTATTAATAAACTTATTCCGCAGAGTGCTGGTCTGTATTTGATATCGACATATTCTGCGGGTAGGGGACTATTTCGCAAAATACTGGCCTGTATATATAACGGCATATTTTGCAGCTTAAGGGAAACAAGTGGATTAAATTCTTTCTACCTTTTGACAATTGGGCATTTTTTTTGTACTTCTGCCGTCCGCTTCTTCCTTTTTCTTGCGCACCTATCACCTTTCATAAAGAAACAGACGACATAATTCGAAAAATGCCTAGTTCGCGTTGACGTCGATTCCTCGAGTCAGGCATTATATCCGTATGCACATTTCTGCATATAACTTGTTATGACAAAAGGAAGTCGGCGGGTAAATACCAATAATTGGTGATGCTCAAATCAGGCTACAGCCTAGCCACGTAAATAAAAAACTATTCCCTAAGACATTGTTGAATTTTCAAACAAATACTTCCACGAAAACTCGTATAAAAGAAAAATATTTCCTTATTTTTCTGAAGAACCCCCCTTTGGAAAGTTAATGGAAATATTCTAAAAACATGCTCGTTTGAGGCGAACCTCGTTTCCGTTTTTTTCATTTTTTTTCTTTTCCGGACTTTTGCAAATTTGCAAACCTTTTTCAAAAACATCGGAATAAATTCTAAAAACGTGTTCCATTAAGATGAATCCCGGCCTGTGAAATTTTCATATCCGGACTTTGAAAATTTTCAACAAATTTCCAAAACATCTGGATTTTTTCACAAAATCACGTTTTTTAAGGGAAACCCCTGCCCAAATTTTCAAATAAACCAAACACTTATAAAAAACGCGTTTTTGTTTCAAAAACTTTTTGTAAAAATACGTCCCCAGTGGTCAATCTCTGCCCAATTTCTTTCCAATTGCGAGTCTAGTTCTCACTTTTTCCAACATAAGGTCACTCTAACACAATCCTATACACCATGGAAGTTCCTCAAGTTACGCTGGATATAATCCCGCACGTCTTTACTTCAAGAAAGGAAGAATTACTACAGGCCCTGAGAAATAGAAAGATTTCTCCTCGGAATAAATCCAAAAAATGCCTTACTCTATATGCTTCTTTCTACAACAAAAAATACATCAGGAGGTTGCAATTTCAACCGGAAGTCACCTCGAAATCATCACTACCCCCCTCACAGTCTCCGAAGCAAAACCCTTGGTGGTGCAAGCCCAGGAACCAACAAAAATATACGATCTGACATCTCTGGTAAACACATCGGAAATTACCATGTGAAAGACATTGTAAAAATTGGGAATACGGAATCAGTAAATTCCATCACATCAAGTTCTCAGGCGTTATCAAATTGGCAAAACATGCATCTTGTTAATCCTGATCATCATTACGCCCCTGACCTCTCTTGGCCAGTCGTCAATCAGTGCGATGCGGTCTCTTTAAAAGTCTTATAATTCTTGTCATAAATGACATGAGTTACTTGTAAATATTAAATGTAAATAATCACCCATATGGGCATTCGTAAGGTAATCCTTACACCCGAAGGCACATTAATGTCAACGGTAGCCTAACTCCTGTACATTCTTTTTCTTTTTGCATAATTTTATATGTTCTTGTACATCCTGCGTGCCTTGCCTGCTGTACCACAAGAGCACCTCTTGGGGCACCGTTTTCATACTTGTATGCATCCTCTTCCTGAAATTGATCACTTCGGGAAAGGGCCTCCTTTTCCTCCTACCATCAACGGTTCCGGAAAACTCTTGCTCCAAGACGTCGCTTTCCTTTTCACAATTCTTGCAGCATCCGCGCGTTTTTTTCTCACCTCATCGCCTCATCTTGTCATATCACGTTTTTTTAATTGTTTTGTGTCGGGTTTTTGTCGTACCAGTACGTCCCTACCCTAATGTTGTAAATATAAAATCATAAGTGCAAGTCTGTATAATAACCATTGGTTTCAGACCATTGCCGCAGCTCACTACTATGGTCACAGCACCATATTGTAAGAATGTCGCGACGATTTCCGTTATAATAGGAAATCCTCCCGTTTTTTCTTTTTTCTTTTTCCTCTTCACCCCATCCTAACACATTCATAGTAATGTTGTATATTGGGGATCGTTTCAAATACACCTAATGTACACACCTATCAGGTCACATTCGCTGGATTCGAAACAATTCAAGGGCAACCTTGTTGCTACTTGTGGTTTTTCTTCTTTTTCCAAAAATTAGAATGGCGCTCAACCCAATTGCTCTATTTTTTTCCAGAATCGTATTTTGTCGGATTCTGAGAAAAATATTTGTTATAAAAGTGACAATACGTTTCGTCCCTTCATTAACATTGTTCTTTGTACATATACAACTTCATTATGAGGTACAATATTTTATCATGACATCAGTTTCTTTTGTCCTTTATTGTACCATTATTTTTGTTTGAAGTTTAAAATCTTGGCCAGATCTTCAATAAAATTTGTGTTTATCGCCTTTTGGCAAGTCTTGTAACGTATGCTAATATGAAATTATTAAGCTACAGCAGTGCCGTATTAATTACATCATTGCAAACCGCCGTCTGTATTGAATGGGGACCCACATTTTCGAACGTAAACTTTTGTAACATTATAGGCGCGAGCCTTACAATATCTACTATTATAGGTGTGAACCTTACAATATCCACTGCTATAGATGCGAATCTCATAATATCTTTGTGTTTTTACACGTCACGGGGAGTCCGTCATAACTACTCATTGTTTGCTCGTCAACACAGGGTTGTTGATCGAGAGGGTGATTTATCTCATTAAATTGTTTTAAATACCTATTGGGTTACTGTCTTTCAATACTGGGCAAAATTTGTTGTAAATTGTTCATTCCTGTCACGTGAGACGTGAAAACGTGACAATATCTACCATCATAGGAGAGATCCTCAAAACATCCGCCATGATACGAGAAGTTCGTTATAATTACTTTATACTCTTAACTAAATGTTATTGAGTTGGTCGTGTGTCTTTTGGCATGAGAACCGCCCCTTTTTGGTCGTGTGTCTTTTGGCATGAGAACCGCTTTGTTATAACTGTGTACTTATATAATCTGTGCACCAAACGTGAAGACGTTACAATACTCACCATGAGACGTGCGAACGAAATAATATCTACCCCATGTTTGTGTGACCTACCAAGTGTAGATCACACGCCTTTTATTTTCTGTTATCAGAAAATTATTGCTTTTGCAGCAGAGTACTCATTAACATGCCCGTGGACTTCCTGTCACAAGAACCCAGGAACTATCCACTATCTCAAAAGGACTAATCATACGCTTCACTCATGATTATGGGGCATCGTGTCGTAGAAGTTAAGTTGATGGACACAAAAAACACCTAACTCGTTGTCTGGGAGACGAACAAGAAAACCCCCCAGGTTTGTGAGATTTGAGCAAGGGTCTGTCATTTCTCGCAAACAAGTAGGAGAATAAAACGACCCTCTAATCTTCTACCCAATACACGTGGAGGATTAGACTCTTTTATGTCAGTGTATTCCTTTTGTACCACACTACCAAATGGTATTGTAATGTGCCAGGATAACTGCTGTAGACCTTGTTTCACCTTCCACTCAGAGGTCGAATTTCGGAAATAGCCGAGTCCTCAGCAGTTTTCTTCGTTCAAATGTTCCCAATTGTCACCCTTTCCCTTCCTCGAAATTATCCGTGAATGGGGATATATGCGTTACGCACTTGGCGTTTCGTTTGTCAAATGGGACAACCTTCATACACGGATCCTTTCAACTTCCTACTCCTTTCCCACTTTTCATAACTTATTTGTACTCAATGTTTTTGTTCTTCGAAAGTAGAAAAAATGCTACCGTATAGACGTGAGCATAGGTCATGGAAGACCAACTTCTTTCGAACGTGGCATTTTGTCATACGTACAAACCCTTACCTACGTGTTCTTGGAAATGTATTTAGTTTAAAAAAAAACTAAATGGGTTAAACAGAACCTTCCTTGAATACGTACCTTTGTAATATGTATAAGTCTGTAGTTGCATTTAGTTAACTCTCTCTCCGTCTCTCTCTCTCTCTCTCTACACGTCAAACAAATCCAATCTTTCTCAACATGCACACCTTGTTTCTCTCCAAACCTTTTCATCATTGGTCTACCAGGCAGGTAAACTTCAAGAATTTTGTTCTAATAATAATTTTTTCGCCGGATTAATAAGAAGACCAGCAGCTCTTCACCCCATCTACACCTGCGCCTCTCTTCATGCTGCCTTCACTACCGTCACGGAGGTCCCATGCCTTCAAACCCTACGTACCAAAAGCACCCGACCACACCTAACATAACCTAGTGTGAGTCGTGCGTGTAGTTGCGAATTGTATCATCACAAAACCATCACTCAAACAAACCCGAGCACGTCAGCTCTTAGTTGGTTCATGTTCCTGTTGCTATTGTACAAATGTTCCTGCGGCATCTCGCAAATGTTCCTGTTGCCATTGTACAAATGTTCCTGTTGCCATCGTGCAAATGTTCCTGCGGCATCTCGCAAATGTTCCTGTTGCCATTGTACAAATGTTCCTGCGGCATCTCGCAAATGTTCCTGTTGCCATTGTACAAATGTTCCTGCTGCATCTTGCAAATGTTCCAGCTGCACCTTGCAAATTGCTCTGTTGCCATCATGCCAATGCTCCTGTGCCCTTGCGCAAATAACAATACCAACAATTGTTCATACAACAATCCCACTGTATACAAACCAGTGTACCAACCACCATCACAACAACGGCTGTCATGCACACAAACCACCTCCCCTATAAAGGACCAACCACCAATTACAATTCCACTCTCCAGTACCTCAATGATGTCATACTGGCCCACCCACAGGATCCGGAAGCAGCTACCTTTTTGACCTCTGTGACAGGTAGAACCCTCTCCACCACCAAGAAGCCTCATCCTGCGTTCTCGTCTTCGTGTTTTCTTTAAGGCCCTAGTGTTCCTTGAGTGTAATCTCAAACGGGCCAGGTTACTGTGACAAAGTAACCTTGTAACTTCAGTGCAACGTTCAAACACCCCAAACATCCTACGCAAACCACGCTACGCAAACTTAGCTCACAGACCAATGATACAATTTAGAGTCATTTTTTTTCTATCACTGCATAACCCTTGTACCTTTCTCCAGCAGGTCCTTGTTTATATTTATGTATGCCACTGCTCTTTCATGTACATTCATGTATAATTCTTTGTTCACCATGCTTTTTTTTCTCTTTTGTTTTTGTTTCTACTATTTTATAGCTAGCAAATTTTTCTCTTTCTTTTTCTCTCTCTCTCTCCTTTTTCTCTTAAAATGTTTTTTTTTTGGCACAAGTGCTAGAAGAGTAAGAGGATTTCTTAGCCCTACTGCTCCATTACCACGTCGCCTTTTTTGCGGCGAGGGGGGAAGTGTTACGTTACGGAATTGATTCCCGTGCGAGCTAATAGCGAATTGACCCCTTACACAGGCCCTCCGCCCCCCTTTCCCCGCACCGCTCGACACAAGTAGCCAAGCGCCGAGCGGCTCCCGGCATTCATTCCTCGGCCGACCTTCGGCATAACAACTGTGTCCCCGTGATTGCGCTCTCCGTAAACGCTCGCGATGTTTAATTTAAATTGTGCATTGTGCTCCAGAGGCTCCCGCCTCCTCAGTACCTGTCTGCCGACCGCCTATCTCCTGCTTGTGAGTACCAATGAACCTTGCTACCCCTCTGTGTGCTAAGAACTGACATTTAAATTCACTAAACACGTGTAGAGAGAGTTGAGAGAAGCTCCCCCGTTATGATAGAATTAATTAGAGATAGCCAAATACTCATGTGTGTAGTGCCGATGCTGGCCTTTTGTAGAACCCTGTTCACCTTTAAATGAATAAAACCCTTTTTCGTGCATAACTACTGTGTTCTGATTGAGAAAGGAGACCTGGAGATTTTGAGGAAAGGAAGGGGAGTAGGAATTTACAAGCGAACCACAAACACTCGCCCTGGGTTTAAGAGGGACCTTGCTCGCGCCGGCTGTGCAGAGCTAGCCGCCGGCTTGTTTATTGCATGTCCTTTCCAGGTTTTGGGTTTGGCGTTGGCCGCAAGTAGCGCCGATGCTAACACATCTTAGTAAGATTAGACTAGATTGCCTAGTCTGGCCATTCTTGCGCCCCCCAGAGTCTACGCCCTGTGCCTGGGCACCGGTGGCACCGCCCTATTTACGGCACTGCATCTTACACCTAAATACAAATAGTGGTGCTGAGCCGTGGTCGTTCTAAGCATAGGGATGGCTATTAAGCCATTAGTATTAAATTATGTCATGTTAATTTTGTTCTGTCTTATAAAATTTATCACAAAATAAATTAAAATAACCTTTGCTTAAAAATTGAGCGTTTCTGGACTGAGCGTTTGCTAAGCAATTTTTATGCCCGTTACCTATTTTCGCTGTGATGTAAGCAAACTAAGAATATTCACACTTTTGGCTTGTGGATTCCTCTTTTATGTATACATTTATCTTTTCATAAAAAAACCATTTGCTCCTTAATAATTAGAAAAAAAACTAAAACAAGGTATAAGTAGATACATTTTAAGATTTTCACGGCCAAAAGTATTTTCGTTATATGTTTTTGGGGTGTTATGCCGTGTTGCGCGACCTCCTTCTTTAGCCAACGTTTCGGACAGCTTTGCAGTGTCTATCATCAGGGCAGATCCGGCAGATCCTGTAGATGTGTTAACGAAAAAGGTATAAGCAGCTTAGGATATTTCCCGAGCTATCAGCCTTTTAATAGTTTTGTGTGGAAGAGAAATGGGTGGCATGTCTGAGCATGCGCACATGGAAAATGGAAGATTACAATGGCGGTTGGTTGTGTGTGATGGAATTTTGAATTTTAAAGGGTCTCATATTAATTTGTACGAAGTAGCTCACCACCCCGCTCATGTGTATGTTTTGATTCCTAATTTAAGAGATTCCGTTTCAGATTTTGTCCCAGTATTTAAAGCAAAATACCTGACTACATTGATCTAACGTCGTTCCATAATTCTTTTTTTTTTATTATTTATTGTGTGACGTGTGAATGCGGTGCGGTGCAGACCACCGAACATGTAGTCAACGAATGCCCGCTCCATTCATTCCCCGGCGGGATTTATGAGGTCCACAGGGCAACGCCTGAGGCCCTAGACTGGCTCGCAGACCTAGATGTCCCCCTCTGACCCCCCACCATACGAAAGAAGAAGAATTATTTATTTATTTGAGACACAAACAGGATATTTATAAAACATTTTTGTGGGTAATCTTATATATAAAAATGAATCGCTAAATGTGTTGCCGCGGGAAAAAGCTAGTATATAATAAATTAAAATACAAATATAAATATCCCTAGACTAATCTGTCTGCAGTAACCACCTTTGAATTTTCACAGAAGCAAACACATGAAAAACAATGCAAGTATTATTTATACATAACTTGAAAACTTAAATACAAAATTGAAATACATCATAAGAAGTATGTTTACAATATTTATGAAGTATTTACTGAAAAGTAATAAAACAAAAGATTTTTTTTTAGGTGCACAAATCGTGGAGACATTTTTTGAAACATGTTATATTATTTTTCAAAAATATCTATGAAAGTGTGTATTTTAACAAGATCGTTGTATGATCGAGACATTTAATTAATAGACATAGGATTAAAATGGTTCCATGCCAACTCAGAATGAAACCAACTCAGAAACACCTCAGAAAGGTCATTAAAAGCAATAAAAAAATAATTTAAAAATAGCCGGTAACCCTAACCTAACTTAACCTATTTAACCAATTTTTTAATATATTTTTATCATCACTCTTAATGACCTTTCTGAGGTGCTTCTGAGTTGGTTTCATTCTGAGTTGTCTGGTCACCGATTAAAATATCCAGTATTATTGGTAAAAATTTCAGTCCAGAATATGTTGAATTGAATTTTATGTTCGAGTAACTCAATCAACTTACTCTGCAAATCATTCTGCTTTTTCAGCTCCAAAGCCATGTCTAAAAAACGAATATTGGAACACTTGTCCCGACTGGTGCATGGCGGATGACTCCTGTTCCAATTATATCGACGGAGAGCAGATCAGCTGTACGCAGCCACTACCAGAGGAATTGTTCTGTAAACCAGCCTGCACCTGCAAATACGATTTTGTGCGGGCGTGGAATGGTTGCATTTCTGCAGAAATGTGTAAATAAATATTTTTTATAAAATGAGTACCATGTGAAAGTCCAATTTCCGGATATAGAGGGACTATCACCATCGCAACACCAGGGTGGGATTTGGCTTCCTCCACAAAGGCACTCTACTGGATCCGGTCCTTTTCCATCGCCTCCAATCCTCAGTCTTTCCCATCCTGCTGCATTCCTTTTACGTCATCCAGTATTGTCCATCTCTTCGACTGCCTTGGAGGTACGTACTAGTGATTTAACGAATGTCATTTTTTGAGCATTCGCGAAAGCGAATATCTGCTCCTGACATTCGCGAAAACGAATGAGAATGCAAATACGAATATTGAGTTTTTTTTTAATTTGGCGACATTTATGTACTTATGTTTGCATCTGAGAATTTCCGAGTTGATCCGAAAAAAGCAGATCGGTTGTTTTATTACTTGTCGTATGCTTGTAAACAAAAACAAGTGAATTTTAAGGTTAGAGTATGATTGATTGGTGATTAACATGAGTAAATCAAATTCTAGTTAAATTTGGATTTATTTTACACTTTACGACGCTGAACGAGCTAAATGCAAGCCGTGTAACAAGGAATATTCTAGAAAAGGAAGAACTACAACGGCTGTGAGAAATCATTTGATAGCAATGCATAAAACAAAGTTTTCCGAATTAGAAAAGTGTGAAAATCGAAAACAGGATGCATCTAAAACACTTGAAGTGGCATCATCTTCCCATCAAAGTACCAAATCCGATATGAAACAGATATCGCTTCAAGAATGTGTCGACAAAACGAAACAGTGGGATAATAAATCTGTAAAATCATTGGCCGTTGATAATTCAATAAGTGAAATGGTTGCCAACACTTTCCACGAAACTAAATGGCAAGATAGATCCGTAAGACTTATCTTATGAAGCATTTGTGTCCATCCTCTAATTTAAAGTCTCGTCTCTTTTTTCTGATGTTCATATTCGCAAAACATTCGTTCGAACTTTGCGAATGCGAATATACAAAAATATACGAATCTTCGCGAATGCGAATGCGAATATTCGTTACATGACTAGTACCTACTTCTACTTGGTTACCCGCTTGGTCAGTTTTACTGCCAGCAGACGTGGGCACTGGGCACTCCGATTGGGTATGGTGTCAGGTGTTACTGTTATTTTATTAGTGTCGAGGAAGAGAATAGGGAAGAGATATAGAAGAGGAAGGTTGAGAAATGCCTGGATATCTTAATTTGAGCATTAAACATATTAACATTTCGATTCTGAACGACGCTTCATCTTCGGGATGATATAATCTAATTCATTTTAAATTGATAAAAGTTGAGCATGAATTATATTAATACAAGTTTTTTTTATTTTCCACTGCTTTGATGGTTACATAATTTGTGGATTTTTCCACCACCATGCTAGGCACATTCCCGTGTTATGGTGGTCGATTTTACGTACAGTGCATTAAAATTTTAAAGAAGCAATAATATAAGGGAATATAAAAGATTATATAATAATATCAAAGAATATAAAAATAACATAATATTGAAGAAAATAAAGAATGAAAATAAGTATAAAATAATATAAAGAGAGAGATAAAATAATATAAAAATTTTAGAATGCAATTCACAGGCGGTAGAAGTGAAATCTTTACGGCTACGAAGACCCGCACAAAGAGGAAACTGATTGTACTATCTCGTTCTCTCGCAGGCTAAATCCTATAGATGTTTGTGTTTGTCTCTTTTTAGTGTCCCTATTGATTGTGAGTTTTATGTTGGTTTTGAGATGTTGTTCCGAGGGACGTTTTTAGGGAGAAGAAGGAGTGTACGACGTACGTTGGGTTCTGAAAAGACCTATATTGTAGAAGTGAAGAAATGAAAAATCCAGCTCAAAACGCAAAAACGAGACGTGAGAAGTTAATTCGGTATTAGTATTAGTTCTTAGCAATAGAGAACTCCAGTCCAATTTTTTGAATGAATAATGACCTTCTAACTTAAATAACTGCATTTTTATTTTTATTTTTAGAGTTAGTTTTAGTAGTTAAAATAATTTTCAAAGTTTTAATTTTTCTAGACCCCCCGAAAACCACCGGAAATATGGTAAATCGTGTGACGTCATCACTGCTGAAAAATTAGTATAGGATTGGGCAGTCAGCTGATCTACTGCCGCCATTTTGAAATCCGTTGTTCGGTTGTTCGAAGTATTTTCCCTAGAAGAAGCATTACTATTTTTTTTGCAGTAGTTTTTCAATATTTTAAACGACTGCCCTGCGGTATATTCCGGAGTTAGTTTTAACTTCCGCAACGCGGATCACTCCATCTGCCCCGGGGTAGACATTGACTATTACCCCAATAGGCCATTGAAGTGGCGCGATGTTGTCACTCTTAATCATTACTACCGTGCCTGTCGTTACCGGATTCGCATTTGTATTCCATTTTTGGCGAGCTTGCAAAGTATTCAAATACTCAATTCGCCATCGGTTCCAGAATGTCTGAACAAGACGATCCACAAGATGTTTGCGTTGTACCAAGTTGACTGGCTCGTCTGACAAATCAGCAGCGGGTAAAGATTTTAATGGAGTGAGCGTTAAAAAATGCGCGGGGGTTAGCGGCAATGGAGCCGAAACGTCGTTAACGCTAAGTACAGATAGCGGGGGTGAATTTAGAATTGCTTCAATCTGAGAAAGCACTGTTTGCATCTCTTCATATGTCAGTAGAGAGGTGCCTACTATTTTATTTAAATAACCTTTCAGGCATTTAATGTTACTTTCCCAGATCCCACTAAAGTGAGGAGCAATTGTTTTGAGGCGGTTAATGTCTTGAACGGATATCAAAATTTTTGTTTTCCGTTCGGGAGGATCAGTAACAGATTTCTTATTAAAACGTTGTAAAGGCCAATTACGTTTAGGTAATTGGGCAAAGACGGGACCGTTAAACCATAACGGATGGTCGATTAGTTGAGCGGGCGTAAGACCCCGCGACAAGCAGTCGGCGGGATTGTCTTGTCCTTTTATATAATGGAAGCATTCAGCCCCCAGATGGTTTTGTATTTGTGAGACACGGTTGGCAATGAAAGTCTGCCATTTTGCGGGCGGTGAATTTATCCATGCTAGTGCAACCGTGCTGTCGCAAAAAGCTAAAGTCGTATGAGCTTTCGAATTTGATGTGTAGGTATTACTGACCGTATGCATTAATCGTGCAAGTACTAGCGCACCACATAGTTCTAATCGCGCAAGTGAAATCGTCTTAGCCGGAGCGACCTTGGATTTAGCACATAATAAATTAATTGTGGTTTTATCAGTATTCGGACAGTAAACATGTAGGTAAATAACACCTCCAAATGCGCGTTCGCTCGCGTCTGAAAACCCGATAAGCGTTAATATACACTGGGGTTCGATTCCTAAAAAACGAGGAATTTTAATAGATTGCAGTAATGGCAGTTCTTTTTTAAACTGTCGTCAAAGTGTGACAACGGTGTCAGGAGGAGGATCATCCCAATCCAGGTTGTACTCCCATAGATATTTAATTATCAGCTTAGCCAACAATACAACTGGTGCGGCGAAACCCATCAAATCCCAAAGACGAGCAATCGTCGAGAGAATATTTCGTTTAGTACAAGTTCTTTCGTCGGTGTGTACGACAAATACGAAATGATCAGAAGCGGGAATCCAATGAAGTCCTAGTATTTTCAGGTTTTCATCGGGATTAAATTCCACACGTTCCTTAACACGACGAGCTGTAGGAATCGTGGATAAAAACTTTGGAGAGTTAGAAGAGAATTTTACAAGATCGAATCCTCCCGCGGCGAATAGTTGAATCAATTCCGTAGACAACTCGGAAGCCTCCTCGACCGACGAGCAACTGGTGACGAAATCGTCCTTGCAGAATGAGCCCTTTTCCACCAGATTTGCAGCAAGTGGGAAACCAGGTTTTTCATGCGACGCAAGTTGACGCAATGTACGCATTGCGAGGAATGGACTGCAAGACATGCCGAATGTGACGCGATTAAATTCAAACAATTGCAAAGGGTCACTATCGTTAAATCTGTACAGCATGCGCTGATAACGTCGGCATTCTTTTTGCACCACAATTTGCAAATACATTTGTTTTATGTCAGCGGTTATAGCTATGGCGAATAATCGGAAATTGAGGATAATGCGAAACAAATCACCTTGTAAATTCTTTCCGGTATGTAGGATGTCATTAAGCGAGTAACCCGAATCGGATTTCATACTCGCGTCTAGCACCATGCGAATTTTGGTGGTCAATTTATCTTCGCGAACTACGATATGATGCGGGATTACGTAATGCGGTAAATCGGAATTGTCAACTGGGGAAATGTAACCTTTCTGAAGGTATTCGCACAATATTTTGTTGTATTCTAACTTTATTGCGGGTTGAGATATTAAGCGGCGTTCAAGAGACCGAAACCTGCGTTCGGCGGCGGGTAACGATTCACCGAGAACAGAGGGACTGTTTCGAAATGGCAACGCGACGATATAACGACCTGCCGTGTCACGAGAAGTAGTGAGTTTAAACATATCCTCACACTCTTGTTCATCAGGCGTTAAAAATTTCTCATCTGGAATGTCTTCCAATTCGAAGAAGCGCGAAAGGCAAAATTCATCATTTTGCGTGAACGTACAAAATGATTGCGTGGTGTTTATACTTGGGTTTTCAATCATCGTTGGGGCAGTACCCAAGATGAGATATCCCAAAGTAGTTTCGATAGCAAATGGCTGTCCGAGAGAACCTGATATTTTGTTTGCCTTTAGAATGCGAGCTAACATGTCACATCCTAAGATGATATCAATCTCGCCGGGCGTACAGAATGTTGTGTCTGCTAAAGGCAAATTGTCAAGATACGACAAAGAGGAGCGGTTAATGTTAACAGTAGGCAACTCACTGGTTATGGTTTCTACTACATATGGTTTAATCGTATACGACTGAGTGATGTCATAGCGGGAGAGTAATTTTAAGCAAGTTACGCCATTTGTCACATTTCTTACGTCACCTATTCCCGTGACGTAAGTACTTGGAGATGACCGCACCGTAAGATTCAAGCGTGAACAGCATTTGCGCGTAATTATGTCCCTTTGGGAGCCGCTATCTATTAGAGCCCGTATCGTCTGTACCTGGCCCTTAGCGTCTCTGGTAGTGCAAACAGCCGTTCCTAATAGTGCAGTAGTATTTGCACTTGAGCATGAATTTGTCACACATAACGAAACCGGATTCGAAGAATTTAAGTTATCATTATCGGCATCCGTTTGTGACGCGGGAGATGGTATTGGGTCCGTTTGTGACTTCGGCCCATCAGTTTGTTTGAAATGCAACAAACTATGATGGTTGAGCGCGCATGTTTTGCATGTAGTCTTCGATTTACAAGCTTTCGTGGTGTGCCTAGTACTGAGGCAGTTCACACAAACTCGAATCTTTGATGACTTAATACAGTTAAATCGCTCGCGTGGTTCTAGACTTGTGAATTTAGAACATTGGTATAAAGGGTGCGATCCCTTTTGACAGCAAAAACAAATTTCGATGGAGTGATTATCGATTTTTTCGACATTAATAAATGCCTTTGCGGAATTAGTTTTTTGCGGTTTAGCGGTATAATTATTATTTGAGCCAAGACGGCTCGATGTCGGTTGCGTGATTTGTGCGCGATTAAGAATTCGTTGCTGTACTCTTACGAAGTCGATTAGTTCCGCGCTGGACGGTAAATTTTCATTATTTTTAATAGAAGATTCAAAAGCCTTTACAGTCTCTATGTCAAGACGTTTAAGACCCAGTTGCAACAATATGAATTCTGCGAGGTCTTTTATTTTCAATTGCTTCAGCGCGGCGATGTTCGCGGAGTATGCATCTGCAAAATTCTCTAAAGAAGCGGGCGTGGCCGAGTTAACTGGAGGTAATTTCAGCAATCGGTCAAAGTATAATTCAGCAAGAACGCGTTGATCATTATACTTAGTACACAATGCGTCCCAGATAACTTGATAATTTGTACCTGTAGGCGTAATAGCTTTGCAAATACTTAATGCTTTTCCGGTTAATTTAGACATCAGATACTGCATTTTTTCCGTATCATCCAGAGAATCATTCAAATGTATAACTGAATTATATGTTTCATAAAAGAGAGACCAACTATCCAGATTCCCGTTAAAGCACGCTATCTCCAATGCAGGTAGCTTAATTTGACGGCGAGGTTTTGCAACCGGATTCGACAGCATATTTGCTTCTGTATATTTAATAACACCGAAGAGTTCTTCAAATGCATTTAATTGAGTGTATTCAGCGATTGCTTTCGGATTCAATTCCAGTTCGCAATCCACCTTTTCATCTAATATTGTTATAAATTCAGAACGAATTTTTTCGACAGTAGTTGTGCCTGATAAAAAAGATTGGCGATCGTAAATGCTTTCCGAAGCTTTCCTTATCTTGTCATACACCGACTGTAGGCTCGCAAAACTAGCGGCTAGTTTAGCATTTAAACGTTTGAGACGTCTTTCATCCCGAGACGATCCGGATGATGCGCTCGTAGCCATTTTCTTTATTCCGGTTATATTTACAAAATATGAAACGTAAAACAACTAAAAAGCGGTTAAAAGGTATGCGGTATGTGGAATGCGGTATGAGGTTAAAGGGGATGCGGTATGATGTATGCGGTTTGAGGTAAGGGGTATGCGGAATGCGGTATGCGGTTAAAGGGTATGCGGTATGATGTATGCGGTTTGAGGTAAGGGGTATGCGGTATGCGGAATGCGGTTAAAGGGTATAAGGTATGATGAGTCTGTATTATTTATGCGGAATTAATTAATTAATATTTAATTTATTCAATTAATTCACTGTTATCCGCGCACTGGGTTAAATTGATTGTTCGGCGGTGTAAAGGTTAACAGATACGCCATGAACTGTGCAGGTAATGACAGTTATTTATTGCGTTTATTATCATTAACAAATCATAAATACTGCGATCATAATATTATTCTGTTTTGTAATGATATCCAATAATAAAACAATACAAATATTAAGAAATAATCGTACTATTTATAAGGTAGGTAAATGCGATTTTATCGGCAAAATACAACTACATAAGTTATCAGAAATAAATATCAAAAGGATGCCTCGTATTTATTTATTCTAACAGCGGGTAAATATGTTATTTCCAACGTAATGAAACAAGTATAGAAAACAAATTACTCATGTAGGTATATCAAACCGTTAATGCGTTTTGTGCGATGTTATAAAACGTAATCTCACTCTGCTCTATGGTTTTTATTAATATTGTGGTTCAAAAATATATATCCGGCTCGAAGGACCAAAAAATGTATGGTTATTTATGTGGTGAGAGTGGATTATGTGTTTTTTGTAAAATGACTGGCGAAAGACCTTGAATTTTGTGTTACTAATCACTGCCTAAAAATGGTAAAAATACATGTTGCAAAGAAAAGGAGAGGACTCACCGGAAAAGGGTAAAGCACTTGTATGATTCCTTTCCCATCCAAGAGGCACAATCACAATAGGCGTAAATGTTCGTTATTTTATAGTAGGTACACGGCGCAATTATTTTGATAGCGGATTTTTCGTGAGCAGAGCACAGTGATGGCTATATGCAGCGGGAGTTTATTGCAGACTGGGTAAGGTTGGCGGGTAAGCGATTGGGGGAATAAGGACAAAAGGACTTGCAACAATAATTAAAACCAAGTCCAAGCAGTGATAGTATGTATGTGCTGTGTAGGTATGTGTATGTATTAGTATGTGCGTAACCAGTGTGTTTTGACGAGAGGTTTAAAAATGCACTTTTTAATATTTTTTTAAGAACTCTACGTTTAATATTATGAAATAAAACTTATATATTCAGAATCAGCGTTTATTGGTCTATATGAACATATTTTTTTAAAGCCATAATATTTTTCACTGGAGTTCCTTATTGGATTGTTGGTCTCTTGGCAATTGGGTTGTTTTTTCTTTCTGCATTTCTCACCCTTATTCATAAAGCCTAAATTTGTTAACAGTATCACATCGCATAGGTTAAGCTTATATCAGACGGTTCACTATTCACTGGTTTTATGACGTCATTCTGCCTCTGTCCCTCGAAATGGCCATTCTGAACATGCGATGGAATGAAAGTGATAAGTGACAGGGCCGAATGAAGCATTCCGACAATGTTGGATATCGGTCTTCTTTGGAGGTAACATATGTATCTTATTTACGGCTCAGCCACGACAAAGGGAATTCGGTCTTGGCACGCACTCCTTGCCTAGTTCACATTCACACATCGTCTCACACATGCTCTTCCATTACTAAATAAACCCTATCTAAAATAATTATCCTACTCCGGATTCTCGACTTTCGTCTCATTCTCTCGAAGTTTAGTCTTCTAAAGATTTCACTACTACCGCGTGTGAACTGCATACATGTTTTTTTTTTTAAATAACTTATTAAATTACATTGTTGAAAACAATAATGTTAATTCTGAATTTGAAATACGATATCGACAAAACTCACGTAAATAAAATAGGTTCCAATGACCGATGTCACGGTAAGACAGAGATGATCCTTGTTTCGATTCTCAGTTGCAACAGTTAACTTTTTTATTTTCTGTATCGTGTTCTGTTTTATGTTTTGTCTGGATTTAATAGTATTATCTTCTTGTTCGTGGTTTTATTTGTTTGTTGTTGTGTTTGTCTGTGAAGGTTGCCCGCAGCCGAGCACGCGGGTAGTGTTTTGTCCCGCTCCCTGCGACAGGACCTGCGAGGGGCCCCCTCCCGAGAACTGCCTGGACCACTGCCCCATGAGAAAGTGTATCTGCGCCAAGGGATATGTCCGCAGCGGAGAAGACTGCATTCCGGAATGTGAATGCCCAAAGCCCAAAGCCTAACCTGCGGATGATAAAAACTAACACCTTTTAGCAAATGTCATCAGTGGTGACAATTCAATTTGTACTAATATGTATTTACAATAATAAATAAAACTTTAATTTATTTCGGAATACTAATGATTAAAATGCAGATATTGAATTCTATCTATTATTACAAATGTTCACCATCAGTGGGAAGTGGGGTCAGTATGTCGACGTACATACGAACATGTGGTGGTCTTACCTCCCACTGCCACAAGGCGATGTCCCGAGAGAGTCCTGCTGAAGAAATCAAAAGGTATTCCTCAACCAGTTGTTACGTAATCTCGGGCTCGAACCGCCTGATTACGAACTGGTACACAAATTAATAATAAATAACACCACAATGTTCAAGGCAAAAACAATGGTTCAATTTAAATACTTACAAAAACCAAATTATAATGCAAACCCTCGGCTAGCTCCTTTCAGGGATATTGTGTTCTCAGTTCGTTCTGATCTGGATTCAAAACGACTGTCGCTTTATTGTTAGAATAATTATAGGTAGGGTTTTAATAAATTAGAAGATCTCTTGTCGCTTTTATATAATTTGTGAATTTATTAATGACTCGACGCTTCTAGGAAAAGCTTTTAATCTCTTTGTGAACTCAAGGTTAATGATTCTAGAATAGAATAAAAGGGTTGAATGATAACACATAATTATATAAGTTTTACGTACATTACACTGTCACGGGCAGCATCTGGGCAGAGGACCTCATCCGGAAACACCACTGAGTTGATTTAAATATCAAATTTAACTATATTTTAAATTACGCGTCCCAAATAAATGTTGGAACCAAAAAGGCGGCCGCAAATATGCGAAGAACCATCCCATAGCGCAGTAAAAACCAGAAGCACCCGGGAAGAAGCCTGCAGCCCCCTGGCTGACCGCTTCCCCCCTCCCACACCGAATTCTTGACCAATCAAAAGATCTAGTCAATGTTGCAAGCTTTTGACAACTAATATTAAATATTTAGTACTTGACGACGGAAATATTCATATAGGGGTGGGAAGTTATAATTCAAGAAAGTACTTCATGACACAGTCTCTCCCGATCCACACAATTGGTGGGAAGACGCATCCGTTTCCAAGATCCAGACAAATCTCAGCCCATGAACCCGAGTACCCCTTCTAAGTCACCAAACGTAATGTAAATCACTTGGGGTGACCAACGGCAAAGGTGTTGGTTATCTCATGGTTGGTTTTGGAAATTTGCTGAAAATTTGTGAAAAAATAAGCTGAAAGCTTTTTTAAAAGCTGAATAAATAAATAACAATTATTATTATATTTATTAAACGCCTCAAAAGGGAGGAAAACGCCGCATCCACAATATGTATGGAGGGACCGCGCCTGGTACCTACCTATACACTTTTCAAATATTTATATCATGGCCCTGCCATAGTTGCAGGAGTGCGACAGACCGTGTGATAATACGATTATCCTGACAGTGCTGGTAATATGTCTTCCTTCTTCTGACACTGAAATAAGTGGAACGTGTTGCTACTGTAATGAAGAAGAACTTAGTTAGCAGAGGATAGAACATTTAATTTATTTTCTGTTAATTTAACCCTTTGCCTCCGGTAACCTCAGAGGTCAAATTGAATTACACCGTTAAAAATTACTGTAAAAAACCTACTTTGCTCCCGCTTAGAAAAATGGATGCCAAAGCATTGGAAAAATTGTAATAAAAATATTGATAGTTTCAAGAAGTAGGTACTTACTTAAAAATAACGCTTTATGAGTTGGTTGGGTTAGGTTAGGTTAGGTTAGGTTAGGTTAGGTTAGGTTAGGTTAGGTTAGGTTAGGTTAGGTTAGATTAGGTTTGAAAATGTTAGGAGATTAGTTTAAATGTGGTTAGATAGGGTGGAGTATGTTGGGATGGCTAAAATGATTACATCACTTCCGGATAGAGTAGAAGTTCGGAGTTCGAGTCTTGGTCGCAACCAAATTTATATTTTTCCTAAATTTTCTTTGAAGGTTGTTATCACATTCTTTTAATAATATTAATAAAGATGTTCATAAAGGTATTTAGTGATTAACGACGGCCTCCGTGGTCCCAAGGTAAGACTCTCGACTTACAATCCGAAGGTCGCGGGTTCAAACCCGGCGTGTGAAAATAAACTTTATTTGATTAATTTGTGGTATTTCACGATTAAATCATTTAAAATAATGGAGTGGAAGATGCTCTCAGTATCGCCCTGGTGTAAGACCACCATTCAGAATTGAAACGTTGCTTGAAATGGCTTTAGCCGTGTTTGGTGAACAGATCTGAATAGCCAGGTACTTCCCCACCTTCCTCTTCCCCATCTCCTTCCCCTCCCCACTACCTTCAGCTAACAACATACCCCAATTGGGGATGCCATAGTCTCACTGGCACCAGACGGGAGCAGTTGGTGGCTCTTGTGAGTTCGTAGAAAAGTGCATAAGTACCTACAGGTATGTTATGGAGAGATCCACTGCACTGGGGTTTGTATTGGGACGAGTGATTCTAGTAGGAGATCCGTCATTCAAAAGGAAAAGGTTGGATTCATCTAGGAAATCCATCAGACTTCGACCGTCTCAATCAGAGAAAGCAGAACCCCAGACGGGGGAATGGGCATTAAAATTGCCCAATAAAAAGAAAAGAGGGCTTTGTTGATGGACAATAAGGAACTCCAGTGAAAAATATTATGGCTTTAAAAAAAATGTTCATATAGACCAATTGATTTTTTTTAGCTGATTCTGAATATATAAGTTTTATTTAATAATATTAAAAGCAGAGTTTTTAAAAAATTATTAAAAAGTACATTTTTAATCGGGTCGTAAAAATACGCTGTGAAGTTGACATTATTGAAATTTCAGTGGTGACGTCACTGTTCGACGTGTCGTGACGTCACCGTAAAGTAATTGCATGGGTATGTATGATATGACACAAGCCATCGTATTAATTTATTCGTTTATTTACATACTGTTTATAGAGATTAAGTTGTTGTGTTTATTGAAACATTATTTAGGCCTAAAAATATTCAAAAACTACTGCACAAAAAAATAGTAATGCTTCTTCTAGGACGTCAAACAACCGAATTAAAAATGGCGGTAGTTGATCAGCTGATTGCCTGATTCTATAGTAATTTTTCAGGAGTGATGACGTCACACGATTCACCATACATACGGTGGTTTTCGGGTATCTTAAAAATTAAAACTTTGACAATTATTTTAACTAAAAACTAACTCTAAAAATAAAAATAAAAATGCAGTTATTTAAGTTAGAAGGTCATTATTCATAAAAAAAAAATTGGACTGGAGTTCTCTATTGTGTCTGACGGCCGTGATGCCGTCGCTCAATGTTCAACATTTGTGACCACTAATACTGAATCATCTCTTATGATTTATCTTGAACTTCTATTTTTTTCTCATTCACTTTACAGCAGTGGTTCCCAATCGGTGGTCCGTGGACCACATGTGGTCCGCGAGATCAGCTAAACATTCGTTTTGCACAGGGCCCACAAATGCTTTAAGACTCCACTTTCCGCATGTAATATTTGGATTTTGACCCGTGCGGGCAATTTAGTATTATAATTCCCGATAGGTGGTGTTCTTGCGTCTTCTTCGTTCGTAAGAAGTCGATAAGGTAGGGCTGCCAATTTTAGAATAGGTATCTATACGAAAATATCTGTTATTTTCTCAATGTATTGCGTTAGGTTTATTAACCTATACAGTGTGTTAAGGGACGTACTTGACTTACTTTAACCAGTGATTCCTGACATTATTTGTAAAATTTTGGTCTCCGGTGACTTTTTGTATGACTTTTTTTTTTTTCAAAAATTTTTTCTTCAAAATCCAATAAAAAAAATTCTTTGCATGTCGTCACTGGTCACTCAGCCGAGTAACCGATCAACCCCTAACCCCGCCTCCAACTGTCCAACACCTACCATTTTTTATGTTTTTGTAGAAAAAATAAATAAAAAAAACACCAAAAATATCACCGGAGACCAAAATTTTATTTACTTTTTTTACTCCAAATAATGTCAGGAATCACTGGTTAAAGTAAGTCAAGTACGTCCCTTAACACTCTGTATAGTGTAATGTGCACTTGAGGTGAACGTTCAAACAGCGCTATATTATTATAACGGATTTACTATTATCATAGTTTCTCTTTAATTTCTCTTATCAATTTGGGAGACGGGTATGGTTGAACAAATGTGAAATCTTTGGTCTACGATGTACTTCCTTGTTTTTTTTTTGTGCATGTAATTTTATTTATTTATTTATTTATTTATTAACGCCCTTTTTCGGGGCTTTTACATTACATATGAATAATAGGAGAAATAATGGGAGAAATAATAAAGAAAACACAGTGCGTTTTTAGTTTCAACGTTTTCGTTCTGGAAATTTCGACCTGCAGAACAAGCCCCGTGGACCGGCTGGAGACCAAAGTTGATAATAAAGAATTGAAGGCTATTGTGGAAGCGGATCCATCGCAAACCACGTCCGAGTTAGCTGCAGGCTGCGGTGTTAGTGATAAAACTGTTTTAATCCACTTGAAGCAGATTGGGAAGGTAAAAAAGTTTGAAAGGTGGGTACCTCACGAATTGAGTGAAGCAAATCACAAACGCGCGTTGACTGCTGCGTTGCATTACTCACAATAATGAAGGGATTTTAAATCGAATCATTACCTGTGATGAAAAGTGGATCCTGTACAATAATCGGAAGCTCTCATCGCAATGGCTGAACCCTGCCGAACCAGCCAAACCATGCCCCAAGCGAAAATTGACTCCAAAAAAGTTACTTGTGAGCGTTTGGTGGACTAGTGCTGGTGTCGTTCACTACAGCGTTCTTAAATCTGGCCAGACGATTACGGCAGATGTCTATTGTCAGCAACTGCAAACCATCATGGAAAAGCTAGCTGCTAAACAACCGAGGCTGGTTAATCGCTCTAGGCCACTGCTGCTTCATGACAACGCTAGACCACAAACTGCTCAACAGACGGCTCCCAAATTAGAGGAGCTTCAATTGGAATGTCTAAGACAGGGGTGTCAAACTGGATATTCTTAAGGGCCGTTTATAACATTTGGCGTGTGCCAAGCGGGCCGGACTCAATATTTAAAAAATAAAACCCATACTTAATTGTTAAAATCTTTATTTAGTTAGATACCTATTTATTATAAATTCAGTAAGTTAAAAAGAAGGGTAACAAGGTAAATTATCTTGAGCCGGACACCTGACTTCTCTTGTTTTTGACAAGTTCATTGATGTCGGGTGTCATATTCGTCGTAGTTACTTTTAGAATCGATTGGAGATTTTCATCCGTAAGCCGTGAGCGATGTTTGTTTTTATTTATTTTCATAACGGAAAACATCTGCTCGCATAAATACGTACTACCAAACGTACATAGGATACGTGCCGCATGATTTCTTATACTTGGATAGTTATTCAAACTCTTGAAATATTGTGTATAAAATGTAGTAACATTAACTTCCTTAAATTTATCCTTTACAATGCTGTCGCATTGGAGATCTATCAATTCCATTTGCAAATGAATTGGTGCCAGTGCAGCATCAAAAGTAAATGGATTGTTGAAAAGTGGGAATTCCATTTTATGCATTTTGCGAAAATCTTCAAAACGACTGTTAAATTCTGTGATCAGATTCAGCAAAAGTTGAGAATACTCATCCAATTTTGTCTGGTTCACTATGCCACATGATTTCACGTGAGGGAAATGATCGAGTGTTTGGTTTTTAATGTGAATTTCCCACAGTCTTAATTTTGTTTCGAAGGCTGGTAAATGCGAATACATTTGAGTGACGATCAAGTCTTTACCCTGTAACTTTATATTGAGGTCATTCATGTGTTTTGTCATATCTACCAAAAATGCACAATCAAGCCACCAGTCGTTGTCATAATCAATTGGCTTGCCTTTTTCTAACATGAAAGCTTGAATAGGGTCACGTAACTCAAAAAATCTTTTCAAAACTGCCCCTCGACTGAGCCAACGAACGTCCGTGAAATAAGGTACATCGGAATACTTTTCATCCAAATCTTGTAAAAATTGCCTGAACTGCTTGTGATTTAGACCTCTGCCCCTTTAAAAAGTTTACTATTTTAATTACCGGTTGCATGACATGGTCCATTATTAAATATTTGGATGCGAGTGATTCCTGGTGAATGATGCAGTGAATTCCCACAAAATTTTCTGATATTTTCTGTTTTAATTTAGTCACAACACCCGAATGTTTGCCAACCATGGCAGGAGCGCCATCCGTAGTTATGCTGCAAAATTTATTCCAGCCGAGTTCATATTCTACTATTAAATGCTCAATAGCAGAATAAATATCATTTGCTGTAGTGGTGCCTGTCAATGGAACGCACTTCAGTAGTTCTTCACATATTTCAAAGTTACTATTAATACCTCGTATAAAGACAGCACGTTGAGCAGTATCAATAATATCAGTGCTCTCGTCAATAGCCAGCGAAAAGTGTGTAAATTCCTTAATTTTTTCCTTCAGCTGGGAATCCAAATTTTGAGATAAATCACTTATTCTTGAAGCAACAGTGTTTCTTGACAGCGGAATATTTTGAATGGTTGATTTTTGTGATGGGAATGAAACATCAGCCACTTTTAACATACATTCTTTAATAAAATCACCATCAGTGAAAGGTTTTGATCTCTTGGCGATTTCTAATGCAATAATGAAACTGGATTTTAAGGCGTCTTCGCTTTCAGTTCTAGCTTTAGTGAATATCGACTGTTGGCCGTGAAGGTTAGATTTTAAAGATAATAGTTTGTCCATTCTTATCTTTTCAGTGTAACCTTCAAATTTTCCTTTATGATTCGAATCATAATGTCTCTTTAAATTAAACTCCTTACAAACAGCAATTGTTTGATTGCAAATCAAACAAAGTGATTTACCTTTCCATTCCATGAAAAAATATGCGATTTCCCATTTTGTCTGAAAAACTCTGCACTCACTATCAACTTTACGTTTTTGCGACATGATGCCACGTACAAATATTAGAACTTGAATGAACAACAAACTATGAGTACCTACGTAAGTAATATAAACACTCGATGCTAAGGCTTAAATCTGACTGCAACTGCGACCCTTGTGGTGCGGGGTCGGGGGGGAGGGGCGTCCTGAGTACGTGTCGTGCACCAGACCAGCGCCACTAGCTGGCGTAAGAGAAAAGGTTACGCTCACGCTCGGTGCACGGCGAACCGCGTCCGACCTGAGTGCCGCATACGGCTCGCCGGCCGTATTGATAGGGTCCGAGTTTGGATAACTTCTTGCAAGGGAAAAAATTCAACTCCAATGGCGCAGTCGAAACCGCCTTCAAAGATTTTATTGATTCCAGTCCGAATGGTTTTTTTAGTAAAGGGATCGATGAACTACCCATGAGATGGCAAAAGTGCATAGATAGCAATGGTACATACTTTGATTAAAAAAATATATTATTTAAAAAAAAATCAACTTAATGTTCCTCCCATACAAAACGCCAATTTCATATGTAAGGACCTAATATTATAACGGGACTACTATTATTATTATTACAGTACTTAATTTCTCTTAACCGATAAGGGAGGTGGTTTTAAGAGTACCGGCGGCGCCCGGGAAACAATAGTTGGATAACCGACACCCCTGCCATAGGTCACCCAAGTGGTTCGCTACGTTTAGTGACTTATTTTATTATTATGCGAACGAACAAAAGTTGTCTGTCTGTATAAGATAAAAACAGCTTTTTCTGAAAATGACAACATTTTACGAAAAACCTTAAAATTGCTATAAATGTTGACCAGTTGGAGATAAATTTACTTACGTTTGTACAGTGTGAGGCGGAGTGGAGTTACTAGTTTCAAAAAATCACTGAAGTCCCCCCAGGCCGAGCAGAAGAACAAGGCGGGTGCCGTTAGGTTGGGGAAACGATGCCGTTTTTTTATGATGTTTTGAAAATGAAATCGTCTGGCATGGCGGCCTTCGCGAGCAACACGCATATTGAGCCTTTCCAAGAAGTTTTCGGCCACTCTTCCCAGCATATCTTGCGGAATTCCAGCGATGACGTCCTCAATCGCCTTGTTCAGAGCTTCAGGAGCTCGAGGTCGAAGTTTGTTTACCTCAGTTTTGACGTATCCTCACAGAAAAAAGTCACTCGGGGTCAAATCGGGAGAGCGAGGGGGCCATGAAATATCCCCCACAAAGAAATCAGGTGACCTGGAAAGCTTTTGCAAAATTTCGCATGAATGATGGACAGCATGGGCCATGGCTTCATCATGCTGAAACCAGGAGGCTTCTGTGTCGTGTTCCTCGCCATACTCTTTAATTTTGGACGCCTAAGGTTCTCCAACATCTCACAATAGTGAAATGAATAACTCGGTGAATAACGGTAATGGTTAATGAAAAATTTTAGGTAAAATTATTTTTTTCGAATATAACTAGATTTGTGGAGCGTGTATCTCAAGAACGGCTGGGATTTCGAAAATTACATTTAGAGTAAAAGTTGTAGATAATTTTATGAGCTTTTACTTATTTAAAAAAATCCTCAGTGACGCTCCATTTTTTTCAGATATAAGCAGAAACCCGAAAATGGGGAGCTTCCCCCCCCCCCCCTCCCCCCTAGCTAGCCAACTAGACGTCAGGACTTTTAGTATGTTCACACCCTTAGCACCCTGAACAAGTTTCTGAAGGAATCGCTTAGGTTCCTTCTCACGCACTCTACACCTCCCTCCTTGACTGGAATCTTAATATTGTCCAGGTTTTTTAAGCACCATTGATGTGATTTTTAAAAAAAAGACAATCATTTTTGGGTTATGAATAACCCAACAATGTTTGAAAATCTTCAACTACCGCCACAGTAAGCGGAAAATGTTGCTTGTCTCTTGATGGAGGACAGCCAGCCGAAGAATCGAACACGCGACGCCCGGGTGGGGCCCAAAGAGTCTTAACTCACAAAAATGGCACTATACAAAGGGGTTAAGTGCACAAACTTCGGGTGGTGATTCTACATGACAGTAAAAAAGTAAAAGGTAATAAAAGATAAATAACTTTTTTCAAACGTTTCAAGGTAGTTTTCGGGAAAAAAAAGTTGTGTTGTACGGAAAAAAAATATTCTTCTATGAAAAAATATTTTTGTATTGGCAAAAAAAACATTGGATTTTCGAAAAAAGTTATTCTATTACCCTTTTTACTTAATACTATCATGTGGAATCACCTCCCGAAATGTGTGCCCTTTACCCCCGGACACCCTGTACAAACATGAGAGAGATCGCGGGATGTAAGTAATAAATAGATTTTTTATGATAATGTATTCAACGCCCTCAAGGCATTTTTTTATAAAACGGCACCATACAAATATCATTAAAATGCTCGTTCGATGGCAGCCCTGAACAAACAAACATCTGCTAAGTTCTGTTCTAGTCTGAGTTGCGGATTTAGCGTGAAATTCATACGGTAAGCAAATTATAAAACATTTATAAAAAGGTCAAACTAAATACTTTAACAATATAGTCGGTTTTAGTAAACAAGAGGTACTTTTATTTACTTACATTTACGGTAGATACTCGTATATCGGTATGATACTAGGTAGAATGTTTCTGTCTGTCTGTTTCTGTTAATATAAATATTACTAAGAACATAATAGGTATTACAAACTTGAAAAAAATAGCATTCCTTTTTAAAAGTAGGTTTGTATATAATGCATAAAATAATAATTATTCATTATTAATTCATCATATATTACCTACCATCCGTTATATTGTAATAATAAATAAATAATAAATATTAGGTACCTACTTACAAATACTTATTACAAACTTGATAAAAAATGCATAAAATAATTACTTTCCTTTATTAATGTACTGACATTCATTTACGTATTATAGGTAAGATATACATCGATATCCGTTGGTAATAATATTTTTTTGTTATTCCCATGCTTGACAAAATAATTTTTAACCTTTTTAAGACGTATATAATATAATCGTATATAAATATTATTAACGAGAAATCATGCAACGGAGAGCTACATGTCTGTGTGGCAAGCTGTCTCGACAGCGAATGGCGAATATTTGAAAGGCAAATAGCTTTCACGCGCGGTAAAGTGAGACAGCTGTGACTATAATGAATTAGAATTAAACGACTTAAGCGACTGTTCTAGAAATATTTAATAAATCACGGCTTATTTAAAAAAGAGAAAAAATCTCGCGGGCATTTTCTTTACTATCATTTAAAGAAACATTGTGATTTTTTTCATTCATATAACTTTTAAAATAATCGAAATTATCGTGTAAAACATAATTTTTGGAGTATACTTTGCGATTAATTTCTACCGAGGGAATTTCATATATTTTACGTTTCGGCCCGGGAATTAATTACCTGGATACTATGTTAAAGAACAACATATATATATTTTTAAGAGCTTAAAAACTTCAAATGTTTAAGGGGGATATGTAAGAAATCGGTAGAAATTCGAGTAGTAGAGCCTTAATAGTACACAATTGCTAACCCTGTACAAATTAGAAGTGCGCCCCATGGTTGAATTTGGCGGCCACCTCTGATCTTGAGCCCCAAAATACCTGAAAACAACTCATGACTCTGTGCAGAAACGGGCAGTCCATCTGATAGATTCTCCTAAATTAACAGACGGATTGCAATCTTTAGAGCACAGGCGTCGGGTGGGAATGCTATCCTTGTTCTACTGGTATTTAAATGGAAGATGGTCCGAGGAACTAGCGTCATTGATTCCTTCGGCACTGGTGCATAGTCGGGAAACACGCCAAACGCATGCCCAACATATTGACATTGGTCACATGAGAACGGGTCGCTTCTTCAACTCGTTGTTATGTTCAACAGCTCGGCTGTGGAACGATTTGCCGGCCTTTGTGTTTCCTCATTCCTACAACATGGGTCTCTTCAAGGCCAATGTTCATTCCTTACTCTTCTCAAAAAGACCCTCCACACAGCATCTCAGATGAAATAGGCCCTGAGGGAAATCATTTTCCTCCCAAATATGGCATAGGCAATATGAAATAAGGAAATTATTTTCCTTAGGGCGTCCTGTGTGGGGTTAAGGTAAAAAGACCTTATGCTTCTTTTAATGGCCTGCGGGACGAGGAGAATGGGTCAAATATGAAACAGCTGGTAACAAAATAAATAGTATATTTTTTTATTAATTTAAGTGCTCGCAACATTATCGATAATCTTGGGTAGTATTTTTCTCACATACAAATAAATAACTGGTATCAGTACATCCAGAACTATACAGCTGGAAGAGTCCGCGCTCGGCGCCCAATTTCTGCAAGAGGTACCCGCAGAGATAACCTGTGGCAGAGGGTTCCCCGGGGAACCAGTCACTGTAGCCCGCCTCTGAGAGGGTTTTACCTGCAAAATACAATTGTAAAATTTATAAAGAAAATACTTGTAAGAGCGAGATGCGAAAAATGCAATTCCTCTAATTAAAATGGTTTCATGGCAATCTGACTTTAGAAGTAATTAATGATTAATAAGTAGCAAGAACACAAAGCGAAGGGGCTAATCAACTGCGTCACTAATATAATATGTAAATCTATTTAGATATGACTTAAGATTTTCACTGTCAACGTATTATCATGATTTATCTCGTTTGGTGACTTAGCAGGGGTGCCCGGGTTCATGGGGTCAGGTTTTTCCGGATCTTGGCGGCGAATGTGTCTACCACCACCACCTTGGCAGGCCGAGTCGGGAGTTACTGGTTGAGGGAGATCTCCAGCAGGACTCTCTCAGAACATTGCATTGCATCGTAGTGGAAAGGACGGATTCATTCGTCCTTCACTCCTGGACACACTGCCTACCCACACCCAAATTCCTACCCACCCCTCATACGGGTGCCTTTTTCCTTTCCAGAATTTCCTCTCCTTCCTTCCTCTAAAAGGACCCTCCACGCAGCATCCCCAAAGATGAAATAGGCCCTGAGTGGAATTATTTTCCTTAAATGTGTGGAGCTAATTAAAAAAAAATCTCGCAACATGGCACAATACCCCAAAAATAAATCACCGTTATGTTTATGCATTTATTAGTTTTGTATCCAGTGTTGCCAACTTGATTTTTAAACTAGATATTACCCGAGCTACTACAGTTCATCAAAAAGAATTTCTGAGCAATGGAACCGGAAGATATATAGTTTGGCAAGAAAGTGTAGAAATTAATTCAATTGGAACTAAACGTGTTTATTACTATGGCAACACCGAATTATATGACGTTTCCTATGGCTGTCATATTACCGCGTGTTACGGTTGATTTATTGTCTTAAATCTGAGTAGAATATCGCTGATTTGATAATATTTTTATTCATTGTTTGCCTGAATTTAATTAAAATGAATAAATTATTACATAGTGATACAAGAGGGGTTATATTCTGCGTTTTTCAACGCTGCCTAGCCGAGTGTCACGCGAAGAAGCTCTTTTTAATTTAGAAGATGTTTGCAAACGAACTGCAGAAATGACTGGTACGTAGTATAGTTTGTTTAATAAATTTCATTAGTATTACAAGATTTATGCCAATTTTCGAGCGATAATAACCATTACAATCTGATTTGAGGTTATGGTAAAAAAATCTGATTTTGACACTTCATTTTGGCAGTTAATATGCGGCCACAGGAAAAAGGGAATAACTCGATAAAAAAAAAATAATATTAAACTCGTAGAAAAGTTACTTTTTTCTCGTTTTCTCTTTCTTTCTTTCCAAGTGAATATTATCTAGTGTGTGTTTTTAAAACTCCCTTCTATAATAATAATTTTAATGATTTTTCACACACAGGTAAATCTGAATCAACGGTAAGACGAATTGTCAAGGAAAGGGAAAAGGCAGATGGAAAATTTGAAACACCGGGAAAACGGAAAATGGGCATTATGTAATAGCATAAGTGCTGATGATTGGAAAAATTGTTGCAAACACGTGATGAAAATTGATGCAGAATATTATGCATGAGGCAGTAATATATATGATGATATCGATGAACTGCGTTTAGATGAAGATAAAGATACGGAAGAAGAAGAATCACACGAGGACGAAGACAATAATTACATGTCGGGTGTTGAATTAATAGACTTAAATTTTTAAGTACCTACGTTTTTATATCGGAATAAACGCCCACTTAAAACTTGTTTTGTTTTATTTTGCTTCTATTAAATTACAGTTTTTTGTGCAAATTTTTTGAAAATACAAATACGCTATGAAATATGCATTTTGCCAGAAGTGTTTTTTTTAAACATACGTTCTTTGTCTTATGAGCCATATGGGTGTTGCCATTTAAAACTGGAAAACGATCGCAGCGCCATCATTTATTTTCTACACTTTCTTGCCAAACTGTATATTTGTAAAGGAATACCTACCTAGAAATGCATAGGGATTCCTTCGTGTTCGAATAATGAATTACTTTTCAAATGTCATTCATTGATGTGTTGTCATGGTGACATAAAAACAGATTATTATTGTTTTTGACTAGCTATGTAGCAGAAATTCTATTAATCAAGATATCAGAAAAATAAGTGTTACTTAATGTTTTTAAGATCGACAAATAAACTTCAAATGTAGTTTCTTTGTTAACGGAGCAACACATGATTTGTTTTGTCATTACCAATAAAGAAGTACAACCAATAGACAAATTGTCTTATAAAACTACATTTTTAGTGAAGAGAAACAATGACGTTAGAAATGGAAAAGTTATAATTCACATTTACAGTGTCAGCAGCATCGGATGGTAAAACCAATATAATTTGCATAACCTCAATCGAGACACCTGATGGACGCATATTTGATATTCTCGATGATTTAAAACATGCAAGCAAACACACCACCATAACGACCATGGATGTTTATGCCAAAATAAAGAATTGTCTAAAGAAAAGATACCAAACACGTAAAATATGGATTCCCTTAACAGAAGATTTGAGGAAAATTTATTTAGATGAAGATGAGAATTTACAATTTGGTGACCAATACCTGGAAGAAATTACATATGAAACGAAACTTTCTGACAATAATATCAGTAAAGGCTCAAATAGCAGAAAGATGTTTACTCGAGAGGTTTTCAGGAAAAACATCAAATGTTAACCAATGGATCAATGATTTTGAGAATGAATGTACACGTTTCGAGATATTAAAGGAGACAGAAAAAATTGAGACTTTAAACTATTTACTTGAAAAACAGTGCCTAGATTGGTACACTAGCATGTTAATAAAATGTACAGTAAGCGCAGAATGGGCAATATGGAAAACAAATTTTTGTGAAACATACGGAAAAAAAGGTTGGTCACAAGTTAAATATGCATTTGCATTTAAATTTCAAGGAGGTTCATTACGGGAATATGCCACAAAAAAAGAAAGATTGTTATTAGAGATAAATAAAAATATTGACTCTCAGACATTAATTCATCTTATTGTTATGGGTCTACCAGATTACATAATGTACAAAATGGATAAGGAATCAATAAAATCGACTGCAAATCTATTCAATGAAATTGGTAAACATGAACAAACAGGCAATAAAAATAATTGTAATAAATTCAAGAGAAATACATTTGATAATAGAGTAAGAATTGATAAAATGAAGTCTTGCAAAAATTGTGAAAAATTAAATAAAGGTAGCCGTTTTCAATCTGAAGAAAAATGCTGGTTTAAACAAAGTGATGTCTATGAGAACAAGAGAAACTATAATAAGAATGTAAACAATACTGTATTAGATGTTGAATTGAGTGATAATGAGTCAAAAAACGAATAAATACAACATTAATTAAAGTAAAACTAACATTAGAAGGAAAATTAGACATATTTGGTATATATGATTCCGGATCTAATGTTTCCTTAATAAATTCTAAATTATTAAGAATAAAGGATGAAGGAAAAAATATACACAACTATACAAACTTACTAACAATTAATGGTGTAAAAAAGACAAAAGGCTTAACAACAATAAAAATTAAGATATTTAATATAGAGAAGAAAATTGATGTTTATATTGTAGATGGAAGAGATTTCAAATACAATTTTCTAATTGGACTTGATACTATAAAAGAGTTTAATTTGATTCAGAATGAAAATTTGGAAATTGATCAGAAATCTAAAGGAAGCTTGAAAAAAGAGGAAATACATTTTAAAAACAATCCTAATGAAACTGAAGATAAAAAGAACTTAAACTTTATAAACTTTAAGGAACATACAAAAGAAAAAGAATTTACAGTGGATCTGAGTCATTTAAATAGTCAACAAAAATCTGAAATAAATAAACTTATTGATAAATATAAATCAAGCTTTACAAATGATAAATATGATATTGACACAGTAAAAGATTATGAAGCACGCATTGATCTACTTGTGGACAAATACTGCAGTAAAAGACCCTACAGATGTTCAATAGAGGATAAGTTAGAGATAGAAGAACAAATAAGAAAATTGCTTGAAAGAAATCTTATAGAGGAATCATACAGCCCCTTTGCAGCACCAGTAACCTTAGCTTTCAAAAAAGAAGACAATAGAAAAACAAGATTGTGTATCGATTTTAGAGAAATAAATAAAATGGTGGTTACTCAGGCTCAACCATTTCCTTTGATTGAGGACTTAGCAACAAAAACCAGAAACTGTAAGTACTTTTCAACATTGGATATAAATTCTGCGTTTTGGTCTATTCCCCTGCGAATTGAAGATAGAAAGAAAACTGCTTTTGTAACCCAGGAAGGCCACTACCAATGGACATGTTTACCCTTCGGTTTAAAAACTTCTCCAGCCATATTTCAAAGAATACTAAGCAACATACTGAGAAAGTACAACTTAACAGAATTTGCTGTAAATTTCATTGATGACATTTTAATATTTTCAGAAACCTATACCGATCACATAAATCATTTATCACAGCTTTTAAAGGCGATAGAAAAAGAAGGTTTTCGACTTAAACTCACAAAATGTCGATTTGCAACAAATTCGGTAAAATACCTCGAACATATAATACAAGATAATACAGTAAGACCAGTGAGAGATAACTTAATTTCAATAAGAGATTTCCCTACACCAAAGAATCAGAAAAATATTAGACAACTTCTAGGAAAAATCAATTTCTACCACGAGTACATTCCTAACAGTTCAATAATTTTAGAACCATTACATAATTTGCTAAGAAAGCACCAAAAATTCATATGGTCAAAAGACTGCGAAGAAGCTTTCGAGAAGATTAAACAACAATTGTGTTCACAACCAATCTTGGAAATTTTTGATAAAGACTTATCAATAAACATATATACAGATGCATCATTGGAAGGTATCGGAGCAGTGCTAAAGCAAACTCAACCAGACGGAAAGGAAAAACCTGTAGCATATTTCTCTAAAAAATTAAATGAAGCCCAAAAGAAAAAAAAGACTATATATTTAGAATGCTTAGCTATTAAAGAGGCCATAAGATACAAGATACTGGCAGTACTGGCTAATAGGCAAACCTTTTACAGTGTATTCCGACCACAAACCATTGGAAAATTTAAACATTAAATCTAGAACGGACGAAGAGTTAGGAGATTTATCCTATTATCTATCACAATATGATTTCAAAATAAATTATACACCAGGAAAGAATAATTTAGAGGCAGATTGCTTGAGCAGAAACCCAGATAAAAGATGTACATGAACAATTAAAAATAATAAACTTAGTAACATTGAATGATATATTAACAGATCAAGAAAAAAATGAGGATATAAAAAAATACAAGAACAAGTTAATATAAAAACACAATATATATTATAAGAGGGTAAGAAAGCAAGAAAAAATACCACTGTCAGAGGAACTCAGTATAAAATTTATAAAACTAATTTATGAAAATATGTGTCATATAGGTATAAAACAAATGCAACTGAAAATAGGAAAACTTTATGCAGCAAAGAACTTAACTAGAAATATCACCGATTTATGCAAACAATTTGAAATATGTATAAAAAATAAGACAAGAAGACAGGCTAAATATGGTTTAATACGAGTGGTTTTTGTGGCCCTGCCACAAAACCATTTGAAATTGTCTCAATAGACACAATTGGGGGATTTGGTGGCTCTCGATCAACCAAAAAATATTTGCACCTTTTAGTCTACCATTTTACTCGATATGCTTATATATTAACCTCAAAGACACAGAGTGCAAAGGACTTTATAAAACTTATAAATATTGTACCAAATTGTAATGAAATTGGCATGGTTTTCACCGACCAATATCCTGGAATTAACTCAAAAGAGTTTAAAACTTTTTTAAATGAAAGATCAATCACATTAATTTTCACTGCAGTAAATTCACCGTTTTCTAATGGACTGAACGAAAGGCTAAACCAAACACTCGTTAATAAAATAAGGTGCAAGATAAATGAAAATCTAAAAACTAAAGCATGGACGACTATTGCTAATAATTGTGTTGATAGATGAATAACACAGAACACTCAATAACAGGCTTTGCACCGAGATACCTATTGGATGGTACTGATGTTTCATTCGTACTAAATGAACTTAAATTTAAAAAAGAAACAGATGACTGGATTAGATACAAAAAAATTTGCATTAGAAAGAATAGGCCACTTGCATCACATTTTTTAAAATTTTTTTCCGGTTTAGGCAAATATTCTAAGACATTCTGTTTTTTTTTTTTTTAATCGTATTTTTGAAACCCTGGGGATTTTTTGAAAATTTCAATACGAAAAATCAGACCATTTATAAACCGGAAAGACGGGACATAATTTTATAGGTGTGAAAAAACGATAATTACATAGCCGAAAATCATTTAAAAAAATAGAACGTTTTCCACACGAATGGCACAGGAGAATAACGAGGCATACCAAAAATATTACATCTCATAAATATTTTTTTCCTTGATCCATCTTATTGATCATAAATCATTATAATGTACAGCGTCTATATTACTAAATTCAATGTAATATACTTGAACTTGTAAATTGTAATAATAATAAGAATATTATAAAATTTTATTTTGTTAAAATCAACACCATAATCATTATACCTCTAAAACATGTACCGACATCCTCTTCACGTTCTGAAGAGAACCCCGTACCCATTAATTGTACGGGGTTCTCTTCAGAACATCTGTCAAAAAATCAAACCAAATGATAAGTTCGCAGAGAACAAACAATAAATCTAGTGAACGAATTCAAAAATTCGCCTGGAATCAAAGTGATGCCATATAAAAAAATAAATCAGTGTGGAATTTTATAAAATTAATAGGAACATTTTCGGCGACGGGACATTTTCATGTAGTGACGTCACGAGCCCAAATAATGGATTTATTTATTTAAAAATAAAAAAAAAACTGTACATTTCTAAAAATTTTTACTAACATTTTCGTAATCTTAGTAAAAAACTCTAACCACACGATTTTTTCCAAGTCGTTATGAAGTCCATGCAAATGGCCTATTAAGTCACATGAATATAATAAAATGTTAATTGATAAAAAAAGAACAATACATAATTTTAAAATAGGCGATATGGTATATGTTGAAAATGGTCACAAACTAAATAGAAGAAAATTAGATGAGTTAAGGATTGGTCCATTTAAAATCGAAGATAAACTATCTCAATCAATATTCAAGATTAATACAGGGCATAGAAAGATGGAGTCAAATTTTTTCCATATTACAAAACTTATTCCTGCCCCCGTACCAGAAGAAAATGAAGTTTATAAAAAAGAAAATGGTATTGAAAGAAGCGAAAATCTCCAGGGAAATTTTCTAACCCTAGGGAGGAGATGTAAAGGAATACCTACCTAGAAATGCTTAGGGATTCCTTCGTGTTCGAATAATGAATTACTTTTCAAATGTCATTCATTGATGTGTTGTCACGGTGACATAAAAACAGATTATTATTGTTTTTGACTAGCTTTGTAGCAGACATTCAATTAATCAAGATATCAGAAAAATAAGTGTTATAATGTTTTTAAGATCGACAAATAAACTTCAAATGTAGTTTCTCTGTTAACAGAGCAACACATAATTTGTTTTGTCATTACCAATAAAGAAGTACAACCAATAAAAAAATTGTCTTATATATTTATTAGTTATTATTTTAAGTCAAAGAGTTCTGTATAAAAATCAAAATATCTGAAAGAGGAGCTAAGAAACTAAACCATTTAATTTAAAACTGATGTCCACTGGTGGTCAAAGACCATTTACTGATCCATTGCATAAACCCAATCAATTAGCGTGTGGACACAATTTATGCATCTATAACATTTTTTATTCATACTTTATTTTAACTATTGTAATGAAACCTATTGTTATTTGGCTTGTTTCGCACTTCCTCCAGTTACCGAAAGCAGACCCATTCTGTCATCTATATTAATAGTTAAAGTTGAGTTCAATTTTTCCTGCACTATTGACAATAATGATGTTAGTTTGTTTGGCGTAATATATCTGGGGATATTTATTTTTTCTGAAAACTATCAATAAAAAATAATGAATCTACCTACTATAATGTTTAAGAACGTGAATACTTTCACAATGAGTTAAAAATAAATTTTGAAAGTGTTGTTTTACCGTCAATTGTTCTAAATTCTGCTTTAGTCACTGAGTTAGTAACGCCCACCATGACTTGGTAATTATTAAAGTCACCTGACGTTGCATCAGCGTACTCTATAAATATATCTGTGCAGAGTTTGGCTTCTTCAGCACTGTTCAGGATGATGAGGTGCGCTTGTTCGGCTGCACACACTTTGATCGCTTCATTCCAGCTGTTCTTGGTGGTGTGTAGTTTGTAACAGCTGTCTGGCATTAATGGGTAATGTTTATATCCTGCAACAGATAATCCACAACTGATATTCAAATATCAATTTTTAAAATGAACAATTGAGATGGGAAATTAATTTTTCATTGAGATTTTAACTCATCAAGGGAGTTAGTTGAACTTAACAAGGAAACTGCCTCCATGGGCACTGTGTAATCTGGCACCCTTTGCGGTAATTACCAAAAGTTGTACATCATTTATATATATATATATATACATCCCGCTATCATTGCTGCGTCTTCTAATGGTCCACTTTCATTCAATCCTGCGTCCGACCGCCATTCTGCGTCCGGTATACGGACGCAGGATTGAACACATGTAATTTCAAGTTTTCCCCACTCCTGTACCTTCATACAGTCCAAAAACGAAAATAAGCCAGACGCGGTATTGGTACCTAAATCAACTGAAATATGCTATTTTAGTTCAGTGCTTTGTCACCGATCGGCGAGCCGCGGCGCTGCAGTAGACGAGCGTATATTTTTAGCAAAATATACGTTTTATTGACTAGCGTATCGCAACTCCTACATTTGGCAACATCGCTTTTTAATAGCGTTTCTTCTGTTCTCTGCGAAAACCAAGCAATCATACTTAAATATCGCACATTGCTAAGTAAGATTACATTTAAATTCAGATACATTACCTATTCTAAATTGGCGCCAAATATGATTCCAATAAGGATGGATCTTTGTCAAACGTGTGTAATTAATATTTCAATTTCACCAATACAATGTTGCAACAATATCGTCGTTGTTTACGCATTAAATAATAGTTTTATTGCTGATATTGAATTTGCCAAAGCTGCATTATTTTTAAAGCAATGCTTTAAAAAATTTACTTTATTTTGGTTGAAATGTATTATTTGTTGAGTTAAGAAGTATTTACTAATTAGTAAATACTTCTTACTTGCAAAGTGAATTGAAATTCATTGTTAAACTAATATTCAATCACGGCATCCATGCTTATATCTAAAAATAAAGACGAAATTGCCTAAACTAATTTACTAGAAGTGGTATTTTTCTTATAGTTTCGTTTAGTTCTTCTGACTTTTCAATTTCAATTTGAGAGGCAGACATGGGTACCGCCGCCCCGGGAACCATTCATTGGATAACCAACACCTTTGCCGTAGGTCACTCCAAGTGATTCGCTACATTTGGTGACTTAGCAGGGGTGCCCGAGTTTATGGGGTAAGGTTTGCCCGGGTCTTGGCGTTGGATGCGTCTGCCCACCAGGTGCACGGCAGGACGGAACGGGAGAGAATGGTTGATAGAACCATTCTTTCTGACTTCTGACTTCTTCAGCCGTTTTTTCTCGGAACATCGCCTTGCACCGAAGTGGGAGGGATGGACTCATACATCCGTCACTCCTGGACACACTAACCCCCAGATTAACCTAACCAACCTTGATTCGCTTTTCTTGCCCAGAACTACCTTTCATTTCTTTCCTAAAAATACCCTCCACACTCCACACGCATCCCCAAAAATGTCAGCGCTAATGTAAAATGCATATTACTAAACTGAAAATGTCCAGATCTTCAGAGACTACAATTGCACATTTATGAAAAAGCCGGAGAAAAATAAAAAAAAAAACTACCAAGAATTTGGCGATATTAACCAACAAAAAAATATAGATGACAATTTTTTGTAGTGTAGTAAGAAATCAGATGGAACGGAAAGAAGAGATGTCCTGGTTCTAGTTAGTTTAGACGAGCAAGAAAACACAAATTACTTTAAAGTCATGAATGCGGCCTCCGTGGTCTAGAGGTCGCGGGTTCAAATCCCGGAGTGCGCAAGTAACATTTTATTTATAAATTAAACAATATATCTTTGTTAAAACAACTTATGTATTTTATTAACGCCGGCCGGTTTCGGAACGGTCGTTTCTTCCTCAGGGCAAACACATAATGACTTGACAATTACAAAACAGTGAGTTGGTACAATGTATTATTACTAAGGATGGGGGCGTGTTTTGTGTTATTTCATAATGTATTCATTAAAAATAATATGTAGTACTTATTTGCAGCTTGTTCTAGAGTAGTAAATATGTCCGAGGAAGACAAGGCATGATCATGTTAAACAAATTCTTGAGTCAGGCCAAGCCAAAAGTCAGAAAAACAGAGGAGCGATTATGAATGTGAATTGTGAATGAGGCAAAGAAATATGTGCCAATACCTAGTTGTTTGGCGGTCTCTGCCTACTCCTGCAAGGAAACGCGGCGTGGTGGTTAGTTAGTTATTGCTTAATACTTATTTATTTATTAGCGACGGCATGTTATTTTATTTGTTTACTTATACCATTTTATGCTTTCCCTTTTCTGTGTTTTCCATTTTTCCTCCTAAAATAATATAATGCATATTTTTGTTTTAAGGTCCATAAAAGAACCTTAAAATTGTTTCTCCCGTGACGAGAATGCATTAGTTAACTATAATTTGAAAAGATACCTACTGTCAAACATGATAGATTTGATAAGCATTTATTTTATTCTATGTTGATTTTAATGACATTAAAAAATACTCATAATTACTGTGGATTAAAGCTATTTTTTTTAGTTAACGATTATTTAAAAAAATTCAACACATGGCTGATAAATAAAAAAAGACTAGCATAACCAATTTGCGTATAAACGCTTTTTATGGTTTTTTTTATGAAAATTCCTCACAAGAGCGTCAGCTTCTCCCGTCTGGAGCGAGACTGTGGCATCGCCAATTTGGGGTATTTTGTGTGGATAAAGCTAGTAAGGAGGGGAAGGAGCTGGGGAATAGAAAGGTGGAAAAGTACCTGGCTTTTCAGATCTAGTCACCAAACACGGCTAAAGCCATTTCAAGCAATTTTTCGATTTATTTATTTTGAATGGTGGTCTTACCCAAGGGCGATACTGAGAGTATCTTCTACTAGATATATATTATTGTTAAGGAATTAATTGTGAAATAACACACATTCGTAAAATAAAATTTATTTGCCCACGCCGGGATTGATCCCGCTACCTTGATTGCGAGTCAAGAGCCTTACCCCCAGACCACGCCGTTGTCGCTACTTACTTTACTTTATTTAAATGTTAACGTGTATTTTTGCTGATCTTTTATTATTTTTTTCATTAACTCCACACAGGAGGCCCTGAGGAAAATAATTTCCCTCAGGGCCTATGTCATCTGGGATGCTGTGTGGAGGGTCTTTTTGAGAGGAAAGAATGAACATTTGTCTTGAAGAGACCCATGTTGTAGGAAGGAGGAAACACAGAGGCCGGCAAATCATTCCATAGCCGAGCTGTTGAACACAAGAACGAGTCGAAGAAGTGACCCGTTCTCGTGTGACAAATGTCAATCGTGTACAAATGTAGGGCACGCGTTTGATGTGTTTTGCCGATTATGCACCGGTGCCGAAGAGATCAATTATGCTTCCCACCCGACGCCTGTGCTCTAAAGATTGCAACCCGTCTGTTAATATGGGAGAATCTATCAAACGGACCGCCCGTTTTTGCACAGAGTCGAGGGTATTTTTCAGATATTTTGGAGCTACAGACCAGAGGTGGCTGCCAAATTCAACCGTAGGGCGCACTTGTGATTTGTACAGGGTTAGCAGTTCTTGTATAAAAGTATGTAAAGTATCTGCGGGCCCTGTAAAGTAACGCCCCGTTTTTGAGAGGTTTTATACCCTTTTAACATTTTTATAATCTTTTATGCCTTTTTTATGACTAAAAAAAATCATTTGGGTTCCTACATTGAAAAAAATTGTTGAGCTCTTATACAATTCTAATTTTGTTTTATGTAACTAATTCAATTTTGTTCATCTTTAAGCAAAAGCAAAATAATGCCCATCTTATTGTGACACGAGAATTCCGTGAATGTAATGGTTGACTGTTGAATGTTCAATGACCCATAGAAAAATAAACAATAAAAATGAAATAACTTGATTAAGATAAATAATTATCACATAATGGGCATCAATTGTGGTTCGGAAAGAATTTATTTATTTATTTATTACACGCCCTGCTGGGCTTTTACATTATAATTTATAAGTTAAGTAACAAACAATGAAGAAAATATAATACAATGAGAAAAGAAAATACACAAAACAGTGTAACAACAAAACAAATAATAAAATAAAAATATATATTATGTAAAAATGATAAGAAGTCTCATATTCAATATAAACAAAAATTGAAGAAATTATGTAAATCTATTTGTGCCTAGAAGAATAAAAGTGATAGAATATACAACGTTTATACTGATTAGTTTTAAGATGAAATATATCACCTAAATTAGAATATTTATTTCCGAGACTGTGAAGTCTCGGAAACGGATACTTTTGATAAGCTAGTGTCCTGGTGTTATTGAAGTAGAAGGGTAATAAATGTCGACATGATTTTTGGGGAACATGGATATTGATAAATTGAAGTAATTCAGTCAATTTTGTAATGCAGTATTTTATGTAATAATATTAAATCTGTGCTTGTTCTTCTTTCTGAAAGTTTCAATAGAGACGTTTTATCCAGGAGATAATTGTAATCAATGTTTAGTATAGGAATATGCAATTTATAGTTTATAAACCTTAGAAACTTCCGTTGAATCTTTTCAACGTTGTCTGAATGAATGTTGTAAAAGGGAGACCATAACGTCGAGTTGTATTCAAGTTGGCATCTGACAAGGGTTTTATATAACATAATAAATGTGTCTAAATCATTGAAATCTTTTGCAGCTCTCAAAACAAAACCAAGAGTCTTTAGGGCTTTGTTGATAATATTATTAATATGACATACAAAGGTGAGTTTACTGTCGAACATAATGCCTAGATCCATAATTTCACTAACACAATTTAAATTTTCATCATTTAAAGAATACTGAAAAATAATAGGATTATTTATTTTTGAAAAATGAATGAACTGACATTTATTTATATTTAATGCTAGTTTGTTGATAGAGCACCATTCAAAAAGATATATCAAGTTAGTTTGAAGTATAATACAATCATTAATGTGGTTAATCTCTTTATATAGTTTCATGTCATCGGCAAACAGTAGCACATTTATGTCAGTAAATATATCAACAATATCATTTATAAATATAATAAACAAAATGGGCCCTAAATGGGAGCCTTGCGGCACTCCACTTGTTGCTATAAATTTGTAAGAATGTGTGCCATTTATTTTCACACTAAGAATTCTTTTGGACAAATAACTAACAAACCAATTTAATAAACTACCATAAACTCCAAGTTTCGCCAATTTATTGATTAGTATTTTGTGACACACCTTGTCAAAGGCCTTGCTAAAATCAGTATATATTGAGTCAACCTGGCACCTGTTGGCTAAAGATTTAGATATGAAGTTTTCGTATATTAGTAAATTGGTCAGTGTAGATTTATTTGAACAAAAGCCATGTTGGTAGGGAGTTATAATTTTTTTAACGTTTGTGGATATTTTATGGAGGACAATTTTTTCAAAAAGCTTGGGTATCGATGATTGGATACATATTGGTCTATAATTTGTTACGTCCGTTTTGTCCCCTTTTTTAAAAATGGGTGTAAGAAAACTGTGTTTCCATGTATCAGGGAAACTGCCTGTCTCTAGTGACTGGTTAAAAATTAGAAAAAGAGGAACAACTAAGCCGTTTAAACATTCTTTAATTAGCACTGGTGGAATATTATCAGGTCCTGCATTTTTTCTAGCATCTAACAAATTTACATGGTTTTTGATATCTTTAATTTCTATGCGTACTTCAGATATATCCAGACTAAGATTCGATGAGAATTTTGGTATTTCGTTGCTAGGTATATCCTCTTCATACACAGATTTAAAATAATCGGCGAAAAGATTTACAATGTTTTTATCATTACACCCAATTTTTCCATTAAAATTCATAGAAGTTGGAATACCTAAGTTAGTATTTTTTTGAGAATTAGTGTAATTCCAAAACTGTTTTATATTTACTCGAATTTCACTTTCAATTTTGTCAATGTAATTTTTATAGCACAATTTTGAGATTTTACAACACTCCCTTCTTAACGATTGAAATTTATTGTAATCACTCGTCAGTCTGGATCGCTTGTAATTTTTATGAGCTATTTTCTTACTATATGTTAAAGTGATCAAATTGGGACTAAACCAGTTTGGAAAATGAGAAATTCTATTATGTCGAAGGGGCACAAAATTTGCTATAGCATCATTTAGAATGTCATAGAATTTATTTACATTATCGTTAATATCTGCGTTTTCCAGAAAGGACCAGTCTGTTGTATTTAAGCAATCAGAAATTTTTTGAAAATTTGCTTTACGGAAGTTATAAGATGACTTGATATTTTTAAGATGAGTGTTGTTAACAAAGGGAATAACTATGTCCAGAGGAGGATGGTAAACGTCTATAGGTAATAGTTCTTTCAAAGATTTACATACGTTAGCAGTGGGCTCACTGCAAAAAACTAGATCAAGAATGCGACTATTTATATTAGCGACAGTGTTTAGTTGTGGGATTGATAAATAATTCGACATACCCAGAATCTCTCTTTCACTAAGATTAGCAGTTGACATATTAATACCAGATAATTCAGGGTCATCATGGTTCCAGGATATATTTGGCAAGTTATAGTCTCCTACTACGACAAGTTTGGCACTGGGATATTTAAACCTTAAAAATTCCACGTCCTCAATATGTTTTGTATACAGCTGTGTATCGGAGGATGGCGGTAAATATAAACATCCAATTATTAACTTGCCAGCATTTTTGTTTTCAAGCAACACGAATATTTGTTCAACCTCACTATTTTTGTTTTTAAGCACTTTTGACGGAATACGTTTGTGGACAGCAATCAGGACTCCACCCCCTCTTGTATTGGAGTTGGTGTTTGAACTGCGGTCTACTCGGTAGATGTGGTGATCGTGCAATCCAAGTTCCGCTGAGAAAATTGATGGTGTTAACCAGGTTTCCGTTAACATGATGACATCGTGTGAGAGAGTCGGCGCACTTATTCTGAATTCCTTTAGTTTCGTTCTGATGCCTCTGACGTTCTGATAGTAGATGTTATATTTATTTAGTTGGAGTTTTTTGGCAAAATATTGACGATTTTAGGTAGGTTATTTATATATTTTATTGTTAAATTTGATTCACCATTTTTTTTTCTAGTCTCCAGCTCGTCCCGAAGCATTATCAGGTGTTTTATTTGTTGAATGGTCTGATCATTTCTGGCTTCGATACCATCTTTGAATTTTTTATTATTGATCAAAATTGTCCTAACAAAATGTTCCTCTTTGAATTCTAACTTGATTGGTCTTATTTATAATTTAGAACGATTTACGAGGCAGTTTGTTTATAATTAAGGATACGTATGAACACTTGAGAGGTTATGAATGGATCAGCTGTCCCAAGGATGCTTATCACATAATAGTCGAACATTTATTTATTGTGGCTTGGACTTTTTTGTTTCAAGTTACGATTAGTCGACGCCGATAAAAATGATATGGTGTTTTGGTGTTTTCTTCACACGTATGACTGACCAGCAGAGCAGTACATTCGACCGGTTAATGGCCGAGTTTTAATCCCACTCAGGCGTTGTATGTTCAGTTATCTGTGGCTAAATCCACCATCTCGACTCTCGACGTAAGCAATAATTTATGCTTACTGTGATGGTAATTTGGGAGGCGGGTACGGGTATCGCCGCCAAGGGAATCATTTATTGGATAACAAACACCTCTGCCATAGGTCACCCCAAGTGGTTCGCTACGTTTGGTGACTTGGTAGGGGTGCCCGGGTTCATGTGGTGAGGTTTATACGAGTCTTGGTAGCGGATGCGCCTGCCCACCAGCTGCATGGCAGGCCGGATCGCGACAGAATGATTGAGGGAGTTCCTTTAACTTCTTCCGCCGTACTCTCTGGGAATATCACGTTACACTGCAGTGGGAGGCATGGATTCATACGTCCGTCATTCCTCGACACACTAAACCCCGATTCCTACCCATCCCTAATACCCTTTTCGTTCCCAAAACTTCCACTCCTTCCTTTCCCTAAAAAGACCCTCCATACAACATCTCCAAAGATGACATAGGCCCTGATGGAATTCTTTTTTCCTCAGAGCCTTTTGTATGGAGCTAATGTAAAAAAAAGTAAGATATTTTCAAATAATGTCTGGTTATTCGTAACCAGGGAATGTTTGTCTTTCTTAAAATTAAAAAAATATATATCCTTACCTATGTTTTTTTTTTAACTTTATGAGCCCTCAAATTAAAACATTTAAATATGAATATGTAATGAATATTGAAATATGAATATTGAAATATTGCTATCTTTTTCCATCAACATATCATGTTGATCGAAAAATCCTCTAAGATGTAACGAAAAATCATCAAACATTTAAAAAATAATTCAATGAATAAAGAAAACTTTTATAAAATATAAATTTAAATGAAGACAATATTAGCGAAACTCATTCGAAAATCTGGAAACAGAAAAATCAGAAAAAGATATTGGCAATATCGTATAATACGAATAGGTAAAGTATATTTGCGGCACGTTCCAGAGCGGAAGATACTCTCAATATCGCCCTGGTATAACGTTGCTTGCAATGGCTTTAGCGTGTTTGGTGACCAGATCTGAATAGCCAGGTATTTTCCCACCTTCCTCTTTCCCATTTCTTTCCCATCCTCACTACCTCCAGCTTCACAGTATACTCCAATTGGAGATGCCATAGTCTCACTGGACCATACGGGAGTATTTAGAGACTTGCGCGGTGCTCATGTAAAAAAAAGTGAAATCACTTCCATATTGCAGGTCACCATTCGTTTAAATTTCTAGATTCTCCTTGTACCAATTCTCCACACCTCATTTCGTTCGTTGTTCAATAAAAATACATTTACTGTATATTTTAAATACTATTTTAGCCTTCCAATCTTTAAAACATTTTTGGAATTTCGAAAAGTCTCCCATTTCCAAATTTACTCCCTTCTATCCCCTACCGTTACTATGTCTCCTTTGCAAGCCCTCCCTCTGCCATCCCTCATCCTCCATCCCTTACCCTCATCCTCTCCTGTGTGTCCTTTCCCATGCGCCCTCGTTCCACTCTCGCAACCCTCACCCCTCTTGCGTTCCTTTCCACCTTCCCATCTTCCCTGCTTTTTCCCCTTCCGCGAACTCGTCCCTCGTTGATATTCCTAATGCCAAATTTCCCCTTCCCCTCCCTCCATCTACAAACTAAATGAAAAACATACATTTCAAACAACTCGCATGCCATTAATTGTAATTTTTTATACAAATTTCGTAACGCAAGAGCTCACTATTATATATAGAAAAATTCACGGATGTGCGCATAACAACTCACCAAAGTTTCAACGCTACCGGATGAATGCCAAAGGAAATAATTTCATAGCGCTATAGCTCACCACTACGTACAGAAATCATCGCGGGCATGCGCACGACAAATCACCAAAGTATCATCGTAATCGTATGAATGTTTTAGGTACAGAAACATTCATTTTTAAATAAAGATTTTTTTTACATTAGCCAGGGGGGCAGGAGGCATTTCCACAGGAGGCCCTGAGGAAGGTGTCCAGGAAGGTGTCCAGGAGTGACGGACGTATGAATCCAATCCTCCCAATGCGTTGCAAGGCGATGTGTCGAGAGATTCTAGCTGGAGAGGATAAAAGACATCCCTCTACCAGTCTCTCTCGATTATACCCACAAAGCAGCAGGTGGGCAGACGCATCGGTCACCAAACCTGGACAAACCTCACCCCATGAACCCGGTTACCCCTGCTAAGTCACCAAAGGTAGCGAACCACTTGGGGTGACAGCATTTATATAATTATAATTTAATTCTTCATTCATTATTAAAATAATTCCCCTCAGGGCCTATGCCATCTTTGGCGATGCTGTTTGGAGGGACTTTTTAGGTGAAGAAGGAGAGGAAGTTCTGGGAAGGAAAAGGATACCAGCGGTGGGTAGGAATCTGGGGGAGTGTCCAGAAGTGAGAGATGTATGAATCCATCCCTCCCACTGCGTTGTTACAAGGCGATGTTCCGAGAGAGTACGGCTGGAGACTCATCCAACCGATTCCTCAACCATTCTCTCCCGATCCGGCCTGTTATGCAGCTGGTGGGTAGATGCATCCGCCCAAGAACCAGATAAACCTCACCACATGAGCATAGAATATTATAGGGCACCCCTGCTAAGCTACCAAATGTAGCGAACCACTTGGGGTGACCTAGTAGAGGTGTTAGTGGCAAGGTTATCCAAATGGGTTCCCGGGGCAGTGGTACCATACCCGCCTCCCAAATTGAATCTTTCGGAAGACTACGGTTTCTTTTTAAATAATAATCGCGTTGTAGTAATAAAGTCCTTGGTAATCACTGTCGTGATGCGGAATCAAGCAATACAGATCTAGTCACTAAAAATAACTAATCACACTTCAAGCAACGTTTTAATTCGGAATGATAAGTCTCAAAAAAATCCCATACCAATTTTATACATTTTACGTGCGCATCGCCGCCGGGTTGATTAGGTTGTTATTGACAGTCGTATTGGCACCTTCATATTCTATTAATAACTTTACAGTCATCCAACCAAAAACTTGAACAAATAAGCGGCAATATAATTGGACGCTACATTGTGGACCAAATTAAAGAAAATATATGCAGGATGCCTCACTGCATTGAATATGAAAGGAGTTCGGATTGGTGGAACATTAAAGGGCGTTTTTTTCGTTTTGTATATTTTTAAAATCATTATTTTCAAAAATATAAATACCTAGCTACAATCAAACGCTGAAAAGATAGTATATACTTTTGTTAGAACTATGTAAAATCAAGTCCTTCAGATAGACGCAGTAATGTCGATCTGATGAAAGGACGCAGAAATGATAGCGGGATGTATATATATAAATTATTATTATTATTATTTATGTATTTTTAATGGTTCAAAAAAATCATTAAAAGGTACGAAAAAAAAAATTTTTTTTTTCATGAGCTCCACACAGGAGGTTCTGAGGAAAATAATTTCCCTCAGGGCCTATGTCATCATTGAGGATGCTGTGTGGAGGGTTTTTTAAGGAAAGGAATGAGAGGAGAGTTTGTTAGCCTGGGAAGGAAAATGGTTTAAGAGGTGGGTAGGAATCTGGGGTTCAGTATGTCCTGGTCATCCGCCTCCAAGACCTAGGACAAACCTCACCCCATGAACCCGGGCACCCCTGCTAAATCACCAAACGTAGCGAACCACTTGGGGTGACCTATGGCAGAGGTGTTGGTTATCCAATAAAGGTTCCCGGGGCGGCGGTACCCATTCCCGCCTCCCAAATTGAACGAAAAAAATTTATTATAACCCATAACCCTAACCTAGCGTAACTAATTTAACCAATACTTTTTTTTCATCACTTTGACTTTTCAAAGGAGGTTCTGAGTTGATTTCATTCTCAGTTTTCCAGTCACCATTTATTATATATGCATTAATATTTTGAATTGTTTGTTACACAATTTATGCGTGTATTATTTTGCATTTGGTAAGGTCAAATAAAAATTACACAAGTAAATAAATTTATTAATAAAGAAATGTTTAACTAATTTCCTTCATGGGTATAAAAAAAAAACTAATGAAATTGAGAATACCGCATTAGTCCATTTTACTCTTAGTGCCTGTGGAACTATGGCAACCCCAACTGGAGCAAATGACGAGAACGAAGGGAGTGGAAAATGAGTTAGAACACTCACAAAGACAAGGAGAAGCGCCGCAGGGGAAATTTTTCACATAATAATAATAATAAAAACACTTATTCATCAATAGATTTATACTATTTTATACATTTTTTTTATTTGTCATTGGTTCTTTTGACAAAAGGTCGCTGCTCAGCTATACATTCAGGATTTCTCCTGGAATGTAGTTGGTTTTGAGCAGTGCCTCATCATGGTATCCCCAAGTTGGATACCAATTGGTGAGGGTAAAGGGAGTAGCGATGTGCAAGTTCAGCTGGAGTAGGCTCTTGAACTCGGGTTCTTCGCGGGAAGCTGATCCTACTCCTACTCCTTTTTCAAATCGGCTACTCCTAGAGAACCCGGTCTAGTACTCGCACCCAAACCCGAAACTCGGGGGGCCGAGCTACTCGCATTCGAATCGCGGGGTTCGCCGGCTAAGGTCAAACCCGTGCATCTCGGTACGAGCCACTCGTGAGGCGGGAGCAAGTCGTGCATTCGAGTTTTTTTGCGTGCCCCGGCTCTGGGTTCGGTGGAACCCGTGCGTATCAGTCTGAGCTACTTGTGAGTCGTTAGCAGGTCGCGCGTTTGATTTTTTTTGCGGGCTCCGGCTCCGAGATCCGGCTCCAATCGAACCCGTGCGCCTCAGTCCGAGCCGTTCGCGAGTCGGGAGTAGCTCCCGGGACCTGCTTCAAGAACACAAGGTACTTTTAAAAGGAAGCACGTCTCAGAGGCCTCCGACAAAATGCAGAACTTACCCATCTCTAAAAGGGAGTGTGAGGCCTCCTGTGTGAGGGGTTAATGTAAAAAATAATAATAAACGGTTCCTGGCTAGAACTCCCCCACCCGAGGCTGGGGCTCTCGCAAATTGATATTTTATAGTGTGAGTTTCGTGTTAAATTGGAAAATGTATGTTGAAATATTGGTAAAAAAGGTCCTTGGCCGGCAGTCCCCTTCGACATTGGGGTCCTAGGCCTGGGCCTTTCGATCCTCGCCGTTATACTGTAATGTAGATAATTTGCGGTATTTGCCTACGGTAAAAATTTTCACTACACTATTTTCAGTTGTTCCTAGCATCTAGATCCGTGGTAGCCAAACTATTTGTGCGGCCCGCGGTGATATCCCTCAATGCCCTATGTGGCCCTTGACCAGAAAAGTGTGATGACCGCTGATCTAGATTATGTGACGCCACTGGTATAAATAATATTGTGGTAATAGTTTCTGTCCCGAAACAAAGTTTTTCTTAATGTTTGCGTTGGGTTATGTTAGGTTAGGTATTAAAATGTTTTGAGTAAATTGAATACCTTGTCGTTTGATCCAGTCTTTGATATGTTTTGTTGTGAAGAATTGTAGATGTATTTGTAGTTAGTAGTTGCTTCAGTGTGGTGGGCATGCAGTTATATAGTTTGGTTGCGTAGTACTTAAAGTTTCTTTGCCCGTGTGATGATTACAATGATAATATTTAAAAGGGAGAGTGTATACATACCAGTATCGTGAGTTCCACAAACTCTACACGCTACAGCGCTGGAGTCCTCCTTCGGATTTAAAATGTTCTGCTCGCACACAAACAGAAGGGGCAATGAGGCACAAGGTACATTGTTCAGCCGGAAGAGTCCGCGTGGGGTGCCCTTGAGCTGCGAGAGTGCCCCACATTGATTTATTCCATCAGAGGGGCTCCCGGGGCCCCAGTTGCTGTAGCCGGTCTCAGAGAGAGTCTTGTCTGAAACATCCAGATGTTACACCTCTCATATTAAAGACGAAATAAATTGTAGAGGTGTGAGCAGTGTAATATGAAATCCTCACTTGAGGAATATTGTAGAGGTGTGAGCAGTGTAATATGAAATCCTCACTTGAGGAATATTGTAGAGGTGGGAGCAGTGTAATATGAAATCCTCACTTGAGGAATATTGCGATGCGGAGGGAAGGTGATTAAAGGAAGAATATGAACCTTCGGTTTTCGTCAAATCTATGTATTGTTTCTAAATGATGGACAAACAAATCGAGAATTGTTGTTTTTGCAGACAGTTAGGCTACATCCGTACAGACAGGCGGCTTGCTTAGCGCCTAGAGCGTAGCGAGTCACCACGAGTCACCTAGCAAGTAGCTTAGTAAAACCAACGTTCTAGAATTTTCGCGACCGTCCGCACTACGCGCTGGCGCGCAGTGCGGACTTCACTTATTCATTCAGCGCTTAAGAGGGGCCAGCGAATCCCCTTACTGGCCCTTTCAGGAGCCTACAGAACAGTATCATCGGATGCTTTGCCAATTTTGGCCGGCATTTTGCCAATTGATTTAGAAATTAGGGAAGTTTTGACAAAGAAGTGTCTGAAAAGAGAAAGACCTGTAAACCACCTTGGTATTGAATTAATGCCTGGTGGAGCAGTGCCTCTCCCCGAACTTCTAAAGATGATGAGAATAAAAACGCTGAGTGAATGGCAGATGAGATGGGATAGATCGAATGTGGGAAGATGGACCTTCTCCTTCTTTCCATCAGTTAAAATCAGAATGGAAGGGGCACATATTTTAATGGACCACCATATCACCCAATTGCTTTTTGGGCATGGGGAGTTTAGAGGTAGACTTCCACAGACTGGCTCTATCATCCCATCCCAATTGCGCTTGTGGTGATACCGACCAAACAGCCGAGCACATTTTGTGGCACTGTGAGATTTTGACGGATGCTCAAGACGAAATGATTGATGGCTTACAAGTTATTACGAGACCTGCTTGGAATACAGATCTCGTCTCGAATAAGGTGAACTTTGAGTGCCTGAGGAACTTCACGAAAGTTTGGGTTGAGAGATGGCATGTTCTTAGAGACGCTGAGTAGCTGTAAAACAACTTAGGTACCAGGTGTATTTTGCTTCTGAATTCACGGATACTCTTCATGATTCTTTTATATTTACCGCTTGGATTTATTTGTTATGATTTATGTGTTTTATGTTTCTGTAATATGTTATTTCTTTTATTTTCTTAACATTTTTTAAAATTATATATTATGATTTATGTGTTATATTTTACATGTGCGTTATATTATTTTGTTGACTATGTTTTAAAAAAATGTGTATAATTATATTATAGGCAATTGCCTTGCGATTTGTTTTGTTAATAATTACTATACTACCTGTTAATTTATGCCATGTTCCTTGTTTTGTTTTGTTTGTCTTTAACTATTTCAATGTTTTACTGGATGAACTGAACACCAATTTTTTTCCCTATCCCCATATGGGGGTGTGCTGGACCTCATCCATGCTTCATCTTTAGTTACATTACTAATTTTGCAGATCCTTCCCAAATCTATCTGCGCCTCCCCCAATGACATGTGCAGGCTTGAGGCTTGATCAGACGACTTTGACTATCCTTTGTCCTGCCTCTGACTACCCAACGCTGAATTTTCTTTTAGTCTTCGGGTATTTTACCCCAAATATTCAGTTAACATTCTTTGAGGCTTCACTGAGTGGTTGGCTAAGGGACACAGAAGCTTCCTACTAGTTTATGGTCAGACCGAAAGCCATTCACATTTTTTGTTGGTACTTACCAATTGATTTGAGATTTATTGTATTATTTATGTTCTCTATTTTATGCAGGTGCTTGCGGGTTTTTACAGATGCAATGCCGCCTCATGGAGCCTCATGAATGAGTTTTTCTTTTGCCCTGTTTAATTTATCTTTGTCTTACTAACCTATTTTTTTGCATTTTGTTTTTCCTGTTAAGCACTTGCATATTGCTAACTAACAACGTATGCAAGGACACTGGAGGTCTAGATTCGTTCAAAATAAATAAATGTAGCTTCGTTTAACAAAAAAAAAAATTAGAATCTTGCGAGAGCCTTGAAGGAGTAATCATCAGTTACTTATACCAGGGCGGGTAAGAGGTGGATTACCTCCACTGCGCGCTTGGCGCAAATGCTAGCTAGCTAAACAAATGTGTTTGTATTTTGTCACAAGGCGCGAGGCATTTTAGAAGAAAAAAATTGCTGAAATGTTAATTGCATCGGTTTTTAAAAGAGAACCTCTGTGGAATCCAGCTAATGTACTCCACAAAAATGCAGTTGTTTTAAAGAAATTATGGGAAGAGATAGTAATCGAAGTAGAAAAAGATGCTTTTTCTAAGATGAGTATCGAAATGAGTTAATTTTCCTTTAACTTTACTTTACGAGAAGTAGATCAAATGTTTCTCTGGACACACGCAAATATTCGTAAAATGTTTCATCAAAATTATGCAATTGTTTATACAGAACATTAAACTCCCCATGATTTGACCGTGACTTATTTATGTCATGAACCCAACATGATGGATTAGGCCGTGAAATGATATATTTTTAAAGGTAAATTTTCTATAAATATCAGTTTTAGAGCTATTTTTGAAAGTGGAATCTCGTCAACGTGCCGACAAGCAAATGACCTTGGCACCTAGAGACCCCGGACCCACCACGCAAACCACTTTCAGTGCGGCTACCGTGTATCCTAGCAAGTAGCCAGAAACAAGGCTCTAGGCGCTAAGCAAGCTGCCTGTCCGTTTGGACGTAGCCTTGTTAACCTTTCTCCCTAAATTTCTTAGAGGAGAGCAATACGACGAACATAATTATGTAAATATCTACGTTACCCGCCCCACTAGATGATATCTGTTCTATGTTTGTATTTTTACATTAAATGAGTACTAAAAATATTGTTATCCTCACAATCGATTGTCCTATATTCCTTTCTCGCAACTGAATTTTTAAAGCCCACCATAAAACTGTCCTTGTTATAGTCACATCGATATGGCAAATTGGTACGGATATATTCCATGAATATGTCCGCGCTGAGTTTGGCTTCCTCAGCGCTGTTTAGTATAATGAGGTGCGCTTGTTCGTCTGCACACACTTTGAATGCGTCAATCCAGGATTTAGCAGTGGTGTGAAGTTTGTAACAGCTGCGTGGCATCGATAGATACTTTTTGTAACCTGGAATGAAAATTCATATAATGTTTTACAACGCTGGCCGGACTATTGCGACCAAGGAATGTTCTCAATTTTTGTTTAAAAAAACCATTCACAAAACATTAAGTGAACGAATACACAATGTATACTAACATTACTGAGAAATAATATTTGAGAAAAGCAATCAGTAACAACTCAACCATTTTGTCTTCTTCAGGGAAGAACAAAAATCCTGGGATATCGTTGGAAAAAAAAACTTACAGGATTATTTATTCAAACGAAACGATCACCCCATTAAGTTAGACATAAAATTAAATGATTATTGTTCTGGATTTTTTTTTTACATTATCTCCACACAGAAGGCCCTGAGGAAATTAATACACCTCAGGGCCTATGTCATCTTTCGGGATGTAGTGTGGAGGGTCTTTTTAGGAAAGGAAGGAGAGGGAATTTTGGGAAGGAAAAAGGTGTGAGGAGTGGGTAGAAATCTGGGGGTCAGCGTGTCCAGGAGTGACGGATGAATCCTTCCCTCCCACTGCAGTGTAAAGCGATGTTCCGGGAGAGTCCTGCTAGAGAGGTCAAAAGGTCTCCCTTAACCAGTCTCTCCCGATCCGCCTGCCACGCATTTGGTGGTGCCGACCAAACCTCACCCTATGAACCCGGGCACCCCTGCTAAGTCACCAAACGTAGCGAACCACTTGGGGTGACCTATGGCAGAAGTGTTGGTTATCTAACGGTTCCCAGAATTGATTTTGTTCAATCCAAGTCCAAGTCCTCTCAAATCCAAGTTTGTTTCACGAAAAAAGCTGTATTTTTAAAGTCTCTGCATTTTTTTAAAAAATTTTTTCTTGAATGAGTTGGTTGTAACTAGGTATGCATACCTGAAGAACAAATACTATAAACTGGTCCCAAGAGACCTCTCTTATCATGCGATATCTTCCTCTCGCACATGAACAGGAGACGGGACTCACAGAACTTTTTGTTCAGTTTCCTTCCCAGGCCTACCATAAGAGCGCCGCAGTGTTCTTCATTATTAATGTTGTCGGGCTGTCCATCCTGCCATTCACTGTAGCCGCTTTTCTCTAGCTCTTGTCCTACAACATCAACAAGTTATGTACTTATAACACAAACACAGTTTAAATATCATTGAAGAAGAAGATAACACTAATAATCTTAACGAAAATAAGTAAGAGAACAGGACACAGAAAAATAGAAAAAGATAATGGTCACAACTGGGACTCGAACCCAGAACCTCTCACCTAATCGGGACGAGCGCTTTTACCAAATTATTCGAAGATAATATTGTTAATTCTAAAATTTGAAAATATGAGATTAACAATTATGAGGGTTTGACGGAAAAGTGGCTATGGTTGAATTGGTAAAAGCACAATCCGAGAACCGCGCATGGGCACTCGTATGTGATTTTAAAATACCGTGGGGATAATCCCATGAATCTCCTCATGACAAAAAACTGAATACTGTTCGAATAAGTTCGATAATAATCTTGCAAGACAAAGTGTTATTTTTACTATACTACTAGCTGATCCGGCGAACTTCGTACCGCCTCAGAATCAAAAACTGTTGTCAACTTATTAGCTGAATTGATCTAAATTGTTTCTCCCTGCGTATACCATACCTTGATCTAAATTGTTTCTCCCTGCGTATCCTTTCCCCTCTCGCGTTCCCTCTCCCTCTCCCCACTCCACTTCTCCCCTTCCCCCGTCCCGCTAACCCCCCTTCCTGAATTCCTTTCCCCCCCCCCCCTCCCCCCTTCCCCCTCCCACCTCCCCCCTTCCCCCTCCCCCCTCCCCCCTCCCCCACCCCCCTACCTCGGTTCACAGTTCAATATTATACCCTTTACAATATTGCTGCAGTTCTTTCAAAATAGGAGAATTCGTTCCATACAAAATGTATGGGGAAAATAATTTTCTTCAGAGTGGAACACCCTTTACTTTTAGGGGTATGAAAAATAGATGTTGGTCGATTCTCAGACCTACCAGATAAGCACACAAAATTTCATCAAAATTGGTCCAGCCGTTTCGGAGGAGTATGGTAACAAACACCGTGACACGAGAATTTTATATATTAGATAATAATAATAATAAATTTGGACAACTTATATAGCGCTGTTTTTGCGAAAAATCGCCTCAAGAGCGCTGAGATATTATTGGTATTAATTATTATTGTTAATCTACAGACATTTCATATCATTTTGTGTTTAGATATCCAATTAGCAATATTTTTGTTTGAGAAAGTTCATATTATATTCTCCGGATGGTGAGATTACGGTACAGTAGGTACACGTAAAAAATATCGATCCCCACCAACAAAGAAGTGCTCGAGTCACCACCGCGTTTCATTCAAACAAACAAAATTGAAATTCAAATTCAAATACATGTTAATGTATTTTAAAAGATGATTTAATGGGAATACTGAATCCGCAACACTGTAATAAAATGGAGGTAGGCCTACGTATATGTCCACATCTGGAAGGCTCAAGAAATAATAAGAATTAAGCATAGCTGATTATAACTAGCTACAAAGACACGGGTTTTAAAAAAATAAAATCAAAATCAAAATCAAAATCAAAATCAAAATCATTTATTGTACAAAATTAACATTTAGTACAAAAGGTATAACTTATAGGTACCTATATCCTATTTCTTCCAGTTAACCTAACATGTTGTACAGATTTGAACACAAAAAATATAAAAGTGGTGTAATACAAAGGGAATTGGTTTTAATTCTTTATATAAACGTAAACATAAAACAGTTGTACCTATGTGAGGTATTCACTTAATGTGTAATGAGACCTGTTCAGGAGGAATGTTTTTAGTGATGACTTAAATCTGAGTGTATCTTGTATTTGTTTAATGTCGTGTGGAAGGTTGTTGTATACTTTAATGGCCATGTAAAAGGGTCCTTTTTGGAAAATTGTTTTGTTTGCTCTTGGTATTGATAAATTTTCTGTAAACCTTGTAGCGTGTTTATGTGTAGAGTTTTTTTGTGGAAACTTTTCTGGAGATGATCGCACTAACATGCATAACTCTATTATATATATGTCGGTGACTGTAAGAATTTTCAATTTTTTAAATATAGGTCTACATGAATCCCGATTAGCAGAGTTTGTCATTTTTCTTATACATCTTTTTTGGATGATAAAAACATCTTTGGCGTTTACTGAGTTTCCCCAAAAGATAATTCCGTATTTTATTATTGAATATACATAACCATAGTATGCGGCCATTACCGATTCGATGTTTAATATATTTCTCAGTGTACCTAGAACGAAAGAAAAGCTACTGATTTTGGCTACTATTTTGGATACATGTTCTTTCCAGTTTATATTTGCATCTAGTTGTATTCCCAGCAGTGAACAAGTTTGGGAAGGTTCGATAATATTATTATTGAAGTTTACATTTATGTTTATAGGTGTAGCTTGCACTGGACAAAATTGTAAAACTTGAGTTTTGTTAGTGTTGAGTGACAGATTTTGTGATAACAGCCAATTTGCTATTGATTGACAAGTCTCGTTAATATGTTTATTAAATTCGTCAACGTCTTCATTACATTCAAACAACAAAGCAGTGTCATCAGCAAACATTGAACATTCTGTGCCAGCAATAATAATATAAATTCAATTAGGTTTAAGAAGAAAACTTTGAAGCATACCTTCGATTGTCTCATATTGTCCTGGAAGAATCAAGTCATGAAACCCGAGCCAAATATTTCTCCTGTCAAAGTTGGTATCCAGTGAGCTGCCAGCATATTCATTAAATGCGTCCAAACAGTGTTGAGCCTCCGCGGCACTGCGGAGGACCACGAGACGAGCTTGTTCGGCCGAACAGACTTCAAAGGCATCGTACCAGGTCATTGGCTTTCGATGGAATTTAAAACAACGATCATCAATTGCGGTAAACTTTTTGTATTCTGGAAAAAATTAAGAGTGATAAAGAAGTAAATTTGATGAATTTGTACATCAAGGTGGCGTTAAACATTAGGAAGATCAGATTGTTTATTTATTTTAATAATTATTATAGATACGAGAGATGCGATATTATAGATATGAGACCATTGTAAATGTTGAAAAAATTTTAAGCTTCATTTTAATTAAGTTATTATATATGTGCAAAGTTCTAACAAAATATTAAATTCCTGTGGATACAGTGAAAACAAATGCTGAAAGTGTCGACTACGATTATTGTAGTCGAGGTAGGGCGCAAGTGATTATGGCAAAATTTACATATCGCTATCATTACGCTCAGGGTCACTGTAGAGATTTATTTATTTAGAATTTATGGTACAAGTGCCATTTAATATACATGTGTTTTATATTAATTTTTAAACAGACATAGTATTACAGTGAAGAGAGGAAAAAATTAAAAATTAAACACTCAAGTAAAAATAACGATAGAAAAATAATATAAATTAGTAAAAAGTTAATGAAAGCAGTTGAGAAGAACAGAATAAAAAACAAATAACCTGTTATGTAGTCACCTCGTTTAAATATGTACTGCTAAAATGTTTAATCAGTACTGCTGTATAGCTAATGTGAATGGAAGAAGAAGTCGGGGACGCCCGAGGAAGACATGGCACGATCAAGTGAATCAGATACTTGAGTCGAGCCATGTCAAAAGTCAGAATGATAGAAGAGTATGTATGAGACTATGTATGAATGTGAGTGAGGCAAAGAGTGTGTGCCAAGAGCGAGTTGTTTGGCAGTCTGTCCTCTCTGCCTACCCCTGCGGAGAAACGGCGTGATGATTAGTTAGTTAGTTGCATGATCCGGAAATACTGGCTTGTAGCCTGCTTCCCTCACGCCAAATGCCCTTCATGCTGCACTCTCTGTGACGCTTAGTCTCGGCGTGGCAGTCGTTCCCGATGGAGCTTTCGCTCGCCGCACCCGCCAGGTGTAAATTGCGCTCAGTAATTCGTTTTTTGTGAGAACAATACCCCGGTAGACATTCATTCAGCTGCATAAAGTGTACGGAAAACAGTATATGAGTGCAAATGGTTGGTTTAGAAGGTTTCGTCCTCAGTTGCAATTGAGTCCAAGAATTTCTTTGAAATCGACTTCGTAGTACTCAAGGAATTCGGGCTCCTTCAACTCGTTGTTGTTTGTGATCTTTGGTGAATATTTTTGATACCCACCTCGCGCAGACCTTTTAGTATCCTAAACGTTCTATCAGAATTTTGTCACTGATATGACCTTTTCACAGAGCTCCGAAAAAACGAATTACAGAGAGCGTTATTCACACAAATTACAGGGTGTGACGAGTGGAAGCTCCATCGCGAACGGCTGCCACGCTGAGACTAAGCGTCGCAGAGAGTGCAGCGTGGCGGGCATTTGGCGTGGAGGGACCAAGCTATATGCTAGTCTTACCAGATTGTGCGAAAAAAAAATCTCACGCCCGCAGTACCTTGGAGACCTAATTTTACGGACCGCCATCGTAATTCAATAGAGGAATATTGAAAATATCAGCAACATTGGCGTAAGAGTTACCAATGGTGTGTAATCTATTTATAACAGAATTATAGCCTGAGACCGAAGTATAATTGTCACAATAATACATACTAGGGAACCTTGATCTAATGGTAGGTACATGAAAGTGAATCAACTTTAATATATCAGGAGGTATCCAACTGATAATTAACAATTTTATATGAAAAATATAAGTTCAAAATTTTTTCTTCTGTCACTCAACTTCAGCAATTTCAATTAATATAATACAAATATAATGTATTGATTCTAAAGGAATCCAATGTCTAAAATTAATATACGAGTACCTCAAAATTTTTCTTCGGAATCTTTCAATGTTATTAATGTGATTATTAAAAACAGGTGACCAAATTGTAGAGTTATGTTCTAAAATGCTTCTGACGAGAGATGTGAACAGAATTTTTAAGTGTGAATATTTTTAAAATCTTTGGAATTTTTTTTTTTAAATCTTTGGAAAACATTTTCATAGCCCTGTTAGCAATAGAAGTTACATGAGATAGAAAGCAGAGTTTCTGGTCAAAAATGATACCTAGGTCAAGTATTTCGACTATGGAGATTAAGTCAATATTAAAGAGTAAGTAATTACATACTATTGGATGTTTAATTTTGTGGAACCTCATTTATTAGCATTTCTTAATATTGAGCTGAAGTTTATTACTAGAACACCGAACTTTGAAAAAGTTATTAAGGTTCTCTTGCAACAATGTTTGCTTGGTGTTTGTTATGGCTGAGTCCGTGTAACTGATTACACCTAGAACTGGCTTTCTCGTGTCTAAAAAGTGATCGCAATCAAAATAAATTAGTGGCTTTTCCATACCCGTATCGTAGGTTCCACAATCCACATTAACCGTCAGAGTGCTGAGGGCTTTCTTACAGATGAACAAGCTGGTTGCCTCACAGGGCCCGTCAGAGTAATAACCGTTCCGCAGCATCCGTACGCAATTGCGTCCATCGCCGGGGTTGGGCTCTGGGTGGTTCAAGTATAACTCTGATGTTGGAATGCCTATAAAGAAATTGGAATGAAAATACTAAGTAATATAGAGTCTACTATATTACTATTATGTGATCTGAATTAGCAAATTAAATTAATAAAAAATTAGGGTATTTAAATTTTCAAATATTTGAATTTATGTGCTATGGAAGATATTTTTTCAGAAATTTTAAATTTTTCATACATCCTTTTCGTTTTAAATGCCTACGTACTTTACCCAAACGCGATGCCCACTCAGCCACTGACCGGTCATTTTTTAAAATTAAGGAAACGGGTTATTAAGGGATATTATGTAAATTACGGGTTAAGAAAAAAAAATTGCAAAAGAATAGAATGATAATAATTTTTAAAATTTAAAATTATTTGCTTTTTCATCACTTATTTAAAAAAATTATTTTATGAAAACCTCTTATTCTTGACATTTCCTGTGTGTGTAATCATCAAGGCAGGCAATGTACAGAAAGAATTATTAAAAAATGTATTAAAAAAAATATTATTATTTTTTAATCGCTTTATATATTTGTGGATACTATAGATGTTTCAGATATTTGGGGAGTGACACTGAATATTGCGATATCCGAACTTAAAATCAGAATTGGCTTTTGCATGTATTTAAAAAATGATTACATACCATTGATTGCCACGTATTTCTGTTGTTGGAATAAGTCATGTATCCCAATCCACACATTGCTGGTGGAACTGGCCATGTAGATTAGCAGTGCACCAATCTCCTCCTCAGAGGTTGGCACCACGAGCTCAGCACCTTCCAAGGAACACATGGACATGGCCTCTCTCCAGCTCAGCGCCGCTTTGTGTTCTTTGTAGAACGCACTGAAAGCGGCAGAGTAAAAGTAGTCATCTCTGAAGAATGGTTCAGGGTCTTCGGCTGATACGATTAGAATAAAACTCAACGTTGAAAATATTTGCTGCAAAGTGTGAAATTGTAAGAGGTTTATTTAAAAAGTATCAACGGGCCCTTGGTGTTAATATTAGATGACAGTTAAAATCAAAACTTAGTAGAAGCCCAGTGGAAGTCACTGGCGGAAAACCATAGAAGAGGCAGGCTGACTGCGTGGAAGTCAATTGGAGCAGGATGGGAAAGCTGGAAGGACTGGAAAAGAATGACAGGGGAAGACAAATCAATTAATAATATTCATGGAGGAGATCAAACTCCACCCTGAAATGTAGCGCGGTGATGACGGGTAAGAGTCATTTAATTAAGCTTCTCATATGACAACAATGTAGAAATTTTTAATGGCTACTTATCTTCTATACAAGGTACGCATAGCAATCCCAGTAATAACAGTGCGTTTCGAAACATTCTACATAAATTATTATAAAGTAATGTGTAAACGGTTTCACCAACAAGGACAAATCAGCGACACGGCCAGATAACGGTGCAAGTGAGAATGATTTATTTTTGGAAAGAACTCTTTATTTATACCTTCTGGGGTCTACACACGACACTGCATGCTGGCCAGCAAGCAGTGACTGCAGAGAGCGTGGGTATGAGCGAACAAGCGCTGTCTAATTCTAGCGGCCCTTTAACAAACGAGACAGCGCTAGTTCGTTCATACCCACGCACTCTGTAGTCACTGCTTGCTGGCCAGCATGTAGTGTCGTGTGTAGGATGTAAATTTTGTGATAAACTTTAACCCGTTGTGTGGTGAAGTAAACTTGTATCATAATTTTTTTTATTAAAAATAAATACTTTTTACGAAAACCAATTTTTTGGGGAAGTGTATATAAAAATATGAAACATCAGCTGGAACAAAGTTTTGTATTTGAAATTTAAGCTCCGACTAGGCAAATATTTGGTTTCATGACAACTGTGATGAACCTGCTTTGTTGAATGGTTGGCGAATAATTTCTTTAAATTGATAATATGATCACACTATCGACATCTATTGGCTAATTTTGAAGGCAATATTAAGGGAAACTGTAATAATTGAACATTTTTTCTGCTACGAAGGGTGTCAACAAATTTTGCAAGAAAAAAACGACTAGCGAATCAGAGTATGATTTGAAGCCGTTAGGCACGTATCAGCCAATCACATCTCGGGACGTGGTGTGCGGGGGTTGTGTCAAATTTAGACACAAAAGTTGTCCCACGGTCCAAACCGATAGTTATTTTAAGTGGTAAAACACTTCTAACCTGGTCATAAATCGCATTTTTATGAGGAGCACGAGGGGATTGACAACAGTTGATTTCGCGGCGAGTTTTGCAAGTATCTCGTTGACGGAGGTTTTAAAAGGACAAAAATCATGCGTTAATTAAACATGAAGTAACGAACGATTTCAATTATATGAGAATAGAAACGGGAGTAGGCATTGACAATCAATATCGCCTTTCCCAAACAAAATTCCAACGGGATTTGCATGTAGGTATTAGGAAGGAACGTAATACGGTAGTCAAAATACAAAAGCTGATAATGTCAGGGTAGACAGGAAGGAATCCATTACGTTAACGACCAAATAAAATCTAAGATTTCGGCTGAATTTTGTATCCGATACGTTAGAGGGGAGGAAATGTTGTCGATCTCTTGCGTGCTGAAGTAATTTGAAGTGGAAAAGATCTAACACAGTTTTGAGTCATTAGGGTATTCATTAAGCTGAAATCACCACTCGAGTTTATAAGCGAGATATAGGCGATAGGAAATTAGGAAAAGCCATAAAATTTAACGGCCTGTCAGGATTTTAAATTATTTGATTTCTTAAGTATTTTTCTTAATTGCTAGGCGCATAACAACGGAGATTTATTGGGTTTTACGCCAGAAGGAGATGGGATATGGTAGGAGGAACTAGAAATGCAGATAAAAAACGTTCGGAGGCAGGTATGGAGTTAGGTTTTGGTAGAGGTCACAGCCCGTAAAAAGGAGAATCGAGACCATAAAAGTTTAGGTTATTACTAGACAAGGCGTTACGAGTGTCGCGACCTTGGTTAGGAAGGGGTCAAATGACTAGAGATTGTACTTAGGTATTTGCGAACGCGGGGAATATTAAGAAAATGTATGCGGACCCCAGGAAACCGTCATATAGCCAGGAACAAACACGGCCGCATGTCCACGTAAGGGATACGTCTGAATAAGAATATTCAGTCACAAATTGTTAGAAAGTTCATAGTTAAATGCTAAGGTGACGAAATACCTAGAAGGTGACGTGTTATACGATTTGTGCAATAATAAGATGCGTAGTAGATGACGGTCGGAAAATGTTGTAGGTTGCCGATTTGAGCTAAGACTTGGGGTTACTGAGAAAAGTATGGAAAGTATATCGAAAGTTCAGGATACACCGTACCTGGAAGCGATTTTAAAAATGGTAGAACGGACACGATAGATTTTCGAGGAAAGTTGAATTAATTATTCACATGGTAAATGATATCTGTAGGCGCTAGTCTTGCAGCAGATTCGTATAGACAAGACCGAGTGCGCCCCTGTACGATTCTACGAGATAGTGCTTTCGCGCAATACGAAATCTGTGTTGGAAGCACCGTTCAGGACGAAAGATCGTAAACCGCGGGATACGATACTAGATTTGGAAACTATGAAGGTTGTGCATTTTAAAGGTCGAAATTGTAAAAATTAAGTTTGATTAATGGGAAAGTGGGGGATTAAAAAGGGCTGTTTTATGGAAGAGGGGGGAGTTGACTGTGAGATCTCGTAAGAAAAGGCTTACCAAAAGCGCGCGAACCGGGGAGTGTTTTGGAATTTTTCGGGGACTTAGCGAAAACCGTTCGGTCTAACTTCAGTGGATTTTGTGCAAAGTGTTATTCAATTAGATTCAGGGAAAGGGGTACGAGCTAGTGGTGAAAAGCTTTTAGGAACTTTAAAAAGTTAGTGAAATTATTTAAGAACAGTGAGAATATCGAGTTGTAATAACAGTTATTAATTCGGTTTAAACAAGCGTGATCTAATAATAAAAACTTCAGTATTACTACAATTTAAACGGTGTCGACAAATAAATGATAATAATAAAATTGCGGGTTTTAAATCAGAAATAATAATAGGATATAAAAAAAATCTTAATTACGATCAAACAATCGTTCTCTTGAAATGGAAAAAAAAATGTATTCCGAATAGTTAGAAATAAAACAATAATAATAATAATCTATGAAAACGTTCAATCTAGTGGTTTCGATACGAAGATGTAACAAGCGGTAATTTAACCTTAGAGAGCACACATATTTAAAGAGGGACGATAGGTATATTTGAAGTAATCTTCAAACATCGGACAACAGGAGTACATTACAATTGCGAGATAGTCAGACTGAAGCGATAAAGATACCTCCAATCAAATTCAGGCTATAAGGGGAGGTGGTTAAATTTAATCGTAAATCTAAGATTACGTTAGGCCTTGTCGTACAAGAATTTAGGGAATCGTAGGAAGGGTCCTTTTGTGTTCTCTCCATAGGTGCAGGTCTACAGGATACGTAATTAAGATACGATTGGTCGTGTTTTCCCGACCGGAGAATTAAAACAATTACGTATGGGTAAGTTAAAGAATCTATATTTAAATTACAGGTATCTGGTTGCAGAGTGGCGTGAATGGAACGCGAGCCCTGGGCAGTAAATTTCAACAGTTCCAGCGCCGAGAAAATTAATATTATTTAAGCAGCTGATATGGATATGTTTAGCGTTATTATCATCTAGGGCAGTGACGTTTTCTCCCAGACAGCTGATGCCGTGCGGTCGGGGGAACGGACACAAAAAAATGAACGAGCAATCGAGGTACCTACATCTCGGAGATGTTGTACACCCAACCAAATGGAGGGCGTCTCGAGAGTACGACATACCAAATTGGAGGCGACCGACTGCAGCCTAAACATTTAAGCGTGAAATGAAACAAATAAAACTAACAGGTACTCTGCTGAATTCCTACTTCTTGAATTACGCTTTTTAAGTTCTTCATGGTTGACGAATGTGTTGGTGACACCGAGACTACACATTGTGTGAGAAATTGGTGGTCGAGTGGTAAGGGTCCTTCCCACATTGTCATGTTAGGGAGGAGGAGGGTTGCCCTCCATAGACTGATCGGGTCTCGCGAGGTGCTGGAAGCAATTCCCTTTCGCGGGACTATGTCGAGCGAATGGGCGCAACAGGGTCGTATGAAGTGAGATGCCAATGGTAAGACAGGGCATGGTTCGCAGACGGAGGCGTTTGGCCGAAAGCATCTCGCGTTGCCTGCAAGGTAGTATGGAAATGCGCCAACAGGTCATCTGTGGGACGGGTTCCTGTAGCATCATCACATTTTTTAGTCCTGTCGACCCAGAAGCAAACGTAATGCCCACAAGGTGAGGATTATGTCAGCTCCTGGAGGTGGAGTGTAACGCTAGGTCGGTCACGTGGGAGGACGGATCTGCCTGTCACAAGCTTACCCCACTTGTACCGTGAATAGAGTCGTGATAAGGGACGAAATAGATTACCCCTTCTAGAGCCAGTAAAGTAGTTCCGGAGGTGTTCGATACTGGAGTTGTCTGGGAAAGGTTTGAAGGCATGCCGTTCTTCTTCTGTTATGGCGGGGTCCGGGTATCTGGTTTATCGTCAAGAGATTTTCCGGGTGCCATGGGTATAGCCTCATCATGCATTGGTCGGAGGGTCGTGACCGGAGAGCTGACCACCTAGTCAACTTGGTCAAGTGGAGGAGCCAGTATTAGCTTGGAAAGAATTCCCTTCCCGTCACCATCCATCCTATCCTCTATCCCGTCTTTATGCTTCCATCCTAGGTATAAATTTGTGTTTACTAACAACAGAACATATTATCACGATTATGTACAGGGTATAGCCATGGAGAGCGGTGCAGAGATTCGCCTATTATCCACATGAAATGAAACATTCCAGGTACGTACATTAAAACTTATTAGGACGTAGAGGGGGAGAGATCAATTTTATAGCCCAGCGAGAGTAATAACAACAGTGCTCATTATGTGAATATTGGAGCAGTGTATATCATTAGAATCATAGCGGGGACAAATTTAGGATAATCTAGACAGGGCGTGTCCTTCAGACGTCTAAGAGATACAGAGTAATTCTTCCACACCTTACCTAAAAGAACCGAAAGTTACCACGAAAGACATTAAATACCTATCCTAGATGTTCTAGGTGCTCCGAAACAAAAAATTACACAACGTGGAGAAAAGGGTTTATTGTAAGAATTTCCCGGAAAACTACCTTTTACTGTGTTCAGTCACAGGGGTGGGAAAAATAAGTCATAATTCAAAACATTAATGGCGAATCATTCAGGGTACGAGAGTAAGATCTACCAACCGGAGATTTGAACGCACGAGAAGAAGAAATATTATTAAAACTTTCAATTAGGGGGGGGGGGGGGGGGGGGTTGACCCCATCACACAACTCAGAATCAACTCAATTCAAAACTTCTTTGAAAAGTAATTAAAAGCTATGAAATGTGAGTCTAAGTAACAAAAAAATGGCTAACAAGAAAACTGGCTCATAACCTAACATAACGTAACCAATCTTGTATGTATTTTTTTCATCACTTTTCAAATGAGATGTTGAATTCGCTCTGAATAAACCGGTCACTACATATTTGGACCACGAAACTCGCCCCCAAGGCATTTCTATGTTTGGGCTGCCTTATTTTTCCACTGTTATTTAACATTTACTAGATTTAAGGACGTCGTTAATTCGACTGATTCAAGATTTAAAATAAAGAAAGAAAACATTATTTTATTTATTCACATCAAAATTTATCTCACCTCCATTTTCTTTGTCCGTCTTCGCGGATATAAATAGTGTACTTGTGTGTAGGTTAGTATTTCAACAGACTCCCGTCAAATTGATGTGTTAACTTTGAGCTAATTTTTTAGTGTTTTTAGTGAACAAACGGCCTCCGTGGTCGAGGAGTGAAGCTCTCGACTAAAAAATCCGAAGATCAATGGTTCGAATTCGTGTTTTTTTTTTTTATATTTAATTCTTTAAAATAACCAATTATAATAAATAATGTATGTAGTACATGTGCATGTATATTTGCAGCACAGAGTGGAAGATACTCTTGGTATCGCCCTGGTGAAAGAACAACATTCGGAAATAAAAAAGTTACTTGAAACTACTTTAGCCTGCACACTTGATGTTCAAAATAAGAGGAAAATAATTTCTGTCTACATTCTATTTAGAACAATCTATGTAAAAACCGGCAACGCCAGGGCTTAAAACCATCAGTCACAGAAAGGTTAACATTTTTTAGTCTAATATAAATAACAAAAAAGAAAACAACACTGTTATCACACTGATAATAATTATGACCATTTAACCAGATCAGCCGATTCCCAGAACAGGAAAGTGCAAGAAAAAATATTTTTTTAAATAAATGATATCTTTCATTGGCATTCGTTAACCGCCCACACAGATTGATGGGTCTAAACCGCAACTGCATCCGGCAAAACAAGATTGTGGAAAAAAAGTCGTACAATGTTTATTTACGCGGAGAGTTTCGTCATGATAATAAGTAGGTACCTATCTTGAAAAACACCTACCACACTTATTCCAGTGTTTTCTAAGACGAAAATTATTATTTTCCATTTTAAAATATGTATTACATACTAACACAGACCAGCGAAAAATCAGGGATAGTCTGAATTCTCGACAAATCAGTTCCATCTTTGTAAATAGCAGTACAAATAAATCTGTTAAAAACTTTACGTAGGTACTTTATCGATTGTCTGAATTCTCTTAACAAACACTTAGTGCCTTCACACATCTACCGGATCTGCCCTGATGATGGATACTGCAATGCTGTCCCTGTCCAAAACGTTGGCTAAAGAAGGAGGTAGTGCAACACGGCATAACACCCCAAAAACAAATAACGAAAAAAACGTAGTGCCTTCGTCAGTGGCGGATACAGAAAAAACTCAAGGGGGGGGGGGGGGGCTAAAGATATACCTAAGAAAACTGAAAAGTAGACAACAGTGTGGAGAATACGAAGCACCGCACAAAGAGGTACTATCTCATTCTCTCGTAGGCTAAAACATATAGATGTATGTGTTCGTCAAATCACAACAGTGCTATGAAGTTTTCACTTTAATAAATATATAAAAGATTGGCGGACCGCACATTTAAAACTTGGCTGGCCACAGAGAGCAGTAGGGCTGCATTCCGTGGTCAAGGGAATCAAATACTTGAGTCGGGCCATGTTAAGGATACCTTTACATGAAAAGACGTGTGAATATGAATGAAGCAAAAGTTTCAATTTAGGAGGTGAGTGTGGGTACCGCCGCCACGGGAATTATTTATTGGATAAACAACATCTCTGCTATAGTCATCATATAAGTCATCCCAAGTGGATCGGTAAGTTTGGTGACTTAGCAGGGATGTCTGAGTTCATGGGATGTGGTTTTTCAAGGTAGCGGCGGATGTGTTTGCCCACGTACTGCGTGGCGAGCTGGAAAGACATGATTGAGGTAGACCATTTAACCTCTCCAGCAGGAATCTCTCGACCCCTTGCCTCGCATCGAAGTGGGAGGGAAAGGTTCATCCATCCATCTCTGCTGGACACACTAACCCAGAGAGTCCTAACCACCTATCATACCTTTTTCCTTCAATTATTTCCTTTCTAAGTATGTTTACGAGAGATGGGGAGGCTGATACAGATTGATACATTGAAAGATGGGTAAATGCAGGTAACTCCGCATTTATGGAGGTCTGAACGCCGTTGGCGCTAACAAAAAACTGTCGAAAGAAGCGAAGCTAGCAGTCCACAATAGAGTGCTGGTACCGTCCCTGATGTATGGCAGTGAAGCATGAAACTGAGAGAAAGAACTAAATGCTATGGAATTGAGATTCCTGCGGTGCATGTGTGGTAAAGTCATGTGGTGTCGCGAAACTGCGAAACTGCGAAAATACGGGACGATTAGATTGCATACACTCGCAAAACCTGATGGATAGTCAGTCGATAGTTCAGATCTGGGCTTTTGGAAAATTAGATAAGCCCAGACTGGAATAAGGAAAATAGGACTCACCGTTGCAGACGGGGCTTCGCTGATCTCCAGTTTTGGTGTACACTTTTCACTGTTTAATTTTAAAAATCGCAATATTCTTACAGTAAGAGGTTACGATACATGCGCCCTGTCTGTCTGAGATCTTATTTTGTTCTGAGCAGCAAATCACACTGTCACCTCTCCAAAGTTGAGTATTTCTTGCAACATTTTTTATGGTGATATTTGGGAAGGAAAGATTAGGTAGGTGGGATAAATTCAGGATTTTGACATATCTACCCACCAAGTCTGCGAATACAATACCCAATCAATCCCATATAAAAATGCGCAAACATTCTCCCGGCCTTGGAAGTACCTACCGAAACTGAAGGTACTTTCAAAATAAAGTAAAGAATTATAGTGAAAAATAAAAATGTTAAAATTGTATATATATATATATATATATATATATATATATATATATATATATGTAAAACACTTTTCTCGGTTTACCCGCGTAACGTAGTCCTGAGAAGGACTTTTTAACTCCTGACGTTTCGGACAGATCACACTGTCCATCTTCAGAGGCCTTATGTCTTTAGCTTTTGTCTCAAACTGATAGCTTTCGCATGTCTGTTCGGTCCAGAATCCAAGACTCAAGTGATCTTGGATTCTGGACCGAACAGACATGCGAAAGCTATCAGTTTGAGACAAAAGCTAAAGACATAAGGCCTCTGAAGATGGACAGTGTGATCTGTCCGAAACGTCAGGAGTTAAAAAGTCCTTCTCAGGACTACGTTACGCGGGTAAACCGAGAAAAGTGTTTTACATCTTACACCCGTGAAAACCTTAACCATAACATATATATATATATATATATATATATATATATATATATATATATATATGTAGCAGCTGCGTCACCGCTGCTAAGAAATACCGACACAGGACGCCGACCCCAAAATAAACCATCGATCAACACGGGCAGGCAAAGGAAGCTGATTCAATATAAAAACGACAATGGAATGTAAAACATCAACATCGACCAATGACACCCGATACGAAAGCCGCCGACCAAGCAAAAGCATACCGAAAAACATCCGTTCAAACGACGAGTGGACAAAATACTCAACCTGTGTAAAATTGACAAAATAATAAAAATGAACTATGGAGTCACCGTCAGCGAATCTGGGGGTCAGGCCACACGCGCTGCACCCCACTTAAAAGTTCGAGAACAAAGGAACATCCTGTATATAAACCCTGGACAGCCGATGGAGAGGGCACTCTCTCGGACTAACTTCGCGCATTCACTTCGCGCACTTACCCACGTCGACCGACTCTGCTTCTCACCGTGTTAAACTTGTACTATATTTATCGACTTGCATTTATTTGTAATTATTGAATAAATCAATTTAAACCTTCTGCTGCGTTTGCTGTACATTCTCTCTGGCGTAGACGACACATTCCTACAGTGGTGACCCCGAAGAACACACGCAACATCGCCTTCATCATCAGCCGAAGAACACACGCAACCTACCATACCTACAGTGGTGACCCCGAAGAACACACGCAACCCATACCTACAGTGGTGACCCCGAAGAACACACGCAACCTACCCATCCCTACAGTGGTGACCCCGAAGAACACACGCAACCCATACCTACAGTGGTGACCCCGAAGAACACACGCAACCCATACCTACAGTGGTGACCCCGAAGAACACACGCAACATCGCCTTCATCATCAGCCGAAGAGCCAACGAGAGTTCTAGTGACAGCACCAGCAACGAATTAGATACAGCGCCAAGATGCAGCAGCCGAAACCGTCTCAACATGTAACAGATCTCAACATGTAACAGATCTCCGCACAAGTGCTCCGGGATGGCATCTCCACACATCCAGTGCAGCGTCCTCGAGGATTTCATCACGTCTCAGCTATAAGGCCCACGAGAACAGCGATATCCCACGACTTACAAGGTTCAACGCCACCTTCAGCCCAGGGATCAGCTCATCATTTCATGACTATCGAAGCCCACCGTGCTTCACTGTCATGGAAACACGCTCACAGGCCCACGAGAACAGCTATATCCCACGACTTACAAGGTTCAACGCCGCCTTCAGCCCAGGGATCAGCTCATCATTTCATGACTATCGAAGCCCACCGTGCTTCACTGTTATGGAAACACGCTCACAGGCCTACGAGAACAGCTATATCCCACGACTTACAAGGTTCAACGCCGCCTTCAGCCCAGGGATCAGCTCATCATTTCACGGCTATCGAGGCCCATCGTGCTTCGCCGTCATGGAAACACGCTCCGCCTCGCCAGGACTACCTGCTAGTGGCTCAGCTCACCGAGCCACTCACCGTTCATCTCCGCGACGCAAAGCGTCGAGCAACGGCCTGGAAGATAGGTCATCTCCACCGCCGCGGTGTCGAGCAACGCGCCGGTGACCTGCAGACTCGAACTCTGCTTCGCCGCATCGCAACGACCTTCACCACACCATCACCTCCGAGCACCTGCAGCATTTCATGAACCGCAACCCGCATACATCATGTTACCGTTTCATCGACCTTCGCTACGCAGCACAATAAATGACTCACTACATCGACTGACGCTTTCTTGACACGAACACATCTTTATACTGTGACGTGTCAACTGGAAAATCGAGACCATTTGTTACGACAAGATTCCGAATAGCCGCATTCGACGCGATACATAACCTTTCTCACCCGAGAATAAAAACAGAGATAAAAATAACGAAACAGGAACCAAGTTCAAGGACAACAAGAAGTGGACGCAGTGTCAAGTTTCCCGAGAAATATCAAGCATAATATCGTGGAAATAATAACAACGTTACAATCGAATACAATGAAGAAATGTTTGTATAAATAACAAGGCAATTGCATAAGCGATACCCGAAACCAGCACAGTTATAAAAATAAAAACAGCTGATCGACACAATGGCGAGTTCATTCACCGAACATTACGACACTGGCAACATAAACAAAAAATGCGATAACAAATATCAGAAATGCACATATAGGGTGATTCTGTCGGCAAAATTTTAATAAATTATTTCGAAACGATTTTGGCATCGTGAGGCTCCACCTCACTGGGGGCGGACCCTGTAGCAGCTGCGTCACCGCTGCTAAGAAATACCGACACAGGACGCCGACCCCAAAATAAACCATCGATCAACACGGGCAGGCAAAGGAAGCTGATTCAATATAAAAACGACAATGGAATGTAAAACATCAACATCGACCAATGACACCCGATACGAAAGCCGCCGACCAAGCAAAAGCATACCGAAAAACATCCGTTCAAACGACGAGTGGACAAAATACTCAACCTGTGTAAAATTGACAAAATAATAAAAATGAACTATGGAGTCACCGTCAGCGAATCTGGGGGTCAAGCCACAGGCGCTGCACCCCACTTAAAAGTTCGAGAACAAAGGAACATCCTGTATATAAACCCTGGACAGCCGATGGAGAGGGCACTCTCTCGGACTAACTTCGCGCATTCACTTCGCGCACTTACCCACGTCGACCGACTCTGCTTCTCACCGTGTTAAACTTGTACTATATTTATCGACTTGCATTTATTTGTAATTATTGAATAAATCAATTTAAACCTTCTGCTGCGTTTGCTGTACATTCTCTCTGGCGTAGACGACATATTCCTACATATATATATATGCGATTGATATTACAAAGTTAAGAAAAAATAAAATAAATAGAGATACAATTTCACGACTGGTCGTTTAAAGTTCCCAGAAGAGGTTCTTACGAGTGCCACACGAACCACTCCGTATTTCCCCGGGAATATTTCCTCAACAACTCCCACCGGCCAATAAAGTGGAGACGCATCTTCTTGATGCACCAATACTATAGTACCTACAAGTACATTTTTGTCTCATCTGCAGAGAGTGAAGATACTCTATATGCCACTTCTTCCAATAAGATTGAACGAGGTGGTCCAAAAGCTCTTTCCTTTTCAGCAGACTAATGCGTTCCTTAGTCATATCATAAGCGGGCAAATGCTGAATCGGAGAAGACATTAGAAAATGAGCCGGAGTAAGAGCTTCTGGATAATGACAACTGTTTAATAAACATAACGGCCGTGAATTAAGTAAAGCCTCTATTTGTGTCAGAACTGTGAGAAGCTCTTCATAACATAAAAGTTGAGTACCCACAACCCTATACAGATGCGATTTAATGGATTTAATATTTGATTCCCATAATCCTCCAAAGTGAAGAGCGCGAGGTGGAATCGTCTTCCACTCAATTCTCCGAATGTTAAATTCATTGCGAAGGACTTCATTAGTTGAATTTGCCTCCAAAAATTTATATAAGTCATCAAGACAATTCTTCGCGCCTTCCGCGTCAAGTCGATTATCTATGGTACGTTTGTTGACAGAAGTGTCCAAGTGTTTACGTTAGTTTTTTTTAAATTTAAAAGCAAAATACAATCGGTACAAGTCAAATAAGTGTCAGTACAAGTTAAAGTGATTATCGTGCACTGCATGAACGTATTTTTACGAGCTTAAATGAAACCTGTGATAGTTTTTTTTCAATATCTAAAAAAACAACATTCAAATTTTAACAGATAATCGTTAGTGTTTCTAGATATCTTCTCTCAGTTAATTATCTTAAAAGATAACATTGATTGATAACGATACAATTGTGATTTTCTAATATAAACCTAAGAACGTGCTAAAATCTGTGTTTAAAGAAATATTCCAACATTTAAATAATTGAAGTGGTGAATTGCATGAATCATTAATGTAGGTAACTCTAACTGTAACATCATTTTGCCATAGTACCAGAAAGGTGTCGTGAAGTTTGCCTACCAACAGGCGCTATTAATACATAGTACCAGAAATAGAAAGGTGTCGTGGAGTTTGCCTACTAACAGGCGCTACAAATATAATGCATCTTTGTGAGGAATGTAAGCTGAACGCGAAAGCCGACGAGATAATGACTTGCAGTAAATGTTCCCAAAGCTATCATTTTAAATGTGTAGGAACTACCAAAGAAAATTACACAAAGCAATCTAAACAATATAGAGCTACTTGGAAATGTGTCCCTTGCAAAGGAAAACAGAAATTTACTGGAAATAACGCAGAAACTCTGGTTCTTCAATCCCCCACCATATTGCACGGACAACCAACAGGTTCCAAACAAAAGACTAATGACACCTCTATATCCACCCCACAAACTGCGAGTTCAAGCGACGTATCTAAAATAATCATAGAACACATAGACGAAAAATTAGACCAGGTACTGAAAACCCTAAAACATGAATTATTTCAATACCTTAACTCCAAAATAGTGGATGAACTAGGGGATATAAAAAACAAGCTGTCCCATATGGAAGATTTTCAATCATCTCTTGAATACTTCGCCGCAGAATATGATAGATTAAATTCTACATGCAAGGCTAATGAGATGAAAATATCCAAACTGAGTTCTGAAAATGAAATCTTGCAGCGGAACTACGACATACTATCCCAAAAAATGAACGAAATCGAACAAACTAACCGAAACTGCAATCTGGAGATTCAGATGGTCCCGGAGAAGAGGAACGAAGACCTCAAGATTACAATACAAAACCTGTGTACATCAGTGAACTATCCTGCAAAGGACGAACATATAATTTCCTGTCATCGTACACCACGCCACCCTAACGCAACTCCCAACTCAAGACCAAAAAATATTGTACTGACTCTGCCCAGCCCTCAAATCCGTGACGAATTGCTGTCTGCAGTTAAGGTATTCAACAAGAGGAACGTGGATAGGAAACTGAACAGCCAACACCTTGGTTTCACAGATTCTTCTCCGATATAAGTATGTGAACATCTGTCACCTTATAACAAGGAACTTCATGCAGCAGCTAGGCGAGCAGCAAAGGACCTGAACTTCAAGTACGTATGGATTAAAAATGGGCGCGTCTTCTTAAGGAAGAATGACATGTCTCCACCACTGCTCGTGAAGAACAAGGCCGTACTACAGAATCTTACCGACAAATCACCCTCAAACCCGTCTTCCTCCGTCCTTTAAACCTAATGTATACGTCTTGTCAAAAATTACAAAATGGATCTGAAAATTTTCTACCAAAATGTTAGGGGAGTTAGAACCAAAACAAATGACATAAAAAACGAAGTTATTATCAATAATTATGATATAATCTGCTTCACCGAAACTTGGTTGAGTTCATCAGTATTCAGTAATGAATTGTTTGATGAGCGTTACCTGGTCTTTCGGAGAGATCGCGAATCAACTAATTCTACATCTAAAAAAGGTGGGGGGGTATTAGCGGCAGTCAACAAGAAACTAATAACAACTAGAAAATCATCTTGGGAAAGTGACGGTGAAGATTTATGGTTAGCTATAAAACTGCATGAATATTCAAACTCGTTCATCTATACATGTGTTCTGTACATTCCCCCCAATTTATCTGTTGATGATTACTGTAATCGAATCAAAAATATTCAGGATATTTATTTGCAACATATTAATTCCAAATCTCAACTTATAATCATTGGTGATTTTAATGTACCTGAAATTAAATGGACACCTGACATAACATATAATAGCATAATACTAGCTCCATCCAATTATTCTAGTCACAAAGCTCATTCCCTTGTCAATTTGGCCTCAATTTGCAACCTTCACCAATTTAATTATTTACCTAACAAAAATTTTAATATTCTTGACCTTGTTCTTTCCGATAAAACCAATATTAATATTTCAACGACAGCTAACTTATCAAAAATTGATCACCATCATCCCTGTTTTGAAATAAATGTATGTCTAGAAAAAATGCAATTCTTACAAGAAAATCACTCTCCCGTAAAATACAACTTCAAAAAAGGTAATTATGAAGGATGTTGTCATGATCTAACAAATGGATCTCACTTTTCTATTCTATTCTACAATACAATATGGGATATTATAGACAAGCACATTCCAAAAAAAAAAACATACGTAAGAAATCACTATCCCAATTGGTTTAGCAAATCTCTAATAATGCTCCTCAAAGAGAAAAATAAAGTAAGACTTGGGGCTAAAAAATATAACAACCCGATAGACTATTCCGAGTTTGCAACTCTTAGAAAAAGATTAAAAAAAATGCTAAAAGAATGCTACACATCCTACATCAATCTAGTTGAGCGTGGGATAAAAGATAATGTTAAGACTTTCTGGGCTTATTCTAAATCATTGCGTAATTCAAATTCGATTCCAAAAACAATGCATATGGATTCTATGATTGCAAACAATGGACAGCAGATTGCCAATATGTTCTCTAATTATTTTGGATCGGTTTATACTCAGTCGAATCCCACATCAAATACTTCCGGACTGAATGTTCCTCAATTCAACCAATTTAATCTTAGTAAACTTAACGTAAGCATGGGAACTATCAAATCTTGTTTAGAAAGCATTGATATACATAAAGGTCCAGGGACCAGATAAAATACCTCCTTTGTTTGTAAGATGTTGCTCTAGCGCGTTGATTAAGCCACTTTTCATTATATTTAACGAATCATTATCTACGGGAACTTTCCCAGATTTGTGGAAAAATGCACATATTGTCCCAGTACATAAATCTGGCGATCAATCTTCTGTGAAAAATTATCGACCAATTAGTATATTATCATGTTTTGCAAAAGCCTTTGAATCTATAATTTATAGTTCCATATTCACACACTTTAAACCACAATTATGCATCAATCAACATGGATTTGTTCCTAACAGATCCACAAATTCCAATCTTCTCGATTTCTGTGATTACGTTTGCAATGCGTTTAATGAAAGAACTCAAGTAGATGCTATTTACACAGATTTTCAAAAGGCTTTTGATAAAGTAAATCATTTTATTTTACTACAGAAGCTTGGTCGTATAGGTATTCACAGTGATCTATTTAGACGGCTTAAATCTTATTTGGAAAACAGAACACAGCTCGTACTTATAAATGGGTATGAGTCACCTCCCGTAATTGTAACCTCTGGTGTACCCCAAGGGTCCAATCTTGGCCCTCTGCTTTTTTTAATCTTCATTAAGGACCTTTGCCCCATGTTACGCTGTGGTTTTGTTTTATTTGCTGATGATTTAAAGATTTACCGCAAAATTTCCAATGATTCTGACCAAGTTATGCTTCAAGAAGACCTTTTCACATTACATAACTGGTGTATTCAGAATGATATGTTTTTAAATATTGAAAAATGTTACATGATGACTTTTAGCCGTAACAGAATACAAAAAGATTATGCATATTCCATTAATAATGTTCGATTAAATGCAGTTACCACCATCAGAGATTTAGGAATCATTCTTGATTCAAATTTTAAATTTGATGTACACGTCAGTGATATCACGACTAAATCCTTGAAAATGATGGGGTTTATACATAGAATATCGAAACCATTTAAAAAACCCCAATCCATTATAACCCTATACAACTCATTGGTCAGAAGCAAATTGGAATATGGTAGTGTTATCTGGAACCCACACTACTTAAAATATTCAAAAACTATTGAATCTGTGCAAAAAAAAATTCTGAGATTGTTATCATTTAAACTTGGACTAAATGCCTTACTCCAATCTTACGAGGAACGACTCCAATATTTTAAGTTTACAACTCTGGAAAAAAGAAGAAAAGTTGCTGACTTAATGAGTCTATACAAAATCATTCATGATAAGCTTGAAACAACTCACTGTCTGAGCAATATTCTTATTAAGGTCCCCAATAGACGTAATTTAAGGAATCAGAATATATTTCATCTTGAATTATTCAAAAACAATATTGCATACTTCAATCCACTGTCTCGGATGTGTCGACTGTATAATTCCATTAAATGTAACCATATAGACATCTATGCAAATAGTCTCGCTTACTTCAAAAAGCAAATTAACAATAGACTAACCTAACATGTAATTGAGAATTGAAAATACTTATCTTGAACTTGAAAGGGAATGGCTGTTTTTCACTCTATTTGTACTTTTCTTTTTTGTTTTTCTGTTTTTTTACATCGTATATCGATCTTTTTTATTTTTGTCATCTCTACATTGTATCATCACTATTTTTGTTATCTCTTTTTATACCTCCGTTTATATTTTGATATTCCTAATTTCTGTTAACAACTATTAAACTGTGCATTCTGTGAACATTTTTAAGTGGACTATTAACATGTACGCTTTTTACAATGCTAATCCAATGACTTTTTTCTGTTAATACTCTGTAAATGTTCCAAAACAATAAATAAATAAATGAAGTTTGTCGCATTGTCACTGTACATACACGAAACGGGTCCGCGTCTGGATAGAAAACGTTTAAATGCGTTGAAAAAATTGTCCGTGCTTAGATCTGATACCAATTCTATATGTATAGCCTTCGTGGTTAAACAAATAAATAGACATATATATGCCTTTTGACTTTTTACTCCACGATGGAGGGTTATATTTATCGGTCCGGCGAAATCTACACCAGTATGGGTAAATGCTTTTGCTTCTTGAACTCTAGCTGTAGGTAAATCAGCCATTGGCGGTATAATATTAGAAGGTGCGGTTTAAAAACAGAAATTACATGCATGTACTCGTTTGCGTATTAGGTTTCTTCCCGATAAGATCCAATAATTATAGACATAAGGAGATGAGCACCAGTGTGACAATTCACACGATGGTAAAAATCTATAATTATAACAACAATATGATCCTGTCTTGGCAGAAGTACTGGATGTTTGTTTTCACAAGGTATATTCGCGTTTGTTAATCTACCACCTATACGTAACAATCCATTATGATCGACGAACGGGTTTAATTTTCGAATCGAAGATGAACATAATTTTTTCTTCTATTTTAATTGTATATCGGCATAAAAATACTTTTTCTGTAGAGCTTTTAATACATTTATTTCAGCAATATTTAATTCCGTGGAATTTATAACTGTTGAATACGATAACTTCCGCGTAAATCGTAAAATATATACGACAATTCTTAGCAGTTTTGGCCATGAAGAAATTTTTAAAGCAAGATTATATATTGGAGAATTATTCTCTATTGACGTTATCGTGAACGCATGCGACTTTTTCAATTCCAAAGTATTCTCCTCCTGCGCTGAGGGAGAAAAGCTTTTGACAGGCCACTCGGACTCTGGGTTCGCAGCCCAGGGTGGACCGTGCCACCAAAGAGGATGATCAATTAGCTGAGCGGGCAATAGTCCACGTGATAAACAATCACTAGGATTGGTAACTCCATCTATATGATAAAAATGTTTCGCAGGTAAATTTTCCTGAATTTCACTAACTCGATTAGCTACAAAAGTTTGCCATCTGTGCGGGGATGAGTGAATCCAAGAAAGTGCTATTTTTGAATCTGAAAAAGCAAATATATCGTTTATCAAAACGCGATTCTTATATGTATCTATAATAGATCTAACAAGTCTAGATAAAATAAGCGCAGCACACAATTCCAATCGAGCGAGCAAAACTATTTTTAAAGGGGCTACCTTGGATTTCGAACATATCAAATTCATAGTAGCGTTGCCACTCTTATCTGTGACATGAAGATATACTACGCACCCGTATGCTTTCGTACTCGCGTCTGCAAAAGCGATAATATTTATCGTGCAGTCCTCTTTTACTCCCAAATATCGAGGTAAATTTAAATTAGAAAGCATCGGTAATTCTTCCTTGAATTTGACATATCGTTTAACAATACTTTGGGGTAGTTCTTCATCCCATCCTACTTTCTCTAACCACAGCTCTTGTAAAAGTAATTTGGCATATAAAATTATCGGAGCAACCAAACCTAATACATCAAATAAACGTGCTATTGTGGAAAGAATTGATCTTTTACATATAGTTTTCTCCTCCGTGGGACATATCATAAAACGAAAACAATCAGATATCGGATCCCATTTTAGTCCTAAAATGCTACAATTATCCGAAAAATCCATCGTAGCGCGGTGCGACTCTGGTAATTGAGCGAGCAAATGAGCAGAATTACTCGACCATTTAACTAATTCAAATCCTCCAGACTTGAACATCGCCATTCATTCTGTAGACAAAGTGACGGCTTCACTTATAGTATTTACAGAATATACAAAATCGTCCATATAATCGTCCATTAATTGAAACTTCTGCGGCTTTCGGGTGACGATTTCTTTCATCGCTCACTAGCTTTCTTAAAGTTCGCATCGCAAGGAACGGTGAACAATTTAACCCAAAAGCTAGCGAATTAAATTGATAAACTCCAATTTCTTCATCGTCGTGAAATCTATAAAGAATTTTTTGATATTTACGATGGCTTTCCGTTACCATTATACGTAATTACATTTGCTTAACATCTGCGGTCAATGCTATAGCGAATAAGCGAAATTTAATTAAAAGTGTAAATAAATTAGATTGCAAGTTTGGACCAGTATACAAAATATCATTAAGTGACAACCCTGAACTGGTCTTTGTACTGGCGTCTAATACAACACGAGTTTTAGTTGTTGCTTTATCTTTACGAATTACTGCACGATGAGGAATGAAATATCCCTCATCAACATTAGATGAAGACGGAACTTCATACCTTATATATCCCTTTTCCAGATATTCAGAAATTACTTCATTATAACTCCGATGCAATTCTGGCGACGTATTAAATTTCCGTTCTAAATATTTATATCTGCGTTGCGCGACACTTAGCGAATTTCCTAAATTATTAGGATCTCGTCACCCCAGTTCTTATTTGTCCAACAGACCATTTTAGTTTTTGTTTAATCTCCATTTTAAAATTAAAAATTAAATGTTAAAAATGATAGTTAATGATTTAAATAAGAACTATTTAAACTAATGAAACCTTTACCTTTACGGAAATAGCTTTGTCTTATACACCTACCATAATGTTTCATTGAAATAATGAGAGAAAAGCTTTTCCTCGTGCAAAATTTTCTAATGGTCTTGAGGGAGCGGGAGACGGAAATGAAAGGCGTCATGTCGAAGTGGTGAGTCAGTCGTTTATTGGGCTACGTAGCAGATGGTCGGTGGTCGGTAACAAGATGTAATGCAGGGTGCCGTGATGAGATGCTGCAGGCGTGCTGTGTGATGGAGATGGTGCGGTGAAGGTCAGTGAGTTGCTCGACACCTTGTCGGTGGAGATGACCTATCTTCCAGGCCGTTGCTCGACGCTTTGAATCGCGGAGATGAACGGTGTGTGGCTCGGTGAGCTGAGCCACCAGCAGGTAGTCCTGGCGAGGCGGAGCGTGTTTCCATGGCAGCGAAGCACGGTGGGCTTCGGGGTGCCATGAAGTGGTGAGCTGATCCCTTGGCTGAAGGTGCGTCAATCCTTATAAGTCGCGGGATGTAGCTGTTCTCAGGAGCTGAAGACACGATGGGCCTTGTAGCTGAGACGTGGTGATGGACCTCGGGAAGCTGCCCTGGATGTGTGCCATGCAGGAGCACTTGTTACATGTTGAGATATTGGCCGACTGTAAGTGTGAGACTGAACTCGACTGAACTGGACTGAACTGCAGCGGGCGAGCGATCGGCTGCTTATATAGCCGCGGTAGAGTAACTACCTCGCGGTAGGTAATACGAGCCACTTCGAGAATATTCGGCGCCGTACAGATATCGTACGGTGCTGTCTCGAGACCTTTCTAGGCGGGGCGATATTATTATCGTCAGGCTGGCACGGGAGGCGAGAAAGTACATCGCGGCCAGTATAGGTACGAAGGTACCTAGGCAAGTAGGTTTGCCGATGCGCGCGGATATTAGGAGATGTTTCTCGATTCCTCTTTTGGTGGCGAAATTTATAATGATGTGTCGCCACAGTCTGTTGGACAAATACGAACTAAAGCGACGATCTATCTTAAAAGGTAAAGATACAATATACCTTCCCGATTCATCCCGTTGGACGGACTCGACGTACATTTTCTCACATTCCGCGTCTTCAGCACTCATCAATGACTTAATAGGCGTATCTTCCATTGTCCAAAAGTTGGTTAACGCATTGTATAAATCCACGTTGGTTATGGGGCCGAATGTCCACGAAACGTCCGGCGTACACTTAGGTATTTCACCCATTACAATATATCCGAATACCGTTTGTATAGCGGGTGGTGCATTCGTATTATGTTTAGATAAAACCTTATTTCCTAGCATAATATATGAAAATAACTGAGCACCTAATAAAATATCGACATCGGATGGAACGTTCTAATTTTCATCGGCTAGATTTAAACCAAGTAAATGCTCAGATGACTTCGTGTCAACATATTGTGTAGGGAGCTTGTCCGTGATTTTCTCGACCACTAATAGGCTTATTTTATATTTATCTTCTGAAACACGGGATTTAATTGTTAATGCAACATGCCCCAAAATTGGTGTCTCTACTGAACCAACACTTTTAATAACTGAATTATTTAATTATTGAATCTTAAAATAATTCAATTCATTACAAGTATTTAAACTAATCAAATTTTGTTGCGAGGCGCAATCAATTAAACACCTGACGGTTACTTGATTATTTTTAATGTCGTAGGCGAATAACTGCGCGGTTGACAATAGTACATTCGTAGCTAAATTACCCGCAGTAAAATCATTATGATGTTTATTCCTTGTTATTAATGTTGACAGCTTCGTTTTTCGAATGACTTTCGTTGTTCACCGTACCCTCAAAATGCAAAGCAGTATGGTGACGTTTTTTACAAATTCTACAATCCGATTTAGATGAACAATTTACTGTCTTGTGTTTATCGCTTAAACAGTTTACACATAAGTTATTTAATTTTACAAACTGAAAGCGAGCCTTTGGCCTCAACTCATTAAATTGTTCACATTTAAATAATTCAACATGATCGCTTCGATTGCATTTCCGGGATTTATTATTATTACTTATAGTACGATTATTATCAAACGACTTCGGTTCAACCACAGCGAAAGAATGCGAAACCTTATTTTTATTATTATTAACTTTACTTTCTGGTCCGGTTCGTTCAAGAATTTTAACATGCGAATGAATATATTCTATTAAATCGGTATATGTAGGTATATCTTTCTCCCATATGGACATTTCGAAATTTTGCACCAATTGCATATCTAATTTTTTCAGTGCAATATGTAAAATTATAAAGTCGGTTAGGTCATCAATACCTAATTCTTTGAGCGCTGACATGGAAGACGCAAACCGTTCAATAAAATTATTTAACTCATTTGAGTTAGAAGGTGCCAATAATTTTAAATTCAAAATATTGTTCAGATAAAAGGTGCCTAGCACGCGCTTGTCTTGATATTTCTTTTCGAGAGCATTCCAGATAACAAAATAATTTTTTTCATTCGGAAGTACTCCGGCAAAAATCGATAATGCCTTTCCTTGGAGTTTTCCTATCAAATATTCCATCTTTTGCGACGTATTCAAATTTTCATGATGTTTAATTTAAATGCTTCATAAAATACCGACCAATTCTCTTGATTTCCATCGAACGATGGCATATCAATCGCTGGAAGCTTAATAAATTGGGACTTATTTAATTTCTGCGTACCACCTAAATCTTGCTTCGCCACAATACTTTCGCGTATACTAACTACAAAGCAGTACTTATTTTCGAATTTATTCCATAAATCGAAATTTATATTATAGTTTGGATCCTTTTTCAATTGAAGTGAAAGAAATTCATCACAATACGTGTTAAATTGTGAATAATATGTAGCTATATTAACCGTTTGTTTAACGAACTCATCCGAACTCCTTGTCTCCCTATCTGAGATAATTTTCGCTTTCTCGTATAACTCATTGAGACGATTATACATCAAATTAATCTTAGATTCTAGTAATTTGATTTTAACTAGATCTTGAGTACCATCACTAGTCGACATGATTAATTCTATGTAGGAATTTTAATGCGACAATAATTACAAAAGTATGTCAGTACAAATGACTTAACAAAGTATGAAAAGAAAATAATAATTATTTGCAGGTTAAATAAATTAATTTTAAATATCCCGTTGGTAATCCGACTCGAAAGAACCAAAAATGGTGTCGCGTAACTGCGACTCCACTGTTAATTGGCAGTAAATGCTGCAAAGCAAAGCCTATGCAGCCCTCGAAGGACCAGTCCCGAAACTACGTGAAATCGCTAAGTTATACGGGACGATTAGATTGCATACACTCGCAAAACCTGATGGATAGTCAGCCGATAGTTCAGATCTGGGCTTTTGGAAAATTAGATAAGCCCAGACTGGAATAAGGAAAATAGGACTCACCGTTGCAGATAGGGCTTCGCTGATCTCCAGTTTTGGTGTACACTTTTCACTGTTTAATTTTAAAAATCGCAATATTCTTACAGTAAGAGGTTACGATACATGCGCCCTGTCTGTCTGAGATCTTATTTTGTTCTGAGCAGCAAATCACACTGTCACCTCTCCAAAGTTGAGTATTTCTTGCAACAATTTTTATGGTGATATTTGGGAAGGAAAGATTAGGTAGGTGGGATAAATTCAGGATTTTGACATATCTACCCACCAAGTCTGCGAATGCAATACCCAATCAATCCCATATAAAAATGCGCAAACACCATGTACGACAGTGTGAGAAAAATATGAAAAGAATGCAAGCGTAATAAGTAAGATTAAGAAAGGGACGCTTTCTTAATCTTACTTAGAGAGACATGTAGAGCGAATGATTGAAGAAAGATTTTCTTATATTTAGGGAGGGGTCAAGGGGGGGCGCGCGCCCCCCGCGCCCTCCCCCCTCTGTATCCGCCACTGGCCTTCGTACATGACGCTACTTGTAAGCAACTTGAGCTTCATGCTTCATTATCTTCATCGCTAGAATCGCTTGATATCGCGTTAATTCCACTGCTGCACGTGAAAAGTTATCAAGTTTATTATATTTCGGGTAGCGCCGTGTATTAAAGAGCAGTATATCTGTAGACTACTTGTGGTTGTGTCACAATCACATAGTTTGTTAGTATCTCCATGTACGGAGGGCGTTAAAGTTTTGAAATGATCCAAACTTAAAACAAAGCCTGGCGATATTTCTTGGAAATAAAACATTTTTCTATTATTTTTTTATTGTGATGGAAAAAAAAGGATACGGGTTCTAGAATACCGCACAAGAGTCCCAACTGCTCAGAACCAGTGAAACAGTAAATAATATGGGCATATCTCCAATCTGGGAAATGTTGTGAAGCTGTAGGAAGTGGGGAGGTGAAGGAGATGGACAAGGGAAATATTAATTAACAAATCTTTCGAATCAGGAACCTTTCCAGAACAATTAAAACAATCTATTATTGTACCTTTGTATAAGAAGGGTCCTAAACAGGAAATCTCAAACTACAGACCGATATCCTTATTACCAAACTTTTCAAAAATATTTGAAAGAGCCATGTACAATCGCATTTATAACTTTCTCGAAAACTTTGAGATAATATGTCCACAACAATTTGGATTCCGTAAAGGCCGTTCAAAAATACAGGCAGTATTCAATTTTTTGAACAAAATTCTAGAAAATATTAATGTTAGTAAAAAAACCGTAGGTATATTTCTCGACCTCTCAAAAGCATTCGACAATGTTGATCATGAGCTTCTTCTAATTAAACTTGAACATGTAGGTATTAGAGGATTAGCATTAAAATGGTTTGAATCGTACTTAAAAAATCGTCAGCAGAAAGTTCAAATTTCAAATATCGATGAAAAAATGGTCCAGTACATGGTAGAATCCAAATGGAGAAAAATAAACAAGGGTGTGCCACAAGGAAGCATTCTTGGGCCTCTCCTCTTCCTTATCTATATAAACGAACTTCCAATAATTGCTGGCACAGAATGTTCAATGTTCGCTGATGACACCGCTTTGTTGTTTGAATGTAATGGAGACGTTGACGAATTTAACAAACAAGTTAACGAGACTTGCCAATTAATAGCAAACTGGCTGTTATCGCAACATCTATCACTCAACACAAACAAAACCCAAATTTTAAAATTTTGTCCAGTGCAAGCTACACCTATAAATATAAATGTAAACATTAATAATAATATTATCGAACCTTCCCAAACCTGTTCACTACTGGGAATAGAATTAGACATAAACATAAACTGGAAAGAACATGTCTCAAAAATTGTAGCAAAAATCAGTAGTTTTTCTTATGTTCTGGGTACCTTGAGAAAAATATTGAACACCGAATCAGTAATAGCCGCATACTATGGTTATGTATATTCAATAATAAAATACGGTATTATTTTTTGGGGAAACTCGGTAAACGCCAAAGATGTCTTCATCATACAAAAGAGATGCATAAGAAAAATTACAAACTCTGGTCGTTTAGATTCATGTAGACCTATGTTTAAAAATCTGAAAATTCTGACAGTCACAGACATATATATAATGGAGTTATGCATGTTAGTGCGATCATCTACAGACAAGTTCCCACTAAAAAACTCAACACATAAATACGCTACAAGGCTCACAGAAAACCTACTAATACCAAAAGCAAACAACAATATTCCAAAAAGGACCATACTACATGGCCATTAAAGTATATAACAACCTTCCACATAACATTAAACAAATACAAGATACACACAAATTCAAATCGTCACTAAACACTTTCCTTGTTAATAAATGTCACTACACGTTGAGTGAATACCTCACGTAAATGAAACGCCTATTTTTATTGGTATATATATTTATATATTTTTTTTCTTTTCATTGGTATATTGTTATTTTATCTGTATAAACATTGTAATTATAATAAAACAAATAATATTATATAAACATAGTAATTAAATAAATGTGGTTAGCTGGAAGAAATGGGGTCTACCCATAAGCTACACCTTTTGTAATTTTTATTTTACAATAAATATTTTTTGATTTTGATTTTGAAAGGTTGGTAGTACCGAGCTACTCTGATTTGGTCACAAACGACTAATACCATTTAAAGTAACGTTTTGATTCTCCCATTTTCATGGAAGTTCCTTTGTAGTTTCCATTGATAAAACAATAAAACAATGTAAATATCAATTGGGATATATTATGAGGCTAAAGATAGCGGAGGGGAAAGAAGATGAGAAGGTAAGAGGAAGGTGGGAAAGAACCTGGCTTTTCAAATCTGGTCATGACACACAGTTGAAGCCATTTCAAGCAAAGTTTCGTTTCGGAATGATCAACTTTCACAAGGGCGATACTGACAGTACTTATCTTCCACCCTAATGTTGAAGTAAATTGTTATCTAGTGTTTAGAACTCTCAAACATAACTGTGTAGGTACTAGACAGATTAGCAGATTTTAACGGTATGTAAAAATACAAGCCTTGTGTATTTATTATATGTAAGCATAATAAGCACTCGGTTATTGACTTATGTTTTATATTATTTATTCTATTCTAATACCTATAATCTACACGTGATCTTTACAACATTTGTTAGGAGGTATATTGTGTGACACCTTTACCTCAACATACCCAATAAACAACCATTTACCACATATCACTTATTGGATATCGCAGGTTGTTGCTTAGTCGCGTAAAATTAAAAAAAATATTTATTAGTAACCACTTTGTCAACTCGTGGTAGGTTTCGAAGAATACGTCTAATTTGTCAACCACCATATTCAGATAGCTGGTCGCCCTCCCCACAAGCAAATTCCGGTACAAATTTGAACAACTTACTCGACAATACAACAAATTGTGGCGATGATAAATAGGTTGATATGTGCCACAATCTCACTATTCGATACATTACCGTTGAAAAAATAAAATTTTACCAGAGCAAAACATCTGCGCGTTTCTAGTAAATGGTAGTTACCATAAATATACCAAACCACCAACGTAGTGGTATAAAAAAGACACGTGCCAAGCAGTATACATAAATAACGTCTTTGGTGCCAAGCATAAATAAACCAATCCCGTGCCGAGGAAGTGTAAAGGATATAATAAAGTGTCCCAGACAACGCCGGTTGTAGAATTAGGTACCTACCTGTGTTGGTGAGAGTTGGTGTCAGCCAAGGTAGGTTTAGGTGAGATGTGCTTGTGTCGCACGCGCGACTTGACGAGGTGAGAGGTGAGAGGCGAGAGCGGGCCGCGGCGGGAGGGGAGCTGTCAAGTGAACACGCCGGGCCGGGTACCTTGGCTGACACCGACTCCAAAAATAACAATCGTACCTACATATTGATGAGTAGAAAAAGTAAGTTGATTATTAAGTTGTAGGAATACAAAATTATTTTTTTACTTTTTAGTGCATTTATTGAAGTCGTTTTTTTGTTTTGTTAAAATTTTTGTTTATTTTTTTTATTTTTAGTGAATCTGAAGTACACTAACTAATTCGATTAAGATTCGGCCGAGTATCGTTAATTTGCTCTTAAGACAATTCTCTCCAATGAGAGTTCCGTTACTTTGTCATGGATCCCATAATCAGAACCTAACCAAACTCTCATCAAACTACCCTTGAAGTACATCCTTTCCAATAAAAAAAGAATCATAGAAATCGGTTGGGGTGATATTGAGTTATTCGTCCATTTGCCGCGCACATACTTCATGCAAATTTAAGGCTTACATGATTTTCTCATGGATGCCATTGTCAGAACTGGACCAAATTAAAATGAAGCACAACGTAATCTAGAATTGGATTGCAAAAAAAAAAGAATTCTGATTGTCATATTTCAGTCATCTGTCAAACGTTACCTGTCATTCTGATACCATTTAAAATCTTCTATCATCAGTTTGTCAGTGCGTGAGAACTTTATTTACTGTTTTAATATGCCAAGGAAAAGACGAGCTGACATAGGTCGTCGAAGTCAATCAAATGGGCGACGAGCTACCTCATGTGCAAACCGCACTGATGACCAGCGAGAGACAGATAATGATAACATTCGTATTGGTATAGCAGATTTGCGTTCTACAGTGAATAATAATGAAGTAGACAGGCTTAGAATGGAACGAGTTCGGGCACACCAAACACAACAACAGCGAGTACGACGCAATGAAATAGAGCGATACGTAGACAGGCTTAGAATGGAACGAGTTCGGGCACACCAAACACAACAACAGCGAGTACGACGCGATGAAATAGAGCGATAGAGCGAGGAGCAGTGCTCCCGTGAACCTGGAACGAGAAGCATTCCACTACGATCCGGAAGTAGATTATTGTGCCGACAAATCTGTGTTAATCGGGGAAATGACAATCATTTGTCAATGTTCTAAAGCGTTAAAATACAACGGCGAATCACCTGGATTATGTTGTGCTGGTGGTAAAGTAAAATTGCCACAATTGGTCCCACCACCAGATCCATTACGCTCATTAGTTTCTGGGCTGGGAAATGACTCTAAACACTAACTACATGACTATACATATTATAAATTAAAGTCCCCCGCGACATCGGTCTGTCTGTCTGTCCGTTCGCGGTAAACTCGAAAACTACGAAACGGATTTTCATGCGGGTTTCACCAATAGATAGTGTTTCGTGAGGAAGGTTAAGGTATGTAAATTGTCAAGGATTTGTGTAAATTGGTTGAAACATAAGGATTATTGTTAGAAGCGTCGGTAAAAGTAGAGCCGCCTGGGAGATTTCATCAAAAACACTGCCTAATTCCTTTGAGATATAACAAAACAATGCATGCCGGGATATTCCTCTTTTATAGATATTTTATTTTACGGATAGCTTACTATACCCATTCTATCTTAAAAAAATGGTCACGTACATACATTGCAATAATTGAGTAGTTATTTAGACAGATACAGTATTAATCCTTATTAACTTAAATACGTTAGTTACCTCAAGCATTTCATTCACATTATTATAATCTTTCACACCATCTCTACGTATTATAAATCAAAGTCCTCCGCGGCATTTGTCTGTCTCTTCGCGATAAACTCAAAGACGGCGGTGGTTACAAAGGTTGGATTTTACAAAGTGTTTTATTAGCCACAGCAACGCGTGGCCGGGTCAGCTAGAGCTCTATAAATCCTTTATGCTTCACATCAATTATTTCAGTTCTAAAATTAAATTAATTAAATAGATATTCGAAAGATATTTAACGTATCAATCGGCATCCATTATTCAATCCAAATTGTCAGAATGGTCGCGAGAACAAATTCTCTAAGACGTACCGAATTAATCCGCGCCCTTTGTTATGCTATTCTGTGCACTGTGCCTACGTGCATTAAAGTCGTTTTCTGCGCATTGGATGCTCCCATCGAATACGTGTGCTATTTCAGGCAAAACTTGGCAGGCAGAACTGAACGCGCATGCGCAAATATCAAACTTTTTCTAACATTGTGGATGCGGAATGAAGCAGAGAATCCACTGTTGCTGGTATTGGTGCGTTTATGCGACATTCGACACACTAGCATTGAGAATGGTGTTGTTATTATAGTATGTAGTCCGGTCCGCATGTCGCGTATTATTGTTTTTGGCCGCTGAGGTTGGGACGGTGTCGTTAAATTGCAGTATTTATTACTGCTTACGGCTAGAAAAAAGCTGAAAGCTTTTTTATTGCTGAATAAATAAATAACAATTATTATTATATTTATCAAACGCCTCAAAAGGAAGGAAAGCGCCGCATCCACAGTATGTATGGAGGGACCGCGCCTGATACCTACCTATACACTTATCAAATATTATTCACTATGGCCCTGCCATAGTTGCAGGAGTGCGACAGACCGTGTGATAATACGATTATCCTGACAGTACAGGTAATATGCCTTCCTACTTCTGACACTGAAATAAGTGGAACGTGTTTCTACTGTAATGAAGAAGAACATAGGGGGCGTTCAAGTATTACGTAACGCAATTTTTGAAGATTTTTGACCCTCCCTCCCCCCCATGTAACGCGCCGTAACGTTTTTTCGTTTTACCCCCCCCCCCCCTAAACGTTACGTAACGCCCAAGTGACAATTTTTACCTGAAAGTCACAATTAAGGTGCGCAAAGTACTGGAAAGTCGCTTAAATACATTTTTTAATTCCCTGTTTTTTTTTTATCTAAATAAAGAAAAACATGATACGTAACACGTTGTTCGAACCCCCCCCCCCCCCCGTAACGCACAGTAACGTATCACAAGACCCCCCCTCCCCCCCAAGTGCGTTACGTAATACTTGAACGTCCCCTTACCTAGCAGAGGAAAGAACATTTAATTTATTTTCTGTTAATTTAACCTTTTGCCTCCGGTGACCTCAGAGGTCAAATTGAATTACACCGTCAAAAATTACTGTTAAAAACCTACTTTATATAATATATTTGCTCCCGTTTAGAAAAATGGATGCCAAAACATTGGAAAAATTGTAATAAGAATATTGATAGTTTCAAGAAGTAGGTACTTAAAAATAACGCTTTATGAGTTGGTTGGGTTAAGTTATGTTCGGTTAGGTTGGGATAGGTTAGGTTAGTTTAGATTAGGTTTGAAAATGTTAGGAAATTAGTTTAAATTTGGTTAACTGAAGTACTAGAAATCGAGACTAGTGCTATTGCCTTACTTTTGGCTTCCCACTTTGAGATTTCTACCACGCGTCTACAGTATATAACGTCATTGTCTCAACACAAGTGTTTTAACCCTAGTGAAATGTAATATTAAAATAATGAAATAAATAAAAAAAAAATATATTAGGGGATAGCAAGGGAAAATTTGGATAATCCATGCTTCTCACGCGGACAGCTGTATATGGCCTGCTCACTGCTCACAAGTCGAAAAAATTGTGTATCGAAAAGAACTTTAATAAAAAGAATTAAACCATAAATCCTTTTTTCTTTGAGGGGAATTGCAACGCATGTCGGGTACTCGCTAGAAGCTTACATAGTTTATTTATAGCTTAAAATATATATTTAAATAATAACTTAAAGTTTATTGTCATGTTTTTATTTTAACAGTATCTAATAAAAACAGTTTATATGTAACACGATTCCTACTCGTGACGAATTTTAAGAGATAAGCATTATTTTTAATTATCAATACAATTATATCGATACATTGATTGATGGACAAACGCGGTAAGTATATTTGTAAGTTTCGGAAAACATCATATTTGAAGTTATTTATTTATTTATTTGACATAAAGTTAGTATTTTATTAATTATTAACGACCGTCAATACGGATTCCGTCGGAATCGCTCGTGCGGTGATCTTCTCGCGTATGTGACGCATTTTTGGGGGCGATGCCTGGAACGTTATGGTGAGACCCAAACGGTTGCACTGGACATCTCCAAGGCCTTTGACCGGGTTTGGCACCGAGGACTTGTCAACAAACTGCAATCTTACGGACTTCCCGCATCCTTGTGTACGTGGATTGCCGACTTCTTGAGGGGGAGGTCGATTCAGACGGTAGTCGATGGTTTCACCTCTTCCTCACACTCGATAAATGCTGGCGTCCCGCAGGGATCGGTTCTGTCTCCAACTTTGTTTTTGTTGCACATCAACGACCTTTTGTCATGTGCACCAATTCACTGTTATGCGGATGACAGTACAGTTTATGATAGCTTTTTGTTTGACAAGCCCCCAAAGGGCTCACAAACTCCAACAGCTCGTAGGGCTTTGAAGCAAAGAATGGACGGCTACCTCGAGAGTGTTTTCTCTTGGGGTAAAAATAATCTCGTTGAATTTAATGTTTCAAAGACCCAATCTTGTCTGATTACGTCCAAAAGGGATCGAAATGAAAATCTAGTCTCTTTCAACGGAAGCAATCTTCCGAACAGGCCCTCCATTGATATGCTTGGTGTAACCCTAAGTGACCAGCTCAGGTATGGGGGCTCCATCGAAGCCAGAGTAAAGCTAGCCTCCCAAAAACTGGGCGTACTGTACAGGGCCCGAAGATAGTTTAATAGTACACAACTGCTCACCTTGTACAAATCACAAGTAAGCCCCACGGTTGAATTTGGCAGCCATCTCTGGTCTGGAGCTCCAAAATACCTGAAAAATACCCTCGACTCTGTGCAGAAACGGGCGGTCCGTTTGATAGATTCTCCCATCTTAACAGACGAATAGCAATCTTTAGAGCACAGGCGTCGGGTGGGAATGCTATCCTTGTTCTACCGGTATTACAATGGAAGATGCTCCGAGGAACTAGCATCATTGATCCCTTCGGCACCGGTGCATAGTCGGGAAACACGCCTAACGCGTGCCCAACATTTGTACACGGTTGACATTTGTCACATGAGAACGGGACGTTTCTTTGACTCGTTCTTGTGTTCAACAGCTCGGCTGTGGAATGATTTGCCGGCCTCTGTGTTTCCTCCTTCCTACAACATGGGTCTCTTCAAGACCAATGTTCATTTCTTCCTCTCCTCAAAAATATCAAAATTGGCAACATAATTAAAAAACTTAATAATCCATGACATATTACGAAAACGTCAATAAGGAATTCCAGTCAATTTTTTTTTTTTAAGAATGTTCTTCACCTTCTAACATAAATATTTTTTTTTTTCACAAATTTTAATGTCGATTTTGTAGTTAAAATAATAATAATCAAATTTATCTTTTTTGAACAAAAATTTAAAGATTTATAACTATAAAAAAAGCATATAATAGTTTAAAAGTTGCATAAGTACAAAAGTTAATAATGGAAAACAATATACATATAAACAGTAGGTACTTAAAGAATAGAGATTTATAATTATAAACGTAGGTTTCTCGTAACCTGCCTCATTAGGCTAGCCTGTGTTGAGGCAGTAATTTTACGTCAATTTATAATTCTGTGAACATACCTACACCTATATTAGAATATAATCGCACAAGAGATTGGTTGCATTAATAATAACAATAACAATAGTAACAGCATTGGTTCATTAATCATTACTAATTTCGAATTTGGGTGAGTGCACCGGTAGATGCCCTTTCATTATTTTTTATCCAAATTTTTATGTTTTTTTTTTTTAATTTTTTGTAAATCACATTTTTTATACTAATTGGAAGAATGTTGTAAAGTCTTGTTGCAAAGTATCGGAAGCTTCGTTGACCAAAAGTAGTATGAGTTATGGGAATTTGTAGTAATTCTTTGTTATTGTTTCGAATACAGCGAGTATTTAATCTTTTTTCATAGTATTTATGCATATTTGTGCATTATGAGGTAGTCTAAGAATTAATTTTATAATAGTTTTCTGTGCCTTTATGATTGGGTCTAGTGCTGATGCAGTACCGCCTCCCATGCTATGATACCATACTCAATAATAGATTGACAGACTGCAAAATAAATCATTTTCAAGTGTTGTAAGTCGGGAAAGTTTCGTACCGTTCTAAAAAAGTGCACGGTTTTTCTTATTTTGTTTGCAATTATTTGAGTGTGAATATTCCATTTGAGATATGGATCAATTGTGAGGCCGAGATACTTCATATGTGTAGTGCGCTCAATGTAGGGCAACTGACAAGATTCATCGGAATTTAAACATGTGTGTATTCTAATAGAGGCGTCATAATGAGGTTGACATAATGTTTATATACATTTCAGCTTTTTTGTAAGCAGCTTGCCAAGTGTCAGCTTTAAATAGTAAAACAGTGTCATCGGCAAAACTAACTATTTTCCCTGAATGTTACATAAGTCGTTGATATATAAAAGGAACAAAGACAGTCCTAATATGCTACATTGAGGTATCCCATAGTGAGTTGAGCACTGATTGCTAAGTGTGTTCATAATATTCAAAACTTGCATTTTTCAAAACCCGCCAAATCGACAGGGCACGCGTGACTTCATACAGTAAGGTAAATCCCATTAAAGGTAATTCTCTCCCGATCCGGCCCGCCATGCGGCTGTTGGGCAGACGCATCCGCCGCCAAGACCCGGACAAATCTCACCCCTGGCACCCCTGCTAAGTCACCAAACATAGCGAACCACTTGGGGTGACCTATGGTAGAGGTGATGGTTATCCAATAATTGGATCGCGGGGTGGCGGTACCAGTGGCATACTAGCCTCCCAAATTGCATTTAATTGTATGTAATTGTTAAGGCCTGTTCAGATTGAGCATATAAATAATCATAGCATTCCAAATATCGCTCTCCATACAATCTCTTCAGACCTTTCACACCTAAGCGCTTTATGCGCACATCAACCATAGACAATGCACATCTTAGCCGTAACCGATCTTGAGGCGATATGCCAACAGTTAAGCGCTCCCCACTCCGATGAAAACAGGAGAGGGGGTCATTTTCATTACCGAGCTGCCTAGACCGGTGGATGACAGATGTCAAGTTGACAGATTCAGTACAAAAAATGCGCACTCATATACCATAGCAAGAAATATTTAAATAGTACGAAACATAAGCGCTCACGGTTCAACAGATAATCTGATCGCGGTTATATTCCATGTCTGAACAGGCTTTTAAGTAAATACCGGAAACTTAAAAGGGTGTAAGTGCCATGAACACACTATGTTCATTTGTTGATTTGGCATAAAAATAAAATAGGGTTTTCTTTGAATGTTTCAGCGTACTTTAAATTCCCGTCTACCTCCTTTTTTGTAAATGGCACTTACACCCTTTAGTTTCCAGTATTCAAGTGTTGAAAATTCAATCAAATCGACTTATGGCTCTAAAATACGTATGAAGTAAAAATAAGTATGCAATCAACAACTTCCGATTTTAGGCAGCACAACTTGGCACAAAATTGTCCGCATTCTTAAGGCACCGCAACCGGGCTCAAAAAGAAAAAGATGGAGAGATATAAAATTACAAATATTAGAGGAGCTCGCTAATATTTAAAGCGACAAAATCGATGCGAAACTTGTGATAATGTTTAATAAAACATGACTCGTTTAAAATAGAGCAAAAATCTCACGGGGATTGTCTTAAACAGCATTTAAAGAAACACTGAATTTTTTCATGGATATAACTTGTAAAATAGAAACAAACGTGTTTAGAATAATTTTTGGGGCAAACTTTGCGATTTTTTCTATCGAGGGAATTTTATATAATTTGCGTTTCGGCGCGGGGAATATCTAGATATTATCTTCAAGAATAACATATATTTTTTTAAGAGCTTTCAAACGTAACTTGTTTAAGGAAGATATGTAAGAAGTTGGTAGAAATTCAGGTGTCAGCGGCTTAATGCACGTGGCCTCCCTATCGATGGATAGAGACAGCAGTGTAAGTTTTGTTAGAAAACTGCAAACCAATCACAAGGGCGTTAAAATCTTCTTCAGTTTTAATCGTTTTTAAATGACGATTTATTGATTTTACCTGTAATAATATATAATTTAACTTGGATAATGTTCAGAATCAGCGTTTGTTGATTTCTATGAATATATATATATATATATTTTTTTTTTAACCATAATATAAATTTCACTCACGTTCCTTACTGTCACGTTTCCGCATTGTTGTTAGGATAATTAAATTACTTATTGATAATGAACTCATTATTTTTTATTATAAATAGCACAAACACTTGTCGTGTAGTTCAGTTTATAGAAACTTCTTGGAGTTAGTGGAAAGAATTAAACATGCGTGCTTTACTGGTGGTATTTTGTGCAGCTGCAATTGTCACTCAAGTGTTTGGTGGTATGTCAAATTTTTGAATAGCCTAAAGATGAAGAATGTTCATTGATTTCTTAGCGTAGAAAACGTTCAATCAAAATGTTGACTTGTATATTAGATAGTGGTATTGGTATGGGACACTTGGCGTAGGTATTCAGAGCACCTGGAGTAGGTATTCAGAGCACCTGGCACAGTAATTCAGAGCACCTGGCATAGTCATTCAGAGCACTTGGCGTAGGTATTCAGAGCACCTGGCGTAGTCATCCAGAGCACCTGGAACAGGCATTCAGAGAACTTGGCGTAGGTATTCAGAGCACCTGACATAGTCATTCAGAGCACCTGACATAGGCATTCAGAGCACCTGGAGTAGGTATTCAGAGCACCTGGCATAGTCATTCAAAGCACCTGGCGTAGGCATTCAGAGCACCTGGAGTAGGTATTCCAGAGCACCCAGCATAGTCATTCAGAGCACCTGGCATAGGCATTCGGGGCATTCAAATAAGTGAAGTTTTAGACTGCTTTCCGGTACCTAAATCAAAATTCCAAAACTGACAAGCACTACATATGTATATAATTTAAATTAACTCCACACAGGAGGCCCCGCGAAAACTATTTTCCCTCAGGCCCTACGTCATCTTTGGGGAAGCTGTGTGGAAGGTCTTTTTAGGGAAAGGAAGAAGAGGAAGTTCTGGGAAGGAAACGGGTATGAGGGGTGGGTAGGAATCTGGGGGTGACGGACGTACAAATTCATCCCTCTAACTGCGGTGGAAAGCGATGGGTCGAGAGAGACCAGCTGGAGAGTTCTAGGTTAGGTCTCCCTCAACCAATCTCTCTCGATCCGGCCCGCCATGCAGTAGGCGGACAAACATATTGACCGCCAAGACCTAGACAAACCTCACGTCACCTAAGTCACCAAGCGTAGCGAACCACTTGGAGAGACCCATGGCAGGGTTATCCAATAAATGGTTTCCGGGGCGGCGGTACCCATACCCGCCTCCTAAGACAAGTGATATTTTAAATACTCTTTTATTTTTATTTCAAATATATATTTGTTTTTGTTTTACATATTTGATTTATGTATGTATATTATAATATGTATGTGTTATAATTTTTAATTTTAATTTTTAATTTTTATCCCTATACACACGAGTAGTTACACTCTCGTAAAGGTTATATAATATATATTATATACATACGGGTATATATGTTTATACAGTTTCTGATCAATGTTGCATGTTAAATATTTAATGATTTGGGTTTAATCCGATTGTAACCTGAAAATGTAATTACTCATGAATATATTTTACACATATATTAATTAATAATAATAAAAAAACCAAATACAAGCTTTGGACAAAGACACTATAAATATCATGTGGTTGGGCGTACAAAGATGGCTGCGACAAATTTCTCCTTCGCAAAGCGGGTGCGTGTGCGTGTGCCAAAATTAAATAAGGTTCACTAAATAACTGCCCAAAATAAGGAAGGTTAAAAAAAGGGATGCCAAAAACTCACCAAACTGCACTTCATAGTCCGTTCAGTTTTTATAGTCCACTTTAGGCCGCTGGTTTTAGTCTAAAGGGTTTACAATTCACAATACACAACACGGCATTCTCCACAGCCGCGGCGGGAAAACTTAAATTAATGTATCGGCGGGCGGTTTCACGGGCAAAATACATGTGGCTTAACAATACACAATATCGGCGGGCAATCAATCCAAACATCTACAATGAACACAACAGCGGGTCTTGCTTTCACAGCGGGCAAACAATAATCACGATGGATTCACACGAGGTGCCGGCAAACCATACACACTTCGTGAGGCGGGAAACAACAATAATTAACTTCCGCGCAGTTACAGGCGGTTCACAGTTTTTGTGTGTGACAATAATTTAGGCACAAGTAAAGCGAACAAAGCTGTTTGTCACTGAACTTTGTTTTTGGCAAATTATAGGTAGGAATAAGGGAACAAGGGAATAAGCAGTTATTCAGCTTCGTATCATAGACAAATGATTTTAATTGAAACTGGCGCCACCATCATGCTTTAAAAGCATTAATAGTCTAAAACTTGAAAATAAAATTGAGGGAAACAAAAATAAATTCGGACACAAAATTACAAAACGGATTAGAACAAAAAAGACAATATTACCAAAATTTCATAACATAAAATAATAAAACGTTCACGTAACACACAAAACCAGTATAAAACACACAACGTATTATACCGATTTTAAATTAATTTAATTTAATTTTTTAATTGCACTTTAATTTTAATCTTTATTTTTAACTATTATTATTTTTTTTTAATTGATAAAATTTTCTCAGAAGATTTTTTCAATGTAGATGAGTGTTTCAGGCTGATAATTATTGCTTACGATAATTGTTACCCTTTGTGCTATGCATAAAAATCTTGTCTTAAACGTTAGTTTATTAATTAAAAAAAATAATGATAAATTATATTTGACAAGTTAAAGTATTTCCCCAAAAAAAATGTAGACATCATTTGTCTCGATGCCACCTAGCGAGAGATTTAGCACTAACAATGTCTCTCTCACAAAAATAAAGTTGTTTTTTTTCCGGTGGAAAAATGTAATAAACAGTAATTGTTGAATGAAACACTAGTATATATTGAATTATTTGGCGGGTATTAGATAAGCCGCCATAGCTCAGTGGTCAGAGCACCTGACCGGCAATCAGAAGGACACGAGTTCAAGTCCTGTTGGCGGCAAGTATCTTTTCTCGGAAGATTTTTTCAATGTAGAGTGTTTCAGGTTGATAATTATTGCTTATAATAATTGTTACTCTTAATTTTTAGTTTAAATTTATCTTAATCTTATGTTTTTTCTTCACCACACTATATACGAGTACCTATATATTTTTTAAATGTACTATGTATAATTTTTTTGCATTTTAAAATGGAGACATCAGCACGGGCAGCCGATAAATCGGCGTTCATTAATATGTAATTTGTACTTCTTTATTTATTTTTATTTTTAACGAGTAAAACCTCAAACCGTGTTATTCAATCACTGAAGACAATATTGGCAAACCTTCTCTCAATCGAAAATTTGAAACAGATAAATCAGTATTTTTTTTGTCACATCTAGGAATTGAACCCAGGACCTTTCCGGATCGATGCTCTACTACTGAGCTAATGGGACCCTACCGCATTCGGTCATATTTAACTGTATCATACTTCGACTAAGAAATATAAATCTAAGAATTTAGGAGAGCATGAGTGAGACGGAAAACTTGGCAGTTGTGCTAAATGGGACATTTGTTCCTATTCAAATATGAATGTAAGGGCAGTTCTTATGTTATATTCTTTATTCTGTGGTTTTCCCTGAATATTTTGATAATTTCCACAGACCTTGATTGCCCCGACCCCAACTCGGAATTGGTAATCAACCCGAACCCGTGCCCCCGGACCTGCGACCAGATGACCCCGCCTTGGGGGGGCTGCAACCGTACCAGCAGCCCGGAAGGCTGTGTCTGCATATTCGGTTACGTCCTCGACGCAGAAGGGATTTGTATCGAGTCCACACAGTGCCGTAAGAAGTTTAACTAGTTTTGGGAAACCTCACTTGTTTCCATAAACCCTCGCTCTTTATCAAAATGTATTGGAAATATGAAAACGAGTGAGAGGTTACCGATATCTGCAATCCTATTGTCCGCGCACGCTCCGAATTACAGTATCATCCATATCTCTTCCACACACAATTGAGAAGAATTGCCTACGATCATACTCGAGTATAGAATGCATCGAGAGCATCTCCTATCTTCCTCTTCCCTTTAACTTCTTGTTAGTTTAATGCAAAATAAAACCCGTATCTGCCGCCAACATTAGCGTAAGAAACTTTTCTTGTTTGATGCGAAACTTTAATGAGAAATCGATCGAACGTTATTATTACCTTTCAGAACCCAGCTATGAGTGCATCTCGGACGCCACCCATACACGCCGCGCCACAAATAACATCTGTGTACGAGGAATTTCACACAAAGCTACTGCTATAATTCGGTTTCTAATTCAAGAATTCGACACAAGATGACGCTACTTCCGTCAGCAGCTCGCATGTGGGTGTTTCTTCCCTAGGTATAACCCTAGGCTACTACAGATTTAAAGAATTTAAGTATCTATCCGGATATGGAGAGATTACATAAGGCGTCATTGCCTCTCACGGTTACTTTAACTCAGTGACTAGATGTCTCTGGATCACAGTGGATCCGAAGAACTGGCTATTTTTGGAACCAGTTTTTATCGGATTTATAAAATGGTTTGGATTTGTAAATTTAGCGAAGCCGAATGTAGAAGCCGCTTGCAGGGCCTAGCAGCAAAAACTTGCGGAGTGAGTTGTAGATTAACCTTTACTACAAATCAGTTGACATTACGAATATTGAAGAACCCACCACTGTCCCACCCCGGTATAGGCAACTTATGGTCGCCCCTTCGGAGTTCTCGCAAGAATCTAATTTTTTTGAATAAACGGCTCTACATTTAATGTAACGAATCTAGACCTTCAATGTCCCCTCATACTGTGTTAGGTAGCAATATGCGGGCGCGCCTACAGGACTGTACTGTAATGGTCAATCTCTACAATTCTAAAGCCTATGGAGGTGTCAATGCAAAAGCAGTGAGCCTCATGGACAGTCAAACAAATTGTTAGTAACATCAACAAAAAATAAAAAAAATAAAGTAATCCAAAATGACAGCAGCTGTCATGAGTAATCAGCTCATGACAGCAGGAGACATGACCATACATAATCCGGCGGGCGGCACCGAGCACTGTACGTAAAAGAAAAAGGAAGTAAAATTAAAATAACATATGTACACTTGAGGTAATCCAACCGCTTTCCCGCCCTGGTATAAGTAACAGATGGTTACTCCTTCAGGGCTCTCACAAGGACTCTAATTTTTTTTAATAAACGAAGCTACTTATAATGCACGAAGCTAAACCCTCAAATGTCCCTGTAAAACAGGAGTTAGTCTGAAAATGGGGTGATGGGTTAGTGTAATGAATGATGAACATAACATGAGATAAATACAGAGAACATGTATTATTTTATAAAACTTTACAGAAAAATATAAGAAAAAACAATGCCATCACTCAAAACAATGGAAAAATAATAACTGTAAAAATATTAAGATTACAAGTAAAGTCACCTGAAAGATACAGAGACTGAGGTGGAGTAGACAATACAAAATATATAAAGTTCTAGGAACTTTGCTCAACCAAAATCAACATAACTAGAATGATACACAGCGATATCACAATAAAAGAAAAAATAAGATAAAAAAACTAAAAACTTCTTTTCACACAAAATTTAAATTTAAATAAAAAAAGTGATACACAGAAAGATCACAATAAGAAACAATAAAAAAAGAAATATATAACATACCTAAACTTGAAAGGAGGATCAAGGACGACCATAATCGGTCATCCTGACTTGTATATCAATAGCGGCTCGCTGTGCAGGACAGTTTCTATCACCCGTGGGGTGATCATCTTTTTTTTTAAAACGTCTGCAAGTAGCACAGACAGCGGCCTCTGCCTTTTTGGGGCAATCCTCATAATCGTGACCACTTTCGGCACAATGACGACACGTAATTACTTCCTGAATGCAAGTCTTGCTTACATGGCCATACAGGTGAGACTATAACATATGTACAGATAAGAACCGGTGTCACCGTAACCTTGCTGCCGGCAGTCCCCGAAACAGTGAAGGAGGCTGATTGTCCGGCCTCCCAACAACCGGCAGCGTCGTCCTTAAGCCAGCTAGCTAACTAGCCGGTGGTGCCTAGACGATAGTAAGTGGAAAACATGAAGAAGACCCTAGGGAGAGAAGCGTCGGGTCGCCGGAGGCGGGACGGACAGCTTTCGGATGTCGTTCAGCCTTCTCCCCAGCCTCTTCATGTCACGGGGTGTGGCGCGGCAAACAGGTGCAGCTCCACCAGTTCTAGAAGACCGGCCATGGTACGTAGGCGGGGACACGGTCCAGGGTCCAACCCCTTATATGGGGAGAAGGACGGTACAAAAACGAACAACTGAGTTCAGTTCTCGTAGTACAGCATAACTGAAAAGAAATGTATATAACATAACACACTGGTCTAATTGGTACGTCCAAACCATCGAGCAATTCCTCTCTTGCGTCCGTCATTATCTCACACTGCCACAGAATGTGCTCCGCCGACTGGTTCATGTACCCGCAGGCGCAGTTGGGGTGAGGGGACAGGGAGAGGGCGTGAAGTCTCCCCCTGAATTCCCCGTGGCCGGATAGAAGCTGGGTGATGTGGTGGTCCAACTTGAGAAAGACCCCTTCCATTCTGACTTTAACTGATGGGAAGAAGGAGAAAGTCCATCTTCCCATATTCGTTCTATCCCAACGGACCTGCCACTCTTGGAGCGACAGATCCCTCATTTGACGAAGCAGCCCAGGGAGAGTCCCCGGCCCGCCCGGTGTCCGAACAACGCCTAGGTGAGTGGCCGGGGTTCCTCTGGTTAATTTCTGCTTAGTGAGCACTTCCCTGATTTCCAGATCGATTGGAAAAATGCCAGCCAAAACGGGTAAAGCGTCCGAAGCAACGGTTCTATACGCACCAGAGAGTGCCAGCAAGGGGGTTCGTTGACCTCGCCTGAGAGCTAAGAGAATCAGCGAATTGTCCAGGCGGTGCTCCCACACAGAGGCGACATACGAGACTTGCGCCACGTATACGCACCTATATAGCGTTCGCAGAGCCGGATTACGCAATCCCCACTCAGCTGTGGAGAGTCTCCTCAGCTTCAAGAAGAGAGCCTGGGCCTTGCTGGATACTTCTTTGACGTGAGCCAGAAAAGAGGACGATCGATCCAGAGTAACTCCTAAATATTTCACTGTTTCAAAAAAGCGGATGTTAGAATCTCCCATTTTGATGGTAAGATTTCTTGCTCTACTGAGAGAGCCCTTCATCAGGAGGCCCTTGGTCTTGTGGGGAGAGAAGGTCATCTTGTTTCTTTCACCCCAGTCCAGGAACATCTGTAAACCTTCACTGCCTTTACTCTCCACTTTCTTTCTGCTGTCCCCAGCGACCAGATACAACTTATCATCAGCGTAGTCGACAGCGATACATCCTTCAGGCAAGGGTAACCTGGAGGAGTCGTCAAAGGAGATGTTCCACAGGTCGGGTCCAAGGATGGAGCCCTGCGGGCATCCCATGTCGGCTTCCCTCTGGATACAAAACTCACCGAAACTGATCGTAATCGTACGATCAGAAAGGTAGTCATCGATGGCTTGGAACAATAAGTTGGAACACCGCCTTTTTTTCACCTTTGTACGTATCATTGCCCACCACGCGTGATCGAAGGCACCAGTGATATCGAGGAATATTGCAACTACATACCTCTTTGGGCAAGCCTTCACCCATTCAAGCGCATACGACAGGGCGTGCACCGTGGATTTACCGGGGACGAAACCGAACTGGAGGTCACTGGCCGAGGACAAGGTTTGACGGAGCCGCTCCCTCAGTAATTTCTCCAGGATCTTGCCTAAAACGGGAAGCAGCGTTATCGGCCGGTAGGCCTTGATGTCGGTGAGTGGTTTATCGTTCCCCTTAGGTATAATCCGGAGCACGCCGCGCTTCCACTCAGAGGGGAAAACTCCCCCTCCTCAAGCACGTGTCCATCACCTGGAAGAGCTCCTCCTTGGCGTGGACCCAGACTTGCTTCGCTATTACGCCATTGAGCCTGTCATGCCCTGGTGCCTTCTTAGGACCCAAACCCCTAATTATCACATCAATTTCTGCCTCAGTGACTCTAATGAAGTTATCCTCTTGGGCGAGGACTCTATGTGGCAGCCGTGACAGATTTCTTATCTGTTTATGGTGGTCACTTTCCCCAATTACTGATTCTACAGGAACTAACTCACCCAATAGTGTTTCGAGTGTGGAGGCCACATCCACTGTCTCAGCGTTCCTCCCATCTGTAATCCCAATTACTGTTGACAAATACCGGTCAGAACCTTTCCCGGATTTTGCAATCGCGCTGTGGATTTCCCACGGGTTGGCGTTACCCACGTTTTTAACCCAATTATGCCAGGCAGCTCGTTTCGCTAGGAGGACAGCCCGTTTAAAGGCCGACCTGGCAGATCTGAGGCCCGCTCGAAGTGCAACCGTCTCCTCCTCCGTACAGTCGCCACTCCGGGACAGCCCCAGCGCCCTGTAGGCCCTCTTGTAGGCCCCCTTCAGCGAAGTCAGCTCAGGTGACCACCACGGCGTCCTAATACTAGTCTTTGGGTTTAATCTTCCCAAAGACGAGTTGGCAGCAGATACAACCGCCCTGCTGAAAAAATTCCCCAAATTGTCCGGATCGGTAGCTGCTGCGTGGTGAAAATCCCTTAGCGTATCTCGTAGCGCTTCCCCAAAGTTTTATTACGAATTTTATTTATTACTTCCATTACGAATACAAAAATATGATTAGGATAAATTGAAACTTTTTCTATCGTTTCGCTTGAGTAGAATTAACATAAAATTTATTAATTACTCTACCGGCCATAAAATACTAGCTGGTTCCCGGCGTACGTTGCAATGCCTTATTTAAAGAAATACATTGTTTTTCCCTGAATCACCTTTCCCGTGCGTCCCCGTTCCCCTCCCGCGTCCCCTTCCTAGCTAGCAACATAAATTATAGCCTATATGTTATTGTGATGTATGAGCTACATTATTGTAAAGTTTCATTACAATCCATTTAGTAGTTTTTGCATGAAAGAGTAACAAACACACGTACATCCATACAAACTTTTGTGTTTATAATATTAGTAAGATTATGGATAAGAATATCTATGACAGTTTCCTTTGGTTAATTTTGTTCTGTCTTATAAAATTTATCACAAAATAAATTAAAATAACCTTTGCTTAAAAATTGAGCGTTTCTGGACTGAGCGTTTGCTAAGTAATTTTTATGCCCATTACCTATTTTTTGCGGTGATGTAAGCCAATTAAGAATATACACACTTTTGGCTTGTGGATTCCTCTTTTATGTATACATTTATCTTTTCATAAAAAAAACCGTTTGCTCCTTAATAATTAAAAAAAAACTAAAACAAGGTATAAGTAGATACATTTTAAGATTTTCACGGCCAAAAGTATTTTCGTTATTTGTTTTTGGGGTGTTATGCTGTGGTGCGCAACCTCCTTCTTTAGCCAACGTTTCGGACAGCTTTGCAGTGTCCGTCATCAGGGCAGATCCGGTAGATGTGTTAACGAAAAAGGTATCAGGCAGATTTTGTCCTAGTATTTAAAGTAAAAGACCTGACTACATTGGTCTAACGTCGTTCCATAATTCTTGTTTTTATTTATTTATTTGAGACACAAACAGGATATTTATAAAACATTTTTGTGCGTAATATGTAATAAATTAAAATACAAATATAAATATCCCTAGTATAATGTGTCTGCAGTAATCACGTTTGAACTTTCACAGAAGCAAACACATGAAAAACAATGTATTATTTATACATAACTTGAAAACTTAAATGCAAAATTGAAATACATCATAAGAAGTATACAATATTTATGAAATATTTACTGAAAAGTAATAAAATAACAGATTTTTTTAAGGTGCACAAATCGTGGAGACATTTTTTGAAACATGTTATATTATTTACAAAAATATTTATGAAAGTGTATATTTTAACAAGATCGTTGTATGATCGAGACATTCTATAGGATTAAAATATCCAGCATTATTGGTAAAAATTTCAGTCCAGAATATGTTGAATTGAATTTCATGTTCGAGTAACTCAATCGACTTACTCTGCAATTCATTCTGCTTTTTCAGCTCCAAAGCCATGTCCAAAAAACGAATATTGGAACACTTGTCCCGACTGGTGCATGGCGGACGACTACTGTGCCCGTTATGTGGACGGATTGGAGGTCATGTGTACGATGCCGCTACCAGAGGAATTGTTCTGTAAACCAGCCTGCACCTGCAAAAACGGTTTCGTGCGGGCGTGGAATGGTTGCATTTCTGCAAAAAAGTGTAAATAAATATTTTTTATTAAATGAGTACCGTATGAAAGTCCAATTTCCGGATATAGAGGGACTATCACCATCACAACGCTAAACACCAGGGTGGGATTTGGCTTCCTCCACAAAGGCACTCTACTGGATCCGGTCCTTTTCCATTCGCCTCCAATCCTCAGTCCTTCCCATCCTGCTGCATTCCTTTTACGCCATCCAGTATAGTCCATCTCTTCGCCTGCCTTGGAGGTACGTACTAGTGATGTAACGAATGTCATTTTTTGAGCATTCTCGAATGCGAGTATCTGCTCCTGACATTCGCAAAAGCAAATGAGAATGGGAATACGAATATTGAGTTATTTTTTTTAATTTGGCGCCATTTATGTGTGTTTGCATCTGAGAATTTCCGAGTTGATCCGAAAAAAGCAGATAGGTAGTTTTATTTCACTTGTCGTATGCTTGTAAACAAAAACAAGTGAATTTTAAGGTTAGAGTGTGATTGATTGGTGATTAACATAAGTAAATCAAATTCTAGTTAAATTTGGATTTATTTTACACTTTACGACGCTGAACGAGCTAAATGCAAGCTGTGTAACAAGGAATATTCTAGAAAAGGAAGAACTACAACGGCTGTGAGAAATCATTTGAAAGCAATGCATAAAACAAAGTTTTCAGAATTAGAAAAGTTTGAAAATCAAAAACAGGATGCATCTAAAACACTTGAAGTGGCATCATCTTCCCATCAAAGTACCAAATCCGATATGAAACAGATATCGCTTCAAGAATGTGTCGACAAAACGAAACAGTGGGATAATAAATCTGTGAAATCATTGACCGTTGATAATTCAATAAGTGAAATGATTGCCTTGGAAGAACACTTTCCATAAAAGTAAATGGCAAGTTAGTTTCGTGGAAAATGTTGGATCCGTAAGACTTATCTTATGAAGCATTTGTGTCCATCCTCTAATTTAAAGTCTCGTCTCTTTTTTCTGATTTCATATTCGCAAAACATTCGCTCGAACTTTGCGAATGCGAATATGCAAAAATATACGAATATTCGCGAATGCGAATGCGAATATTACATGACTAGTACCTACTTCTACTTGGTTACCCGCTTGGTCAGTTTTACCGCCAGCAGACGTGGGCACTGGGCACTCCGATTGGGTATGGTGTCAGGTGTTACTGTTATTAGTGTCGAGGAAGAGAATAAGGAAGAGATATAGAAGAGGAAGGTTGAGAAATGCCTGGATATCTAAATTTGAGCATTAAACATATTAAAATTTCGATTCTGAACGACGCTTTATCTTCGGGATGATATAATCTAATTCATTTTAAATTGATAAAAGTTGATCATGAATTATATTAATACAAAGTTTTTTTTCTTTTCCATTGTTTTGATGGTTACATAATTTGTGGATTTTTCTACCATCATGTTAGGCACATGCCCGTGTTATGGTGGTCGATTTTACGTACAGTGCATTAACATTATGCAATATAAAAGATTGTATAATAATATCAAAGAACATAAAAATAACATAATATTGAAGAAAATAAAGAATGAAAATAAGTATAAAATAATATAAAGAGAGAGATAAAATAATATAAAAAGGTTCGAGTGTGCAATTCACTTGTGGTAGACGTGAAACCTTTACGGCTAAGAAGACCGGCACAAAGAGGAAACCGATTATACTATCTCAGGCAGCAGGCTAAATCCTATAGATGTTTGTTTTTGTCTCTTTTTAGTGTCGCTATTGATTGTGAGTTTTATGTTGGTTTTGGGATGCTGTTCCGAGGGATGTTTTTAGGGAGAAGAAGGAGTGTACGACGTACGTTGGGTTTTGAAAAGACCCATATTGTAGAAGTGAAGAAATGAAAAATCCAGCTCAAAACGCAAAAACGAGACGTGAGAAGTTAATTCGGTATTAGTATTAGTTCTTAGCAATTGGATTGTTGGTCTCTTGGCAATTGGTTTGTTTTTCTTTCTGCATTTCTCACCCTTATTCATAAAGCCTAAATTTTTTAACAGTATCACATCGCATGGGTTAAGCATATATCAGACGGTTCACTATTCACTGGTTTCATGACGTAATTCCGGCTCTTTCCCTCGAAATGACCAGTCTGAACATGCGATGAAATGAAAGTGATGAGTGGCAAGGCCGAATGAAGCATTCCGACAATGTTGGATATCGGTCTTCTTTGGAGGTAACATGTGTATCTTATTTACGGCTCAGAGACGGCAAAGGGAATTGGGTTTCATTTTCTTCATACGTATGAGGGAGATGTATGATAATGATTGTATGTTTCCTTTGGGGGGGGGAGGTTATGTGGGGGGAGGGACATACATTCACTGTATGTCTTATTTTCATTTTCGACTATTGTGATTTAGTGGGTAAGAAAGAGCTGCAGCATTATATGTTTAAGAACAAAAGCAAAACCATCACCGCATTGACATTTGGCATTTTTCGATTTTTAGAACTCACTCAGATACTCTCAGTATCGCCCTGGTGTAAGACCACCATTCAGAATTGAAACGTTGCTTGAAATGGCTTCTGCCGTGTTTGGTGACCAGATCTGAATAGCCATGTACTTCCCCACCTCCCTCTTCCCTATCTCCTTCCCTCCCCACTGCCTTCAGCCTCACAACATACCCCAATTGGGGATGCCATAGTCCCACTGGCTCCAGACGGGAGCAGTTGGGACTTTTGTGCGGTATTCATGTAAAAAAAAAAACTCACACTTCAATATTATCCTTTTTTTACATGAGCTTCACGCAGTAGGCACTGAGGAAAATAATTTCCCTCAGGGCCTATGTCATCTTTGGGGATGCTGCGTGGAGGGTTTTTTTAAAAGAAAGAAAGGAGAGGAGAGTTCTGGGAAGGAAGAGGGTTTAAGGGGTGGGTAGGAATCTGGGGTTCAGTGTGTCCTGATCATCCGCCTCCAAGACCTAGACAAACCTCACCCCATGAACCCGGGCATCCCTGCTAAATCACCAAACGTAGCGAACCACTTGGGGTGACCTATGGCAGAGGTGTTGGTTAACCCTCGATCCTCGATTTCACACAAGTGCCATAGTCCAGCGGCGTAAGGCTCGTAACGAATGTAGTGTCAAGACATTCAGGCGACCTGGGTTCGAATCCTATAAAACCACACCAAAATGAACAGGTGAAAGAAAAGACATCTAGCGACTCCGAAGGAGAAACCACAAATATTAATAAGATGACCATATGAATATATAGAAAAAGGTGCACTGGAATTCGGCGACAAAAATATAGAGAAAATCATCCTTCACTAACTAACTAACCATCACGCTGTTTCCCCGCAGGGGGAGGTAGAGAGAACGGCCTACCAAACAACTCGGTCTTGGCACGCACTCCTTGCCTCGTTCACATTCACACATCGTCTCACACATGCTCTTCCATTACTCTGACTCTTGACGTGGCCCGAATCAAATATCTGATTCACTTGGTCGCTCCATTTTTGAAGTGAAAACTTTTTTAGCACCGTTGTGATTTGAAACACTATGAAACGAAACGAGCAACTCTAAAAAGAGACAAACACCTTTATCTATGGGAATTCGCCTGCGAGAGTATGAGATAAACAAATCGGTGACCTCTTTTTGCGATGCTTCGTAGCCTATCGGCCGCCTATTTGTGCGGTGCTGCGTGGAATAAAATGACAAAATAATTTTGAAACTTGGTAACAATGTTCTAATAAATAAACCCTATCTACAATAATTATCCTACTCCGGATTCTCGACTTTCGTCTCAGTCTCTCGAAGTTTAGTTTTCTAAAGGTTTCAATTCTACCGCGTGTGAACTGCAAACATGTTTTTTTTTTAAATAACTTATTAAATTACATAGTTGAAAACAATAATGTTAATTCTGAATTTGAAATACGATACCGACAAAACTCACGTAAATAAAATAGGTTCCAATGACCGATGTCACGGTAAGACAGATATCCTTGTTTCGATTCTCAGTTGCTGCAACAGTTAACTTTTTTATTTTCTGTATCGTGTTATGTTTTATGTTTCGTCTGGATTTAATAGTATTATCTTCTTGTTCATGGTTTTATTTGTTTGTTGTTGTGTTTGCCTGTGAAGGTTGCCCGCAGCCGAGCACGCGGCTAGTGGATTGTCCCGCTCCCTGCGACAGGACCTGCGAGGGGCCCCCTCCCAAGGACTGCCTGGACTACTGCCCCATGAGGAAGTGTGTCTGCGCCAAGGGATATGTCCGCAGCGGAGAAGTCTGCATTCCGGAATGTGAATGCCCAAAGCCCAAAGCCTAACCTGCGGATGATAAAACTAACACTTTTTAGCAAATGTCATCAGTGGTGATAATTCAATTTGTACTAATGTGTATTTACAATAATAAATAAAACTTTAATTTATTCCGGAATACTAATGATTACAATGCGGGTATTGAATTCTATCTGTGGGTACTCAGTGTCGGCTGATGGTTAAATGAAGAAAAAAACGAGTTTGCGTGTAAAATAAGCCTTTAATAAGTTCCCACAATAATTATAAGTCGTGAGCACACAAACACGTCAGCGTACAATTTTACGATATTAATAGTACACACTGGGTCAAGGTTGATTGCGGATAGACGAGGTGACTGAGCGGTAAGTTGAACGAATACTGAATTTTCGCTGTTACTAGGCGTCTTTTATATGGCCCGACGAGTGGAGTATTAGTGGTAAATCGTCACTTCGGCTAGTTGCCCGAAGGCGCTAGAACTTGTGCATTTCAAGCGTACAATGGTTCGTACCTTTTCTGGAATGTGCGAGAGGTAGGTAGGTCCACGACTCTGTCTCGACGTAGTAGGTATCTACCTACGCTCAGTCGTGTATCGTCTATGCTCAACGGCTGGCGAGTGCTCTAGTAATTTCGTTTGCATATATTTGAACACAGGCGCCGCCTCTGGAAATATCGATATGTTTCGGGTGTAATCCAAAACGTGACGTAGCAACAATGCGTGGTTGCTACATATCTATTATTACAAATGTTCACCATAAATGGTAAGTGGGGTCAGTATGTCGACGTAAATTACGAACCTATAAATCTATACCTCCCACTGCGATAAGGCGTTCCGAGAGAGTCCTGCTGGAGAAATCAAAAGGTATTCCTTAACCAGTCTTTCCCGATCCACGCAATTGGTGGGAAGACGCATCCGTTTCCAAGATCCAGACAAATCTCAGCCCATGAACCCGGGTACCCCTTCTAAGTCACCAAACGTAATGTAAACTACTTGGGGTGACCAACGGCAAAGGTGTTGGTTATCTCTTGGTTGGTTTTGGAAATTTGCTGAAAATTTGTGAAAAAATAAGCTGAAAGCTTTTTTAAATGCTGAATAAATAAATAACAATTATTACTATATTTATCAAACGCCTCAAAAGGGAGGAAAGCGCCGCATCCACAGTATGTATGGAGGGACCGCGCCTGGTACCTACCTATACACTTATCAAATATTTATATCATGGCCCTTCCATAGTTGCAGGAGTGCGACAGACCGTGTGATAATACGATTATCCTGACAGTACCGGTAATATGCCTTCCTTCTTCTGACACTGAAATAAGTGGAACGTGGTGCTACTGTAATGAAGAAGAACTTAGTAAGCAGAGGATAGAACATTTAATTTATTTTCTGTTAATTTAACCTTTTGCCTCCGGTGACCTCAGAGGTCAAATTAAATTACACCGTTAAAAATTACTGTAAAAAACCTACTTTGCTCCCGTTTAGAAAAATGGATGCCAAAACATTGGAAAAATTGTAATAAGAATATTGATAGTATCAAGAAGTAGGTAATTAAAAATAACGATTTATGAGTTGGTTGGGTTAGGTTAGGTTGGGTTAGGTTAGGTTAGATTATTTTTGAAAATATTAGGAGATTAGTTTAAATTTGGTTAGATCGGGTGGAGTATGTTGGGATGCCTAAAATGATTACATCACTTCCAGATAGAGTAGAAGTTCGGAGTTCGAGTCTTGGTCGCAACCAAATTTATACTTTTCTTAAATTTTCTTTGAAGATTGTTAACACAGTTTTTAATAATAATAATAAAGATGTTCATAAAAGTATTTAGTGATTAAAAACGGCCTCCGTGGTCCCGAGGTAAGACTCTGGACTTACAATCCGAAGGTCGAGGGTTCAAACCCGGCGTGCGAAAATAAACTTTATTTGATTAATTTGTGGTACTAAGTATTTATTAAGTATTTCAGTATTAAGTATTTCACAATTAAATCATTTAAAATAATGTAGTGGAGTGGAAGATACTCTCAGTATCGCCCTGGTGTAAGACCACCATTCAGAATTGAAACGTTGCTTGAAATGGCTTTAGCCGTGTTTGGTGACCAGATCTGAATAGCCAAGTACTTCCCCACCTTCCTCTTCCCCATCTCCTTCCCCTCCCCACTACCTACAGCTAACAACATACCCCAATTGGGGATGCCATAGTCTCGCTGGCTCCAGATGGGAGCAGTTGGTGACTTGTGAGTTGGTAGAAAAGTGCATAAGTACCTACAGGTATGTTATGGAGGGATTCACTGCACTGGGGTTTGTGTTGGGGCGAGAGATTTTAGTAGGAGATCCGTCATTCAAAAGGAAAAGGTTGGATTCATCTAGGAAATCCATCACACTTCGACTATCTCGATCAGAGAAAGCAGAACCCCAGACGGTGGAATGGGCATTAAAATCGCCCAATAAAAAGAAAGGAGGGCTTTGTTGATGGACAATAAGAACTCCAGTGAAAAATATTATGGTAAAAAAAAAAAAAAATTGTACATATTGACCAGTGAGCAAGGCCGTAGCCGAAATAGGCCGTAGCAAAATTTCGGGGGGGGGGGTTTGTTTGGTGGAACAGTTTTTATAGTCCAGTCAGTGGGGGGTAAAAAAGGCCTTTACCGTGCAAAAGGTCATGTAGTAGCGATTATAATATGTGTTTTTAGATTGGGACTCTAACGAAAAAAAAGTTTTCGACCTTAGGGGGGGGGAGGGGGGTCGAGACCGAGCCGCCATGTTGGATTAAGGGCGCAAAAAAATTGGTTTTGTCAAAATAATTCCTCAACGATTGACTTTACAACAAAAATGTCTATAGCACATGTTAGTCGATTTTCTTTAGATTCGTCCAGCCATTTTATCTCCCTCTTTTCTAATTCAGCTTTTACAGAGTTCCATTCCAAATATTTTTTATAGAGCTCAAAGTAGTATTCTTGATAATTAAGTTGGTCTTTGCAACACACAGGCGGAATTAAAATGTTGAGAGTTGATAATGTGGATCTATGATTTTGGAATCTCGAATGAATCTGATCATTATTGTAGGTCAGTTGCTGCATGAAACTGAAATAATCACAGAACTTGAATAGAACTTACAAAGAACGTGATAATTAACTTAAAATATTTGGTGAATTCATCATTTTTTTGAAACGACCCATCCTTCTAGCAAAATCACTTGAAATGACTGATCTCAGAAAAGAATTAGCCTTTGATGAAGTTTCAGAATCCATGTCTGAGCAGTTTATCAACAATAGCTTTATAGATTTCCTTGAATTTAATTAACCCGTCATGATTTTTAACCCAACGGATCTCGTACATTGCCGTAAGGGTTTTCCGTTGTGTCTCAGAGATTTTTTTTCGATATTTTCTTTTAAGCACTTGGTTCGTTTTGCCGAGGACTTGATAAAATTTCCAACCGATTTTATAGTACCAATAGTATTTCGAATAGGCTGAACCTAACAAGAATGACATAGAACCAAATTCAACTGCAGTGAGCTGCAATGAACATATAAGGCTTCTGAAATTACTGCCTGCACACCTTTAAAACTTCCTTTCATCGAAGAAGCTCCTTCCTTGTTCGATTTTAAATATTCGCAATCTATACCCAAAGATTTCAATTCAGATAAAATTGCATGAGCTAAATACTTTCCTATTGTATTCTCAACTTTTACAAAAGTTAAAAAATCTTCACGCAAGATAAATACTATCAGCCTTACTAAAAAGAAACCTTTCACGGCCTCTGTTGTTGCAACAACATAAATAAACCCAGTTAATACTAAAACACAATCTATTACTAATAACTAATAAGCTTTCTTCCGCGGTCATGCCGTAAAAATGCATTGAATGCACTTTACATAATTATTTAGTTTGGTACCTATATATTGTGGGATGTTAGTAAATATTGTGATTTTACTTAATGATTTATATTATAGTGAACAATTCACACTTCTATTTATATAATTAATATATTTACCGTGTTTTTTTGTGGTTTTTCATCAGTTTAAGTCAAGTTTTTAGCACAATAATCGTACTTTGAAAGTTGAACTGTCAGAAAATTGTTTTATAGGTTACATAAAAAATAAAATTTACATTTTATGATGTTTTTTATAATATTAATATCTAATAAATGTGTTGGTAACCGTATCAAAGAAATTAACGTCTTTAGAGTTGCAAGAAATTCGTTTTTAATGTGCGGTTTATCTTTAGGTTTTTTTTTTGGCATTAGCAAATTTCGAAATTTTTTATTATTTTTTATTGTGTGCACGAGGAAAGTGAGGTGACAGTTTCCTTCCGAATTCCATTCTATACAAGGTCTGTGTTTTTTTTATATATATATTTTTTTAATTTCTCTGCATTTTTATCAAAAATGTTTTGGTAAGATCTTTTTTTCCGTGTTTGAATTTTAAAATAAGGCAATTTTATAATACTAAAGTATATTTCAAATACATAATAAAATATAATTTTATCCAGTTTTTATAAATGGTGTATGAATCTACAACATCTTTAAAAATAACATTCAAAATACTTTGGAAAAATTCCAAAATTCGTTCAGAAATCATTAGAAAGTCGTACACATGAGATAAACTACCCTCTCAGGCTGTGTAAACAATGTATATTTTTATGATTGGTAATGTTTTCACATACACGCTCGTTTATCAATTGAATAAAGTTTTTTAGTAAGGCTGATTATCTTTTAGCACTGCATATCTCACACTGTCTTGTGGTGAAACATCAGTAGTTTCGTTAAACAAGGACTGAAAAACAGTTTGCTGAATTCAATCTCTGCACCACTTTTTTTTGCACAATTTCACCACAAATTGCAATAAGTTTATTTTGTACAGTCGGGCGTCGGTACCGTTTAAGATCATATTTTCAGTGTGCTTTATTAGATTTCGGGGGGGATCAATCCCCCTTGATCGCCCCCTGGCTACGGCCTTGCCAGTGATTCACAAAGTGGTCCAGGTGGACCCCCGGGGCTCCACGGGAGACTCGACGGGGGTGTACGTTGGCGTGATAAAAAAATGGGGGTTCACAAGTCGTAAGTGGGTGTCCACGAAAATTTATCTGGTTTCTATAGTAAAGAATAAAAATGTTGGCTTGGCTTTACCTATCAATGTAGGCATACAATACACTACTCAAAAAAATTCAGGGAGAAAAAAATCAATTGTGATTAAAGCAGTTAACAAAATAAGTAGCAATGCGTTGAATACCCGTTTATTTTTTTATTTGCACAATTATGCGACGAAAATGATGAAGACTTCCAACGATTGCTCTTACATAAGTACGCTGGTTGTCGAAAGCTACATATTTAATAAGATTTTACTCCTTTTTTTATAAGTTGTAGAGTTTCTGGAAAGTAAAGATCCAGGTTTAAAAGAAAACCCGATCAAATTGTAAGCAGACATCGCGTGTTTGTCAGAAAAATTTACTGACATTAACTTGCAGTTTCAAGGGGACAGCCTAAATTTTATAAAAACAAAAGGTGTCATTTCGGCTTTTCTTGCAAAATAAAGCAAAATACTAGTCGGCGCGAATTCTCCCAGTTTCTAAACTTGTCATAGGCAGAATTTCGTGATGAGGATATTCAGACATACTTTCAACATTAATATGCCCTCCATGATACTTCAAAAATAGATTTGAAGATATACTGACGATGGAAATACCACCATGGATCATAAATCCATGTGATGAAACGGAAGTGGCGAATGTGGTATTACAAGAGAAGTTACTCGAGTTTAGCACCAATGAGGAGCTGAAAGTGAAGTTTAAAAAATTGGCTGCAGGCAGAAATACCCGAAAAATATCCTGGGCTATAGGAAATTGCGAGAAAACTTTTGATAACATTTCCCTTGTCATACCCAGGGTTGCCAGGTGTTCGGTATTCTACCGAACCGTTCGGTATTTTAGCGACGTGTTCGGTGTTCGGTATGACAAAAATACCGAAGTATGGGCGGTTCGGTATTTTTTTCTGATTAATTTTTCTCCCTAATAAGCGATTCAACCATCATATTTGACGCAATCGGCAATCGATATTGCGTAGCATCCTTACTTAGTTTGTACGATGTTGCCGCTTCGTGCACGCGCTCACTGTTTTCAAGCCATTTCGCGGATCAGTGTTACACATTTAGATGACTACATACTTGCGTAAATGTGATTATTAGAAATAATTTGACTGCTTACATTGTTTCAAATTCCAAACCCCCCCCCGCCGACGCGAGTTTTGCCAAGATACCTCCGTGAAATCTAGGGAAATTTCACCTCGAAATTTTTTTTTGCTCAATGTTCGGTATATTTTTGGAAAAGACCTGGCAACCCTGGTCACACCTCGTCAAAAAAAGTTTTAGTGTCGTTACAAACCTATAAACAAAAAAAGGAGCAGATTGAACATCACAGAATTGGGAGATTTGCGGTTATTCCTTACAAAACTAAAGCCAAATATTGATAATTTGTTGTCAATCCATCAAGTACATCCCTCTCATTAAAATTATAGTACATTAATAATGTTTAATGTTAATTCTATTGTCTGAAATCATATCTTTTTCTTCTTATATATAAAAATGAATCGCTAAATGTGTTACTAAGCGCAAATCTCCAGAGCAGCTGAACCGATTTCGCTAATTCTTTTTTTAGAGTACGAGGATGGTTCTTACGGAGAGAAAAAATAAGAAAATTGCGCAGAAAATTGGATAATTTCAGAAAACATCGCACGTTTGACAGTTCGCGTGTTTGAGAATAACATTTTGCAAAACAATTATTGTTCAATCAGGATTCTATTTTTGAAAATCTTTAAGTTGATAAATTTATTTAAAGTAGGTACTCCCCTAATAGTTTGAATCGAATCAAGAATTTTAGATATTTTAAATTTAAAAAATGGAAATTTGAATAAATATTGTAAAAGGTGGCACGCGGGCTGTTTAAAAACTTAATATACTGGGATTGAATATATGGAACGCGGGAGGAGGGTTGGCGGGACGAGGGAGCGGGAAAAAGAAGAGGGAAGGCGGGGAAGGTGGAAGGGGAACGCGGGAGGGGAAGGGGACGTGTGAGGGGGGAGAGGAACTCGGGAAGTGGGTTCGCGGGACGGGGAAAGGGGGGGGGGGGAGTGGATTGGGGAGAGGGAAGGTGGAGGTGACGGAGTGGGAACGCGAGAGGGGAAGAGGACGCAGGAGAAGAAGGGGAGGCGGAAGGGGAGGCGGAAGGGGAACGGGACGAATGGGAAAGGACACTCAGGGAGAAACAATTTCTTTATTAAATGGCATAGAAACGCATGCCGGGACCAGCTAGTCATTTTAATACAAGTAAGTATACTATTTTTCATTTTATTTTACCACTCTGAATAATTTAGGGTTGCAACTCAGCCGCGACGCAAATTTCCATCAGTAGATCTAATCTTCAAATTTTTTGTCGAGTTTGGGGAATACGGTAGAAATGTAGCAGCAGGGGGTCCACCGAAATCAGTAAAATTTTGAAAGGGGTCTACGAGAAAAAAAAGTTAGGGAACCTCTGATATAGACCAATAAACGCTGATTCTGAATATATAAGTTTTATTTAATAATATTAAACGCAGAGTTTTTAAAAAAATATTAAAAAGTCAATTTTTAATCGGGTCGTAAAAATACGCCGTCAAGTTGGCATTATTGAAATTTTAGTGGTGACGTCACTGTTCGACGTGTCGTGACATCACCGTAAAGTAATTGTATGGGAATGTATGATATGACACAAGCCATCGTATTAATTTATTCGTTTATTTACATACTGTTTATAGAGATTTAGTTGTTGTGTTTATTGAAACATTATTTAGACCTAAATATTCAAAAACTACTGCACAAAAAAATATTCAAAAACTACTGCACAAAAAAATAGTAATGCTATTCCTAGGGAGAATACTTCGAATAACAGAATTCAAAATGGCGGCAGATGATTTCTCGATCCTATAGTAATTTTTCAGGAGTGATGACGTCACACGATTCACCAATTTTAAATTTTTTGCGACCGGTTTCGACACATCCGTGTCATTCATGAGCAAACTTAAAACTAACTTAAAAATTCTATACAAGTACAAAAATTATTTAGGTGGGGGTAGTGGGAGGGATTATTTTGGGGGAAGGGGAGAACGGTGGGAGGAGTCAACTTTAAAAGGAAACATCGTAAGTATAGGTGATTTACATGGTGCTATTATTTAATTAACTAAATTAATTTTCGATTTAACTTTTTTGTTTATTTCTAAAATTTCAAAGTGCACAAATTAAATTATGAATTTACATTGCAATGTTTAAACTTATTTTTTTTCTTTTTGAAGCTATGGCCTGTCTCTATTAAATGGCTAGCAAACTCGGAGTAGTTATTATTTCGTAACATAATGATAACAAGAATTTAAATTTCTTAGACTTAAATATCAATTTAGATAATAATATATGTGCATATATATATAGAAAACCTACACACACTGATTGTGTTATACCGTCTACTTCACTTCACCCTTTGTCACATAAACTCGCCACCTTCAATTCAATGATAGGTGGTGCTATTAATGTCCCTTTAAACAATGATAATTATAATAATGAAATTAACATTATAAAACAGATAACTCTAAACAATGGATATAAACCTGAAATAATTAACCGCCTAGTTAATAAAAAGCAAGCAAAATGTTGAACAAAACAGGATATTTATAGTGGCAATAATAACAACAAACCTAGTAACAACCTAATATATAAAAAAAACTTCTAAACAGGCGATTTATCTTTAAAAATATCCCGCATATTACCATATCATATTTCTCCAACTTTCTATACTAATTCTAAAATAAAAAAAATTGATTAATAACGAGGATTTTTCTAATAAATTTGGAAAAATCGAGATTATACACTTCAAAAAATAACGATTGTGTCCACAATTTATATGGATGACTACTAGAAATTTTGAAATTAGAGTCAGGGAACATGAACTCTGTTTATGAAATAATAACTATACTGAGTTTGCTAACCATTTAATAGAGACAGGCCATAGCTTCAAAAAAGAAAAAACTAAGTTTACACATTGCAATATAAACCTTTAAACATTGCGAAAGAGATTATTGTTTTATCCCAAAAACGTATAGACAGCCAAATACATAAAATAAATTGGAATTCCTTACTTAATGAACAAGACAGTATTACACTGTATCAAAAAATTAAAAACAATTTTATTAACCTATACGAAAGATGCACAGTATCATTCCTGAAAAAACCGAATAAAAGACCAAACAGGATCAAAAATTGGATAACTACTGATATTTTAGAAAAAATTAAAAAAGAGATTTGCTATTTCGAAGGTGGAAGAATTCACCAACCAATAAAAATTACGAAAATGAATACAAGGCCTTTCGAAATAATGTTAACAAACTAATTACTAAACAAAAATTATATTTTTTTAAAGATAAATTTAAAACATGTTTCAATAATACTAAAAAAACGTGGGATGAGATAAATAAAATTTTAGGAAGAAAAACTAAAAGCAATTGTGATGAAGTCATCTCGCGATATGTGATAAAAGATCAGACAGTGGAAAGTGTAACAAACCAATATGTGAATTATTTTTCAGATACTATATGTCATATGTTGCACAAGTGTGATTTTAAAGCATCTAATATTGATACAGTAGAATTTCCTCATAGTATGTACCTACCTAAAGCAACTATCACGGAGATAACAAATATTGTTAAAAAAATTAAAAACTCAAAATCTGCTGCAATGGATAGTATAAGAATGCACGACATAAAAAGACATATAAATATTTTAGCCCCAATTATTACGCACTTAGTAAATAGACTTATTACTCAAGCAGAAATACCTGATGATCTAAAGTGTGCTATAATTAGACCTATTTACAAAGGTGGAGTACACTCAGAGATAGGAAACTATCGACCTCTCAGTATCTTGCCTGCACTTGAAAAAATCTTTGAAAAATATATTTCTTTAAAATTAAACAAATACTTACAGAAATTTTCCATTATAGACAAAAATCAATATGGCTTTCAAAAGAAAAAGAGTACTGAAATATTATTACAGGATTTCTCGAATTATGTAAATAATGAATTAAATAAAAAAAATGCATGTTTTAGGATTATTTATCGATAATTCCAAGGCGTTTGACACAATTAACCCGCAAAAATTATTAAATATTCTAGAAGCAATAGGAATCAGAGGAAATCTACTAAATTTGTTTAAAAATTATCTATCTAATAGACATATCTGTGTAAAAATATTTGAAAAACTGAGTGGGAAAAAAATGTACGCCGGTGTCCCGCAGGGGTCAATTTTGGGACCCACCTTTATATAATATTTGTATCAATAATGAGTAAACTATTCTCACACGTTAAACACTTTGTATATGCTGACGACACGGCACTGATCATATCGGATGAACAATTATATACTGCGATTAAATATATGCAAGAAGACTTTATATCTCTGATTAAATGGTGTCATGACGTAGGATTAATTATAAATACAAAAAAAAACCAAACTAATGCACATAAGATCTCCACATGCAAAAGTTTCCATCATGCCTGAAATAATTTCTCATAACTTTACCTGCATCCATCAAAATATTGTGCAGCCCTGCTCATGTGAAACGATTGAGCTAGTAAACGAATACGTTTATTTGGGCGTGACTGTTGATTGCTACTTTAAATGGGACACACAAATACACAAAATTTGTAAACGGCTGCGGGCGATAGTGGGTAGAATATACAAATTGAAGTGTTTCGTTCCTGTGAATACCTTAAGAATTATTTATATGTCACTCGCGGAATCAACTTTAAGATATGGATTAACCACTTGGGGACATTCTTGCAAAACAAATTTAAATTATGAACAATCAATACAAAATTCTATCGTTAAATTACTAGTTAAAAAAAATATTTTTTCGCAGAGACGAAACTTTTCACTTTTGTATCAAAATTTAACAGTTTTGCCGGTGCAGGCCTTATTATGGTATAAAATATTGATTCAGCACATATCTGACTCTGAGTATAAGAGGAAAGTTGAACATGGGCACAATACTAGGTTCACAAAGAATGAAGGCATGCTTGTACCTAAACATAATAATAAATACGGACAGCGAACCCTTGAGTATAATGTGCCTAAAATATATAATATGCTACCTGGTAATATTAAGAAATGCGAATTTCCAAATAGAGTCAGATATTTGCTGAAAACATGGCTACTAGGTAGAAATAATTTGTATTAGGCGATTTAGTTTTACTATTAATGTGTAAGTTTATTGTTATTGTATAAATTAAGGTCTAAGTTGTAATCTGTAAAAAGTTGTAATAAAAATCCTGTTGACAAACTACTTAACTGTAGTTTAACGGGATATATATGAAATAAAAAAAATAAAAAATAAAAAAATTCATATTTTAATTTGTGTGCTTTAGAAACTTTAGAAATAAACAAAAAAATGAAATCGATAATTAATTTACTTAATAAAATAATAGCATCATATAAATCACCTTTACTTTATTTCCATGTAAAGTTGACTCCTTGAAATCACCCCTCCCACTATCCCCACCTATTTAATTTGTGTACTTGTATAGAATTTTTAAGTTTGCTAGTGAATGACACGGATGTGTCGAAACCGGTGGCAAATTTTTAAAAATTAAAGTAAAAAATTAATGTACTTTAAAAATTAAAACTGTTCAAAACAAAGTGGTTTATATTTTGATAAATCTATGTATTAAATGGTTGAAAATAATTATATATTACATTCAGAATTGAAACGTTGCTTGAAAATGGCTTTAGCCGTGTTTGGTGACCAGATCTGAATAGCCAGGTACTTCCCAACCTTCCTCTTCCCACCTCCTTCCCCTCCCCACTACCTTCAGCCTCACAACATACCCCAATTGGGGATGCCATAGTCTCACTGGCTTCAGACGGGAGCAGTTGAGATTCTTGTGCGGTTATTCACTGTAAAAAAAAAAATATATATATATATATAACTGGAAATCTTTCTTCAAAAACTCTTACTTTCGTAGATAAACATGTTTGTGCATATCTACAAGGGTAGTCCCAAATGCACCCGATGTAACAAAGAAAACACCAAAATTTGGAAAAAAATATATTTATATCTCAACATAGTCTCCTTTCAGCTCGACCCCCTTTTCCCAGCGATGTTCAATAGCTTCTTCACCCTGTTTATAGTGAGAACCGTCGAGCGCCTCAATATAGCCATCAACCACAGATTCCACCTCTTCATTGTTGGCAAATCTTTTACCACAAATCCATTTTTTCCAGTTTGGAAAAATAAAATAATCCGAGCGAGCTGAATCTTGTGAATAGGATGCGTGAGGAAACAATTCGAAATTTAATTCATAGATTTTAGCCATCGCGATAACCGACGTGTGAACTGGTGCATTGCCTGAGGAAGTATACAGAAGACTGGGTGGAGAGATGGTCTGATCTTGGAGTCGGCGATTAGTTTAAAATCACCAAGAAAAATCCAAGTTGTATTGCTCCTGTCTTCCACGGTTCTCTCTACTCTTTTCCTTGTATATTAGCAATGCTCAGAATTAAAAAAATAGTTAGTAATACTTAGGATAAAAAATCTTTTGTTTTGTCCTAAGTATTCAGATTTGAACATATTATGACACTTCTACGATCCACTGTATTTTTAATTTCTAATATTAGTTCTGCACGTAAAACTTTATTTTTTTGCATTTCGTTCAATTTTTTTCGTTTTTTTTGTTTTTTTTTACCTTCTATCTGGGCTCGTGATAGGAATTCACCCAACTGTGTCTGACGGCCGTGATGAAGCCGTCGTTTAATGTTCCATATTTGTGACCACTAATACTGAATCATCTCTTATGATTTATAAGTTATTATAAAATAAATAAATATATAGTTATTATTAACGCTAAAGCCTTTGATTCAATCTGCCACAATACACTTTTTCCAACTACTAAAAAGTTATATGAGTAATAGAACACAACAAGTCAAAATTAACAACCATATTAGCAATCCACTTCCGATAAGATACAAAGTTCCACAAGGAAGCATACTAGGGCCTGTTTTTTTATTTTTTTATTTATTTAATAAATTTTACAAAAATGTCATATTTTTGTGTATAAATAAAGTTTTTTGGAAAAAAAATATACATTATTTAATACGTCTTACACCTTTTTTTTTGAGCAAAGCTCGTGTTAAAAAGGCGGTGACAACGAATGTAGATATTAATTTTTATATAAGTTTAAATAATATATAATTTTTTTTTTATATACATATAGATCAATTGATGGATAATTAACAGTATACAAAGAAAAAAAAATCGTATATATCATAATATGCATCTATAGTTTTATATAATATATAAAACATAAGCAGAATGAAGAGGATATAAAAAAGAAAGCTGAAAATTAAAGAAAGAAAAAGGATATCAGATATTACAATTGTGTTTATAAATAAAATATTATAAGATGTAGTGATTGTGATAAGTTATATACAAAGAGCTTTAATTGATTTTTTGAATTTTTTATAATTTGTTTCCATTCTTAAATTAACTGGTAATTGGTTAAACCATTTAACTCCAATATATTTATAGTATTGTTGAGCTGTGGTGGTGTTACAACGCGGGACAGTCATAGAGCCCAGGATATTTGTTCTAATGCTGCTTGAAAAGGGAGTGAAGCTCTCATTATTGAAGCAATCTTTGTGTATTTGTAGAATTGTAATTTTTTTATAAATAACATGAAGTGAAGGTACTTTAAAATCTTGAAATAATTTGATAGTGGGGTAATCATATGGCTTTTTTAAAATTATTTTTATAATTAATTTTTGAATGATTTCCAATGGTAAAAGAGAAGTTTTGAATGCACCGCCCCAACCAACAATTCCATACTGTAGCACTGATTGGATTAAGGAAAAGTAAATAGTTCTTAACATACTAATATTTAAAATGTTTCGAATTCTAATGAAAATGTACACTAATTTTCTTAGTCTCTCAACTGTTGTGCTGATTTGCATCTTCCACTTTATGTTACTGTCTATAGTTACCCCAAGGTATTTAACATTGGTTTTAATAGTGAGTACAGAGCAATCAGGTTTACATATATATGAATTTGAATTACAATTATATGAGTGTATACATATATTTAGATTTTCGGGGGTAGCCTTTTTAGTCAGAGTGAAAGGAATTACAAAAGTTTTATCTGTATTTAGAGATAGTAAATTTTGATCAAACCATTTTTTAATTAAATTTATATCTGATTCCGCCGTTCTCTGAGTTTCATTCCACGTTGATCCCTCAGCTAAAATTGCTGTGTCATCAGCGTAAGATATTATTTTGAATTTTATGCTGAGTTTAAAAATATCATTAACATAAATGATAAAGAGAATTGGTCCCAATACTGTTCCCTGCGGGATTCCAAATTTACTGATTTGAGAATCGCTGAGAAAACCATTTAATTTGACAAATTGCTCTCTATGAAATAGGTAATTTTCGATCCACGTTAGGGCATTATTGGTTATACCAATTTTCTTTAGTTTAGAGATAAGATTCGAATGTGATATACTGTCAAAAGCTTTTCGTAAGTCGACAAATATTCCAATACATTTTTTTTTGTTATCTAAAGATTTATATATTTCAGATGTTAGGTCTACGATAGCATCTTGAGTGCTCAAATTTTCTCTAAAACCATATTGATGTGAATTTAATATATTATTTTCTTTTATAAATTTGAACATCTGTTTTTTTACAATTTTTTCAAATATTTTTGCAATATTTGAGGTAAGAGAAATTGGCCTATAATTATTACTAAGAAAGGGGTCACCGGATTTAAAAATGGGAGTTATAATAGTTTTTTTGTAATTTACTGGGAAGTTGCCATTTTCGAAACTTGTATTTATGATGTGTGCCAATGGTTTACAAAGTGAATCAGAATTTTTTTTAAGAATTTCTACCGAAATATTGTCATAACCGGGGGAAGAATTACCTTTTAATTGATTAATAGTGTGTTTGATTTCATCAGCATCAGTTCGTTGGAATTGTGTTAAGGTATTAAAAGGATTTGAAGGCGATGTATATAGTTCATTATTTTCGATGTTTTTAATTTTAAGTGCTAATTTTTCACCAACTGATCCAAAATAATTGTTGAAAATATTTGCACATTTCATTGGATCCGTGTTTACATCATAAATTTTGTTATCAATATCTGTAATTTTGTTTATGTTAGATTTTTTAGGTTTTTTATTGATAATTTCATTGATAGTTAGCCATACCTTTTTATTATTGTTGCCAGCAATATTGATTTTTTCTTTATAGAAATCTTCTTTGGTTTTCCGGATAATGTAACACAGTTTATTTCTGAATTTTTTAAAATATTCGTATAGTTTATAGTTTTCTGGAATTTTTTTATGTTCCTTATAAATTTTTTCTTTATGTCTTATTGAGATTATGATTCCTTGGGTGATCCACGGTTTTAATTTTTTAAATTTAGTATTTGGAGAGTATTTTATAATGGAAGAGGAGGATTTTATATGCTTATTTAAGATTGATTCAAAATTAAGTGAACATAAATCGGTGTTATTAGAGGATAGAACAGTTTCCCAATTTTCAGTGTTAAGGTTTTGTTGTAATTTTTCGTAATTAATAATAGTTTTTGGAAAATTATTGTGGGAGTGATTTTTCACATCTATTTTGTCAGTTTTAAAGGCTACAATGCATGTGTGATGATCAGTTATATTATTTTTCCAAATAATTGATTTTATTTTTTCAGTTTCATTAGTATTACACCAGATATGATCAATGCATGATGACCTTTGTCCAAGACATTCTCTCGTATATTTTTTAACACATGGTTTAAAGTTTAGTTTCATTAATGTGTTGATATAATCAGTTTTTTCTTTATTTCTATTGTTTTCAAATTCATCAGATATATCGATATTGATATCGCCCACAACAAATGCATTTCGAGAACAATTTGTATTTATAATAGATTTCAGATTCTCGGTGAAATTACTAATGCTCGAGTTATGTGTTCTATATAACGCTATTATATCAAATAAAGTGTTTTTTATATTAATTTGAATATGAAGACAGTTTACAAGATCGATATGTATTTCATTAACGGAAATATTGTCATGAATACATTTTATAAAAACAATGATTCCGCTATTTTGATTTATTTTGTAAGTTGTAACAAAATTATTGTATCCAGGTAAATTATAGGTACCTGAGTAGCCGCTAATTCTGGCTTCTGATAACACAATACAATCCGGTTTATGGGCAAGTTCATTTAATGCGATTGTAAAATGATCAAAATTTTTACAGACACTTCTGATATTTAAGTGAAGGATTGTTAAGGATTTTGAGAGATTCATTTCTAATAGTATGTTATTACATTCGACACTAGATAAACAAATATCTTCCGAAATCTTGAAAGATGAATCTATATCTTCAAATAATGAGTCAGACATAAGAGTATTTTAAGAGTATAGAATAATAAAAAATTGATTTTGACATTATCGTATTGTTGAGAATGTAATTGAAGGAGAAAAAAAAATATTTTAGGAGAAAAAGTGTTCGTCGAGTTATACATATTAAACAGTAATAGAAAGTATTAACAAAAACTCTCAATATAAAATACATATTTATCTTAGGTTTACAGTTAGTGAAATAAATATTCATAGAACGACCTGTAACAGTTGTATTTGACATGGTCAAATATTTTCGTATATTGTAAGATGTAATTAATGTATGTAGCAATAATATTTATTTTAGTTTGCATTTTAAAATCATTTATGCAGTGTAAATATATAATGCGAGTAATTAGTACGTGAATAGTTACTTATGTATCATACTTCTACTTACTTTACGAATAATCGATTTTGTCTTGAGCGATTCTAAGCATTTTAGCACGATATAGACATTTAATGCTGGATGCATTGTGATTAGTGTCATAACTTAGTTTGTAGTTTTTGTTTTGAAAAGAACAATTATTACATATAGGATCGGAGTTCTTGTTGGTACATTGTTGAAAGTTGTGGTTTCCAGAACAGTGGCTACATGTAGCAGCATTTGTTTTATCCAGACATCGGAGCGAAGTGTGACCGAATCGAAAGCAATGGAAACATTGCGTGAGTACTTTGGCTTCCTCCACTGTAGCTGATGTTAACTTTTTGTTTATACAGTAGTAATTGTCTCATGCTGCCACTAGTTTCGAGGACACAATTTTTTGAATATTTAGTTGTAAATGTTTTTAACATTTTAAGGGAGTCTAAGTCAGGATTCATTTTTAACATTTCCTCCAGGTCCGGGTTCTGTGCAATTAGGTTTGGTACAATATCATCATCTTGAATATCTTCATGTAGTCCTTTTAGAATGATCCTAGGTTTTCTCTTCTTTACTTCTTCAGCTTGGATATTACGAAGATTTTCGTTAATCTCTTTTGACAATACGAAAGCATCGTTTTTTTTGGGGCAGTGTATAATCAGTCTATTTTTGCTTATTTTTTTAACTCCGTTTACTGCAATTTTCAGTTTTGCAGCAGAAATTTTTTTTGTGATTATTTTTTCAATGTCTTCTGATGATTTGTTTTTATCATCCGAAGAAATAATAATTGAAAATTTATTTGTATCTTGAGGTAAATTATTTGTTGTTTTGGCTTCGTAACTTACAGGATAACTTCGGTTTCTGTTTTCTAGTCCTTTGGCATATTCTTCAGTTTTCGTTAGCAATTGGTCTTTTAATTTGATTATTTCCTGTTGGTCCGATATTTTTTCTTTGTTTATTGTATTTTCAAGTTGTAGGAATTGTTTTTCAATCAAATTTTTGATTTTTATTTCTTTGATGTTCTTATATACATCACTCTTTAACGTCTCCAAAATTTCGGTTAACGACATATTGGAGACCCCACTTATTGCGAACGCAAAGGGTTAGGGCAAGCAGCACCCAACCCAGGAATTAATAATATACTGTCGCGATGCAGCGGTGCAGGCGTACGTTCCGGTTAAGGTTGAAACGTTGACTCGAAGGTTGAAACGTTGACTGTTCTTTTCAATGTTTACATAAATGAATTTTGCAACATGGAAATAAACGGTGAAATAGTTAGTTATGCAGTTTAAGTTATGGCTGAACCCAAGTGTTAAGTTGACCAAACCTAAGTGTTAAAACGATGAATTTTTAGTGAATTCTTCTTTGGGAAGATTTTTGATTGATCCGTATACAGACCATGATTCTTAGTAAGAATCCAAAATTTCAGTCGGTCAGTGCCATATGGAATATAAATGACCAACCCCAAGTTTAACAAAGTGTTTGAACGACCGAACCCAAGTGTTAAAACTATGATTTTTTATTAAATCCATCTTTAAGAAGATTTTTTGATTGCTTCGTGTACAGACCACGATTCTTAGAGAGAATCCAAAAATCAAGTTGGTTCGGTGCCATATGGCCTTTGTAATTGACCGACCCCAAGTTTAACAAAGTTCTAAAACATCCGAACCAAAGTATTAAAAAGACGATTTTTTTTATTCTTCTTCTGAAAGATTTTTTGATTGATTCGTATACAGACCATGATTCTTAGAAATAATCTAAAAATTTCACTTGGTTCGGTGCCAAATGGCCTAAGTTATGACTCACCACTCAAACCATCGAACCCAAGCGATGAAGATAATAATGATTGTTTTAAAAATTTTCTTTTAGAGAATTTTTTGATTGATTCGTTTACAGACCACAATTCTTAGTAAGAATCCAAAATTTCAGTCAGTCAGTGCCATATGGCCTAAATTATGACCGACACCAAGTTTAACAAAGTGTTTGTACGACCGAACCCAAGTGTTAAAACGATGATTTTTTAATAAATCCATCTTTTAGAAGATTTTTGATTGGTTCTTGTACATACCACGATTCTTAGTAAGAATCCAAAATTTTAGATGGTTTGTTATGATCGACTCTAAGTTTTGCAAAGCGTATGAACAACCGAACCCAAGTGTTAAAGCGATAAATTTTTATTAAATCCCTCTTTTAAACGATTGTTTGATTGGTTCATGTACAGACCACGATTTTTAGTAAGAATCCAAAATTTCAGTTGGTTGGGTGCCATAGGGATTAAGTTATGGTTGAACCCACGTGTTAAGTTGACCAAACCCAAGTGTTAAAACGATGAAATTTTAGTGAATTCTTCTATGGGAAGATTTTTTGATTGATCCGTATACAGACCATGATTCTCAGTAAGAATCCAAAAATTCAGTTGGTTCGGTGCCGTATGGCCAAAGTAATTGACCGACCCCAAGTTTTACAAAGTTCTAAAACGTCCGAACCAAAGCATTAAAAAGATGATTTTTTTTAATTCTTCTTTTGACAGATTTTTTGATTGATTCGTATACAGGCCATGATTCTTAGAAAGAGTCTAAAATTTCAGATGGTTCGGTTATGACTGACCCCAAGCTTTTCAAAGTTTGAAAACGACCGAACCCAAGTGATGAAGATAATAAGATGATTTTTTAAAAATGTTCTTTTAGAGAATTTTTTGATTGATTCGTATACAGACCACAATTCTTAGTAAGAATCCAAAATTTCAGTCGGTCGGTGCCATATGGCGTAAGTTATGACCGACTCTAAGTTTTGCAAAGCGTATGAACAACCGAACCCAAGTGTTAAGACGACCAAACCCAAGTGTTAAAACGATGAATTTTTATTAAATTCCTCTTTTAAACGATTTTTGGTTGCTTCGTGTACAGACCACGATTCTTAGTAAGAATTCAAAAATTCAGTTGGTTCGGTGCCATATGGCCTAAGTAATTGACTGACCCCAAGATTTACAAAGTTTTGAAATGTCCGAACCAAAGTATTAAAAATAATGTTTTTTTTTATTCTTCTTTTGACAGATTTTTTGATTGACTCGTATACAGACCACGATTCTTAGTAAGAATCCAAAATTTCAGTCGGTCGGTGCCATATGGCGTTAGTTATGACCGACTCTAAGTTTTGCAAAGCGTATGAACGACCGAACCCAAGTGTTAAGACGACCAAACCCAAGTTTTAAAACGATGAATTTTTATTAAATCCCCCTTTTAAACGATTTTTTGATTGCTTCGTGTACAGACCACGATTCTTAGTAAGAATTCAAAAATTCTGTTGGTTCGGTGCCATATGGCCTAAGTAATTGACCGACCCCAAGATTTACAAAGTTTTGAAATGTCCGAACCAAAGTATTAAAAATAATGTTTTTTTTATTCTTCTTTTAAAAGATTTTTGATTGAATCGTATACAGACAACGATTCTTAGTAAGAATCCAAAATTTCAGTCGGTTCGGTGCCACAGGGATCAAGTTATTGCTTAACCCAAGTGTTAAGTTGACCAAACCCAAGTGTTAAAACGATGAATTTTAAGTGAATTCTTCTTTTGGAAGATTTATTGATTGATCCGTATACAGACCATGATTCTTAGTGAGAATCCAAAATTTCAGGCGGTCGGTGCCATATGGCGTAAATTATGACCGACTCTAAGTTTTGCAAAGCGTATGAACGACCGAACACAAGAAGTATTAAAGCGATGAATTTTTATTAAATCCCTCTTTTAAACGATTTTTTGATTGGGTCCTGTACAGACCACGATTCTCAGTAAGAATCAAAAATTAAGTTGGTTCGGTGCCATATGGCCTAAGTAATTGACCGACCCCAGGTTTAACAAAGTTCTAAAAATCTTCGAAAAGAAGAATTCACAAAAAATTCATCGTTTTAACACTTGGGATTGGTCAACTTAAAAAGTGGGTTCAGCCATTACTTAATCCCTTTGGCACGGAACCGACTGAAATTTTGGATTCTTACTAAGGATCGTTTTCTGTACACGAACCAATCAAAAAAACGTATAAAATAGGGATTTAAAAAAAAAAACATCGTTTAAACACTTGGGTTTGGTCGTCTTAACTCTTGGGTTCGGTCGTTCATACACTTTGCAAAACTTAGAGTCAGTCATAACTTACGCCATATGGCACCGACCGACTGAAATTTTGGATTCTTACTAAGAATCATGGTCTGTATGCGGATCAATCAAAAAATCTTCCAAAAGAAGAATTCAATAAAAATTCATCGTTTTAACACTTGGGTTTGGTCAACTTAACACTTGGGTTCAGCCGTAACTTGATTCCTATGGCACCGAACCGACTGAAATTTTGGATTCTTACTAAGAATCGTGGTCTGTATACGAGTCAATAAAAAAATCTTTCAAAAGAAGAAAAAAAATATTCTTTTTAATTCTTTGGTTCGGACGTTTTAGAACTTTGTTAAACTTGGGGTCGGTCAATTTCTTAGGCCATATGGCACGGAACCAACTTAATTTTTGAATTCTTACTAAGAATCGTGGTCTGTACACGAAGCAACCAAAAATCGTTTAAAAGAGGAATTTAATAAAAATTCATCGTTTTAACACTTGGGTTTGGTCGTCTTAACACTTGGGTTCGGTTGTTCATACGCTTTGCAAAACTTAGAGTCGGTCATAACTTACGCCATATGGCACCGACCGACTGAAATTTTGGATTCTTACTAAGAATTGTGGTCTGTATACGAATCAATCAAAAAATTCTCTAAAAGAACATTTTTAAAAAATCATCTTATTATCTTCATCACTTGGGTTCGGTCGTTTTCAAACTTACTAATGATCGTTGTCTGTACACGAACCAATAAAAAAATCGTTTAAAAGAGAGATTTAATAAAAATTCATCGTTTTAACACTTGGGTTTGGTGAACTTAACACTTGGGTTCAGCCATAACTTAATCCCTTTAGCACGGAACCGACTGAAATTTTGGATTCTTACTAAAAGTCGTGGTCTGTACACGAACCAATCAAAAACTCGTTTAAAAGAGGGATTTAATAAAAATTCATCGTTTTAACACTTGGGTTTGATGGGGTTACATCGTTCATACGCACGCAAAACTTAGAGTCGTTCATAACTTACGCCATATGGCACCGACCTACTGAAATTTTGGATTCTTACTAAGAATCATGATCTGTATACGGATCAATCAAAAAATCTTCCCAAAAAAGAATTCACTAAAAATTCATCGTTTTAACACTTGAGTTTGGTTAACTTAACACTTGGGTTCAGCCATCACTTAAACCCACACACTGTACACGATTCAATAAAAAAAATCGTTTAAAAGTGGGATTTAATAAAAATTCATAGTTTTAACCCTTGGGTTTGGTCGTTTTAACACTTGGGTTCGGTCGTTCATACGCTTTTCAAAACTTAGAGTCGGTCATAATAACGCCATATGGCACCGACTGACTGAAATTTTGGATTCTTACTAAGAATCGTGGTCTGTACACGAACCAATCAAAAAATCGTTTATAAGAGGGATTTAATAAAAATTCATCGTTTTAAAACTTAGGTTTGGTAATTTTAACACTTGGGTTAGGTCGTTCATAAGCTTTGCAAACTTAGAGTCGGTGATAACCATAACTTTTGCCTTATGGCTCCGAACCGTCCGAAATTTTGTATTCTTACTAAGAATCGTGGCCTGGACACGTATCAATAAAAATCTACTAAAAGAAGAATTTTTGCAAAATTTCATCGTTTTACGGGCGCTTTGTAACAATAATTGTGGTCGTTCATAACTTTGGCCCTCTGGTTCCGAACCGTGTGAAATTTTGAATTCTTACTAAGAATCGTGGTCTGTACATGAATCAATAAAAAAATCTACAAAGTATTTTTTTTTTAACTCTTGTGGTCGGTCATAGCCTTATCGCTCCGAACCGTCTGAAATTTTGGATTCTTACTAAGAATCGTGGCCTGGACACATATCAATAAAATCTGCTTAAAATAGAATTTTTCAAAAATTCATCGTTTAACGGGCGCTTTGTAATAATAATTGAGGTCGTTCATGACTTTGGCCCTATGGTTCCGAACGGTATGAAATTTTGAATTCTTTCTAAAAATCATTTTTTAATGGATTTTTAACCCTTGGGTTCGGTCGTTTAAGCACTTGGGGTCGGACGTTTGAACTCTTGGGGTCGGTCATAACTTTAGCCTTAGGGCTCCGAACCGTCTAAAATTTTGGATTCTTACTAAGACTTGGGGGCCTGGACACGTATCAATAAAAAAATCGGTGAAAAGTAGAATTTTTGCGAAAATTCATCGTTTTACGGGCGCTTTCTAACAATAATTGTGGTCGTTCATAACTTTGGCCCTCTGGTTCCGAACCGTGTGAAATTTTGAATTTTTACTAAGAATCGTGGCCTGGACACGAATCAATCAAAAAATCTACAAAGAATATTTTTTTTAATGATCATCGTTTTAACACTTGAGTTCGGTCGTTTAAGCACTTGGGGTCGGACGTTTGAACTCTTGGGGTCGGTCATAACTTTTGCCTTATGGATCCGAACCGTCCGAAATTTTGGATTCTTACTAAGAATCGTGGCCTGGACACGTATCAATAAAAATCTACTAAAAGTAGAATTTTTCAAAAATTCGTCGTTTTACGGGCGCTTTGTAACCATTCAAAATCTTAAATTAAATGTTGAATCGAAATCGTACGCTGAAGTTACGAAAAAAAGTAAAATTAATGAAAAACAAACAAATTGTAAAAAACATGAACCTATCGTCATTATTAAGCCAAAAGAAAAGGATAAAAAAAAATACCGTAACAAAGGACGAAATAAAACAAAACATAGATCCTGTTAATTTTGGTGTTACCGGAATTAGAAACTTTAAGCAAGTTATATAATAGTAGAGTGCAAGAATATAGCTGCAACCAAAAAGATGGAAGGGCAAATAATATCAAAGATGGGAAAAAAATATAACGTGAATTCACCAAAACCCAAGAATCCCAAACTAAAAATTATTGGTCTACCGGATAAATTCACCCCAGAAGAAATTGTTTCAAAAATTAAGATGCAAAATGATTACCTGCAAACAGTTGAAGCGAAAATTGATATAAAATATATCAAAGAAATAAAAACTAAACGAGGTAACGTCAACTTCACCATTTTCATGGAAGTCGATGGAAAAACTTACGACATAATGTTGCAAGAAGGTAAAGTAAATATTGGATGGGATAGATGTCGGGTTTTCGACAACATCTCACTTCTAAAATGTTACAAGTGCAATGGCTATATGCACAAAGCACAAGACTGCAGAAGTGAAAAAGCTTGCACTCGATGTTCCGAAGCACATGAAAATGTAAACTGTCAAAACGACATTCAGTGCATTAACTGCAAAAAAATTAATGAGAAATTTAAATTACAATTGCCAACTGACCATTATGCTTGGAGTAATGAATGCTCAGTACATTTGAGGAAAATTGAAGCTGAAAAGTATAAAATTGATTTTTTACGCCATTAAAAAACTCCTCTAAAAAACACCAAACAAAAAATTGCCAGCTGTACTACCAAAATGTCAGAGGCCTTAAAACAAAATTAAGTTTACTTCAGTCTACACTACCAATGTTTGGGCACGAGTTTATTCTACTTTCTGAAACGTGGTTAGAACCTAATATTCATTCTAGTGAATTAGGTTTTATAAATCATAATGTGTATAGATTAGACAGAAATACATTGACAAGTGCTAAAAGCAGAGGTGGTGGGGTTTTAATCGCTATCAGCAAGAAATACAAATCATACTTAATTACAACTAAACACAAACTTCTTGAACAAATCTTCGTGCTAGTGAATGTTGCCAGGAATAAAAAGATTATTGTTGGTTGTATTTATATCCCACCAAATTCAAGCAATGAAGTATACAGGTGCCATAGTGAGGAAGTGGACGTTATATTAAAAAAGCATGCTAATGCAACATTTTTGCTTGCTGGTGATTATAATCTTCCGCATGTGAATTGTGTGAACGGGGACAATAATATCAGTGTTAGTGAGTCTGAACGCATTATTCTAGACATGGCGTTATTTCTAGGCCTGAATCAGGCAAATACTATATCAAATGTAATAATCGTACTCTAGACTTATGTTTTTCTAACTTAGAGTCACTAGTAATTGAAGAATGTAGTGAACCGCTGGTGCCCATTGATGGTTATCATCCTCCACTGGAAGTTATTATTTCTAATGTACATGTTGTTACGATACACGAAATGCCCCCTCACAAATTAGAACGCCACGCCACTGTGTTTACAAACGGTTTCCCCTCCTCTCCGCACGCGTCCCGCGCGCTAGCGGCGGTAGAAAGATCGGCCCCGACCGCCATTCCTTCTACGGCAGCGCCTTGTGTGCACGCGCAGCGTGAATCGTTCCGTTTTGTTCTGGAATATTCCATGAGACCGCAATGGCGGTGTTCGCTGGTAGTGACCTGCGGGAACGCCAGCTCCGGCTGAATTCCTCTCACCTCACCGATCTCCAAGCCACCAGCTTACAGCAGTGAGTACCCGAGCCATTAATTCCTCTCTTTGCGTGTGTTCCTTTCTTAAATTCAATGCGTAAATAAAGGACCGCCCCAGAGGGCCTCGAAGCAGAGAGAGATTTTAGGCCCAAATACCCCTGAAATAGATAGGATATTGATGCTACCTTGTTCTAACCTTGACTGTGTTATGTACCATTGTTGTTTTATGAACGGATTCTACCCAATACACCTGATATTTACTGCAGCTGAATTGTTTCATTGCCTCCCCGGCCCGTAGGATAGAGTTTATTTCAGGGATGACACACCAACGCCTCAGAGATCCTACAACCCTGGTAATGATAGTCTCCTCCGCTCTGCTGACCACTCTGAGCTGGTCTGTCGGCAGAAGGTAGGCACCTCAGGTAGGTGTGCTTAACACTGGCGTCACAACTTGGGGCAGTTTTTTTCATTTCTTCCAGCATTCTGCACTCATCTATTTCCTCACGCCCGTTAAACGATGAATTTTTGCAAAAATTCTATTTTTAGCAGATTTAATTGATACGTGTCCAGGCCAGTATTCTTAATAAAAATCCAAAATTTCAGACGGTTCGGAGCCCTAAGGCTAAAGTTATGACCGACCCCAAGTGCTTAAACGACCGAACCCAAGGGTTAAAAATCCATTAAAAAATGATTTTTAGAAAGAATTCAAAATTTCATATCGTTCGGAACCATAGGGTCAAAGTCATGAACGACCTCAATTATTGTTACAAAGCGCCCGTTAAACGATGAATTTTTGAAAAATTCTATTTTAAGCAGATTTTATTGATACGTGTCCAGGCCACGATTCTTAGTAAGAATCCAAAATTTCAGATGGTTCGGAACGATAAGGCTATAGTTATGACCGACCCGAAGAGTTCAAACGTCCTACCCCAAGTACTGAAATGAACAAACCAAAGTTTTAAAACGAAGATTTAAAAAAAAAATCTTTGTAGATTTTTTGATTGATCGTGTCCAGGCCAAAATTCTTAGTAAGAATCCAAAATATCAGACGGTTCGGAGCGATAAGGTTACAGTTATGTCCGACCCAAAGAGTTCAAACATCCGACTCCAAGTGCTTAAACGACCGAACCCAAGGGTTAAAAATCCTTTGAAAAATGATTTTCAGAAAAAATTCAAAATTTCATACCGTTCGGAACCATAGGGCCAAAGTTATGAACGACCTCCATTATTGTTACAAAGCGCCGGTTAAACGATGAATTTTTGCAAAAATTCTTTTTTTAGCAGATTGTATTGATACGTGTCCAGGCCACGATTCTTAATAAGAATCCAAAATATCAGACGGTTCAGAGCGATAAGGCCATAGTTATGACCGACCCCAAGAGTTCAAACGTCCGACCCCAAGTGCTTAAACGACCGAACCCAAGTTTAAAACGATGATCATTAAAAAAAAAATTCTTTGTAGATTTTTTGATTGATTCGTATACAGACCATGATTCTTAGTAAGAATCCAAAATTTCAGACGTTTCGGAGCCTTAAGGCTAAAGTTATGACCGACCCCAAGAGTTTAAACGTCCGACCCCAAGTGCTTAAACGACCGAACCCAAGTGTTAAGACGATTAACATAAAAAAAAATTCTTTGAAGATTTTTTGATTGATCGTGTACAGACCATGATTATTAGAAAGATTTCAATATTTAACACTGTTCGGAACCATAGGGAGAAAGTTATGAAGAACCTCAATTATTGTTACAAAGCGCCAGTTAAACGATGAATTTTTGCAAAAATTCTATTTTCAGTAGATTTTTATTGATACGTGTCCAGGCCACGATTCTTAGTAAGAATCCAAAATATCAGACGGTTCGGAACGATAAGGCCATAGTTATGACCGACCCCAAGAGTTCAAACGTCCGACCCCAAGTGCTTAAATGACCGAACCCAAGTGTTAAAACGATGATCATTAAAAAAAAATTCTTTGTATCTGCAAAGAATTTTGATTGATCGTGTACAGACCATGATTATTAGAAAGAATTCAATAAATATCACACTGTTCGGAGCCATAGGGAAAAAGTTATGAAGAACCTCAATTATTGTTACAAAGCGCCAGTTAAACGATGAATTTTTGCAAAAATTCTATTTTCAGTAGATTTCTATTGATACGTGTCCAGGCCACGATTCTTAGTAAGAATCCAAAATATCAGACGGTTCGGAGCGATAAGGCCATAGTTATGACCGACCCCAAGAGTTCAAACGTACGACCCCAAGTGCTTAAACGATCGAACCCAAGTGTTAAGACGATGATCATTAAAAAAAAATTCTTTGTAGATTTTTTGATCGATTCGTATACAGACCATGATTCTTAGTAAGCATCCAAAATTTCAGACGGTTCGGAGCCTTAAGGCTAAAGTTATGATCGACCCCAAGAGTTTAAACGTCCGACCCCAAGTGCTTAAACGACCGAACCCAAGTGTTAAAACGATTATCATTAAAAAAAATTCTTTGTAGATTTTTGGATTGATCGTGTACAGACCATGGTTATTAGAAAGAATTCAATATTTCACACTGTTTGGAACCATAGGGAGAAAGTTATGAAGAACCTCAATTATTGTTACAAAGCGCCAGTTAAACGATGAATTTTTGCAAAAATTCTATTTTCAGTAGATTTTTATTGAAACTTGTCCAGGCCACGATTCTTAGTAAGAATCCAAAATATCAGACGTTTCGGAGTGATAAGGCTACAGTTATGTCCGACCCCAAGAGTTCAAACGTCCGACCCCAAGTGCTTAAACGACCGAACCCAAGGGTTAAAAATCCTTTAAAAAATGATTTTCAGAAAGAATTCAAAATTTCATACCGTTTGGAACCATAGCGCCAAAGTTATGAACGATCTCAATTATTGTTACAAAGCGGCCGTTAAACAATGAATTTTTGCAAAAATTCTTTTTTTAGCAGATTGTATTGATACGTGTCCAGGCCACGATTCTTAGTAAGAATCCAAAAAATCAGACGGTTCGGAGCAATAAGGTTACAGTTATGTCCGACCCCAAGAGTTCAAACGTCCTACTCCAAGTGCTTAAACGACCGAACCCAAGGGTTAAAAATCCTTTGAAAAATGATTTTCAGAAAGAATTCAAAATTTCATACCGTTCGGAACCATAGGGCCAAAGTTATGAACGACCTCAATTATTGTTACAACGATGAATTTTACAAAAATTCTTTTTTTAGCAAATCGTATTGATACGTGTCCAGGCCACGATTCTTAGTAAGAATCCAAAATATCAGACGGTTTGGAGCGATAAGGCCATAGTTATGACCGACCCCAAGAATTCAAACGTCCGACCCCAAGTGCTTAAACGACCGAACCCAAGTGTTAAAACGATTATCATTAAAAAAAACATTCTTTGTAGATTTTTTCATTGAACGTGTACAGACCATGATTATTAGTAAGCATCCAAAATTTCAGACGGTTCGGAGCATTAAGGCTAAAGTTATGACCGACCCCAAGAGTTTAAACGTCTGACCCCAAGTGCTTAAATGACCGAACCCAAGTGTTAAAACGATTATCATTAAAAAAAAAATTCTTTGTAGATTTTTTCATTGAACGTGTACAGACCATGATTATTAGAAAGAATTCAATATTTCACACTGTTCGGAACCATAGGGAGAAAGTTATGAAGAACCTCAATTATTGTTACAAAGCGCCAGTTAAACGATGAATTTTTGCAAAAATTCTATTTTCAGTAGATTTTTATTGATACGTGTCCAGGCCACGATTCTTAATAACAATCCAAAATATCAGACGGTTCGGAGCGATAAGGCCATAGTTATGACCGACCCCAAGAGTTCAAACGTCCGACCCCAAGTGCTTAAACGACCAAACCCAAGTGTTAAAACGATGATCATTAAAAAAAATTCTTTGTAGATTTTTTGATTGATACGTTTCCAGGCCACGATTCTTAGTAAGAATCCAAAATATCAGACGGTTCCGAGCGATAAGGCTATAGTTATGACCGACCCCAAGAGTTCAAACGTCCGACCCCAAGTGCTTAAATGACCAAACCCAAGTGTTAAAACGATGATCATTAAAAAAAAATTCTTTGTATCTACAAAGAATTTTGATTGATCGTGTACAGACCATGATTATTAGAAAGAATTCAATAAATATCACACTGTTCGGAGCCATAGGGAAAAAGTTATGAAGAACCTCAATTATTGTTACAAAGCGCCAGTTAAACGATGAATTTTTGCAAAAATTCTATTTTCAGTAGATTTTTATTGAAACTTGTCCAGGCCACGATTCTTAGTAAGAATCCAAAATATCAGACGTTTCGGAGTAATAAGGCTACAGTTATGTCCGACCCCAAGAGTTCAAACGTCCGACCCCAAGTGCTTAAACGACCGAACCCAAGTGTTAAAACGATTATCATTAAAAAAAAAATTCTTTGTAGATTTTTTGATTGATCGTGTACAGACCATGATTATTAGAAAGAATTTAATATTTCACACTGTTCGGAACCATAGGGAGAAAGTTATGAAGAACCTCAATTATTGTTACAAAGCGCCAGTTAAACGATGAATTTTTGCAAAAATTCTATTTTCAGTAGATTTTTATTGATACGTGTCCAGGCCACGATTCTTAATAAGAATCCAAAATATCAGACGGTTCGGAGCGATAAGGCCATAGTTATGACCGACCCCAAGAGTTCAAACGTCCGACCCCAAGTGCTTAAACGACCGAACCCAAGTGTTAAAACGATGATCATTAAAAAAAAAATTCTTGTAGATTTTTTGATTGATTCGTATACAGACCATGATTCTTAGTAAGCATCCAAAATTTCAGACGGTTCGGAGCCTTAAGGCTAAAGTTATGACCGACCCCAAGAGTTTAAACGTCTGACCCCAAGTGCTTAAATGACCGAACCCAAGTGTTAAAACGCTTATCATTAAAAAAAATTCCTTGTAGATTTTTTCATTGAACGTGTACAGACCATGATTATTAGAAAGAATTCAATATTTCACACTGTTCGGAACCATAGGGAGAAAGTTATGAAGAACCTCAATTATTGTTACAAAGCGCCAGTTAAACGATGAATTTTTGCAAAAATTCTATTTTCAGTAGATTTTTATTGATACGTGTCCAGGCCACGATTCTTAATAACAATCCAAAATATCAGACGGTTCGGAGCGATAAGGCCATAGTTATGACCGACCCCAAGAGTTCAAACGTCCGACCCCAAGTGCTTAAACGACCAAACCCAAGTGTTAAAACAATGATCATTAAAAAAAATTCTTTGTAGATTTTTTGATTGATACGTTTCCAGGCCACGATTCTTAGTAAGAATCCAAAATATCAGACGGTTCCGAGCGATAAGGCTATAGTTATGACCGACCCCAAGAGTTCAAACGTCCGACCCCAAGTGCTTAAATGACCGAACCCAAGTGTTAAAACGATGATCATTAAAAAAAAATTCTTTGTATCTACAAAGAATTTTGATTGATCGTGTACAGACCATGATTATTAGAAAGAATTCAATAAATATCACACTGTTCGGAGCCATAGGGAAAAAGTTATGAAGAACCTCAATTATTGTTACAAAGCGCCAGTTAAACGATGAATTTTTGCAAAAATTCTATTTTCAGTAGATTTTTATTGATACGTGTCCAGGCCACGATTCTTAATAAGAATCCAAAATATCAGACGGTTCGGAGCGATAAGGCCATAGTTATGACCGACCCCAAGAGTTCAAACGTCCGACCCCAAGTGCTTAAACGACCGAACCCAAGTGTTAAAACGATGATCATTAAAAAAAAAATTCTTGTAGATTTTTTGATTGATTCGTATACAGACCATGATTCTTAGTAAGCATCCAAAATTTCAGACGGTTCGGAGCCTTAAGGCTAAAGTTATGATCGACCCCAAGAGTTTAAACGTCCGACCCCAAGTGCTTAAACGACCGAACCCAAGTGTTAAAACGATTATCATTAAAAAAAAATTCTTTTTAGATTTTTTGATTGATCGTGTACAGACCATGGTTATTAGAAAGAATTCAATATTTCACACTGTTCGGAACCATAGGGAAAAAGTTCTGAAGAACCTCAATTATTGTTACAAAGCGCCAGTTAAACGATGAATTTTTGCAAAAATTCTATTTTCAGTAGATTTTTATTGAAACTTGTCCAGGCCACGATTCTTAGTAAGAATCCAAAATATCAGACGTTTCGGAGTAATAAGGCTACAGTTATGTCCGACCCCAAGAGTTCAAACGTCCGACCCCAAGTGCTTAAACGACCGAACCCAAGTGTTAAAACGATTATCATTAAAAAAAAAATTCTTTGTAGATTTTTTGATTGATCGTGTACAGACCATGATTATTAGAAAGAATTTAATATTTCACACTGTTCGGAACCATAGGGAGAAAGTTATGAAGAACCTCAATTATTGTTACAAAGCGCCAGTTAAACGATGAATTTTTGCAAAAATTCTATTTTCAGTAGATTTTTATTGATACGTGTCCAGGCCACGATTCTTAATAAGAATCCAAAATATCAGACGGTTCCGAGCGATAAGGCTATAGTTATGACCGACCCCAAGAGTTCAAACGTCTGACCCCAAGTGCTTAAATGACCGAACCCAAGTGTTAAAACGATGATCATTAAAAAAAAATTCTTTGTATCTACAAAGAATTTTGATTGATCGTGTACAGACCATGATTATTAGAAAGAATTCAATAAATATCACACTGTTCGGAGCCATAGGGAAAAAGTTATGAAGAACCTCAATTATTGTTACAAAGCGCCAGTTAAACGATGAATTTTTGCAAAAATTCTATTTTCAGTAGATTTTTATTGATACGTGTCCAGGCCACGATTCTTAATAAGAATCCAAAATATCAGACGGTTCGGAGCGATAAGGCCATAGTTATGACCGACCCCAAGAGTTCAAACGTCCGACCCCAAGTGCTTAAACGACCGAAACCAAGTGTTAAAACGATGATCATTAAAAAAAAATTCTTTGTAGATTTTTTGATTGATTCGTATACAGACCATGATTATTAGAAAGAATTTAATATTTCACACTGTTCGGAACCATAGGGAGAAAGTTATGAAGAACCTCAATTATTGTTACAAAGCGCCAGTTAAACGATGAATTTTTGCAAAAATTCTATTTTCAGTAGATTTTTATTGATACGTGTCCAGGCCACGATTCTTAATAAGAATCCAAAATATCAGACGGTTCCGAGCGATAAGGCTATAGTTATGACCGACCCCAAGAGTTCAAACGTCTGACCCCAAGTGCTTAAATGACCGAACCCAAGTGTTAAAACGATGATCATTAAAAAAAAATTCTTTGTATCTACAAAGAATTTTGATTGATCGTGTACAGACCATGATTATTAGAAAGAATTCAATAAATATCACACTGTTCGGAGCCATAGGGAAAAAGTTATGAAGAACCTCAATTATTGTTACAAAGCGCCAGTTAAACGATGAATTTTTGCAAAAATTCTATTTTCAGTAGATTTTTATTGATACGTGTCCAGGCCACGATTCTTAATAAGAATCCAAAATATCAGACGGTTCGGAGCGATAAGGCCATAGTTATGACCGACCCCAAGAGTTCAAACGTCCGACCCCAAGTGCTTAAACGACCGAAACCAAGTGTTAAAACGATGATCATTAAAAAAAATTCTTTGTAGATTTTTTGATTGATTCGTATACAGACCATGATTCTTAGTAAACATCCAAAATTTCAGACGGTTCGGAGCCTTAAGGCTAAAGTTATGATCGACCCCAAGAGTTTAAACGTCTGACCCCAAGTGCTTAAACGACCGAACCCAAGTGTTAAAACGATTATCATTAAAAAAAAATTCTTTTTAGATTTTTTGATTGATCGTGTACAGACCATGGTTATTAGAAAGAATTCAATATTTCACACTGTTCGGAACCATAGGGAAAAAGTTATGAAGAACCTCAATTATTGTTACAAAGCGCCAGTTAAACGATGAATTTTTGCAAAAATTCTATTTTCAGTAGATTTTTATTGAAACTTGTCCAGGCCACGATTCTTAGTAAGAATCCAAAATATCAGACGTTTCGGAGTAATAAGGCTACAGTTATGTCCGACCCCAAGAGTTCAAACGTCCGACCACAAGTGCTTAAACGACCGAACCCAAGGGTTAAAAATCCTTTAAAAAATGATTTTCAGAAAGAATTCAAAATTTCATACCGTTTGGAACCATAGGGCCAAAGTTATGAACGACCTCAATTATTGTTACAAAGCGCCCGTTAAATGATGAATTTTTGCAAAAATTATTTTTTTAGCAGGTTGTATTGATACGTGTCCAGGCCACGATTCTTAGTAAGAATCCAAAATATCAGACGGTTCGGAGCGATAAGGCCATAGTTATGACCGACCCCAAGAGTTCAAACGTCTGACCCCAAGTGCTTAAACGACCGAACCCAAGTGTTAAAACGATGATCATTAAAAAAAAATCTTTGTAGATTTTTTGATTGATTCGTATACAGACCATGATTCTTAGTAAGCATCCAAAATTTCAGACGGTTCGGAGCCTTAAGGCTAAAGTTATGACCGACCCCAATAGTTTAAACGTCCGACCCTAAGTGCTTAAACGACCGAACCCAAGTGTTAAAACGATTATCATTAAAAAAAAATTCTTTTTAGATTTTTTGATTGATCGTGTATAGACCATGATTATTAGAAAGAATTCAATATTTCACACTGTTCACATAGGGAGAAAGTTATGAAGAACTTCAATTATTGTTACAAAGCGCCAGTTAAACGACAATTTTTGCAAAAATTCTATTTTCAATAGATTTTTATTGATACGTGTCCAGGCCACGATTCTTAGTAAGAATCCAAAATATCAGACGGTTCGGAGCGATAAGGCCGACTAGTACTAGACGATATAGTTATGACCGACCCCAAGAGTTAAAACGTCCTACCCCGTACTGAAATGACCAAAAACAAGTGTTAAAACGATGATTAAAACAAAAAATTCTTTGTAGATTTTTTGATTGATCGTGTACAGATCATGATTCTTGGTAAGAATTAAAATTAAGCCAAAGTTATGAACGACCACATTTTTTGTTACAAAGGGCCCGAAAAACCATAAATTTTTGCAAAAAATCTACTTTTCGCCGAATTTTTTATTGATACGTGTCCAGGCCCCCAAGTCTTAGTAAGAATCCAAAATTTCAGAAGGTTCGGAGCCCTAAGGCTAAAGTTATGACCGACCCCAAGAGTTCAAACGTCTGACCCCAAGTGCTTAAACGACCGAACCAAAGCTAGTGGGCCCGACGGAATACCTGCCCTCGTACTGCAGAGGTGCGCTGCAGAATTAGCTCCAATTTTGACGAAGCTTTTTAAAATGTCCCTGAAGACTGGCTCTGTGCCCTCTGGTTGGAAAAAAGCGGTTATCCATCCTATTCCAAAGAAGGGTGACCGCTCCAACCCGGCCAACTACCGCCCCATAGCGATCACATCAGTTCTGTCTAAGGTGATGGAACGTGTGATCAACGACAAACTGCTCACATACCTCGAGATGAACAAAATTATTAACGACCGTCAATACGGATTGCGTCGGAACCGCTCGTGCGGTGATCTTCTCGCGTATGTGACGCATGTTTGGGGGCGATGCCTGGAACGTTTCGGTGAGACCCAAACGGTTGCACTGGACATCTCCAAGGCCTTTGACCGGGTTTGGCACCGAGGACTTGTCAACAAGCTGCATTCTTACGGACTTCCCGCATCCTTGTGTACGTGGATTGCCGACTCTTGAGGGGGAGGTCGATTCAGACGGTAGTCGATGGTTTCACCTCTTCCTCACACTCGATAAATGCTGGCGTCCCGCAGGGATCGGTTCTGTCTCCAACTTTGTTTTTGTTGCACATCAACGACCTTTTGTCATGTGCACCAATTCACTGTTATGCGGACGACAGTACAGTTCATGATAGCTTTTTGTTTGACAAGCCCCTAAAGGGCTCACAAACTCCAACTGCTCGTAGGGCTTTGAAGCAAAGAATGGACGGCTACCTCGAGAGTGTTTTCTCTTGGGGTAAAAATAATCTCGTTGAATTTAATGTTTCAAAGACCCAATCTTGTCTGATTACGTCCAAAAGGGATCGAAATGAAAATCTAGTCTCTTTCAACGGAAGCAATCTTCCGAACAGGCCCTCCATTGATATGCTTGGTGTAACCCTAAGTGACCAGCTCAGGTATGGGGGCTCCATCGAAGCCAGAGTAAAGCTAGCCTCCCAAAAACTGGGCGTACTGTACAGGGCCCGCAGATACTTTAATAGTACACAACTGCTAACCCTGTACAAATCGCAAGTGCGCCCCACGGTTGAATTTGGCAGCCACCTCTGGTCTGGAGTTCCAAAAAACCTGAAAAATACCCTCGACTCTGTGGAGAAACGGGCGGTCCGTTTGATAGATTCTCCCATCTTAACAGACGGATTGCAATCTTTAGAGCACAGGCGTCGGGTGGGAATGCTATCCTTGTTCTACCGGTATTACAATGGAAGATGCTCCGAGGAACTAGCATCATTGATCCCTTCGGCACCGGTGCATAGTCGGGAAACACGCCAAACGCGTGCCCAACATTTGTACACAGTTGACATTTGTCACATGAGAACGGGTCGTTTCTTCGACTCATTCTTGTGTTCAACAGCTCGGCTGTGGAATGATTTGCCGGCCTCTGTGTTTCCTCCTTCCTACAACATGGATCTCTTCAAGACCAATGTTCATTCCTTCCTCTCCTCAAAAAGACCCTCCACACAGCATCCCAGATGACATCCCAGATGTGGAGTTAATGTAAAAAAAAAAAAAAACGATTATTGTTACAAAGCGCCCGTTAAACGATGAATTTTTTCAAAAATTCTATTTTTAGCAGATTTTATTGATACTTGTCCAAGCCACGATTCTTAGTAAGAATCCAAAATTTCAGATGGTTCGGAACGATAAGGCTATAGTTATGACTGACCCGAAGAGTTCAAACGTCCTACCCCAAGTACTGAAATGACCAAACCAAAGTTTAAAAACGAAGATTTAAAAAAAAAATCTTTGTAGATTTTTTGATTGATCGTGTCCAGGCCACGATTCTTAGAATCCAAAATATCAGACGGTTCGGAGCGATAAGGCCATAGTTATGACCGACCCCAAGAGTTCAAACGTCCGACCCCAAGTGCTTAAACGACCGAACCCAAGTGTTAAAACGATGATCAATAAAAAAAAAAACCTTTGTAGATTTTTTGATTGATCGTGTACAGACCATGATTATTAGAAAGAATTCAAAATTTCACACGGTTCGGAACCATAGGGAGAAAGTTATGAAGAACCTCAATTATTGTTACAAAGCGCCAGTTAAACGATGAATTTTTGCAAAAATTCTATTTTCAGTAGATTTTTATTGAAACGTGTCCAGGCCACGATTCTTAGTAAGAATCCAAAATATCAGACGGTTCGGAGCGATAAGGCTACAGTTATGTCCGACCCCAAGAGTTCAAACGTCGGACCCCAAGTCCTTTAAAAAATGATTTTCAGAAAGAATTCAAAATTTCATACCGTTCGGAACCATAGGGCCAGAGTTATGAACGACGTCAATTATTGTTACAAAGCGCCCGTAAAACCATGAATTTTTGCAAAAAATCTACTTTTCGCCGAATTTTTTATTGATACGTGTCCAGGCCCCCAAGTCTTAGTAAGAATCCGAAATTTCAGAAGGTTCGGAGCCCTAAGGCTAAACTTTGACCGACCCCAAGAGTTCAAACGTCTGACCCCGAGTGCTTAAACGACCGAACCCAAGTGTTAAAACGATGATCATTAAAAAATTATTTTTTTTAACCTGAGGAGAATCTCTACGGCTGAGTGGGGACTGAGAAAGCCGACGCTTCGACTAATATACAGGGGGGTGTATGTTACACAAGTCTCGTACTGCGCCTCTGTGCGGGAGCACCGCCTGGATAATTCTCTTATACTCTCGGCGCTCAAAAGAGGTCAACGAATTCCCTTGCTGGAACTCTCTGGGGCTTACAGAACAGTTGCTTCGGACGCACTACCTGTGCTGGCAAGTATTCTGCCAATTGATCTGGAAATTAGGGAGGTGCTCACAAAAAAGAAGCTGACCAGGGGACTCCCTGCCACCCATCTTGGTGTAGTAATTACACCAGGTGGAGTCGGGACCCTTCCTGGTCTGCTAAGAAAAATGCGCGAGCTTACACAAAACGAGTGGCAGGCTTGATGGGATAGGTCGAACATGGGAAGATGGACCTTCTCCTTCTTCCCATCAGTTAAACTCAGAATGGAAGGGGCATTTATTAATCTGGACCATTATATGGTCCAGCTGCTGTCCGGTCATGGGGAATTCAGATGGAGACTCCATAGACTCTCTCTGTCTCCCCATCCTAACTGCGCTTGTGGCAGTACGGATCAAACAGCCGAGCACATTCTGTGGCACTGCGAGATCATGACGGATGCACGAGACGAATTACTGGGCGGTCTGAAAGTGGTTACGAGGCCGGTTTGGAATTCCGATCTCGTGTCTAACAAGGTGAACTTTGAGTGTCTGAGGAAGTATACAAAGACTTGGGTTGAGAGATGGTCTGTTCTTAGAGTCGACGACTAGAGTAAAATCAGTAGAAACCAATGGTGTACTAGCTCCTGAATTCATGGACATGGCCTATTACTCTATTATTACTGTATATGCTGGTTTATTGTTATCCCTGTGCTTTCTCTATTTTTATTATTATTTTTTTTAACTTACCGTTTTCAGGTCCTGACTGCAACATTTTCCGCAGAAATACATGTGTCGGGTGCAGGAAACCATTACTATGTTCCGAGTGCAACCTCTCTATTGGATAGCATTTAATTTATATATTGGATTATTACAGCGGCTGTAAAAAATTTTCGGGCTGGAAGCCGTTCCCAAATTTTGATTGCAACCTTTTATTTTAAATTTTATTATTCTTTGGAAAACAGCTAACTTGTGCACCTACTCAGTAGAAAATCTCATTATTGTTATGCTTCTTTTTATTTTTATTTTCACTTGCTATCTTTTCTACAGTTCATCACATGATATCCTGCCACTTCTATGTTCTTACTGCTCCTTATTACTTTATTAACCATCTACTCGTGATGCTGTCCTAACTCTTTATTTCTATAATGTCAAGAGGAAACCGTTTTGTCGCAGGGATTATTAGCTATCATACCACTCTAGTCCGATCTGAACAACAGCCTTTCCTGGGATATGCAACTGCGAAAAACCGCTTTCCTGTTGTTATTACAACCATATTGCTATGTAAACTTTAATCTTTTCCCCCCAAATTACAATTATGTACCTGTAGACGGCCGCCATCCTGAAGATATTGAACATATCGAATACTCTCTATCTTTCATCCGTTACTTAAACTTGAACTTGAATTTAACTTTTTTTTATTGTTTTTTTTTCTAATGTAGCCTTCCAAGAAAAACCGCTTTCAGGTTCTGACTGCAACTGAGGTGATAAGCTTTCCTAGGTTACTAAAGAGACTAGTTTCGGATTGAGCTTCCGGATACCAACTACTTTATTGTGCTCTTACTTCAGTGGAGCATTTTTACCTGTAAATTCTTTAACAATTCTAGATTCATGTAATGCCGAGCTGGTGTCCCGGAGACAGAACTGAACTCCGTAATGTTATGTCCCATTTCCCCATAGGGGGAGGTATGACCTCGTCTCCGCTACGTGAGCCTGTGAAGCGATCCAGGAGTGCTGTCTCTCGGACCGCCCGCGCCACCCCTGGGGAGGGTTGGTGGTCAGAGAGAGGTCCGTGCAAGCTAGGGGACCTCTCCGCCCCGCCTCCGACAACCCGACGCTCAACAAGCGACAACCCCATCTCCCACTTACTGATCGTCGAGGCACCACCGGGATGTCGGCTTAGGGGCGTGGTATCTGAACCTCGTATCCGGCCTGCCTGATCACCAATTAACTTTCAGCAGGACTGCCGGGCGATCCGCGCTGTAACACCTCCGTCTGTGGATCTACTGTCTACCATGATTGCTATTTCATTGTTTGAAATTTGCTTAGTGCTTTATGTACATAAATATGATAGGGTAGGCATACTGCCTACATATATATTTTTTCTTTATTGTTATTTCCTCCCTTTACCTAAAACAGGTCCAGGAAAGATTTTTCTTTACAATTACTTACAACCGTACATAGTAGCACTTGCATACTGCTACCTAACAACGTATGCGAGGGCAATGGAGGTCTAGGATCATTTATTAAATGTAGAGCCGTTTTTATACACAAAAAATTAGAGTCCTTGCAAGAGCCTTGAAGGGGTAACCATCTGTTACCTATACCAGGGCGGGTATGTGGTGGGTCCTCCAATGACCCCAAGTGCTTAAGCGACCGAACCAAAGGGTTAAAAAACGTTTAAATAATGATTTTTAGAAAGAATTCAAAATTTCACATGGTTCGGAACCAGAGGGCCAAAGTTATGAACGACCACATTTTTTGTTACAAAGCGCCCGTAAAACGATGAATTTTTGCAAAAAATCTTCTTTTCGCCGTATTTTTTATTGATACGTGTCCAGGCCCCCAAGTCTTAGTAAGAATCCGAAATTTCAGAAGGTTCGGAGCCCTAAGGCTAAAGTTATTACCGACCCCAAGAGTTCAAACGTCCGACCCCAAGTGTTTAAACGACCGAACTCAAGGGTTAAAAATCGTTTAAAAGATGATTTTTAGAAAGAATTCAAAATTTCACACGGTTCGGAACCATAGGGAGAAAGTTATGAAGAACCTCAATTATTGTTGTCAAATTGTGACGTTAAATACTTACTTGTAATTCATTCCCTCCAAACCTGGTCATCCATCCATGAATAGAATAAATAATCACATACAAAGCCAGCAAGCAAGCCATGAGGTTAGGTAGCAATAATAAGTAGGTATGGGAACAATGTATAATTTATTATAAAAAATCAAACCCTGCCCTTGGAACATATTATAATGATTAGCTATGAGACTCTAAGTTAAACAACGGAAATAATCATCAGGGGTGACTGGTTACGATGTATCGTACCCAGCTGTAAATGTTTAAAGTTTCTCGACACGTGTCAATAAGAAAGAAATTATATTGTAACGACATAAGAAAATTACTGATGGGCGCCTGTGACGTAAAACGTAACATATTTATGAATCAGTAATCCCTAAAAATAATCTAAAAAGCACAATCTCGATCTGTTAAAAATATAAGTAATTTAAATCTCACTTCTCGTGATCCAAAATGTCCTGAGTCCAGCCATATAAATGCTCGTGCCACATAACCCTCACCGATCCTGGTAAATCCGTCAACTCCCGCGTCGATTCCTCTAGAAGCTTGTTCCCACCTCTCTCGTGCATTCAGAGTGCAAGGCTGCCAACCACAACGGTTAAATCCATAGAGCATTAAATTGCCTTGACGGTACCTACCGTTACATTACCCCTCCACCAAAGAGAAAATATTTCCTCCTGGAAATCCTGAGGTCCATGTCACTTTCTGAATAGAACTGCATACTATGTGCAACTTGGTCGTAAATGTTCGACTTGGATGAACACCAAACTTGAAAAATTGTCAGCCGGAAGGATCCTGGTGATTAAGGTACGCCCAATCCATATAATGAATCTCATGGAAGAAGCGGTGACCACCGTACTGCAATACTGAAGCCATGACATAATGCGATGAACAGAAAGACGCATCAATCTATGCAGCTTCTCTCCAATTATGATGCATTCAATAACTGATGACCCAAGATGGCCCAAGGTAGAGATGAAATATCTGGTCCGGAATCTCAAATTCAGCTTCTTTTGCTATTAATTTCTTCCAAAATTGATGACCCAAGATGGCCCAAGGTAGCGATGAAACATTTGGTCCGAAATCTCAATTCAGCGTCTTCTGATATTACTTTCTTCCAAAACTGATGACCCAAGATGGCCCAAGGTAGCGATGAAACATCTGGTCCGAAATCTCAAATTCAGCGTCTTCTGATATTAATTTCTTCCAAAACTGATGACCCAAGATGGCCCAAGGTAGCGATGAAATCTCAAATTGGAGCAGAAGAAAGTCATTAAGTGAGGTTCTGTGTAGGTGATGAAATTTTTCCCGCGCTGCTAGCTCTGCCGTCCAAAAAGAATGAAGATGTATGATGATCAAGACTGCATCTTGTGAAACTGAAGAAAGTCCTTGAGTGTGGTTCTGCATACAATGAAGAAATTTCCCCGTTCTGATGAGGGTTGACAATGCGCCGCTGAAGAGTATTCAGAAGTGAGATTTCTAACTAACCGCTCCACTAAAGCTTACATAATGTAACTGAGTAAAATTGCATGAAAACGCTAAACTAAATTAAGCATGAAATGTGCTTTACCTACTAAAGGAAAACTATCCAAAAAAATTTATATGAACTGGAATTACATAACTCTCAAAGGTAACCTACAAGACTGAATACCTAATTAACATTCTAAAGTTCAATTTAATGAGGAAGATATTACATGAAATACTAAAGTCCAAACACAAACATTTATTCTTAAATCCCAGTTTGAAAAAACACCCCCTGACACCTGTCGATCAAAAAATAAAGTAATAGCCGAGAATCAAACCATTAAACTTCAAAAAAAATAGTGACCCCACTTACAGAATGAAGACATCTGTCGAAAAAAAAAAAAAGTTACCAAAATAGAAGTTCCCAAAAAAAATTGGATGTGAACATGAATAATTCCCCTAGTATTAGATAGCGTAATTGTAATCAACAATTAAATATAAGACAATCATTTATTGTAATAAATATTAAACTCAGAATTAATTTTCTCACATTTGACAGGGTGTCCAAATTCGCTCGAGCTCTAAGCGAACTTCAACAACCAGTTGAATATGGAAATAAAATTGTAGTAAACAAACTAAGTTCAAAATCTTTAGTATAAATAGAGGATAAAATGCACTCAGAAATTGACCATTGAATTAATAATTGTTTAACCAATATTGTAAAACAAAACAATTACAAAACCCTTTATAATAATCTTAAAACAAAAATCCACAGCGGAATTAACTTAGTAAATGGATTTATATTATGCTTAATCATAAAATATATGTACCGATATTATGTTTAATCGTAAAATAAACTTAAGTATGATAGAATAGAACCTTAAGGAAAATGTTCACTATTGCGTGTGAAAAAAACAGCCATCACCATAACCAGGGTAAACAATTTGGATCAATGCCCATGCCATACGTTTCCTAAAACGATATGAAAAATAGATAATTTTGAGCTTCTGAAGCTATAGCCTTTTTCATATAAATCTATTTTTTTTTTTTTCCCATGGAAATTAACCCAAAAGTCACCAACATAATGTAAGTGAAACAATAAGGTATTCTAGGTTTCTACACACTAATAGCATTAATGATACTACGCTAAACACCTCTATAAATCCGCAAAATACACAGAAAATAGTTCAATAAAAATGAATATAAAAGGTTTTGAAAACTATGTATAAACGGTTTTGCTACAGGGAAACAAACCGAAATAACAAGTAAATTCAATGTATGAAAATGATGATCAGTCACTTTCACACGTTGAACTTCATATAACTTCAAGTATACTCATTTACACTTGCAAAGAACAACACATAAGTGTAATATCTGAAAACACAAACACACACAAGGACAATGCAATCAACGTGAGGACGTAAGGATAAGTCACGTCACCACGCTGAATGATCCACATGCGATTGCTGGATATGCATGCAAATACTTAGAACACATATAACATACAAATAAAATCACAAGAAAATCTCTCAACGGAGATAAGAAAACCCAACCCCTCTTGAAATAACCCTAATGATCAACTGGAGTTTCAGATTTAATAATGTCTTTTAAATGATAAATACCCAGTTTTTTGCCATTCATGTCAGCTAACTGATATGCTACTGGAGAAATTTTCCCAATAATCTTGCTCCTAATGAATTTAGGTGCTAATTTTGCTGAAAAGTGTTTACTTGCATCTGATAATACGAATGATCGCCTCCATACGGTTTCCCCAACCCTAAATTGAATATCTCTACGACGCAAGTTGTAGTTCAGCTTGTTACGTTCGTATGACTGCCTTAATGATGTTCGTACCTGTGAAAAAATGTCATTTAATTCCTCTAAACCTGACGCCCAAGAGTCATGCTTAGCAAACGTAATTTCTTCAGCATTGAAATCAGTGCCTAAATAATCTTTTCCTGAAATGATGATCTCTCTGCCAAAGTTGAGAAAGAACGGAGTGTAACCTGTGACTTCATGGACTGCAGTGTTAATGGCTAACTCAATTTCTGGAAGATGATTCGCCCAGGTTCTGTGGTCAGATCCAACATACGAACCAAGCGCTGCTACCAAAACCTTGTTAACCCGTTCCACAGGATTGTTCTGAGGATGATATCTGCAGTTATAAAACAGGTGACGAATATGAAACTTATTGGCTAAAGCTTTCATATCACGTGAAATGTATTGAGGACCATTGTCCAACACAATGGTGTCCGGAACTCCAAACTTCAGGAAAATTTCATTCTCTAAAATGGAAGCAATATTCAACCCAGTAGCCTTCCTCAGCGGGAACAGCCTCGTGTACTTAGAAAAGAAATCAGAAACTACCAAGAGATAAGTATAACCTTTCTTGTATGAACTCGGATAAGGCCCAAGTAAATCAGTTGCAATCATTTGCCAAGGGCGCTGAACCAACTTGGGGTTTCCCATTAGACCTGGCGGTAACAAATTAGTACTCTTGTAACCTAAGCATATCTGACATTTACCGATGAAGGCTCTTACATCAGCAGACATTTTAGGCCAATAATATTTGTGTCTTATTCTGTTCAGGGTTTTTAAAATCCCAAAGTGGGCGCAAGTAGGAGGAACATGGTGCTGTACAATTAAACTATTCCTGAGTTCCTTCGGAACTACCTCTTTCCAGTCGTAAGACCTATGTAAAGCTTCCATACTCTGGATATGTTTATAGAGCCTATCGTTAGTAATTCTCCACGCCGGATACTTCTCAGGATTGGCCAAAATTTTCTCCTTTAATTTGACGTTCCATTGGTCCGATGTAGAAAAATTTTGACTGATCGTATTAACCTGTAAAGGATCCCGTGATAACGCATCAGGAATTACATTGTCCTTACCGTTCCTATGAATAATTTCAAAATTGAACTGTTGTAACCTGACTGCCCAGCGCGCGAGCCGTCCTGAAGGCGATTTTAAACTGGTCAACCACTTCAGGCTGTAGTGGTCTGTTATAACCTTAACCGGAATAGGCGAACCCTCAATATAACCCCGAAATTTTTCCAACGCGAAAATCATAGCATTTAACTCTCTTTCTGTGGTAGAGTGGTTCCTCTCTTGAGCAGAAAGTGTTCTTGAAATGAAAGAAATAGGGTGTTCTAACCCCTTATCATCCATTTGTGAAAGATATGCACCGAGCCCTACATTTGAAGCGTCTACGCTAATCGTGAACGGTTTCTTGAAATCAGGACATGCGAGAACAGGAGCAGATACAAGAATGTTTTTAAGTTTTGAGAATGCTAATTGCGCTTGATCATTCCACACAAATTTCTTACCCGCGAATTCTTTCTTTGTTAAATTATACAAAGGTGACGCAATGCTAGAAAAATTGAAAATGAATCTCTTATACCACGAGAGTACTCCAATAAATCTACGTAAACTCTTTTGTGACGTAGGGGTCGGAAAATCAACAATTGCCTTGACTTTATCCGGATCTGTGCGGAGACCTTTGTCATCAATGACAAAACCTAGGTATTTGAGTGAGTCCCTGCAGAAAACGGATTTCTGCACATTAATCGTAAGACCAGCGGCCTGTAGTCTCTGTTTAACCTTCCTCAAAAGATAAATATGTTCTTCGAAAGATGAACTAATAATGATGATGTCATCTAAGTAACAAAAGACTTTGCCATCAAATTCAGGCCCTAACACTTTATCCATCAAACGCATCATCCGGGAGCTAGCACCATGTAAACCGAACGGCATTGTGACGAAATGAAACAACCCTCGCTTGGGTATCGTGAACGCGGTTTTCTCCTTAGACTTTTCGTCTAGCGGAATTTGGAAAAAGGCATCATTTAAGTCCAAAGTTGATAGAAAACGAGCACCACCTAAGCTATTGAGAATGTCTGAGATTAACGGTAAATTGTAGGCGTCGCGTTTCGAGACGGCGTTTAAACGTCTGCTGTCGAGGCATAGCCTGAATGTGCCATTTTTCTTAGGTACCAGAACAATGGGATTATTCCACGAGCTGTTGCTCGGTTCTACCACACCTAACTCTAGGAGTCTGTCAAGCTCCCTATGTACTTCCGGAAGTAAGTGCGGAGAAATGGGATAAACCCTTTGTTTGATAGGAGGCACATCACCCGTGTCTATGACATGATGTTCTAACCCTGTCCTGCCTAACCGATCTCCTGAGTAATCCATGTACTCCTGAACTACAACGTTCAAGACGGAGCGTTGGGATTGAGATAAATTTTTCTCACTATCCAGCCCAATACTATTCGATGCTCGAACACTACTAACAGAATCATTACAAGACATTAATTTTGAAATCTTAGGACAGATGTTGAAAACTTTCCAAAAGTCACAACCCAGAATAATGTCAGATTTAATGTCTGGTATAATAACAAAATTGAACGTTCTAACAACATTTTCAAAACGCACCGGGAGAGCTATTTTGTAAGAACAGGTAACCGAATGACCAGTCGCCGATACTAGAGCGAAATCAGAGTCCAATTTTGACAAATTGAAACCTAAATCTAAAAATTTACGATGAAAGTTATTTCCTAAAATCGAAACGTGCGACCCAGAGTCTAGAAGACCAGAGTAGCCTGTGCTCAAAACTTGGAAAGAGATGTAAGGACGGCCGTCCCTGTTGGCCGCTCGCACCTCCTTCGAAGTCCTTAAATTCTTATAAAAATCTCTTACGGTATCCAGCCACAAAACCCATTCCCGTGAAGTAATCTCGGCAAACGCAGACGTCATAGCGCCCACCGACAGGACCTCACGGGCCATCAGTTTTTTTGAGGACGGCAGCCGCAGAGAGGAGCCTTGACCCCCGGACGCCCGCAGCGAAAGCAGTGCACCTCCCTAGAATTCACATTTGACGGGTTATGCAAAACATTCGAAAAATTACGACGGTTATTCCTGAAATTGAAATTAGGATCGGCAGAATTTACATAACCATCTCTATTGTTAGAATAATTGTTTCTAGAAAAATTCAAATTGTTGCAATCTCTGTTATTAATACTATTGCCAGCATGGTTGTTCCTAGACATATGTAAATCATTCGAATACCTCTCATTGCCTCTATTACCAGAAAAGTTATTTCTAGAAAAATTAGATTTACTGTGATTCCTCTCATTGCCTCTGTTACTAGAATAATTAATAGGATGAGAATTACTAGTGTTTGATCTGTCGTTTGAACGGCTGTCAGCCAACTCAATCATCCTACCTAATTTTTTTAAGGTTAACAAATCAGGGATCTCTGAAAGAGAAAGTTTCTGAATATATCTTGGCAACATATTACTCCGCAAAATGTCTAGGATCTCATCATCCGGCAACCTAGTGGACAAACGATTATTCAGCAATTGAACACGAGTGATAAAAGAACTAAAATTCTCTTTCTGACCTTGAAACGTCAATCTTATTTGTGCCAATAACCTCTTTTCATGGTCTAACAGTTCAAATTCGTTTTTTAACGCAACCACAATGTCCGCCCAAGATGAGAAAGCAGAGCGGTTTACTCTGAACCATTGTAGCGCCTGGCCTGAAAACAATTCGACTGCAGAAGAAAAAAGAGAAGCATAACTTACGTTTCTAGCGACAGCAAGTTCTTCTACCCGTTCCAAGAAATTTCTGACATCCGCAGAGCCATCAAAGGTGAGGTTCCACTTGTGTACCGGAAACGACGGAAGTGACGGAATTGACAAAGCTGAACCGGACCCCGCCGGTGTATCATCCTGTTTCGCCATGATGAATTTTGCCGCTGTTCTACTTCTTGTACCTACTCCTTCATCCATAACCTATTTCTCGATTGTAGGGTAGAAAGAAAATTATTAGAATACATGCAACAACACGATATGAAAAATGACAATGCACATGCAATCACCAATTCTAGGAAAATAATAAATAATGTATGCTGCCAGCGAACTGAACAGCAAAAATGAGTTAAAAGCGTAATAACGCCGGCGAGTTGACGGAAACATAGCAACAAACTGTGTAAAACCATAAATTAATATAAACAGATCGGTAGGTTGGTTTGTGGGACGAGCAGTTATAAACCCAAGGAAAAGTGAGAATTAAATTAATAACAGATCGAGATGTAAAAACCATTTGATAATCGTGAACAACACTACCGCGAACACGTGCGAGAAAGAACAAACATAGACAGGTTCAGCCGAAGCGCGCCAATGTGACGTTAAATACTTACTTGTAATTCATTCCCTCCAAACCTGGTCATCCATCCATGAATAGAATAAATAATCACATACAAAGCCAGCAAGCAAGCCATGAGGTTAGGTAGCAATAATAAGTAGGTATGGGAACAATGTATAATTTATTATAAAAAATCAAACCCTGCCCTTGGAACATATTATAATGATTAGCTATGAGACTCTAAGTTAAACAACGGAAATAATCATCAGGGGTGACTGGTTACGATGTATCGTACCCAGCTGTAAATGTTTAAAGTTTCTCGACACGTGTCAATAAGAAAGAAATTATATTGTAACGACATAAGAAAATTACTGATGGGCGCCTGTGACGTAAAACGTAACATATTTATGAATCAGTAATCCCTAAAAATAATCTAAAAAGCACAATCTCGATCTGTTAAAAATATAAGTAATTTAAATCTCACTTCTCGTGATCCAAAATGTCCTGAGTCCAGCCATATAAATGCTCGTGCCACATAACCCTCACCGATCCTGGTAAATCCGTCAACTCCCGCGTCGATTCCTCTAGAAGCTTGTTCCCACCTCTCTCGTGCATTCAGAGTGCAAGGCTGCCAACCACAACGGTTAAATCCATAGAGCATTAAATTGCCTTGACGGTACCTACCGTTACAAAATCGCCAGTTAAACGATGAATATTTGCAAAAATTCTACTTTTCCCCGAATTTTTTATTTATACGTGTCCAGGCCCCCAAGTCTTAGTAAGAATCCAAAATTTCAGACGGTTCGGAGCCCTAAGCCCCTTAAAATTAACAAAAATTCTATTTTTAGCAGATTTTATTGATACGTGTCCAGTCCACGATTCTTAGTAACAATCCAAAATATCAGACGGTTCGGAGCGATAAGGCTATAGTTATGACCGACCCCAAACGCTTAAACGACTGAAACGAAGTGTTAAAACGATTATCATTAAAAATAAATTCTTTGTAGATTTTTTGATTGATTCGTGTACAGACCATGATTCTTAGTAAGAATCCAAAATTTCACACGGTTCGGAACCATAGGGCCAAAGTTATAAACGACCACAATTATTGTTACAAAGCGCCCGTAAAACGATGAATTTGTGCTAACATTCTACTTTTCGCCGAATTTTTTATTGATACGTCTTAGTAAGAATCCAAAATATTAGACGGTTCGGAGCCTTAAGGCTAAAGTTATGACCGATCCCGAGAGTTTAAACGTCCGACCCCAAGTGCTTAAACGACCGAACCCAAGGGTTAAAAATCGTTTAAAAAATGATTTATAGAAGGAATTCAAAATTTCATACGGTTCGGAACCATAGGGCAAAAGTTATGAACGACCTCAATTATTGTTACAAAGCGCCCGTAAAATGATGAATTTTTGCTAACATTCTACTTTTAGTAGATTTTTATTGATACGTGTCCAGGCCACGATTCTTAGTAAGAATCCAAAATTTCAGACGGTTCGGAGCCATAAGGCAAAAGTTATGACCGACCCCAAGAGTTCAAACGTCCGACCCCAAGTGCTTAAACGACTAAACTCAAGTGTTAAAACGATGATCATTAAAAAAAAAATCTGTCCAAAAGTGATGAGTAAGAATCCAAAATTTCACACGGTTCGGAACCAGAGGGCCAAAGTTATGAACGACAACAATTAATGTTACAAAGCGCCCGTAAAACGACGAATTTTGCAAAAATTCTACCTTTAGTAGATTTTTATTGATACGTGTCCAGGCCACGAATCTTAGTAAGAATCCAAAATTTCGGACGGTTCGGAGCCAGAAGGCAAAAGTTGTGACCGACCCCAAGAGTTCAAACGTCCGACCCCAAGTGATTAAACGACCGAACTCAAGTGTTAAAAAGATGTTCATTTAAAAAAAATTCTTTGTAGATTTTTTGATTGATTCGTGTACATACCATCATTCTTAGTAAGAACTCAAAATTTCACACGGTTCGGAGCCTTAAGGCTAAAGTTATGACCGACCCCAAGAGTTTAAACTTCCGACCCCAAGTGCTTAAACGATTGAACTCAAGTATTAAAACGATGCCGATGATTTAAAAAAAAAAAATCTTTTTAGATTTTTTGATTGATTCGTGTACAGACCATGATTCTTCGTAAGAATTCAAAATTTTGCACGGTTCGGAACCATAGGGAGAAAGTTATGAAGAACCTCAATTATTGTTACAAAGAGCCCGTAACACGATGAATTTTTGCAAAAATTCTACTTTTAGCAGTTTTTTTTTTATACGTGTCCAGGCCATGATTCTTAGTAAGAATCCAAAATTTCAGACGGTTCAGAGCGACAAGGCTATAGTTATGACTTACCACAAGAGTTCAAACGTCTGACTCCAAGTGCTTAAACGACCGAACCCAACGGTTAAAATTCGTTTAAAAAAATGATTATTAGAAAGATTTCAATATTTCATACGGTTCGGAACCATAGAGCCAAAGTTATGAACGACCTCAATTATTGTTACAAAGCGCCCGTTAAACGATGAATTTTTACAAAAAATCTAATTTTAGCAGTTTTTTTTATACGTGTCCAGGCCACGATTCTTAGTAAGAATACAAAATTTCAGACGGTTCGGAGCCATAAGGCTAAAGTAATGACCGTCCTCAAGAGTTCAAACATCCTACCCCAAGTGCTTAAACGACCGAACCCAAGTGTTGAAACAATGATTTAAAAAAAAAAAAAATCTTTGTAGATTTTTCGATTGATTCGTGTACAGACCAAGGGCGGCTGGTTGAACAGTGTGTTTGTGTGCAGCACTGGTAAATTATATCGTCTAAAATTACTTTATAATATCTTACCAAAAAATATAAAATCTATGAATTTCATTAAAAATATCACCTACCAATTTAATGCATAATATAACATGAATCAGGGAGAGCAAATTCTCAAAGTTCCGCGCGAAGTTACCCTGTCCGGTGTGCAGGCTCATTGCAAGCGGAATGAATTGTGTTTTTGTATCGAATATCCCAAATATCGCCAGCGCACAACGCCGACCATATGTATGAAAAATTAAGCTATTTCGGTGTGCCACCCGGCGGCCTTTATCATACAAACTTAAATTTGGATTTAAGGCCAAAATACTTAACCAAACTGAATAATTCTTTTTTTAATCAAAAGGTACAGCAAATACCAAAATTTTACATATATTTGCTTTTTTATTGATTGGTGTTTTAAATAATAAAACGCAAATCATTAAGGAATACAATTTTTTCATAGGGAACTTTGACAATTTTGCCCTCGAGCTGTTTATACATTGTTTATAAATACTGTTTGTATCCTGCTTAAAATGAAATATAAAACTAACTAACCAACCATCACGCCGTTTCCCCACAGGGGTAGGCAGAGAGGACGGACCGCCAAATAACTCGGTCTTGGCACACACTCTTTGCCTCACTCACATTCATACATCGTCTCATACATTCTCTTCTATTATTCCGACTTTCGACATGGCCCGACTCAAGTATCTGATTCACTCGCTCGTGCCATGTCTTCCTCGGGCGTCCCCGACTTCTTCTACCATTCACATTTGCATCGTATATTCTACTTACACTACTTTCAAATTTATTTATTTTAGGAAATATTTTTTTTTATTTTATGAAATATAAAAAAAAAAATTAAACATTGGAAAAAAAACAGTTTTTTGGGTTGAAATTTAAGATTTAGTGTTTTTATTTTCTTAGTACCGAAAAATAAAAAATTTAATTAAAAAGCGATATGTAGAAGTTTTCGCACTTCGAAAACAGCTTAAAATAGATCTTCTCTCCAAATAAGATTAGTGGAATCATTTTTACCTATTGTTGCTTAGTAATCGTTATCTCATAGTTACGGATTATCAGTGAACCAAAACGTTTTCAGGGCAGCGGCCGCCACTGGTACAGACCATGATTCTTAAGAAGAATCCAAAATTTCAGACGGTTCGGAGCCATAAGGCTGAAGTTATGACCGACCCCAAGAGTTCAAACGTTCGACCCCAAGTACTTAAAAGACCGAACTCAAGTGTTAGAACGATGCCGATGATTTAAAAAAAATAAAATCTTTTTAGATTTTTTGACTGATTCGTGTACAGACCATGATTTTTAGTAAGAATTCAAAATTTACCACGGTTCGGAACCAGAGGACCAAAGTTATGAACGACGACAATTATTGTTACAAAGCGCCCGTAATTTTTACGAAAATGCTATTTTATGTAGATTTTTATTGATACGTGTCCAGGACACGATGGCCACGGCCATCTTAGTAAGAATCCAAAATTTCAAACGGTTCTGATCGATAAGGCTATAGTTATGACCGACCCGAAGAGTTCAAACGTCCGACCCCAAGTGCTTAGACGACCGAACCCAAGTGTTAAAACGATGATCATTAAAAAAAAATTCTTTGTAGATTTTTGAATGATTCGTGTACAGACCATGATTCTTAATAAGAATTCAAAATTTCACACGATTCGGAAACAGAGGGCCAAAGTTATGAACGACCACAATTATTATTACAAAGCGCCCGTAAAACGATGAATTTTTGCAAAAATTGAACTTTTAGTAGATTTTTTGATTGATACGTATCCAGGCCACAATTCTTAGTTCTTACTAAATTTTGGATTCTTATCCAAAATTTCAGACGGTTCGGAGCGATAAGGCTATATTTATGACCGACCCCAAGAGTTCACTCCAAGTGCTTAAACGACCGAACCCAAGGTTTAAAAAGAGTCCGACTCCAAGTGCTTAAACGACCGAACCCAAGTGTTAAAACGATGATTTAAAAAAAAAATCTTTCTAGATTTTTTGATTGATTGGTTTACAGATCATGATCCTTAGTAAGCATCCAAATTTCACACGGAACTACATAGGGCCAAAGTTATGACGACCACAATTATTGTTGCAAAGCGCCCGTAAAATTTTTGCAAAAATTCTGTTTTTAGCAGATTTTTATTGATACGTGTCCAGGCCACGATTCTTAGTACGAATCCAAAATTTCAGACGGTTCGGAGCCATAAGGCAAAAGCAATGACCGATCCCAAGAGTTCAATCGTCCGACCCCAAGTGCTAAAACGACCGAATCCAAATGTTAAAACGATGATCATTATTGATGTGATAAAGAAATAAAACAACCGACTTGCTCAATGCAAGATGATAGACAGAGATTTTATTCATAGATGCATAGATAACTAAATACACAACAGTACAACAAATGACGTTAGGTACTTGGTTTATTTAATGTAACCCGGAAATTATTCCAACACCCCAACTACAGTAAATAAACTAAAATCTCTAAAATTAAATACAGTGTTTTATTATATACTAACATTGCAACTAAATATTCAACTGAATCATACCCATATCATTCACAAATTTATAAAGTAGAATGTCTGATTACAGGGGAAAAAGTTTCTTCATAATCTACACCAGGCTTCTGCGTAAAGCCTTTGGCCACTAGACGCGCCCTATGCCGCACACTGTTATCACTATTCACTTTCTTTTTGTAAACCCATTTGCACTTCACTAGAGTTTTGTCTGAAGGCAGTTCGTTCACAGGATCCCACGCTTTATTGTCTTTGAATGCTTGTAACTCGTCCTCCATAGCCTCAATCCACTTGTCCTTATCTGGACTTAATAGGACTTCTTGAAAGGTAACTGGATCCTGGGCAATTTTTGAACTTGTTTTTGTACACAAGTTTGTGTAGCCATAACGCATTGGTACTCTTCTGGTACGCTTGGCAAGTAATATTTCTGACTCTGGTTCATCTTCTTCCTCTGTGGTCTGCTGTAATGTAGAATCAAAATCAGTCAAAGCATTGAGATAATCAGATCCTGAAAAAATGTTTAGACTTTCCGCACTATCTTCCTTAACACTCTTGACTTGCCTGTCTGACTTATCAGTTTGGATTACATCCCCAACTGAAATATTTAGTCTTTCCGCGCTAGAGGATTCTTCTTTTACTTCTTCCTTGCCACTCTTGACTTGACTGTCTGACTTATCAGTTTGGATTACATCCCCAACTGAAATATTTAGACTATCATCGGAGTGATGTTTCTTTTCAGTATTTTCATAGACTACTACATCTCTGCTTGTTGTGATTTTACGCTTCATAGGGTCATACACTCGGTAGCCTTTCACATTTTCTGCAAAACCAACAAGTATGTGTTTCCTTGACTTTGTATCCCACTTAAGTCGTTTCTCCTTTGGGATGTGGACCATTACTTGACTACCAAATATTCGGATGTGCTTTAAGTCTGGTTTCTGATTTTTCCAGAGTTCGTATGGTGTTTTATTATTTAAACCTGACGCAATGGATCAATTTCTGAGATAGACAGCTGTATTTGTGGCCTCTGCCCAAAACTTCTTATCTAAATCTGCGTCAAATAATAAACACCGAGCTCTCTCTACTATAGTTCTGTTGATACGTTCGCTCATACCATTTTTCTCAGGAGTATAAGCATTTGTCTTTTGATGCACAGTGCCTAAATCCTTTAAAAAAAAATCAAGTTCATTACTACAGAATTCTAAGCCATTGTCTGTTCTAAATATTTTTATTTTTCTATTTTGCTGATTTTCAACTAATGACTTAAATTCCTTAAAATACTTGAATACTTCACTTTTATTTTTAAGAAAGTAAACAAAAGCCATACGTGAGTAGTCATCAATAAATACAAGAAAGTATCTCGATCCACCAATTGAGGTTATCTCCATGGGTCCGCACACGTCCCCATGTACTAGATCCAATGAATTGCTGCTTCTTGTTGCTGCATGGACAAAAGGTAGTCGCGACTGCTTTCCTTCGCAACATATTGTGCAAGTACTCTTGTCAATCTTACACTTATCTGTGTATGATATACCCGTGACTGCACCGTCTCGCATTTTATTCAAGTCATTTACATTTAAATGTCCCATTCTCCTGTGCCAGGTCACATCGCTCACTGAAGTAGATGTAAACAAACACTGTTGATTATCTAACCTCAACTTGTAAACACCATCTATTTGTGTAGCAACTGCCACCAAATCCTTCTTTTTGTTGTAAACACAGCAACAATCATCTTTGAATTCTACACTATTGCCATTCTTTATGAGTTGAGATCAAATTTGTGGTAAGATTAGGAACACATAAAACTTCTTTCAAAGTAACCTCAAATTTGCAATTTGTAGTGACTGTTATTATGTCTACACTACCAAGGCACAATACAGGCATAGCACTTTGATTTGCTGCTATTATCTCCTTGATCTTTGGCGAATAAGATGCATTTTTTATTAGGTTTACATCCGGCGTCATGTGAACACTCGCACCACAGTCTAAGTAAAAATCTTTTTTACTATAATTTCCGCTCAAGAAAACAGCCGAAAAAGCATTAGTTTTCTTCATTTGTTGCTGATCATTCTGTTTACACTGCGATTTATAGTGACCGTATTGACGACAACGGTAACACTTTATGTTATTTCTGTCAGTTTTGTTTACATTCGAACTGACCATAGATGAAGAACTACGACGTTCATAGTTAGAACTGTCACTTCTGCCAGTGCTGCCAACTTTAGAATACTGTTGGCGACTGTGCTGCCCACTACTCAAGAAAGCGCCACCACGGGAAGACGTGTGTTCGCCTTCATTTCCTACAAGGTCAAGTAATTTGGCCTTCATGACATCAGCAGTAATTGCGATACCGGAATTCTCTATAGCGATGATCATGGAGAAGTATTTTTCAGGTAAACCTGCCAAAAGCAGGCTGCCAATCCACTCATCTCCGATCTGAAAGCCCGTACCAGATAATATTTGCGCCGTTTCGATTACTTGCGTGACGTAGCTTGTCATTGACTCGCAACTTTCTAGACGAATCGAAATTAGGTTCATCAGCAAAAGTACTCTTCTGGAGAATCCTGAGTCATCGAACATAGATTTCAGCTTTTCCCATAAGTTCACGGCACTTGTTGCCTCTCTATTATGAACACACAATGACGGATCAATAGTTAAAATCAATCTGGCTTTCGCTTTTGCATCGTTTTCTTTGTCTACCGTCGTAATGCATTTTGATAATCCTTCCAAAACTAACATGTTTTCTGTTGCAAAAGCCCAGTCACGGTAATTTTCACGGCCCTCTAGCTTAAGAACATTGGCCAAATTTGTTGTTTAACACACAAAGATATAATTTTCTTTTGTCTCCTTATCACCACAGCCAATGCTTATTGTAGCTACCAAAAAAATCACAACAAACTTTATTTCACTGCTAAAAAACTATAGGACATACTGGGCCCATAACCTGATGTGATAAAGAAATAAAACAACCGACGTGCTCAAGGCAAGATGATAGACAGAGATTTTATTGATAGATGCATAGATAACTAAATACACAACAGTACAACAAATGACGTTAGGTACTTGGTTTATTTAATGTAACCCGGAATTAATTCCAACAATTATGAAAAAAAAATATTTGAAGATTTTTTGATTGATTCGTGTACAAACCACGATTATTAGAAAGAATTTAAAATTTCACACGGTTCGGAGCCATAGGGAGAAAGTTATGAATAACCTCAATTATTGTTGCAAAGCGCCCGTTAAACGATGAATTATTGCAAAACAAATATTTTTAGTAGATTTGTATTGATACGGGTCCAGGCCACGATTCTTAGTAAGAATCCAAAATTCCAGACGGTTCGGAGCCATAAGGCAAAAGTTATGACCGACCCCAAGAGTTCAAACATCCGACCCAAAATGCTTAATTAATCGACTGAACCCAAGTGTTGAAACGATGATTTAAAAAGAAATCTTTGTAGATTTTTCGATTGATTCGTGTACAGCCATGATTCTTAAGAGGAATCCAAAATTTCAGACGGTTCGGAGCCATAAGGCTGAAGTTATGACCGACCCCAAGAGTTCAAACGTTCGACCCCAAGTGCTTAAACGACCGAACTCAAGTGTTAAAACGATGCCGATGATTTAAAAAAAAAAATCATTGTAGATTTTTTGATTGATTCGTGTACAGACCATGATTCTTAGTAAGAATTCAAAATTTCACACGGTTCGGAACCAGAGGGCCAAAGTTATGAACGACCACAATTATTGTTACAAAGCGCCAGTAAAACGATGAATTTAAGCAAAAATTCTACTTTTAGCAGATTTTTTGATTGATACGTATCCAGGCCACATTTCTTAGTAAGAATCCAAAATTTCAGACGGTCCGGAGCGATAAAGCTATAGTTATGACCTACCCCAAGAGTTCAAACTTCCGACCCCAAGTGCTTAAACGGCCGAACCCAAGTGTTAAAAAAATGATCATTAAAAAAAAAATTCTTTGTAGATTTTTTTATTGATTCGTGTACAGACCATGATTCTTAGTAAGAATCCAAAATTTCACAAGGTTCGGAACCATAGGGCCAAACTTATGAACGACCTCAAATATTGTTACAAAGCGCTCGTTAAACGATGAATTTTTGCTAAAATTCTATTTTGAGCAGATTTTTTTGATACGTGTCCAGGCCACGATTCTTATTAAGAATACAAAATTTCAAACGGTTAAGGGCCATGAGGCTAAAGTAATTACCGACCCCGGGAGTTCAAACATCCGACGCCAAGTGCTTAAACGACCGAACCCAAGTGTTGAAAATATGATTGAAAAAAAAAAAATCTTTGTAGATTTTTCGATTGATTCGTGTACAGCCATGATTCTTAAGAAGAATCCAAAATTTCAGACGGTTCGGAGCCATAAGGCTGAAGTTATGACCGACCCCAAGAGTTCAAACGTACGACCCCAAGTGCTTAAAAGACCGAACTCACGTGTTAAAACGACACCGATGATTTAAAAAAAAAAATCTTTGTAGATTTTTTGATTGATTCGTGTACAGACCATGATTCTTAGAAAGAATCCAAAATTTCACACGGTTCGGAACCAGAAGGCAAAAGTTATGAACGACCACAATTATTGTTACAAAGCGCCTGTAAAACGATGAATTTTAGCAAAAATTCTACTTTTAGCAGATTTTTTGATTGAAAGGTATACAGGCCACATTTCTTAGTAAGAATCCAAAATTTCAGACGGTCCGGAGCGATAAGGCTATAGTTATGACCGACCCCAAGATTTCAAACATCCGACGCCAAGTGCTTAAACGACCGAACCCAAGTGTTGAAAATATGATTAAAAAAAAAAATCTTTGTAGATTTATCGATTGATTCGTGTACAGCCATGATTCTTAAGAAGAATCCAAAATTTCAGACGGTTCGGAGCCATAAGGCTGAAGTTATGACCGACCCCAAGAGTTCAAACGTACGACCCAAAGTGCTTAAACGACCGAACTCACGTGTTAAAACGATACCGATGATTTAAAAAAAATAAAATCTTTGTAGATTTTTTGATTGATTCGTGTACAGACCATGATTCTTAGTAAGAATTCAAAATTTCTCACGGTTCGGAACCAGAGGGCCAAAGATATGAACGACAACAATTATTGTTACAAAGCGCCCGTAATTTTTACGAAAATTCTATTTTTTGTATATTTTTATTGATACGTGTCCAGGACACGATGGCCACGGCCATCTTAGTAAGAATCCAAAATTTCTAACGGTTCTGATCGATAAGGCTATAGTTATGACCGACCCCAAGAGTTCAAACGTCCGACCCCAAGTTCTTAGATGACCGAACCCAAGTGTTAAAACGATGATCATTAAAAAAAAAATTCTTTGTAGATTTTTTGAATGATTCAGGTACAGACCATGATTCTTAGTAAGAATCCAAAATTTCACACGGTTCGGAACCATAGGGCCAAACTTATGAACGCCCTCAATTAATGTTTCAAAGCGCCCGTAAAACGATGAATTTTTGCATACATTCTACCTTTAGCAGATTTCTTTGATACGTGTCCAGGCCAGAATTCTTAGTAAGAATCCAAATTTCAGACGGTTCGGAGTGATAAGGCTATATTTATGACCGACCCCAAGAGTTCAAACGTCCGACTCCAAGTGCTTAAACGACCGAACCCGGTGTTAAAAGGATGATCATTAGAAAAAAAAATTCTTTGTAGATTTTTTGATTGATTCGAGTACAGAACATGATCCTTAGTAAGAATCCAAATTTCACACGGAACCATAGGGCCAAAGTTGTGACGACCACAATTATTGTTGCAAAGCGCCCGTAAAATTTTTTCAAAAATTCTGTTTTTAGCAGATTTTTATTGATACGTGTCCAGGCCACGATTCTTAGTAAGAAAACAAAATTTCAAACGGTTGGGGGCCATAAGGCTAAAGTAATGACCGACCCAAAGGGTTCAAACGTCCGACCCCAAGTGCTTAAACGACCGAACCCAAGTGTTAAAATGATGATCATTAAATAAAATAATGTTTGTAGAATGATTCGTGTACAGACCATTATACTGAGTAAGAATCCAAAATTTCACACGGTTCGGAACCAGAGTGCCAAAGTTATGAACGACCACAATTATTGTTACAAAGCGCCTGTATAACGATGAATTTTTGCAAAAATTGAACTTTTAGTAGATTTTTATGATACGTGTCCAGGCCACGATTCTTAGTCAGAATCCAAAATTTCAGACGGTAAGGAGCGATAAGGCTATAGTTTTGAACTACCCCAAGAGTTCAAACTTCCGACCCCAAGTGCTTAAACGACCGAACCCATGTGTTCAAAAGATGCCGATGTTTTAAAAAAAAAATCTTTGTAGATTTTTTGATTGATTCGTTTACTGGCCATGATTCTTAGTAAGGATCCAAACTTTCACACGGTTCTGAACCAGAGGGCCAAAGTTATGAACGACCACACTTATTGTTACAAAGCGCCTGTAAAACGATGAATTTTTGCAAAAATTCTTCTTTCAGCAGAATTTTTTATTGACACGTGTCCAGGCCCCCAAGTCTTAGTAAGAATCCAAAATTTCAGCCGGTTCGGAGCCCTAAGGCTAAAGTTATGACTGACCCCAAGAGTGCCAACGTCCGACCCCAAGTGTTTAAACGACCGAACCCAAGGGTTAAAAATAGTTTAAAAAATGATTATTAAAAAGAATTCAAAATTTCGTACAGTTCGGATCCATAGGGCAAATGTTATGAACGACCTCAATTATTGTTACAAAGCGCTCGTTAAACGATGAATTTTTGCTAAAATTCTATTTTTAGCAGATTTTTTGATTGATATGTGTCCAGGCCACGATTCTTAGTATGAATCCAAAATTTCAGACGGTTCGGAGCGATAAGGCTATAGTTGTGACCGACCCCAAGAGTTCAAACGTCCGACCCCAAGTTCTTAAACGACCGAACCCAAGTGTTAAAACGATGATTTAATAAAAAAAAAACTTTCTAGACTTTTTGATTGATTTGTTTACAGATCATGATCCTTAGTAAGCATCCAAATTTCACACGGAACTACATAGGGCCAAAGTTATGACGACCACAATTATTGTTGCAAAGCGCCCGTAAAATTTTTGCAAAAATTCTGTTTTTAGCAGATTTTTATTGATACGTGTACAGGCCACGATTCTTAGTACGAATCCAAAATTTCTGACGGTTCGGAATCATAAGGCAAAAGTAATGACCGATCCCAAAAGTTCAATCGTCCGACCCCAAGTGTTTAAACGACCGAACCCAAGTGTTAAAACGATGATCATTATGAAAAAAAAATTTTTGTAGATTTTTTGATTGATTCGTGTACAGACCATGATTATTTGAAAGAATTCAAAATTTCACACGGTTCGGAGCCATAGGGAGAAAGTTATGAAGTACCTCAATTATTGTTGCAAAGCGCCCGTTAAACGATGAATTTTTGCAAAAAAATTATTTTTAGTAGATTTTTATTGATACGTGTCCAGGCCACGATTCTTAGTAAGAATGCAAAATTTCAGACGGTTCAGAGCCATAATGCAAAAGTTATGACCGACCCCAAGAGTTCAAACATACGACCCCAAATGCTTAAACGACTGAACCCATGTGTTGAAACGATGATTTAAAATAAAAAATCTTTGTAGATTTTTTGATTGATTCGTGTACAGACCATGATTCTTAAGAGGAATCCGAATAATCTCACTGTTGGGAACCATAGGGCCAAACTTATGAACGACCTCAATTATTGTTACAAAGCGCTCGTTAAACGATGAATTTTGCAAAAATTCTATTTTTAGCACAATTTTTTTATTGATACGTGTCCAGGCCACGATTCTTAGTATGCATACAAAATTTCAGACGGTTCGGAGCGATAAGGCTATTGTTATGACCGACCCCAAGAGTTCAAACGTCCGACCCCAAGTTCTTAAACTAACGAACCCAAGTGTTAAAACGATAATTTAAAAAAAAAAAAAAACTTTCTAGACTTTTTGATTGATTCGTTTACAGATCATGATCCTTAGTAAGCATCCAAATTTCACACGGAACCATAGGGCCAAAGTTATGACGACCACAATTATTGTTGCAAAGCGCCCGTAAAATTTTTGCAAAAATTCTGTTTTTAGCAGATTTTTATTGATACGTGTCCAGGCCACGATTCTTAGTACGAATCCAAAATTTCAGAAGGTTCGGAACCATAGGGCAAAAGTAATGACCGATCCCAAAAATTCAATCGTCCGACCCCAAGTGCTTAAACGACCGAACCCAAGTGTTAAAACGATGATCATTATGAAAAAAAAAATGTTTGTAGATTTTTTTAATGATTCGTGTACAGACCATGATTTTTTGAAAGAATTCAAAATTTCACACGGTTCGGAGCCATAGGGAGAAAGTTATGAAGTACCTCAATTATTGTTGCAAGGCGCCCGTTAAACCTTGAATTTTTGCAAAAAAATTATTTTTAGTAGATTTTTATTGATACGTGTCCAGGCCACGATTCTTAGTAAGAATGCGAAATTTCAGACGGTTCGGAGCCATAAGGCAAAAGTTATGACCGACCCCAAGAGTTCAAACATACGACCCCAAATGCTTAAACGACTGAACCCATGTGTTGAAACGATGACTTAAAATAAAAAATCTTTCTAGACTTTTTGATTGATTCGTTTACAGATCATGATCCTTAGTAAGCATCCAAATTTCACACGGAACCATAGGGCCAAAGTTATGACGACCACAATTATTGTTGCAAAGCGCCCGTAAAATTTTTGCAAAAATTCTGTTTTTAGCAGATTTTTATTGATACGTGTACAGGCCACGATTCTTGGTACGAATCCAAAATTTCAGACGGTTCGGAACCATAAGGCAAAAGTAATGACCGATCCCAAAAGTTCAATCGTCCGACCACAAGTGCTTAAACGACCGAACCCAAGTGTTAAAACGATGATTATTATGAAAAAAAAAAAATTGTAGATTTTTTGATTGATTCGTGTACAGACCATGATTATTTGAAAGAATTCAAAATTTCACACGGTTCGGAGCCATAGGGAGAAAGTTATGAAGTACCTCAATTATTGTTGCAAAGCGCCCGTTAAACGATGAATTTTTGCAAAAAAATTATTTTTAGTAGATTTTTATTGATACGTGTCCAGGCCACGATTCTTAGTAAGAATCCAAAATTTCAGACGGTTCGGAGCGATAAGGCTATAGTTAGGACCGACCCCAAGAGTTCAAACGTCCGACCCCAAATGCTTTAACGACTAAACCCAAGTGTTGAAACGAAGATTTTAAAAAAAAAATCTTTGTAGATTTTTTGATTGATTCGTGTACAGACCATGATTCTTAAGAGGAATCCAAAATATCACACTGTTCGGAACCATAGGGCCAAACTTATGAACGACCTCAATTATTGTTACAAAGCGCTCGTTAAACGATGAATTTTGCAAAAATTCTATTTTTAGCAGAATTTTTTTATTGATACGTGTCCAGGCCACGATTCTTAGTATGCATACAAAATTTCAGACGGTTCGGAGCGATAAGGCTATTGTTATGACCGACCCCAAGAGTTCAAACGTCCGACCCCAAGTTCTTAAACGACCGAACCCAAGTGTTATAACGATAATTTAAAAAAAAAAAAAAAAAACTTTCTAGACTTTTTGATTGATTCGTTTACAGATCATGATCCTTAGTAAGCATCCAAATTTCACACCGAACCATAGGGCCAAAGTTATGACGACCACAATTATTGTTGCAAAGCGCCCGTAAAATTTTTGCAAAAATTCTGTTTTTAGCAGATTTTTATTGATACGTGTCCAGGCCACGATTCTTCATTTCGAATCCAAAATTTCAGAAGGTTCGGAACCATAAGGCAAAAGTAATGACCGATCCCAAAAGTTCAATCGTCCGACCCCAAGTGCTTAAACGACCGAACCCAAGTGTTAAAACGATGATCATTATGGAAAAAAAAATGTTTGTAGATTTTTTAAATGATTCGTGTACAGACCATGATTATTTGAAAGAATCCAAAATATCACACGGTTCGGAACCATAGGGCCAAACTTATGAACGACCTCAATTATTGTTACAAAGCGCTCGTTAAACGATGAATTTTGCAAAAATTCTATTTTTAGCAGATTTTTTTATCGATACGTGTCCAGGCCACGATTCTTAGTATGCATACAAAATTTCAGACGGTTCGGAGCGATAAGGCTATTGTTATGACCGACCCCAAGAGTTCAAACGTCCAACCCCAAGTTCTTAAACGACCGAACCCAAGTGTTAAAACGATAATTAAAAAAAAAAAAAAAAAACTTTCTAGACTTTTTGATTGATTCGTTTACAGATCATGATCCTTAGTAAGCATCCAAATTTCACACGGAACCATAGGGCCAAAGTTATGACGACCACAATTATTGTTGCAAAGCGCCCGTAAAATTTTTGCAAAAATTCTGTTTTTAGCAGATTTTTATTGATACGTGTACAGGCCACGATTCTTAGTACGAATCCAAAATTTCAGACGGTTCGGAACCATAAGGCAAAAGTAATGACCGATCCCAAAAGTTCAATCGTCCGACCCCAAGTGCTTAAACGACCGAACCCAAGTGTTAAAACGATGATCAGTATGAAAAAAAAAATTTGTAGATTTTTTGATTGATTCGTGTACAGACCATGATTATTAGAAAGAATTCAAAATTTCACACGGTTCGGAGCTATAGGGAGAAAGTTATGAAGTACCTCAATTATTGTTGCAAAGCGCCCGTTAAACGATGAATTTTTGCAAAAAAATTATTTTTAGTAGATTTTTATTGATACGTGTCCAGGCCACGATTCTTAGTAAGAATGCAAAATTTCAGACGGTTCGGAGCCATAAGGCAAAAGTTATGACCGACCCCAAGAGTTCAAACATCCGACCCCAAATGCTTAAACGACTAAACCCAAGTGTTGAAACGATGATTTAAAAAAAAAAATCTTTGTAGATTTTTCGATTGATTCGTGTACAGACCATGATTCTTAGTGAGAATCCAAAATTTCACACGGTTCGGAACCAAAGGGCCAAAGTTATGAACGACCACAATTATTGTTACAAAGCGCCCGTAAAACGATGAATTTTTGCAAAAATTGAACTTTTAGTAGATGTTTAATGATACGTGACCAGGCCACGATTCTTAGTAAGAATCCAAAATTTCACAAGGTTCGGAACCATAGGGCCAAACTTATGAACGACCTCAAATATTGTTACAAAGCGCTCGTTAAACGATGAATTTTTGCTAAAATTCTATTTTTAGCAGATTTTTTTGATACGTGTCCAGGCCACGATTCTTAGTAAGAATACAAAATTTCAAACGGTTGAGGGCCATAAGGCTAAAGTAATGACCGACCCCAAGAGTTCAAACATCCGACGCCAAGTGCTTAAACGACCGAACCCAAGTGTTGAAAATATGATAGAAAAAAAAAATCTTTGTAGATTTTTCGATTGATTCGTGTACAGCCATGATTCTTAAGAAGAATCCAAAATTTCAGACGGTTCGGAGCCATAAGGCTGAAGTTATGACCGACCTAAAGAGTTCAAACGTACGACCCCAAGTGCTTAAACGACCGAACTCACGTGTTAATACGATACCGATGATTTAAAAAAAAAAAAATCTTTGTAGATTTTTTGATTGATTCGTGTACAGACCATGATTCTTAGTAAGAATTCAAAATTTCACACTGTTCGGAACCAGAGGGCCGATGTTATGAACGACCACAATTATTATTATATAATTAATAATTATTCTATTTATTGCAGATTTTTATTGATACGTTTCCAGACCACGATTAGGGCCAAACTTATGAACGACCTCAAATATTGTTACAAAGCGCTCGTTAAACGATGAATTTTTGCTAAAATTCTATTTTTAGCAGATTTTTTTGATACGTGTCCAGGCCACGATTCTTAGTAAGAATACAAAAATTCAAACGGTTGAGGGCCATAAGGCTAAAGTCATTACCGACCCCAAGAGTTCAAACATCCGACGCCAAGTGCTTAAACGACCGAACCCAAGTGTTGAAAATATGATAGAAAAAAAAAATCTTTGTAGATTTTTCGATTGATTCGTGTACAGCCATGATTCTTAAGAAGAATCCAAAATTTCAGACGGTTCGGAGCCATAAGGCTGAAATTATGACCGACCTAAAGAGTTCAAACGTACGACCCCAAGTGCTTAAACGACCGAACTCACGTGTTAAAACGATACCGATGATTTAAAAAAAAATAAAATCTTTGTAGATTTTTTGATTGATTCGTGTACAGACCATGATTCTTAGTAAGAATTCAAAATTTCACACGATTCGGAACCAGAGGGCCGATGTTATGAACGACCACAATTATTATTATATAATTAATAATTATTCTATTTATTGCAGATTTTTATTGATACGTTTCCAGGCCACGATTAGGTAAGAATCCAAAATTTCAGACGGTTCTGATCGATAAGTCTATTGTTAGGACCGACCGCAAGAGTTCAAACGTCCGACCCCAAGTGCTTAAACGACCGAACCCAAGTGTTAAAACGATGATCATTAAAAAAAAAATTCTTGGTAGATTTTTTGATTGATTCGTGTACAGACCATGATTCTTAGTAAGAATTCAAAATTTCTCACGGTTTGGAACCAGAGGGCCAAAGATATGAACGACAACAATTATTGTTACAAAGCGCCCGTAATTTTTACGAAAATTCTATTTTTTGTATATTTTTATTGATACGTGTCCAGGACACGATGGCCACGGCCATCTTAGTAAGAATCCAAAATTTCTAACGGTTCTGATCGATAAGGCTATAGTTATGACCGACCCCAAGAGTTCAAACGTCCGACCCCAAGTTCTTAGATGACCGAACCCAAGTGTTAAAACGATGATCATTAAAAAAAAATTCTTTGTAGATTTTTTGAATGATCAGGTACAGACTATGATTCTTAGTAAGAATCCAAAATTTCAGACGGTTCGGAACCATAAGGCAAAAGTAATGACCGATCCCAAAAGTTCAATCGTCCGACCCCAAGTGCTTAAACGACCGAACCCAAGTGTTAAAACGATGATCAGTATGAAAAAAAAAATTTGTAGATTTTTTGATTGATTCGTGTACAGACCATGATTATTAGAAAGAATTCAAAATTTCACACGGTTCGGAGCTATAGGGAGAAAGTTATGAAGTACCTCAATTATTGTTGCAAAGCGCCCGTTAAACGATGAATTTTTGCAAAAAAATTATTTTTAGTAGATTTTTATTGATACGTGTCCAGGCCACGATTCTTAGTAAGAATGCAAAATTTCAGACGGTTCGGAGCCATAAGGCAAAAGTTATGACCGACCCCAAGAGTTCAAACATCCGACCCCAAATGCTTAAACGACTAAACCCAAGTGTTGAAACGATGATTTTAAAAAAAAAATCTTTGTAGATTTTTCGATTGATTCGTGTACAGACCATGATTCTTAGTGAGAATCCAAAATTTCACACGGTTCGGAACCAAAGGGCCAAAGTTATGAACGACTACAATTATTGTTACAAAGCGCCCGTAAAACGATGAATTTTTGCAAAAATTGAACTTTTAGTAGATTTTTAATGATACGTGACCAGGCCACGATTCTTAGTAAGAATCCAAAATTTCACAAGGTTCGGAACCATAGGGCCAAACTTATGAACGACCTCAAATATTGTTACAAAGCGCTCGTTAAACGATGAATTTTTGCTAAAATTCTATTTGTAGCAGATTTTTTTGATACGTGTCCAGGCCACGATTCTTAGTAAGAATACAAAATTTCAAACGGTTGAGGGCCATAAGGCTAAAGTAATGACCGACCCCAAGAGTTCAAACATCCGACGCCAAGTGCTTAAACGACCGAACCCAAGTGTTGAAAATATGATAGAAAAAAAAAATCTTTTTAGATTTTTCGATTGATTCGTGTACAGCCATGATTCTTAAGAAGAATCCAAAATTTCAGACGGTTCGGAGCCATAAGGCTGAAGTTATGACCGACCTAAAGAGTTCAAACGTACGACCCCAAGTGCTTAAACGACCGAACTCACGTGTTAATACGATACCGATGATTTAAAAAAAAAAAATCTTTGTAGATTTTTTGATTGATTCGTGTACAGACCATGATTCTTAGTAAGAATTCAAAATTTCACACTGTTCGGAACCAGAGGGCCGATGTTATGAACGACCACAATTATTATTATATAATTAATAATTATTCTATTTATTGCAGATTTTTATTGATACGTTTCCAGACCACGATTAGGGCCAAACTTATGAACGACCTCAAATATTGTTACAAAGCGCTCGTTAAACGATGAATTTTTGCTAAAATTCTATTTTTAGCAGATTTTTTTGATACGTGTCCAGGCCACGATTCTTAGTAAGAATACAAAAATTCAAACGGTTGAGGGCCATAAGGCTAAAGTAATGACCGACCCCAAGAGTTCAAACATCCGACGCCAAGTGCTTAAACGACCGAACCCATGTGTTGAAAATATGATAGAAAAAAAAAATCTTTGTAGATTTTTCGATTGATTCGTGTACAGCCATGATTCTTAAGAAGAATCCAAAATTTCAGACGGTTCGGAGCCATAAGGCTGAAGTTATGACGACCTAAAGAGTTCAAACGTACGACCCCAAGTGCTTAAACGACCGAACTCACGTGTTAAAACGATACCGATGATTTAAAAAAAATAAAATCTTTGTAGATTTTTTGATTGATTCGTGTACAGACCATGATTCTTAGTAAGAATTCAAAATTTCACACGATTCGGAACCAGAGGGCCGATGTTATGAACGACCACAATTATTATTATATAATTAATAATTATTCTATTTATTGCAGATTTTTATTGATACGTTTCCAGGCCACGATTAGGTAAGAATCCAAAATTTCAGACGGTTCTGATCGATAAGTCTATTATTAGGACCGACCGCAAGAGTTCAAACGTCCGACCCCAAGTGCTTAAACGACCGAACCCAAGTGTTAAAACGATGATCATTAAAAAAAAAATTCTTGGTAGATTTTTTGATTGATTCGTGTACAGACCATGATTCTTAGTAAGAATTCAAAATTTCTCACGGTTCGGAACCAGAGGGCCAAAGATATGAACGACAACAATTATTGTTACAAAGCGCCCGTAATTTTTACGAAAATTCTATTTTTTGTATATTTTTATTGATACGTGTCCAGGACACGATGGCCACGGCCATCTTAGTAAGAATCCAAAATTTCTAACGGTTCTGATCGATAAGGCTATAGTTATGACCGACCCCAAGAGTTCAAACGTCCGACCCCAAGTTCTTAGATGACCGAACCCAAGTGTTAAAACGATGATCATTAAAAAAAAATTCTTTGTAGATTTTTTGAATGATTCAGGTACAGACCATGATTCTTAGTAAGAATCCAAAATTTCAGACGGTTCGGAACCATAAGGCAAAAGTAATGACCGATCCCAAAAGTTCAATCGTCCGACCCCAAGTGCTTAAACGACCGAACCCAAGTGTTAAAACGATGATCAGTATGAAAAAAAAAATTTGTAGATTTTTTGATTGATTCGTGTACAGACCATGATTATTAGAAAGAATTCAAAATTTCACACGGTTCGGAGCTATAGGGAGAAAGTTATGAAGTACCTCAATTATTGTTGCAAAGCGCCCGTTAAACGATGAATTTTTGCAAAAAAATTATTTTTAGTAGATTTTTATTGATACGTGTCCAGGCCACGATTCTTAGTAAGAATGCAAAATTTCAGACGGTTCGGAGCCATAAGGCAAAAGTTATGACCGACCCCAAGAGTTCAAACATCCGACCCCAAATGCTTAAACGACTAAACCCAAGTGTTGAAACGATGATTTTAAAAAAAAAATCTTTGTAGATTTTTCGATTGATTCGTGTACAGACCATGATTCTTAGTGAGAATCCAAAATTTCACACGGTTCGGAACCAAAGGGCCAAAGTTATGAACGACCACAATTATTGTTACAAAGCGCCCGTAAAACGATGAATTTTTGCAAAAATTGAACTTTTAGTAGATTTTTAATGATACGTGACCAGGCCACGATTCTTAGTAAGAATCCAAAATTTCACAAGGTTCGGAACCATAGGGCCAAACTTATGAACGACCTCAAATATTGTTACAAAGCGCTCGTTAAACGATGAATTTTTGCTAAAATTCTATTTTTAGCAGATTTTTTTGATACGTGTCCAGGCCACGATTCTTAGTAAGAATACAAAATTTCAAACGGTTGAGGGCCATAAGGCTAAAGTAATGACCGACCCCAAGAGTTCAAACATCCGACGCCAAGTGCTTAAACGACCGAACCCAAGTGTTGAAAATATGATAGAAAAAAAAAATCTTTGTAGATTTTTCGATTGATTCGTGTACAGCCATGATTCTTAAGAAGAATCCAAAATTTCAGACGGTTCGGAGCCATAAGGCTGAAGTTATGACCGACCTAAAGAGTTCAAACGTACGACCCCAAGTGCTTAAACGACCGAACTCACGTGTTAATACGATACCGATGATTTAAAAAAAAAAAAATCTTTGTAGATTTTTTGATTGATTCGTGTACAGACCATGATTCTTAGTAAGAATTCAAAATTTCACACTGTTCGGAACCAGAGGGCCGATGTTATGAACGACCACAATTATTATTATATAATTAATAATTATTCTATTTATTGCAGATTTTTATTGATACGTTTCCAGACCACGATTAGGGCCAAACTTATGAACGACCTCAAATATTGTTACAAAGCGCTCGTTAAACGATGAATTTTTGCTAAAATTCTATTTTTAGCAGATTTTTTTGATACGTGTCCAGGCCACGATTCTTAGTAAGAATACAAAAATTCAAACGGTTGAGGGCCATAAGGCTAAAGTAATGACCGACCCCAAGAGTTCAAACATCCGACGCCAAGTGCTTAAACGACCGAACCCATGTGTTGAAAATATGATAGAAAAAAAAAATCTTTGTAGATTTTTCGATTGATTCGTGTACAGCCATGATTCTTAAGAAGAATCCAAAATTTCAGACGGTTCGGAGCCATAAGGCTGAAGTTATGACCGACCTAAAGAGTTCAAACGTACGACCCCAAGTGCTTAAACGACCGAACTCACGTGTTAAAACGATACCGATGATTTAAAAAAAATAAAATCTTTGTAGATTTTTTGATTGATTCGTGTACAGACCATGATTCTTAGTAAGAATTCAAAATTTCACACGATTCGGAACCAGAGGGCCGATGTTATGAACGACCACAATTATTATTATATAATTAATAATTATTCTATTTATTGCAGATTTTTATTGATACGTTTCCAGGCCACGATTAGGTAAGAATCCAAAATTTCAGACGGTTCTGATCGATAAGTCTATTATTAGGACCGACCGCAAGAGTTCAAACGTCCGACCCCAAGTGCTTAAACGACCGAACCCAAGTGTTAAAACGATGATCATTAAAAAAAAATTCTTGGTAGATTTTTTGATTGATTCGTGTACAGACCATGATTCTTAGTAAGATTTCAAAATTTCTCACGGTTCGGAACCAGAGGGCCAAAGATATGAACGACAACAATTATTGTTACAAAGCGCCCGTAATTTTTACGAAAATTCTATTTTTTGTATATTTTTATTGATACGTGTCCAGGACACGATGGCCACGGCCATCTTAGTAAGAATCCAAAATTTCTAACGGTTCTGATCGATAAGGCTATAGTTATGACCGACCCCAAGAGTTCAAACGTCCGACCCCAAGTTCTTAGATGACCGAACCCAAGTGTTAAAACGATGATCATTAAAAAAAATTCTTTGTAGATTTTTTGAATGATTCAGGTACAGACCATGATTCTTAGTAAGAATCCAAAATTTCAGACGGTTCGGAACCATAAGGCAAAAGTAATGACCGATCCCAAAAGTTCAATCGTCCGACCCCAAGTGCTTAAACGACCGAACCCAAGTGTTAAAACGATGATCAGTATGAAAAAAAAAATTTGTAGATTTTTTGATTGATTCGTGTACAGACCATGATTATTAGAAAGAATTCAAAATTTCACACGGTTCGGAGCTATAGGGAGAAAGTTATGAAGTACCTCAATTATTGTTGCAAAGCGCCCGTTAAACGATGAATTTTTGCAAAAAAATTATTTTTAGTAGATTTTTATTGATACGTGTCCAGGCCACGATTCTTAGTAAGAATGCAAAATTTCAGACGGTTCGGAGCCATAAGGCAAAAGTTATGACCGACCCCAAGAGTTCAAACATCCGACCCCAAATGCTTAAACGACTAAACCCAAGTGTTGAAACGATGATTTTAAAAAAAAAATCTTTGTAGATTTTTCGATTGATTCGTGTACAGACCATGATTCTTAGTGAGAATCCAAAATTTCACACGGTTCGGAACCAAAGGGCCAAAGTTATGAACGACCACAATTATTGTTACAAAGCGCCCGTAAAACGATGAATTTTTGCAAAAATTGAACTTTTAGTAGATTTTTAATGATACGTGACCAGGCCACGATTCTTAGTAAGAATCCAAAATTTCACAAGGTTCGGAACCATAGGGCCAAACTTATGAACGACCTCAAATATTGTTACAAAGCGCTCGTTAAACGATGAATTTTTGCTAAAATTCTATTTTTAGCAGATTTTTTTGATACGTGTCCAGGCCACGATTCTTAGTAAGAATACAAAATTTCAAACGGTTGAGGGCCATAAGGCTAAAGTAATGACCGACCCCAAGAGTTCAAACATCCGACGCCAAGTGCTTAAACGACCGAACCCAAGTGTTGAAAATATGATAGAAAAAAAAAATCTTTGTAGATTTTTCGATTGATTCGTGTACAGCCATGATTCTTAAGAAGAATCTAAAATTTCAGACGGTTCGGAGCCATAAGGCTGAAGTTATGACCGACCTAAAGAGTTCAAACGTACGACCCCAAGTGCTTAAACGACCGAACTCACGTGTTAATACGATACCGATGATTTAAAAAAAAAAAAATCTTTGTAGATTTTTTGATTGATTCGTGTACAGACCATGATTCTTAGTAAGAATTCAAAATTTCACACTGTTCGGAACCAGAGGGCCGATGTTATGAACGACCACAATTATTATTATATAATTAATAATTATTCTATTTATTGCAGATTTTTATTGATACGTTTCCAGACCACGATTAGGGCCAAACTTATGAACGACCTCAAATATTGTTACAAAGCGCTCGTTAAACGATGAATTTTTGCTAAAATTCTATTTTTAGCAGATTTTTTTGATACGTGTCCAGGCCACGATTCTTAGTAAGAATACAAAAATTCAAACGGTTGAGGGCCATAAGGCTAAAGTAATGACCGACCCCAAGAGTTCAAACATCCGACGCCAAGTGCTTAAACGACCGAACCCATGTGTTGAAAATATGATAGAAAAAAAAAATCTTTGTAGATTTTTCGATTGATTCGTGTACAGCCATGATTCTTAAGAAGAATCCAAAATTTCAGACGGTTCGGAGCCATAAGGCTGAAGTTATGACCGACCTAAAGAGTTCAAACGTACGACCCCAAGTGCTTAAACGACCGAACTCACGTGTTAAAACGATACCGATGATTTAAAAAAAATAAAATCTTTGTAGATTTTTTGATTGATTCGTGTACAGACCATGATTCTTAGTAAGAATTCAAAATTTCACACGATTCGGAACCAGAGGGCCGATGTTATGAACGACCACAATTATTATTATATAATTAATAATTATTCTATTTATTGCAGATTTTTATTGATACGTTTCCAGGCCACGATTAGGTAAGAATCCAAAATTTCAGACGGTTCTGATCGATAAGTCTATTATTAGGACCGACCGCAAGAGTTCAAACGTCCGACCCCAAGTGCTTAAACGACCGAACCCAAGTGTTAAAACGATGATCATTAAAAAAAAATTCTTGGTAGATTTTTTGATTGATTCGTGTACAGACCATGATTCTTAGTAAGATTTCAAAATTTCTCACGGTTCGGAACCAGAGGGCCAAAGATATGAACGACAACAATTATTGTTACAAAGCGCCCGTAATTTTTACGAAAATTCTATTTTTTGTATATTTTTATTGATACGTGTCCAGGACACGATGGCCACGGCCATCTTAGTAAGAATCCAAAATTTCTAACGGTTCTGATCGATAAGGCTATAGTTATGACCGACCCCAAGAGTTCAAACGTCCGACCCCAAGTTCTTAGATGACCGAACCCAAGTGTTAAAACGATGATCATTAAAAAAAAATTCTTTGTAGATTTTTTGAATGATTCAGGTACAGACCATGATTCTTAGTAAGAATCCAAAATTTCAGACGGTTCGGAACCATAAGGCAAAAGTAATGACCGATCCCAAAAGTTCAATCGTCCGACCCCAAGTGCTTAAACGACCGAACCCAAGTGTTAAAACGATGATCAGTATGAAAAAAAAAATTTGTAGATTTTTTGATTGATTCGTGTACAGACCATGATTATTAGAAAGAATTCAAAATTTCACACGGTTCGGAGCTATAGGGAGAAAGTTATGAAGTACCTCAATTATTGTTGCAAAGCGCCCGTTAAACGATGAATTTTTGCAAAAAAATTATTTTTAGTAGATTTTTATTGATACGTGTCCAGGCCACGATTCTTAGTAAGAATGCAAAATTTCAGACGGTTCGGAGCCATAAGGCAAAAGTTATGACCGACCCCAAGAGTTCAAACATCCGACCCCAAATGCTTAAACGACTAAACCCAAGTGTTGAAACGATGATTTTAAAAAAAAAATCTTTGTAGATTTTTCGATTGATTCGTGTACAGACCATGATTCTTAGTGAGAATCCAAAATTTCACACGGTTCGGAACCAAAGGGCCAAAGTTATGAACGACCACAATTATTGTTACAAAGCGCCCGTAAAACGATGAATTTTTGCAAAAATTGAACTTTTAGTAGATTTTTAATGATACGTGACCAGGCCACGATTCTTAGTAAGAATCCAAAATTTCACAAGGTTCGGAACCATAGGGCCAAACTTATGAACGACCTCAAATATTGTTACAAAGCGCTCGTTAAACGATGAATTTTTGCTAAAATTCTATTTTTAGCAGATTTTTTTGATACGTGTCCAGGCCACGATTCTTAGTAAGAATACAAAATTTCAAACGGTTGAGGGCCATAAGGCTAAAGTAATGACCGACCCCAAGAGTTCAAACATCCGACGCCAAGTGCTTAAACGACCGAACCCAAGTGTTGAAAATATGATAGAAAAAAAAAATCTTTGTAGATTTTTCGATTGATTCGTGTACAGCCATGATTCTTAAGAAGAATCCAAAATTTCAGACGGTTCGGAGCCATAAGGCTGAAGTTATGACCGACCTAAAGAGTTCAAACGTACGACCCCAAGTGCTTAAACGACCGAACTCACGTGTTAATACGATACCGATGATTTAAAAAAAAAAAAATCTTTGTAGATTTTTTGATTGATTCGTGTACAGACCATGATTCTTAGTAAGAATTCAAAATTTCACACTGTTCGGAACCAGAGGGCCGATGTTATGAACGACCACAATTATTATTATATAATTAATAATTATTCTATTTATTGCAGATTTTTATTGATACGTTTCCAGGCCACGATTAGGTAAGAATCCAATATTTCAGACGGTTCTGATCGATAAGTCTATTGTTAGGACCGACCGCAAGAGTTCAAACGTCCGACCCCAAGTGCTTAAACGACCGAACCCAAGTGTTAAAACGATGATCATTAAAAAAAAAATTCTTGGTAGATTTTTTGATTGATTCGTGTACAGACCATGATTCTTAGTAAGAATTCAAAATTTCTCACGGTTCGGAACCAGAGGGCCAAAGATATGAACGACAACAATTATTGTTACAAAGCGCCCGTAATTTTTACGAAAATTCTATTTTTTGTATATTTTTATTGATACGTGTCCAGGACACGATGGCCACGGCCATCTTAGTAAGAATCCAAAATTTCTAACGGTTCTGATCGATAAGGCTATAGTTATGACCGACCCCAAGAGTTCAAACGTCCGACCCCAAGTTCTTAGATGACCGAACCCAAGTGTTAAAACGATGATCATTAAAAAAAATTCTTTGTAGATTTTTTGAATGATTCAGGTACAGACCATGATTCTTAGTAAGAATCCAAAATTTCACACGGTTCGGAACCATAGGGCCAAACTTATGAACGCCCTCAATTATTGTTACAAAGCGCCCGTAAAACGATGAATTTTTGCATACATTCTACCTTTAGCAGTGTCCAGGCCCCCAAGTCTTAGGTAAGAATCCACAATTTCAGACGGTTCGGAGGCCTAAGGCTATAGTTATGACTGACCCCAAGAGTGCAAACGTCCGACCCCAAGTGCTTAAACGACCGAACCCAAGGGTTAAAAATAGTTTAAAAAATGATTATTAAAAAGAATTCAAAATTTCATACAGTTCGGATCCATAGGGCCAATGTTATGAACGACCTCAATTATTGTTACAAAGCGCTCGTTAAACGATGAATTTTTGCTAAAATTCTATTTTTAGCAGATTTTTTGGTTGATACGTGTCCAGGCCACGATGATCATTAGAAAAAAAAATTCTTTGTAGATTTTTTGAATGATTCGAGTACAAAATATGATCCTTAGTAAGCATCCAAATTTCACACGGAACCATAGGGCCAAAGTTATGACGACCACAATTATTGTTGCAAAGCGCCCGTAAAATTTTTGCAAAAATTCTGTTTTTAGCAGATTTTTTTTGATACGTGTGCAGGCCACGATTCTTAGTAAGAAAACAAAATTTCAAACGGTTGGGGGCCATAAGGCTAAAGTAATGACCGACCCAAAGGGTTCAAACGTCCGACCCCAAGTGCTTAAACGACCGAACCCAAGTGTTAAAACGATGATCATTAAATAAAATAATGTTTGTAGAATGATTCGTGTACAGACCATTATTCTGAGTATGAATCCAAAATTTCACACGGTTCGGAACCAGAGTGACAAAGTTATGAACGACCACAATTATTGTTACAAAGCGCCTGTATAACGATGAATTTTTGCTAAAATTGAACTTTTAGTCGATTTTTATTGATACGTGTCCAGGCCACGATTCTTAGTCAGAATCCAAAATTTCAGACGGTTCGGAGCGATAAGGCTACTGTTTTGAACTACCCCAAGAGTTCAAACTTCCGACCCCAAGTGCTTAAACGACCGAACCCAAGTGTTCAAAAGAAGCCGATGTTTTAAAAAAAAAATCTCTGTAGATTTTTTGATTGATTCGTTTACTGGCCATGATTCTTAGTAAGAATCCAAACTTTCACACGGTTCTGAACCAGAGGGCCAAAGTTATGAACGACCACACTTATTGTTACAAAGCGCCCGTAAAACGATGAATTTTTGCAAAAATTCTTCTTTCAGCAGAATTTTTTATTGACACGTGTTCAGGCCCCCAAGTCTTAGTAAGAATCCAAATTTTCAGACGGTTCGGAGCCCTAAGGCTAAAGTTATGACTGACCCCAAGAGTGCAAACGTTCGACCCCAAGTGCTTAAACGACCGAACCCAAGGGTTAAAAATAGTTTAAAAAATGATTATTAAAAAGAATTCAAAATTTCATACAGTTCGTATCCATAGGGCCAATGTTATGAACGACCTCAATTATTGTTACAAAGCGCTCGTTAAACGATGAATTTTTGCTAAAATTCTATTTTTAGCAGATTTTTTGATTGATATGTGTCCAGGCCACTATTCTTAGTATGAATCCAAAATTTCAGACGGTTCGGAGCGGTAAGGCTATAGTTGTGACCGACCCCAAGAGTTCAAACGTCCGACCCCAAGTTCTTAAACGACCGAACCCAAGTGTTAAAACGATGATTTAAAAAAAAAAAAACTTTCTAGACTTTTTGATTGATTCGTTTACAGATTATGATCCTTAGTAAGCATCCAAATTTCACACGGAACTACATAGGGCCAAAGTTATGACGACCACAATTATTGTTGCAAAGCGCCCGTAAAATTTTTGCAAAAATTCTGTTTTTAGCAGATGTTTATTGATACGTGTCCAGGCCACGATTCTTAGTACGAATCCAAAATTTCAGAGGGTTCGGAGCCATAAGGCAAAAGTAATGACCGACCCCAAGAGTTCAATAGTCTGACCCCAAGTGCTTAAACGACCGAACCCAAGTATTAAAACGATGATCATTATGAAAAAAAAAAATTTGTAGATTTTTTGATTGATTCGTGTACAGACCATAATTATTTGAAAGAATTCAAAATTTCACACGGTTCGGAGCCATAGGGAGAAAGTTATGAAGTACCTCAATTATTGTTGCAAAGCGCCCGTTAAACGATGAATTTTTGCAAAAAAATTATTTTTAGTAGATTTTTATTGATACGTGTCCAGGCCACGATTCGAGTAAGAATGCAAAATTTCAGACGGTTCGGAGCCATAAGGCAAAAGTTATGACCGACCCCAAGAGTTCAAACATACGACCCCAAATGCTTAAACGACTGAACCCATGTGTTGAAACGATGATTTAAAATAAAAAATCTTTGTAGATTTTTTGATTGATTCGTGTACAAACCATGATTCTTAAGAGGAATCCAAAATATCACACGGTTCGGAACCATAGGGCCAAACTTATGAACGACCTCAATTATTGTTACAAAGCGCTCGTTAAACCGTCTAATCACAGGAGACCCAAGTTGTCCCAAAACATCGTATGCCGTTATAATAAAAGGAGACCCAGATTGTCCCAGAGCAACAGTGCATTATTGAAAGTTAGATATCTCTCTTCCTGTCATGTGAATATTTGTGATTTCTTTTATGTTAGAAACGGAATGAAATAAGGCTTCTCATTGTCTTAGAATTATATGAGCTAGGTTGTTCAAATATTTTACAAACCCGATCAAAAGTGACGGTTTAATTTTGCGCCAATTTGTGACGCATCCCACATTTAATTTTAAAATAAAATTGTATGAAAGTGATAAAAAGTGAGGTGACAGTTTTATTACAAATTTTGCTTAGAAAAGGAATCTGTATTGAAAATATTAAGTTTGTTCTATTTTAATTACTTTAATTCGAATAATCTCATGTATACATTTTTTAGCCAATTTACATTTCCAATATTAAAATTTTAATATTTAGAAACAAAAATGTTGATTTCTAACAAACACATCGGAAAGATTATTATATCTAAAATTTAGAACAATTTTTGTTTTTGAAAAAGCGTAAAAAAAAACAATAAATAGTAACATTTAAAATGCTTGGGAAGAACCAGGAATTTTGCGCGCCAACCTTGACAGGCAAAAGTTGACAGTAAATTATTTTCTTATTATTCGAAGGGTTAAACGATGAATTTTGCAAAAATTCTATTTTTAGCAAATTTTTTTTATTGATACGTGTCCAGGCCACGATTCTTAGTATGCATACAAAATTTTCAGACGGTTCGGAGCGATAAGGCTATTGTTATGACCGACCCCAAGAGTTCAAACGTCCGACCCCAAGTTCTTAAACGACCGAACCCACGTGTTAAAACGATGATAAAAAAAAAAAAAAAAAATCTTTCTAGATTTTTTGATTGAATCGTTTACAGACCATCATCCTTAGTAAGCATCCAAATTTCACACGGAACCATGGGGCCAAAGTTACGACGACCACAATTATTGTTGCAAAGCGCCCGTAAAATTTTTGCAAAAATTCTGTTTTTAGCAGATGTTTATTGATACGTGTCCAGGCCACGATTCTTAGTACGAATCCAAAATTTCAGAGGGGTCGGAGCCATAAGGCAAAAGTAATGACCGACCCCAAGAGTTCAATAGTCCGACCCCAAGTGCTTAAACGACCGAACCCAAGTATTAAAACGATGATCATTACGAAAAAATATATATTTGTAGATTTTTTCGTGTACAGACCATGATTATTTGAAAGAATTCAAAATTTCACACGGTTCGGAGCCATAGGGAGAAAGTTATGAAGTACCTCAATTATTGTTGCAAGGCGCCCGTTAAACGATGAATTTTTGCAAAAAAATTATTTTTAGTAGATTTTTATTGATACGTGTCCAGGCCACGATTCTTAGTAAGAATCCAAAATTTCAGACGGTTCGGAGCCATAAGGCAAAAGTTATGACCGACCCCAAGAGTTCAAACATCCGACCCCAAATGCTTTAACGACTAAACCCAAGTGTTGAAACGATGATTTAAAAAAAAAAAAATCTTTGTAGATTTTTTGATTGATTCGTGTACAGACCATGATTCTTAGTAAGAATTCAAAATTTCACACTGTTCGGAACCAGAGGGCCGATGTTATGAACGACCACAATTATTATTATATAATTAATAATTATTCTATTTATTGCAGATTTTTATTGATACGTTTCCAGACCACGATTAGGGCCAAACTTATGAACGACCTCAAATATTGTTACAAAGCGCTCGATAAACGATGAATTTTTGCTAAAATTCTATTTTTAGCAGATTTTTTGATACGTGTCCAGGCCACGATTCTTAGTAAGAACACAAAATTTCAAACGGTTGAGGGCCATAAGGCTAAAGTAATGACCGACCCCAAGAGTTCAAACATCCGACGCCAAGTGCTTAAACGACCGAACCCAAGTGTTTAAAATATGATTTAAAAAAAAAAATCTTTGTAGATTTTTCGATTGATTCGTGTACAGCCATGATTCTTAAGAAGAATCCAAAATTTCAGACGGTCCGGAGCGAAAAGGCTATAGTTATGACCGACCCCAAGAGTTCAAACATCCGACGCCAAGTACTTAAACGACCAAACCCAAGTGTTGAAAATATGATTAAAAAAAAAATATATATCTTTGAAGATTTTTCGATTGATTCGTGTACAGACCATGATTCTTAGTAAGAATTCAAAATTTCTGACGGTTCGGAACCAGAGGGCCAAAGTTATGACCGACAACAATTATTGTTACAAAGCGCCCGTCATTTTTACGAAAATTCTATTTGTTGTAGATTTTTATTGATACGTGTCCAGGACACGATGGCCACGGCCATTTTAGTAAGAATCCAAAATTTCTAACGGTTCTGATCGATAAGGCTATAGTTATGACCGACCCCAAGAGTTCAAACGTCCAACCCCAAGTGCTTAAACGACCGATCTCAAGTGTTAAAACGATGAACATTTAAAAAAAAACTGTGTAGATTTTTTAATTGATTCGTGTACAGACCATGATTCTTAGTAAGAATTCCAAATTTCACACGGTTCGGAACCAGAGGGCCAAAGTTATGAACGACCACAATTATTGTTACAAAGCGCCAAACGATGAATTTTAGCAAAAATTCTACGTTTGGCAGATTTTTTGATTGATACGTATCCAGGCCACATTTCTAAGTAAGAATCCAAAATTTCAGACGGTCCGGAGCGATAAGGCTATAGTTATGACCGACCCCAAGAGTTCAAACATCCGACGCCAAGTGCTTAAACGACCAAACCCAAGTGTTGAAAATATGATTAAAAAAAATCTTTGTAGATTTTTCGATTGATTCGAGTACAGCCATGATTCTTAAGAAGAATCCAAAATTTCAGACGGTTCGGAGCCATAAGGCTGAAGTTATGACCGACCCCAAGAGTTCAAACGTACGACCCCAAGTGCTTAAACGACGGAACTCACGTGTTAAAACGATACCGATGATTTAAAAAAAATAAAATCTTTGTTGATTTTTTGATTGATTCGTGTACAGACCATGATTCTTAGTAAGAATTCAAAATTTCACACGGTTCGGAACCAGAGGGCCGATGTTACGAACGACCACAATTATTATTATATAATTAATAATTATTCTATTTATTGCAGATTTTTATTGATACGTTTCCAGACCACGATTAGGGCCAAACTTATGAACGACCTCAAATATTGTTACAAAGCGCTCGATAAACGATGAATTTTTGCTAAAATTCTATTTTTAGCAGATTTTTTGATACGTGTCCAGGCCACGATTCTTAGTAAGAATACAAAATTTCAAACGGTTGAGGGCCATAAGGCTAAAGTAATGACCGACCCCAAGAGTTCAAACATCCGACGCCAAGTGCTTAAACGACCGAACCCAAGTGTTTAAAATATGATTTAAAAAAAAAAATCTTTGTAGATTTTTCGATTGATTCGTGTACAGCCATGATTCTTAAGAAGAATCCAAAATTTCAGACGGTCCGGAGCGATAAGGCTATAGTTATGACCGACCCCAAGAGTTCAAACATCCGACGCCAAGTACTTAAACGACCAAACCCAAGTGTTGAAAATATGATTAAAAAAAATATATATATCTTTGTAGATTTTTCGATTGATTCGTGTACAGACCATGATTCTTAGTAAGAATTCAAAATTTCTGACGGTTCGGAACCAGAGGGCCAAAGTTATGAACGACAACAATTATTGTTACAAAGCGCCCGTCATTTTTACGAAAATTCTATTTGTTGTAGATTTTTATTGATACGTGTCCAGGACACGATGGCCACGGCCATTTGAGTAAGAATCCAAAATTTCTAACGGTTCTGATCGATAAGGCTATAGTTATGACCGACCCCAAGAGTTCAAACGTCCAACCCCAAGTGCTTAAACGACCGATCTCAAGTGTTAAAACGATGAACATTTAAAAAAAAACTGTGTAGATTTTTTAATTGATTCGTGTACAGACCATGATTCTTAGTAAGAATTCCAAATTTCACACGGTTCGGAACCAGAGGGCCAAAGTTATGAACGACCACAATTATTGTTACAAAGCGCCAAACGATGAATTTTAGCAAAAATTCTACGTTTGGCAGATTTTTTGATTGATACGTATCCAGGCCACATTTCTAAGTAAGAATCCAAAATTTCAGACCGTCCGGAGCGATAAGGCTATAGTTATGACCGACCCCAAGAGTTCAAACATCCGACGCCAAGTGCTTAAACGACCAAACCCAAGTGTTGAAAATATGATTAAAAAAAATCTTTGTAGATTTTTCGATTGATTCGAGTACAGCCATGATTCTTATGAAGAATCCAAAATTTCAGACGGTTCGGAGCCATAAGGCTGAAGTTATGACCGACCCCAAGAGTTCAAACGTACGACCCCAAGTGCTTAAACGACGGAACTCACGTGTTAAAACGATACCGATGATTTAAAAAAAATAAAATCTTTGTTGATTTTTTGATTGATTCGTGTACAGACCATGATTCTTAGTAAGAATTCAAAATTTCACACGGTTCGGAACCATAGGGCCGATGTTACGAACGACCACAATTATTATTATATAATTAATAATTATTCTATTTATTGCAGATTTTGATTGATACGTTTCCAGACCACGATTAGGGCCAAACTTATGAACGACCTCAAATATTGTTACAAAGCGCCCGATAAACGAAGAATTTTTGCTAAAATTCTATTTTTAGCAGATTTTTTGATACGTGTCCAGGCCACGATTCTTAGTAAGAATACAAAATTTCAAACGTTTGAGGGCCATAAGGCTAAAGTAATGACCGACCCCAAGAGTTTAAACATCCGACGCCAAGTGCTTAAACGACCGAACCCAAGTGTTTAAAATATGATTTAAAAAAAAAAAATCTTTGTAGATTTTTCGATTGATTCGTGTACAGCCATGATTCTTAAGAAGAATCCAAAATTTCAGACGGTTCGGATTAGCGATGTGTCAGTTCAGCTGGAATGGGCTCATGTGATCCGCTCCTTTGCGGGAAGCGGTTCCTACTCCCACTCCTTTTTCAAATCGACTACTTCCAGAGAACCCGGCCCAGTCCCAGTACTCTCCGCATCCAAATAAATCCGGCGGTAATCCGGCGGTCCGAGCAACTCAACGCCGAAGCGCGAAAACCGCACTCGAATACAAGTCCCGGGTTCCTTTAAATCCAAGCGCCTTGTTCCAAGCTACGTGAATCGCGACACAATCCATTCATTCCGCCCACTCCCGGACTTGCGCGAACTACGATACATTCGACTCACCCCGTGGCCGCCGGCTTGCTCCGCGATCCACGGTCCGGCGTTACTCACCATTCCACTCATGAGTCGCGGGTCTCGGTGAGTTCCCGACACTCCCTGCTACCCGCGGCCGGCCAACTATGACACTTCCCCTTGAGTCACGAGCTGGGCGCTGGGCGTTCATTCGATCGCTGTTCGTTGATCGACACACACGTGCGTGACCGCTTCGGCTAGACACGGAGTAGTTTTTAATTAGAGCGTCTTATCTGGTATCGTTAATCAACGGGTGACGTGCATTATAAAATAATAGTTTATGGTAAAGCATTACAGCTTATAAATTTACTTATTTAAATTCTCAATAAAAGACCGCGCAGTGTAGATACATTGAATGTACCTACATTGCACGGGTGACGGGTCTTTGTTCTCGTACGGGTCTTGTCCGACTCCGGGGTTCTGAGTTCTCGTGTGGGTTCTACGAGTAGGTCCTGGTTCCGAGTTCTTTGAACCCGTGCGTCCCGTTTCGGTGCGCCGCAACAATACCCAGTGCCCAGTCCGCACCTAAGAACTCGGACCCGGGACCTGCTCCTAGAACTCGTGTACTTTTAAAAGGAAGCAAGTCTCGGAGGCTTCCGGAAAAATGCAGAACTTACCCACCTCTAGTTCGGATCCATAAGGCTGAAGTTATGACCAACCCCAAGAGTTCAAACGTACGACCCAGAGTGCTTAAACGACCGAACTCACTTGTTAAAACGATACCGATGTTTTTAAAAAAATAAAATCTTTGTAGAAATTTTGATTGATTCGTGTACAGAGCATGATTCTTAGTAAGAATTCAAAATTTCACACGATTCGGAACCAGAGGGCCGATGTTATGAACGACCACAACTATTATTATATAATTATATAATTATTAATTATTCTATTTATTGCAGATTTTTATTGATACGTGTCCAGGCCACGATTCTTAGTGAGAATACAAAATTTCAAACGGTTGAGGGCCATAAGACTAAAGTAATGACCGACCCCCAGAGTTCAAACATCCTACCCCAAGTGCTTAAACGACCGAACCCAAGTGTTGAAAATATGATTTAAAAAAAAAAATCTTTGTAGATTTTTCGATTGATTCGTGTACAGCCATGATTCTTAAGAAGAATCCAAAATTTCAGACGGTTCGGAGCCATAAGGCTGAAGTTATGACCGACCCCAAGAGTTCAAACGTACGACCCCAAGTGCTTAAACGACCGAACTCACGTGTTAAAACGATACCGATGATTTAAAAAAAAAAAAAATCTTTGTAGATTTTTTGATTGATTCGTGTACAGACCATCATTCTTAGTAAGAATCCAAAATTTCACACGGTTCGGAACCAAAGGGCCAAAGTTATGAACGACCACAATTATTGTTACAAAGCGCCCGTAAAACGATGAATTTTTGCAAAAATTGAACTTTTAGTGATTTTTATTGATACGTGTCCAGGCCACGATACTTAGTAAGAATCCAAAATTTCAGACGGTTCGGAGCGATAAGGCTATAGTTATGACCTACCCCAAGAGTTCAAACTTCCGACCCCAATTGCTTAAACGACCGAACCCAAGTGTTAAAACGATGATCATTAAAAAAAAATTCTTTGTAGATTTTTTGAATGATTTGTGTACAGACCATGATTCTTAGTAAGAATCCAAAATATCACACGGTTCGGAACCATAGGGCCAAACTTATGAACGACCTCAATTATTGTTACAAAGCGCTCGTTAAACGATTTTGCAAAAATTCTATTTTTAGCAATTTTTTTTAATTGATACGTGTCCAGGCCACGATTCTTAGTATGAATACAAAATTTCAGACGGTTCGGAGCGATAAGGCTATTGTTATGACCGACCCCAAGAATTCAAACGTCCGACCCCAAGTTCTTAAAAGACCGAACCCACGTGTTAAAACGATGATTAAAAAAAAAAAATCTTTCTAGATTTTTTGATTGATTCGTTTACAGACCATGATCCCTTAGTAAGCATCCAAATTTCACACGGAACCATGGGGCCAAAGTTATGACGACCACAATTATTGTTGCAAAGCGCCCTTAAAATTTTTGCAAAAATTCTGTTTTTAGCAATTTTTTATTGATACGTGTCCAGGCCACGATTCTTAGTACGAATCCAAAATTTCAGACGGTTCGGAGCCATAAGGCTGAAGTTATGACCGACCCCAAGAGTTCAAACGTACGACCCCAAGTGCTTAAACGACCGAACTCACGTGTTAAAACGATACCGATGATTTAAAAAAAAAAAAAATCTTTGTAGATTTTTTGATTGATTCGTGTACAGACCATGATTCTTAGTAAGAATCCAAATTTCACACGGTTCGGAACCAAAGGGCCAAAGTTATGAACGACCACAATTATTGTTACAAAGCGCCCGTAAAACGATGAATTTTTGCAAAAATTGAACTTTTAGTGATTTTTATTGATACGTGTCCAGGCCACGATACTTAGTAAGAATCCAAAATTTCAGACGGTTCGGAGCGATAAGGCTATAGTTATGACCTACCCCAAGAGTTCAAACTTCCGACCCCAATTGCTTAAGCGACCGAACCCAAGTGTTAAAACGATGATCATTAAAAAAAAATTCTTTGTAGATTTTTTGAATGATTTGTGTACAGACCATGATTCTTAGTAAGAATCCAAAATATCACACGGTTCGGAACCATAGGGCCAAACTTATGAACGACCTCAATTATTGTTACAAAGCGCTCGTTAAACGATTTTGCAAAAATTCTATTTTTAGCAATTTTTTTTAATTGATACGTGTCCAGGCCACGATTCTTAGTATGAATACAAAATTTCAGACGGTTCGGAGCGATAAGGCTATTGTTATGACCGACCCCAAGAATTCAAACGTCCGACCCCAAGTTCTTAAAAGACCGAACCCACGTGTTAAAACGATGATTAAAAAAAAAAAATCTTTCTAGATTTTTTGATTGATTCGTTTACAGACCATGATCCCTTAGTAAGCATCCAAATTTCACACGGAACCATGGGGCCAAAGTTATGACGACCACAATTATTGTTGCAAAGCGCCCTTAAAATTTTTGCAAAAATTCTGTTTTTAGCAATTTTTTATTGATACGTGTCCAGGCCACGATTCTTAGTACGAATCCAAAATTTCAGACGGTTCGGAGCCATAAGGCTGAAGTTATGACCGACCCCAAGAGTTCAAACGTACGACCCCAAGTGCTTAAACGACCGAACTCACGTGTTAAAACGATACCGATGATTTAAAAAAAAAAAAAATCTTTGTAGATTTTTTTATTGATTCGTGTACAGACCATGATTCTTAGTAAGAATTCAAAATTTCACACTGTTCGGAACCAGAGGGCCGATGCTATGAACGACCACAATTATTATTATATAATTAATAATTATTCTATTTATTGCAGATTTTTATTAATACGTGTCCAGGCCACGATTAGGTAAGAATCCAAAATTTCAGACGGTTCTGATCGATAAGTCTATTGTTAGGACCGACCGCAAGAGTTCAAACGTCCGACCCCAAGTGCTTAAACGACCGAACCCAAGTGTTAAAACGATGATCATTAAAAAAAAAAATCTTTGTATATTTTTTGATTGATTCGTGTACAGACCATGATTCTTAGTAAGATTTCAAAATTTCTCACGGTTCGGAACCAGAGGGCCAAAGTTATGAACGACAACAATTATTGTTACAAAGCGCCCGTCATTTTTACGAAAATTCTATTTTTTGTAGATTTTTATTGATACGTGTCCAGGACACGATGGCCACGGCCATCTTAGTAAGAATCCAAAATTTCTAACGGTTCTGATCGATAAGGCTATAGTTATGACCGACCCCAAGAGTTCAAACGTCCAACCCCAAGTGCTTAAACGACCGATCTCAAGTGTTAAAACGATGAACATTTAAAAAAAACTGTGTAGATTTTTTAATTGATTCGTGTACAGACCATGATTCTTAGTAAGAATTCCAAATTTCACACGGTTCGGAACCAGAGGGCCAAAGTTATGAACGACCACAATTATTGTTACAAAGCGCCAAACGATGAATTTTACCAAAAATTCTACTTTTGGCAGATTTTTTGATTGATACGTATCCAGGCCACATTTCTAAGTAAGAATCCAAAATTTCAGACGGTCCGGAGCGATAAGGCTATAGTTATGACCGACCCCAAGAGTTCAAACATCCGACGCCAAGTGCTTAAACGACCAAACCCAAGTGTTGAAAATATGATTAAAAAAAAATCTTTGTAGATTTTTCGATTGATTCGAGTACAGCCATGATATTTAAGAAGAATCCAAAATTTCAGACGGTTCGGAGCCATAAGGCTGAAGTTATGACCGACCCCAAGAGTTCAAACGTACGACCCCAAGTACTTAAACGACGGAACTCACGTGTTAAAACGATACCGATGATTTAAAAAAAAATAAAATCTTTGTAGATTTTTTGATTGATTCGTGTACAGACCATGATTCTTAGTAAGAATTCAAAATTTCACACGGTTCGGAACCAGAGGGCCGATGTTACGAACGACCACAATTATTATTATATAATTAATAATTATTCTATTTATTGCAGATTTTTATTGATACGTTTCCAGACCACAATTAGGGCCAAACTTATGAACGACCTCAAATATTGTTACAAAGCGCCCGATAAACGATGAATTTTTGCTAAAATTCTATTTTTAGCAGATTTTTTGATACGTGTCCAGGCCACGATTCTTAGTAAGAATACAAAATTTCAAACGGTTGAGGGCCATAAGGCTAAAGTAATGACCGACCCCAAGAGTTTAAACATCCGACGCCAAGTGCTTAAACGACCGAACCCAAGTGTTTAAAATATGATTTAAAAAAAAAAAATCTTTGTAGATTTTTCGATTGATTCGTGTACAGCCATGATTCTTAAGAAGAATCCAAAATTTCAGACGGTTCGGATTAGCGATGTGTCAGTTCAGCTGGAATGGGCTCATGTGATCCGCTCCTTTGCGGGAAGCGGTTCCTACTCCCACTCCTTTTTCAAATCGACTACTCCCAGAGAACCCGGCCCAGTCCCAGTACTCTCCGCATCCAAATAAATCCGGCGGTAATCCGGCAGTCCGAGCAACTCAACGCCGAAGCGCGAAAACCGCACGCGAATACAAGTCCCGGGTTCCTTTAAATCCAAGCGCCTTGTTCCAAGCTACGTGAATCGCGACACAATCCATTCATTCCGCCCACTCCCGAGTGCGCGAACTACGATACATTCGACTCACCCCGTGGCCGCCGGCTTGCTCCGCGATCCACGGTCCGGCGTCACTCACCATTCCACTCATGAGTCGCGGGTCTCGGTGAGTTCCCGACACTCCCCGCTACCCGCGGCCGGCCAACTATGACACTTCCCCTTGAGTCACGAGCTGGGCGCTGGGCGTTCATTCGATCGCTGTTCGTTGATCGACACACGTGCGTGACCGCTTCGGCTAGACACGGAGTAGTTTTTAATTAGAGCATATAGGTATCGTTAATCAACGGGTGACGTGCATTATAAAATAATAGTTTATAGTAAAGCATTACAGCTTATTAATTTACTTATTTAAATTCTCAATAAAAGACCGTGCAGTGTAGATACATTGAATGTACCTACATTGCACGGGTGACGGGTCTTTGTCCTCGTACGGGTCTTGTCCGACTCCGGGGTTCTGAGTTCTCGTGTGGGTTCTACGAGTAGGTCCTGGTTCCGAGTTCTTTGAACCCGTGCGTCCCGTTTCGGTGCGCCGCAACAATACCCAGTGCCCAGTCCGCACCTAAGAACTCGGACCCGGGACCTGCTCCTAGAACTCGTGTACTTTTAAAAGGAAGCAAGTCTCGGAGGCTTCCGGAAAAATGCAGAACTTACCCACCTCTAGTTCGGATCCATAAGGCTGAAGTTATGACCAACCCCAAGAGTTCAAACGTACGACCCAGAGTGCTTAAACGACCGAACTCACTTGTTAAAACGATACCGATGTTTTTAAAAAAATAAAATCTTTGTAGAAATTTTGATTGATTCGTGTACAGACCATGATTCTTAGTAAGAATTCAAAATTTCACACGATTCGGAACCAGAGGGCCGATGTTATGAACGACCACAACTATTATTATATAATTATATAATTATTAATTATTCTATTTATTGCAGATTTTTATTGATACGTGTCCAGGCCACGATTCTTAGTGAGAATACAAAATTTCAAACGGTTGAGGGCCATAAGACTAAAGTAATGACCGACCCCCAGAGTTCAAACATCCTACCCCAAGTGCTTAAACGACGAAACCCAAGTGTTGAAAATATGATTTTAAAAAAAAAATCTTTGTAGATTTTTCGATTGATTCGTGTACAGCCATGATTCTTAAGAAGAATCCAAAATTTCAGACGGTTCGGAGCCATAAGGCTGAAGTTATGACCGACCCCAAGAGTTCAAACGTACGACCCCAAGTGCTTAAACGACCGAACTCACGTGTTAAAACGATACCGATGATTTAAAAAAAAAAAAAAATCTTTGTAGATTTTTTGATTGATTCGTGTACAGACCATGATTCTTAGTAAGAATCCAAAATTTCACACGGTTCGGAACCAAAGGGCCAAAGTTATGAACGACCACAATTATTGTTACAAAGCGCCCGTAAAACGATGAATTTTTGCAAAAATTGAACTTTTAGTGATTTTTATTGATACGTGTCCAGGCCACGATACTTAGTAAGGATCCAAAATTTCAGACGGTTCGGAGCGATAAGGCTATAGTTATGACCTACCCCAAGAGTTCAAACTTCCGACCCCAATTGCTTAAACGACCGAACCCAAGTGTTAAAACGATGATCATTAAAAAAAAAAACTTTGTAGATTTTTTGATTGATTTGTGTACAGACCATGATTCTTAGTAAGAATCCAAAATATCACACGGTTCGGAACCATAGGGCCAAACTTATGAACGACCTCAATTATTGTTACAAAGCGCTCGTTAAACGATTTTGCAAAAATTCTATTTTTTTTAATTGATACGTGTCCAGGCCACGATTCTTAGTATGAATACAAAATTTCAGACGGTTCGGAGCGATAAGGCTATTGTTATGACCGACCCCAAGAGTTCAAACGTCCGACCCCAAGTTCTTAAACGACCGAACCCACGTGTTAAAACGATGATTAAAAAAAAAAAATCTTTCTAGATTTTTTGATTGATTCGTTTACAGACCATGATCCCTTAGTAAGCATCCAAATTTCACACGGAACCATGGGGCCAAAGTTATGACGACCACAATTATTGTTGCAAAGCGCCCTTAAAATTTTTGCAAAAATTCTGTTTTTAGCAATTTTTTATTGATACGTGTCCAGGCCACGATTCTTAGTACGAATCCAAAATTTCAGACGGTTCGGAGCCATAAGGCAAAAGTAATGACCGACCCCAAGAGTTCAATCGTCCGACCCCAAGTGCTTAAACGACCGAACCCAAGTATTTAAACAATGATCATTGTAACCGACGTGTTCATACCCTCGAAATCTTTTTCATCAATGTTCATCGTTGGCCCAGTCCTCTGCAGTTTTGTGGTCATTTCTTGGAAATTAGTAAAAAATGACCTGGCCACAAAATGCAAAAATACCGTGCCGCCGGCGATAATGTTGATGAAAAGGATTTCACTTGTTCATTTTCTTGTTAGAATTATCATTCTTGTTTATTTTATGCTTAGAATTAATTAAATAAAATATCTTAAGGCTTTTTCATTACTATGTACAATGCCCCGGTGCAACCAAATAAATGCTTGCGTGCCAGGTTGCCACCGGGAGACATTCTAAATTTATTATTTACAACCTTTTATTATTTAGCCCCAAGCAAGGGCCAATATTTCTGGCTCCAAGGAGGAGCAAAAACTGCGATGCCTCCCTTTCCGCTAAGCAAGCAGATTGCTTTGCCGCTTTGGCAAGAAGACTGCTTTGCCTCCTTTTTCATTACAAATTGTTATTATTTAGCCCACGAGGGCTAATATTTAGCCCACGAGGCTCACGAAGGCAAATATTTAGCCCACAAAGCCCACGAGGCCCACGAGGGCAAATATGAAGCCCACGAAGCCCACGAAGCCCACGAAGGCAAATATTCCGGCTCACAGGAGGCCAACCTTAAAATGTACATTTCCCCAGTGCAACAAATAAACGTTACTTTCAGGTTGCCACTGGGGAGATTGTAAACTCATTATTTTAACATTTTAATTTGTATGTTATATTATTCATTTTTCATTTTAAATTTTAAAAAGTCTGCGAGCCTTGAAGGGCAATGAAATAATCAGTTTTCATTGTAGGTCCCGCAAGGCCTCCAGCAACACATAAAACTTTGTCTCTAGGTAAAAACCCATAGAAAATAGAGTCATGTTTGTTCTTGTCAAAACACACTCAACACACAAATTTCGCAGATGAAATTTTCACATTTTTCTCATTTTAAAAATCCCGGGACCTCGTGGGATAATGAAATAAACAGATTTCGATAGATTATCTCACGGGGAACCTAAGAAAAATAATATAATGGTATTTCATTGTTAAATCACTTAATTAAAATCATATAACGTAAATTTTCAAATCAAAAATCTCAAAATGCATCAAAATTCTCCAAACAAAAAATCTAGTTATACATCATACTTTTCCTTATTTGTTTTCAATTGTAAATTTGTGTTTTATCCAGTAGTTTAGGCTACAAAATCCTGTAAAGTTCGAAATTTAAGCGAGCGCTTTTTCGAATGAAACAGGCAAAATATATTGTGGGCATTTCTCTGCCCCTTATATACTAGTAATGACTCCACCCACCACTTTTCTGTGGATCTGTCCGGCCCCAAATCGGGCTCACCGATTACAATATAAACAGCGATTTTTGTGAAATAAATCAGTTCAACTTTTTCCTCAACAAAGTGTTTTATTACATACTTCCTCTGGAAGACCTCTGTCCGACTGCCTCCTGCTGAAGCTCTGCCTGATCATCAAGCCTGGTGCCTACCTTCTCAAGACAAGCCGGCCCTACTTAGGACACCGCAAGGCGCCAGGTTCAGGCAGAGACCAAGACATCCAGAGCCGCCATAACCAAGCTCTGGGTGCAGGGAGTCGGATCAAGGGTTGCCACCCTCAACAATTCAGGGTTACCACCCTCATCATTTGGACACATCCGGATCATCGTGCACGAGACGCCGGTGCCCCTATTACAATCTTGTAAAGACGCCAACACGTCTGTTACAATCATTATGAAAAAAAATATATTTAAAGATTTTTTGATTGATTCGTGTACAGATCATGATTATTTGAAAGAATTCAAAATTTCACCCGGTTCGGAGCCATAGGGAGAAAGTTATGAAGTACCTCAATTATTGTTGCAAAGCGCCCGTTAAACGATGAATTTTTTAAAAAACATTATTTTTAGTAGATTTTTATTGATATGTGTCCAGGCCACGATTCTTAGTAGGAATCCAAAATTTCAGACGGTTCGGAGCCATAAGGCAAAAGTTATGACCGACCCCAAGAGTTCAAACATCCGACCCCAAATGCTTTAACGACTGAACCCAAGTGTTGAAATGATGATTTAAAAAAATATATATATTTGTAGATTTTTCGATTGATTCGTGTACAGACCATGATTCTTAGTAAGAATCCATAATTTCACACGGTTCGGAACCAAAGGGCCAAAGTTATGAACGACCACAATTATTGTTACAAAGCGCCCGTAAAACGATGAATTTTTGCAAAAATTGAACTTTTAGTAGATTTTTATTGATACGTGTCCAGGCCACGATACTTAGTAAGAATCCAAAATTTCAGACGGTTCGGAGCGATAAGGCTATAGTTATGACCTACCCCAAGAGTTCAAACTTCCGACCCCAAGTGCTTAAACGACCGAACCCAAGTGTTAAAACGATGATCATTAAAAAAAATTCTTTGTAGATTTTTTGATTGATTTGTGTACAGACCATGATTCTTAATAAGAATCCAAAATTTCGCACGGTTCGGAACCATAAGGCCAAACTTATGGACGACCTCAATTATTGTTACAAAGCGCTCGTTAAACGATGAATTTTGCCAAATTCTATTTTTAGCAGATTTTTTGATTGATACGTGTTCAGGCCACGATTCTTAGTATGAATCCAAAATTTCAGACGGTTCGGAGCGATAAGGCTATAGTTGTGACCGACCCCAAGAGTTCAAACGTCCGACCCCAAGTTCTTTAACGACCGAACCCACGTGTTAAAACGGTGATAAAAAAAAAAAAAAAAAATCTTTCTAGATTTTTTGATTGATTCGTTTACAGACCATGATCCTTAGTAAGCATCCAAATTTCACACGGAACCATAGGGCCAAAGTTATGACGACCACAATTATTGTTGCAAAGCGCCCGTAAATTTTTTGCAAAAATTCTGTTTTTAGCAGATTTTTATTGATACGTGTCCAGGCCACGATTCTTAGCACGAATCCAAAATTTCAGACGTTTCGGAGCCATAAGGCAAAAGTAATGACCGACCCCAAGAGTTCAATCGTCCGACCCCAAGTGCTTAAACGACCGAACCCAAGTATTTAAACAATGATCATTGTAACCGACGTGTTCATACCCTCGAAATCTTTTTCATCAATGTTCATCGTTGGCCCAGTCCTCTGCAGTTTTGTGGTCATTTCTTGGAAATTAGTAAAAAATGACCTGGCCACAAAATGCAAAAATACCGTGCCGCCGGCGATAATGTTGATGAAAAGGATTTCACTTGTTCATTTTCTTGTTAGAATTATCATTCTTGTTTATTTTATGCTTAGAATTAATTAAATAAAATATCTTAAGGCTTTTTCATTACTATGTACAATGCCCCGGTGCAACCAAATAAATGCTTGCGTGCCAGGTTGCCACCGGGAGACATTCTAAATTTATTATTTACAACCTTTTATTATTTAGCCCCAAGCAAGGGCCAATATTTAGCCCCAAGCAAGGGCCAATATTTCTGGCTCCAAGGAGGAGCAAAAACTGCGATGCCTCCCTTTCCGCTAAGCAAGCAGATTGCTTTGCCGCTTTGGCAAGAAGACTGCTTTGCCTCCTTTTTCATTACAAATTGTTATTATTTAGCCCACGAGGGCTAATATTTAGCCCACGAGGCTCACGAAGGCAAATATTTAGCCCACAAAGCCCACGAGGCCCACGAGGGCAAATATGAAGCCCACGAAGCCCACGAAGCCCACGAAGGCAAATATTCCGGCTCACAGGAGGCCAACCTTAAAATGTACATTTCCCCAGTGCAACAAATAAACGTTACTTTCAGGTTGCCACTGGGGAGATTGTAAACTCATTATTTTAACATTTTAATTTGTATGTTATATTATTCATTTTTCATTTTAAATTTTAAAAAGTCTGCGAGCCTTGAAGGGCAATGAAATAATCAGTTTTCATTGTAGGTCCCGCAAGGCCTCCAGCAACACATAAAACTTTGTCTCTAGGTAAAAACCCATAGAAAATAGAGTCATGTTTGTTCTTGTCAAAACACACTCAACACACAAATTTCGCAGATGAAATTTTCACATTTTTCTCATTTTAAAAATCCCGGGACCTCGTGGGATAATGAAATAAACAGATTTCGATAGATTATCTCACGGGGAACCTAAGAAAAATAATATAATGGTATTTCATTGTTAAATCACTTAATTAAAATCATATAACGTAAATTTTCAAATCAAAAATCTCAAAATGCATCAAAATTCTCCAAACAAAAAATCTAGTTATACATCATACTTTTCCTTATTTGTTTTCAATCGTAAATTTGTGTTTTATCCAGTAGTTTAGGCTACAAAATCCTGTAAAGTTCGAAATTTAAGCGAGCGCTTTTTCGAATGAAACAGGCAAAATATATTGTGGGCATTTCTCTGCCCCTTATATACTAGTAATGACTCCACCCACCACTTTTCTGTGGATCTGTCCGGCCCCAAATCGGGCTCACCGATTACAATATAAACAGCGATTTTTGTGAAATAAATCAGTTCAACTTTTTCCTCAACAAAGTGTTTTATTACATACTTCCTCTGGAAGACCTCTGTCCGACTGCCTCCTGCTGAAGCTCTGCCTGATCATCAAGCCTGGTGCCTACCTTCTCAAGACAAGCCGGCCCTACTTAGGACACCGCAAGGCGCCAGGTTCAGGCAGAGACCAAGACATCCAGAGCCGCCATAACCAAGCTCTGGGTGCAGGGAGTCGGATCAAGGGTTGCCACCCTCAACAATTCAGGGTTACCACCCTCATCATTTGGACACATCCGGATCATCGTGCACGAGACGCCGGTGCCCCTATTACAATCTTGTAAAGACGCCAACACGTCTGTTACAATCATTATGAAAAAAAATATATTTAAAGATTTTTTGATTGATTCGTGTACAGATCATGATTATTTGAAAGAATTCAAAATTTCACCCGGTTCGGAGCCATAGGGAGAAAGTTATGAAGTACCTCAATTATTGTTGCAAAGCGCCCGTTAAACGATGAATTTTTTAAAAAACATTATTTTTAGTAGATTTTTATTGATATGTGTCCAGGCCACGATTCTTAGTAGGAATCCAAAATTTCAGACGGTTCGGAGCCATAAGGCAAAAGTTATGACCGACCCCAAGAGTTCAAACATCCGACCCCAAATGCTTAAACGACTGAACCCATGTGTTGAAACGATGATTTAAAAAAAAAAAAATCTTTGTAGATTTTTCGATTGATTCGTGTACAGCCATGATTCTTAAGAGGAATCCAAAATTTCAGACGGTTCGGAGCCATAAGGCTGAAGTTATGACCGATCCCAAGAGTTCAAACGTTCGACCCCAAGGGCTGAAACGACCGAACCCAAGTGTTAAAACGATGCCGATGTTTTAAAAAAAAAATCTTTGTTGATTTTTTGATTGATTCGTGTACCGACCATGATTCTTAGTAAGAATCCAAAATTTCACACAGTTCGGAACCAGAGGGCCAAAGTTATGAACGACCACAATTATTGTTACAAAGCGCCCGTAAAACGATGAATTTTTGCAAAAATTGAACTTTTAGTAGATTTTTATTGATACGTGTCCAGGCCACGATTCTTAGTAAGAATCCAAAATTTCAGACGGTTCGGAGCGATAGTGCTATAGTTATGACCGACCCCAAGAGTTCAAACGTCCAACCCCAAGTGCTTAAACGACCGAACTCAAGTATTAAAACGATGAACATTTAAAAAAAAATTCTGTGTAGATTTTTTGATTGATTCGTGTACAGACCATGATTCTTAGTAAGAATCCAAAATTTAACACGGTTCGGAACCATAGGGACAAACTTATAAACGACCTCAATTATTGTTACAAAGCGCTCGTTAAACGATGAATTTTGCAAAAATTCTATTTTTAGCAGATTTTTTGATCGATACGTGTCCAGGCCACGATTCTTAGTATGAATCCAAAATTTCAGACGGTTCGGAGCGATAAGGCTATAGTTATGACCGACCCCAAGAGTTCAAACGTCCGACCCCAAGTTCTTAAACGGCCGAACCCACGTGTTAAAACGATGATTAAAAAAAAAAAAAATCTCTCTAGGTTTTTTGATTGATTCGTTTACAGACCATGATCCTTAGTAAGCATCCAAATTTCACACGGAACCATAGGGCCAAAGTTATGACGATCACAATTATTGTTGCAAGGCGCCCGTAAAATTTTTGCAAAAATTCTTTTTTTAGCAGATTTTTATTGATACGTGTCCAGGCCACGATTCTTAGTACGAATCCAAAATTTCATACGGTTCGGAGCCATAAGGCAAAAGTAATGACCGACCCCAAGAGTTCAATCGTCCGACCCCAAGTGCTTAAACGACCGAACCCAAGTATTAAAACGATGATCATTATGAAAAAATACATATTTGTAGATTTTTTGATTGATTCGTGTACAGACCACGATTATTAGAAAGAATACGAAATTTCACACGGTTCGGAACCATAGGGCCAAAGTTATGAACGACCACTATTATTGTTACAAAGCGCCCGTGAAAATTTTGCAAAAATTCTATTTTTAGCAGAATTTTTATTGATTCATGTCCAGGCCGATAAAAACGATGCCTTGATTGATACGTGTCCAGGCCCCCAAGTCTTAGTAAGAATCCAAAATTTCAGACGGTTCGGAGCCCTAAGGCTAAAGTTATGACCGACCCCAAGAGTTCAAACGTCCGACCTCAAGTGCTTAAACGACCGAACCCAAGGGTTAAAAATAGTTTTAAAAAATGATTATTAGAAAGAATTCAATATTTCATAAGGTTCGGAACCATGTTATGAACGACCTCAATTATTGTTACAAAGTGCCCGTTAAAAGATTAATCACTTTGGGGGTTATGTGTTTATTGTGTAAGTGTGTAGATGGCAAAGCGAATAAGCAAGACGATTCAATACTTACAAGTTTATTAACACTATTAACAGACACATAAATCTCCAATTCAAATATATGCAATAAGAAAGTAATGTGAAGGGCGAACAAATATTAAGAGGGCGGAGGGAGGGAGGGCAAATAAATACAGGACGGAGATAACGATCTGGCCGGGCTACCTCCGTAATGAAGGAAAAGAAGTGACGAAATTCGCGTTGGCTTCACTACCCTTTGGTTACGCTCGTGGGGAGTTACCTTGTCAGCGGAACGATGGGAACATGACATATTTTTTTTTTTTTTACATGAGCTCCATACAGGAGGCCTTGAGGAAAATAATTTCCCTCAGGGCCTATGTCATCTTTGAGGATGCTGTGTGGAGGGTTTTTTTTAAGGAAAGGAAGGAGAGGAGAGTTCTGGGAAGGAACAGGGTTTAAGGGGTGGGTAGGAATCCGCCTCCAAGACCTAGACAAACCTCACCCCCATGAACCCGGGCAACCCTGCTAAATCACCAAACGTAGCGAACCACTTGGGGTGACCTATGGCAGAGGTGTTGGTTATCCAATAAAGGTTCCCGGGGCGGCGGTACCCATTCCCGCCTCCCAAATTGTAATATACATATGAAGTTGTTTTAGCAATCGACCGGCGGCCCTTTGTCGGAAACCGAATAAATTTTCATAATTTTCCCCAAAATTAGAATTAGGGGTCATCCAGCATCAGGATGGGAATGTACTTTGGACGAAAGCGTAGCAGGGGAAATGGAAGGAATGGAGGCCAGATTCACGACCTGGTGCCATTCATTTCTGGACCCAGCACCCTGGAAGCCGAGCTTGACATTCCTTCTTCGAGCTGATATGAGCTTGGGATTTCACCTATCGTAGGGCGGATGCCCGTGGCGCTACATGGAGGACCGTCTCCGACACGCTCGCTTCCGTCATGCGAGGGGAGGTATTTTCATTCAAATGAAATACCGATGTTCACCGCGGCTGAAGGCTGATGCATGTTTCTAACGTGCCTAGGAAAACATAAGCATTATTTCTACTGGTTCGAGGCGGTATGCTGTACGGAGAACGGGACTGTTGAGGACCTGTGTGACTGCAAAGGCCAGGGTCGGTGACATCAAAATCCATCTTAAGTAAATTCAAACTTCACGTGATCAGTGGAGAGAGCGGCCCCACCGATCTCCTGACATTGCCGTTTGTCTAATCCACTTCGGTTTAATGTTCATGTTCGATGCTATAGGAGTGAATGGAACTCTAGTCATCGACATGCTGAAAGGCTTCTACAGCATCATCATCATCATCATCAATTCGGGAGAGGATGTCACGATCTAAAACCTCGTGTCACCCACGCATTCCTGAATACTTCCTGACATCGGCTACCACACTATAAATCGAAGCAGATCCTCACATCAAGCGATATGAGATGACATTTCATCAAACAACATCAGCATTATCACCCTTATAATTTGACTGCGTATTGGTTGAGAACACTCCCACTATCACCCTACAAACCGGAAATACACATCAAACCCTTTCCCGACAGGAAGCAAAACATGTCGATTTTTCATTTGTCGCTTGCGACCATCAAAATATTCTCTGGAGGCGTTGGAATTGGGGACTGACCGGGCGGTTTTAATTGAACCTCACCTAGTCAGTTGCGGAAATGGAGGAGCCCAATTGAAGCAAGACTTATTTTGTTTCATGTCAATCCCTAGTGATCTCCCAAAAATACCTACTCAAACCCAAAGCTAACTAACAAACTGCACTTACAACTGTGACTGCTGTGACTGTAGAATTTGTGCAACCCGGGCCTGTTTCGGTTGAATTTTGATTGAAAATTCGTAACTAGAGTACAAAATGTCAAAATATTTTATATGATAGCATCCCAAGAACAGCAGAGGATATGCAGCGTCACATCAAAGGTAGGATCTTCCCAATTCACTGTATAGCTGTATATTTTGTACTAGGTACTAGGGAGGATGACGCGGGTTAATTCAAGAAAAAAAATCATCAACAAACAAGTATAGAACGGACGTTATTAGGGGAGGAAGTTGCACGAAGAGTTGAATTAGGTATTTTCAAGCTAGCTAGAGTCAGTCATTGTAAATCCGGCCCTTGCGAATTGTAACACGCCATACCTAAAAGAACAAAGGGTTTACCACAAACAAATTATTAATTAAATTGGATTAACCATATCAAACCATTAAAACACAAAAGTAACACAACGTTATGGGGTTAATTACAAATTGATAAATAACAAATAGTAATTGAGAGCATCTCGCCACGTATACCTAAAACGTATTACGTAAAGGGGTGTCGAGGCGCTGCCAAAGGAATGAAGGAGAGAAGCGTGATCGACGGAACTACGAATTCGAGGCTACGAACTCTACGTATAGAGCTTACGTTGCAGAGCCTACGAACGACGTAGAAAGAAAGAAACAATAAAATCAAATTTTAAAAGAAAAGGAAAATTAATTAATTAAGGGAGCAAGAGTATTTTTATATGTAAAACGAAAAAAATCAATTTTTAACATTTTATAACCTTAATTTTAGTTGTGAAGTCACGAATAGTGTTTGTATCTTATTTTTAAGTTGCCATAATTACGCTAGAGGAGTTACAAAGTTTTCTATACACTGATTTTTAATTTACGCACTTTTCGAAATGATTTGTTTTTAAATATTTTTTTGTTTCAGTATATTTATCAGATTGAATTGTATTTTTTCATGAAATGTGATTTATACTATTCACACTTGTATGCATACTATGTTATTTTTTTCATAAATTCATTTTTATAAGTGTTTTTAACCTCCTGTTCGTAAAATAACGGAGTTACGTATTTTTCGCATGTATACAAATGGAAATAGTAATATCAAGGTACATAGACCTATGGAGTTACAGACAAACTTACTAAAAGTTTGTCAAAGCTCACCAATAACTTTTTAAAAATATTTTGCATATCAAGCTGATTAATATTCTTGTTGTAAGTAAGCCTTTACGTAGTACCTAATGTTGAAAAATAAATAGTTTTAATTTTTATTTGTTTACAGCTACCATGAACCGCAAAAAAAGAATCTTGTGCAAAGTAGCTGAGCCAGACCATACCAATATCAATACAAGAGTATCAAGAGCCCTATTCGACTACCACGTTCAATTAAAATTTTAGAGAAATTAAATGAAAGCACAAAATTTCAGTTGCCACAGTTCAAAAAATTTAGACCTGATTTTAGTCATGCAAGTACATTTATTATTCAGAATGACGGGTCTTTGATGACGGTACCTGATGAAAGCCAAGAGATTATTGACCCGAATATGGTCGTCGAAGGAACACCCAGCACTGTCATGATAACTAAAGATGGTAGCCTTACTAATGTACGTTTATGTAACCCATGTTTGCCATCGGATTTAGAACATTTTCATGCCAGTGATGAAATGGTTCCAAGCACTGCGACTGTAGCCACCGATTGTGTTCTGCTGACTGCTGAAGATATAGGTGATTCTAACTTGTTAAAAATCTTCCACGACCTAACAAATACCACAAACCTTGCCGTTGAAAACACCGCCATCTTTACTTGCAGTGAAGAAGACCTTCACCAGGAGGAAACAGTTACTGACCAACTCTCGGCTAATATTGCAAAAGTGCCTAACAAAAACACGTCTTCAATTATTCCTTACGCTGAAGAAGATCTATACCTGGAGCCAACATCTGCAGTTTTTGTCCCCACTATTCTTCTCCATTACTATAACTCGGTTAATACATCAATAATATCATCGAAAGAGGCCTCTCTTATACCTTCCACTGATGGGATAAACCTGCAGCCTATAGTTATTGTACCAAACGATTGTGATTCGGTAGTTGGTTCAAATTTACCTGGTGATGACGCTTCTATTGAAAATGAAGACAATGAACCAAAACGAAACCGAAGATCGAAAAAATATGAAACCAAAGAAAGTAATTGGTCTGTGAGAATTAATAATAAAAAAACGAGAAAATAGAGAACTTTACTTGGGGAGGAAAAAAGTTGGCGAAAAGTGGAAGTATGACCTGCTAAAAGGCGAGAAGAAATTACAACCTAAATGCGATTGCAAGTTATCAAAGAAGGACTCATCTAAATTACGATGTCTAAAACTGACGGAGCAAAATAGACAGGACATATTTGACTCATTTTGGAAATTAACATGGGCAGAGAAAAAAGTTATGATTAAAACTTTGGTAATTGTAAAGCCAATTCAAAGAAAACGCGGGTTGGTGGAAATTTCCCGAAGAAATACATCAACCGAACTTTTTTCGAAATGCAAAAGTGACAGACCAAGAGTTTGCAAACAAATATTTTAAATACATTATGCATGGGGGAATAGATCATAAAAAAGTGGGCCAAGTGCGATCCTGCACCCTGCTTTGTTAAAGAATCCACTAACAATGGAAAAGGTGACCAAATAACCGCTTTGCATCGTTTTTTCGATTCTTTGCCAAAAGTAGAATCTCACTACTGTAGATCGCAATTATCTGGATTATATACCTAGAACCTCTATGGGAAACTAAAAACAAGCTTTACAGATTCTATGCAAATAATTATTGCCAAGAAAATAACGAACAACCACTTTCTATTGCCACTTTCCTTAAGACATTTGATTAAAAAAATATGTCCTTTCACCAAAAAAACATTTATGTGACACCTGTGAATCATTTAAAACAGGAAACATTTCGGAAATCGTTTACAAAGAGCACATAACATTGAAAGAAGAAGCAAGAGAAGAAAAGATCAATGATAAACAATCTAATAATGAAGTTTTTACCATGGATTTGCAATCAGTTCTTACTTACAAAAGTTTAATGATTGAAAATAAATTTCTAAATATATTATATGTTCGAAACATAAATAAAAACAAAGACCCGTCTTTCATTTTCTTTCACTATGAAGTTTTTTGTGCCTCCTGTAAAATTTGACATTTGGTGGTACGCATTCTACGAATTAATGCGAAGATGTGGCGTAAGTTATGACCGACTCTAAGTTTTGCAAAGCGTATGAACGACCGAACCCTAGTGTTAAGACCACCAAACCCAAGTGTTAAAACGATGATTTTTTATTAAATCCCTCTTTTAATCAATTTTTTGATTGGTTCCTGTACAGACCACGATTCTTAGAAAAAACCCAAAAATTCAGTTGGTTCGGTGCCATATGGCCTAAGTAATTGACTGACCCCAAGTTTTACAAAGTTCTAACACGTCCGAACCAAAGTATTAAAAAGAAGATTTTTTATTCTTCTTTTGAAAGATTTTTTAATGACTCGTATACAGACCACGAATCTTAGTAAGAATCCAAAATTTTCAGTCGGTTCGGTGCCATAGAGATTAAGTTATGGCTGAACCCAAGTGTTAAGTTGACCAAACCCAAGTATTAAAACGATGAAATTTTAGTGATTTCTTCTATTGGAAGATTTTTTGATTGATCCGTATACAGACCATGATTTTTAGTAAGAATCCAAAATTTCAGTCGGTCGGTGAATCAATAAAAAAATCTTTCCAAAGAAGAATGAAAAAATCATCTTTTTAATATTTTGGTTCGGACGTTTTAGAACTTTGTAAAACTTGGGGTGCGTCATAACTTAGGCCCTATGGCACCGAACCATCTAAAATTTTGGATTCTTATTAAGAGTCGTGGTATGTACAAGAACCAAACTAAAAAATATTCTAAAAGATGGATTTAATAAAAAATCATCGTTTTAACACTTGGGTTCGGTCGTTAAAACACTTTGTTAAACTTGGGTCGGTCATAATTTAGGTCATATGGCACTGACCGACTGAAATTTTGGGTTCTTACTAAGAATTGTGGTCTGTATTCGAATCAATCAAAAAATTCTCTAAAACATAAAAAATTTAAAAAATCGACTATTTAACACTTGGGTTCATTCGTTTTCAAAATTTGAAACGCTTGAGGTCAGTCATAACATAGGCCATACGGCACCGAACCGGCTGAAATTTTAGATTCTTTCTAAGAATCATGGTTTGTATACGGATCAATCAAAAAATCTTTCAAAAGAAGGATTCACTAAAAATTCATCGTTTTAACACTTGGGTTTGGTCAACTTAACACTTGGGTTCAACCATAACTTAATCCCTATGGCACCGAACCGACTGAAATCGTTTTAACACTTGGGTTCGGTCGTTCAAACATTTTGTTAAACTTGGGGTCGGTCATAATTTAGGTCATATGGCACTGACCGACTGAAATTTTGGATTCTTACTAAGAATTGTGGTCTGTATTCGAATCAATCAAAAAAATTTCTAAAAGAAAAATTTAAAAAGATCGTCCTATTAACACTTGGGTTCGGTCGTTTTCAAACTTTGAAACGCTTGAGGTCAGTCATAACTTAGGCCATACGGCACCGAACCAGCTGAAATTTTAGATTCTTTCTAAGAATCATGGTTTGTATACGGATCAATCAAAAAATTTTCCAAAAGAAGAATTCACTAAAAATTCATCGTTTTAACACTTGGGTTTGGTCAACTTAACACTTGGGTTTAACCATAACTTAACCGACTGAAATTTTGGATTCTTACTAAGAATCGTGGTCTGTAAACGAGTCAATCAAAAAATCTTTCAAATAAGAATAAAAAAAGTCATCTTTTTAATACTTTGGTTCGGACGTTTTAGAACTTTGTAAAACTTGGGGTCGGTCAATTACTTAGGCCGTATGGCACCGAACCAACTGAATTTTTGAATGAAATACCGTGTTTTTCTAAACTTTTAATTGAAAATTTAAATAAGGAAATAACAGTTTATTAAATAAAATAGTTTTACAATATTTCTTTGAAAATTAGGATTTTTTTAAGTACACGCGTTTTTTTTTTGTTATCAAGTTTTAGATAACAAAATAATTTAGATTCTATTTGTTGACAAGCAAAATAATTAGATAAGTGGCCTTGTGAACCCATAACCGTACTGAGTAAGGACTATATTCCTGAATTCATCATTTTCCCCTACACGACCCATGCTAAAAAAACGTATCCCGAAAACTGCCTTGGTGATCGGTAAAAAAAAACAGGTTTTAATATAAATGTTAATTTTATATACCATGGATGTTTAAATTAACCAAAAAACAATGCATCTGGCAGTACTACCTTTGCACGGTTTTGGAGGGAGGTGCCGCGGGCGGGAGGGCAGAGCGGGCGGGGACATCCGGTCATATTGTAAACTTTTGCATTTCGCACAACGCACTGTGCGGCGATTGCGAGTGATACTGGTAGCCGGCCAAGAAATTTTGCGTACAGATTTATCTAAACGTTTCTTACGTTGCTTTTGATTGGTGAAATAATATATGCTTGTCGTCGAAATTTTAAACCCCAAAACCCCCATCGTGTGTGCGCCAATGACTGTGCCATTAAAAACGAACGCGTTCGATCTTGAATGCATGTAGCGTGACTAACGTCTCGCCACAAATTGCACCCCATACATATACCAAACCACCCACCTGCACCCGCTACAAACGTGTCCTAGGTGTGCGTGTTTGCGCGCAAATATAGGGGGGCGTTAAATGTGTCACATTTCAAATGTGGCGCCACAGTTATCTTAATACAAGTGTATGTCTGGTGTGTAACGCTTCTCAAAGTCCGACTCCAAGCCTTGCCTTTTGCCCCGTAACGGTGATAATTTTTCAAAAAATCCTACTTTTCGCCGATTTAGGTAATAATTACTCTTCGGACTACATTTAGTAAGAATCGAAAATATCCACCTCCCCTCCTGCATGGAAGGCAAGAGAAGGAGAGTAATGAAGGAGATGGTGTTCGGGAAAGGAGGAGGGGGCATGGGAGTGGGGCATCGTGGAAGGTGGAAAGGAAACGCAGGAGGGGAAGGGGATGGGGGAGGGGAGCTGGAACGCATGGGAATGGAAATGCAGAGAGAAACAATTTATTTCCAGATAGTTCCAGGGTACCAGATAGTTCTTAAAAAACAAAATAACAAAATAGAATAATTGTAATGTAAAATCTTTTTAGTTTATTTTAATTTGTGTAGATATTTCCAAAGAGTGAAATGTTATTTGCAATAACTCACTATTTGTCACGTGGATGACCACGATGACAAATTTAATAGTCTCGGGCGTATGTTAAGGCGGCCAACCGTCCCGCATTCTCGGTTGGTCCCGCATTCGGGACCGTCCCGCATTGGCGGTTGTAGTCCCGCATTGAAAAATTTGATAAAATAGTCCCGCAAATCGCCTAGCGTCCCGCATGTCCCGCATTCCTATATTTCATAATATTGTCTATAAGTAGACAAATAAACTTCCTCTATCTTTATTCTATTTTAACCATTTCCGTTAATCTGTGGTTAAGTTGATAACAACATTTGTCCCTAGAAAAGGCCCGAAGATATCGATCTAGGGATTGGTTTATTTAGGTATGTCAGGGGTGGGGAACCTGCGGCCCGCGAGGCCATTTGGTGCGGCCCGCGGGCACTTTTGGTGCGGCCTGCTGAAAGAACCGCAAAAAATTTCACAGAACGGGATGGTTTTTTCACGATGCATTTTTAAGACGTTATCACAAAATCGTTACTAGCAATTAGTTAGGATACAAATAAAAACATGATTAAACCTCCCATTTTACTATTATTTTTAATTGTTATTATGAAACGATAGTGAAATTCCATCGGAACTTTTAATTTTCTTGTATGGGACAGTCCCGATATTTCAGGATTTTTAGCAACTCTATTCGGAGGGGAATCTTAAGCAGTCTGTCATAAACATTATTTTCTAGTCATCGTTGCGGAAGTAAAGTGGATAGTCAATGAATAAAAACCTATGACACAACTACGAAGAAAAGAAAAGTTGAAGCTGAATGAAACGTGAAATCATTTGAAACTAAGTAAAGGCTGTGGAAAGTAACTCGAAATGAATAACACGACGCATTTTCCAATACTGCAAGGACAAAAGCAACCTACATCGTTTGAATACGCTGGTGAGTGCGCGAAATTAAGTGAAGCATTTAATAAACGATTTTATGACGTGAAAAGAGAGCAAACAGATTCTAACATATTTAATACACATTTCAACGTCCAACCATCGAATGTGTCTGATAATCTGCAGTACGAAATTATTCAATTACAAAGCATATAACAATCTCCCCAAATAAAGTCAGGAATCACTGGTTATATTAAGTCAAGCATGTCCCTTAACATTTTGTATATAATACAAACAATAATGCCATGATAATTGCCACACTTCTGGCATAAAAAAATCATTACATATAATTTATTGTAATTAGTAAAATAAATATAAAATTATATTGTGGACAATAAATATGCTACAAAATATAGAAAAACCATTCATGTAATCAGAGTACAATTTAATTTAAGCTGGTTGACTAGTGGACTCCTATGCAGATTCATTCTAAAGGTAAAACCAATATTGTGTTCACAATGCAATTTCCTGTTGCGGATTCATCCGCTAACCCTAACGCATTTCGAAGGTAAAACCATTTTGGTGTTCTTGGTGCAGTATTAATTAAAGCTGGGGACTCACAAACCAGTTCGCTCTGACGGAAAAACTAGTTTTGTGTTCAAAACGCATTGAAAAAAATCCACATGTACTGTAATAAATCGTAGAAACCCGTTCTCGCTTTTGAAGTGCATTTATAAAATTCCAGTTGCTTTTATGCTGCCAGTATTAGGGAAAAGTCATTTTCATGTATTCATTAAAATAGCTACACTCTGTATTTTTAAGTCTTCGCGTACAGATTCACCCTATAACTGAAACCAGTTCTGTGTTTAGAATGCAACGAAAAAATTCCAGGTGGGGTTAATTTTTTGACCCATTCCTCGTGTTAGAAGTGCATTTATAAAATTCTAGTTGCATACTTTGTTCTGCTAGAATTGGTGGAAAGCCGTTTTTATGTACTGAGTGGAGTTTTTTTTAATTCCCCGCGTACAAACTCACTTTATAATTAAAACCAGCTCTGTGTTAAAAATGCAACGAAAAAATTCCAGGTGGGGTTTTATTTCGCTAACGCGTTTCGTAAGAAACCATTCTCGTGTGTGAAGTGCAGTTATTAATTTGTGATGGCATAATATGCAAATGTGCTGCCAGTATTGGAGGAACGCAATTTCACGTTCTGAGTATAGTTTTAATTCCCCGCGTATAGATTCAACCTGTAATTAAAACCAGTTCTGTGTTAAGAACGCAATGAAAACGCATCAGGTGTGATTTCATTTATTGACGCATTTCTTATGTTGGAACTGCATTTATAAAATTCTAGTTTCGTTGTTTATGCTGCCAGAATTAGAAGAAAGCCATTTTCGATGAATTTTGACGGAAACCATTCTGGTCGTAGACTATGTGCGGAGTTATATTATTATACTATTTTTTTAAATAAGTTTTTTTTTAAACCATTTCTTTGATTGGAATGTGGCTCTCCACCCCCCCCCCCCCCCCCCACATGTATCACAAACCATGTTACATAAACCTAGCGTAGCCGCTAAACTACTTGAAAACTGGGATGTTTTCTTGCCTTGACGCGAGCAGGCGGTATAAAGGGACACAAACCATGTTACACAAACCTAGCGTTAGGTTAGGTTAGGTTAGGTTAGGTTACGCATTTTTAAGACTACGAATTTTCATACTTTTGGTCTAAGAATACGGCCGTTGAGATAGTCATAATTCATCAGGTTAATGTGTTATGTGATGAATTATCATGTGAGGACGTATCGTGTCGGAAAGTTTTACGTTATTGATATTATTGCTTAATGGCAACACTTAATTTTATGTGGTGTAACATCTTTCTTGTTTTTCTATGACTTGTAGTGTCAATGCATTCAAAATGGCTTTTTTCCTTTGTGTTTAGAGAAAATTTTGAAGTCGTGTTATTCAGTTAATATTGCTTGCCGACGCCTACTTCTTTCAGATTCGGATTTTCCGGCCCATAATTAGTATAAAAAAAAAAAATTATCTAGGACTATCGCCCCTAAACCGAATTTTTTCCCACAAGAGCCGTGTTGCGATGGCTGCCCAGCAGAAGGTAGGGTTCGAAATTTTGTCACACCCACTTTACAGTCCTGACCTGGCTTCCAGTGATTATTTCCATACTTGGAAAAAGAACTTCGTGGAAAAAAGTTTTCAATTGATGAAGAAGTGAAGGATGCAATTTCGGCCTATTTTTTAGACAAAGACAAATATTTTTTTTGAGGGAATACATCAGTTAATTGAAAGATCAGAAAATTGTTTTAGGGTAGCAGGTGAATGTATTGAAAAGTAAAAATAATTTAGGATTTTTATTTCCACTCCTTATCCCCCATTCCGCGAACTTAAAAACCCACCCTCGTATATTACGAAGAATAACATTCTCTTATTCGAAGTGAAGTTATTTTAATTTAAACCAGTTTTGAATGAAAACTTTCTATTGTGGATTCATCTGCTGACACATTTCGAAGGAAACCAGTGAGCACGTCGACCTAGAACCTTAGAAGCGTAGTACTTCGTGTATCGTGTGTGTCGACCCAATCCCAGTATGTCGTACCATTACCGTAAGTTGGATGCATTTTATGTAAACGCTCCTGTGAGTAACTTATCAAATCTTTAGTAAGTCGTAAATTTTACTTATGATTTCTGGGGAAATTTAGGGAAAAATGGAAACATCATTTTTTGGACACAAGGTCTAAGTGTTCTTAACCATTACATATTACGTACTTATGTAACTTATGTATGATTTTTTGTCTAAAAAAATCAATCAGAGCTCAAGCTATTCATGTAAAAACGGTGACAGCAAAACAAAGAAGTTGAGTAGCCATAAAGATGACTATTTCATTTTTGAACTGTCATCACAGAGTGGAATATCTACGCATCTACGGTCATCACTGACGGGATTGGTTTATTTATGGTACAGCATTCATGATATTTCTATGGATATATCTGCGATAGTCAGCAATTGTCAGTGTCATCTGGTGTCATCAGACATTTTCAATCGGTCCTTGGATTTCTCTAGAATATTTGGTGTGTGTGTATAAATGCTGACCTCCAACCGAATTATTGACGAATGATTCACGGCTGATCAAAGCAGACGGTTCATATTGCATTTTACTTGTTATATTTTTCGATTCGCATCCACCATGGAGTTTCCTGATTTGGGTAAAAACTGCTGTGAAAAAACATGCAACAAACTAGGTAAATATTAAAATTTCGACAGCAAATTGTGCTTTTGTTGTGAAGTTTCGAAATGCTAATTTATGATGAAATAGTTGACGCTTCCGCACTAATGAATGTTATTAACAATAGCTATTTCTAATCACCTTGTCTTTGTGTCTACTTCCAGATTTCCTACCCATGAAATGTGACGCGTGTAAAAATGTTTATTGGTGAGTTTAAATTACTTTAATATTTTTAAACCACTTTCCATATCAGTCCAAAATAGCCGATAAATTTGGTAAATATCGGTTCGGACTGGCCACGCTTATTACGAATAATTTTTAGAAAAAAACTTTAGATTCGCCTTAATTACTATAAAAGGAAACTTTTTGGCTTTGGGGCGGCGGAAAATAATGCATTTTAATTTTCAATTGCATAAAACCAAAATTCACTTCGCGAACCGACCCAGCGAAAATCCGCGGACGTAACTGTTACTGTTATGTTGGTATTCTTGATAAATTATCAAGAGCTAATACGACTGTAGCCGACTTCGTGAGATAATGCGCGTATTTATGAAATTTGTCTAGCGGGCTTGTTTGTGTAACATGGTTTGTGATACAAAAGAAAGTGCCCCTTTATAACGCCTGCTCGCGTCAACGCAAGATAAACATCCCAGTTTTCAAGTGGTTTAGCGGCTACGCTAGGTTTGTGTAACATGGTTTGTGATTCGCGGTATTTCCTGTAGGTATCCCACGATGTCGGCTGCAGTCCATAACAGTGACAGCTACGGCCGCGGATTTTCGCTGCGTCGGTTCGCGAAGTGAATTTTGGTTTTATGCAATTGAAAATTAAAATGCATTATTTTCCGCCGCCCCAAAGCCAAAAAGTTTCCTTTTATAGTAATTAAGGCGAATCTAAAGTTTTTTTCTAAAAATTATTCGTAATAAGCGTGGCCAGTCCGAACCGATAATTACCTAAAATTTTACCTACGAATACCATTCATATTTTTATAAACAACACTTTGATTCAACTTACAACAACTATTGCAGTTGTCGGAGATGAAAAATAGTGTAATTTAATAACTCAGGTACCCTCATACGTCATACGTACGTCGAGTAATGTTACATTGTCGTGTTAATAAGCTTCTGGGTTCGAGTGGGTACATTTTATTTTTAAAAAACTTATGCTAGTCTCACACGGGCAGGGCCCGACTAACTGTCAGGCTAATTTGTTTGATTTTTGGAATTACTCGTATAGGTCTCAAATAGTGAGAAATATGATGTAAACCAGGGGTGTTGGACTGTATTTTCTTAATCCTCCGTCGGGCGCAACTAATCTGATGAAGATGAAGTGATCTGTTATTTGTGTGCCAAAGGCTAAATACCTCCCGACTTTTCCTTCTTCCCCACCACTCACAGAGGGCCAGTTCACAGAACGTTTAGGAACATTCCAGATCATTGTGGATCATCAGAACATTCCAAAACACTCTCGAATGTTGTGGGAACATTGTGGACCATTCAAAGCCTTTTTTGTATGGGTGGGGCTACTTGAATATACAGGGTGTCCGGTGGTAAAGTGCATTAACTTCGGGAGGTGATTCTACATGATGCTAGGAGTAAAAAGATAAACAACTTTTTCCGAAATTCCAACTTTTTTTTTTCCATACAAAAAGATATACCTACTAAAAATCGTTAGTGAAGGTACACACTTACCAGATAAATTCGCTGTGAGTTTGACAGTGTCAATGTGGCAACGTTGCATATTATTTATGAGTGGCACGTATCCATGGAAACAACATGTAAATTGTAAACAATAACAAGACTGACAGTTCGCCGTTTTACAATGTGCAACAAAATCGTATGTTTTATAATGTTTTAAACCAAATTCAACTGATAACTGCACTAAAATAACAATATTCATATGAATTTACACTTTTTACTATACAAATTATTAATAACTAATTGAACACTTAACTAATATCATCGTTTTTCACTAATTTAACCCGTCTGCTTGGTTCAATATATTCGTACCTCACAATCCGGAAGCGTCAGTTTTGCACGTAAATTCTGAAACCGTCACTTTGGATCGAGATTGTAAAATATCCATGCAAGATAGCTTTCATATATCAAAGACAGTAATAAGCATTATTTTGTTTTCTTTCTGGTTAAAAGAAAAAATACATATGTTTACATGAGAGGAAGAGAGATATATAGCTTTTAATATGAAAGGTCGCTCGGGACGTTTTTGGTCTTATTTATTTATTTTATTTTATTTATTTATTTATTAATATATCAACGCCCTGATGGGCTTTTACAAATAAGTTTATGATACAGAGACAAAGTTGAACAATAAAAAAGATGAACTTGAAAAGTAAACATCACATGAATGGAAGGTATAAAGATACATTTTAGTAAAAATAATGCATTGCAATACAAAAGAAAGTTTTTAAAGTTGCAGATGACAAAAAATAGTATACATTGTGTATTCACAAAATTTACATAAAAACAGTTTTAGACAACTCAAATCAGATGTCACAGTATTTACATATAAAAGAAAAGAAAAGAAAAGAAAAGAAATGAAAGTATAACGCGATTACGTGTTTTGGGATGTATTTATTCCTAAATAAGCAGACGGGTTAACAAAATTTCAAAATGTCCACCTTCTGCTTGCAGGCAAGTATTGAAACGTCATTGACAAGAAGAAACGAAACACGCGTTGAACAAACATGTTCTTTTAGGTCAATAAATACACACTAATGTAACAAGTTTCGATTATTAATAACACAATTCTTACAGAGAAACACTGCAAGATACATTGTATTTGCGAATAAACGGTAAAATTCATCGCGGAAGCATCTGCGGCGTATTTAAATATCAACAGCTGACTGACAGAATGGCGTAGCGGGGAGTTCATTGAGCGCGGGGGGCGCGGGACGGTAGATTTGGAAACTATGCTAAATAGTAACGCCGGCACTACACAGCGGACCGATTTTACGTTTTTACCTGAAAAGTACTCTTAAAAGTTTGAATTTCGGAAAAATTTATTTATCTTTTTTACTCCTACCATCATGTAGAATCACCTCCCGAAGTTAATGCACTTTACCACCGGACACCCTGTATAGCGTGGTGTTTTCTCTTTCCAACACCATTTAGGTCATATTTCTCACTGTGATAGTAAGGGAGAAAGAAACTATGATAGTAATAAAATTGTCCAGGTGAAAGTTCACCATTCAGAATCGAAACTTTCCTCGAAATGGCTTTAGCCAGTAGTGATCAGATCTGAATCTAAATCTGAATAACTTCCTCTTCGCATCTCCTCCTACCTTTAGCCTCACAACGTACCCCAAATGGGGTTGCCATAGTCTCACCGGCTCCAGATGGGGCGGTATGGACTCTTGTGCGGTATTTGCATAGGAAAATATAAAGATAATCTTTTTTTTACATTACCTCCACACAGGAGGCCTTGAAGAAAATAATTCCCCTCTGGGCCTATGTCATCTTTCGGGATGCTGTGTGGGGGTTTTTTTAGGAGAGGAAGTTCTGGAAAGAAAAAGGGTATTAGGGGTGTGTAAGAATCTGGGGGTCAGTGTTTTCAGGAGTGAGAAGTCAAAGGGACTCTCAACCATTCTCTCCCGATCTGGTCTACCATATAGCCGGTGGGCAGACGCATCCGCCGCCAAGACCTGGACATACCTCACTCCATCCCGGGCACCCCTGCTAAGTCACCATTTGGGGTGGTAGTGGACCACTTGGGGTGATCTATGGCAAAGGTGTTGGTTATCCAATAAATGATTCCCGGGGCGGCGGTACCCGGTGACTCTAGCTACCAATACTATATTGTTCTTCATTGTTTTCGTTGGATCTCATATCAACTCCCTGAGCGAAGCTGACTACCCTAGCTAGTTGATCTGTAATCTGTATTAAACGTGCGGCGGTTTAAGGTAACGTACCCATACTACGTGACACACTTTTTGCAATTTTTTACCCCTCCCCCCCCCCCCCGGTGACCACGTGTAGTATATTCCAAGACCCCCCCCCCCACAGTTTTCACGTAGTATTTCATAAATATGGTTTCGAATCATTTTTTGCTAACAAAAAATAAAAAATGCATTATTTGGCTTATATTTGTCTTTATTAATAAGGCGCTTGCTGCGTGACAGCAAGAGTGCATGCATTACAAGTGGAAAAAATATTATCAAGATAAAACTTATGTCAAAATATATTGAAACCGGAACGTAATTTATGGAAACGAAAGTCTTGTTATTTTTATAAACATTTTTCATCTCAATCATCTTCAACAAACACGTTCCCTGAACTTTTTCACTTATTTGAATGTACGAGGGTGGGTGAAGTTTGCGGATTGGGTAAGGAGTGGAAATAAAAAATAAATTATTTTTCCTTTTCAACATATTCACCTACTACCCTAATACATTTTTCCGATCTTTAAATTAACTTAAAGGAACTTTATAACAGCGCGGAACTCAATTTTCTCCACATTTCACAATTTCTTCCCGATTGAAGTGTTTGGTCGACGATAGCTCAAAGACTAATGACCTAATTACGATAAAACCCGGTGTTTATCCTAAAAATGAGTTGTTCAATTAGTACCTAATTCAGCGGTACCCCCATTAATCACTTACCTTCCCATTCCGCGAACTTAAAAACCTCCCCTCGTAGCTCGAAAAAAGCGCAAGATTTCTAGATTGACTATGTGATAAAAACCTAAGCCCCCCCCCCCCCCCTCCCCCTAAACAGGTCACGTAGTTTGGGTACGTTCCCTTAAGTAAATATTGTCTATATGTCTGTAATAATATTCCAGCGGAGACCACTTCCAATATGTCCGGCACGGCTGCGAGATCGGAGTCTTGAAGGATGTGCAGGTCCCCGTGTGCCCGCTGTGTGCGGCGCCAGTACCCGGGCGGAGAGGGGATCCACCGGACATAGTCGTTTCTGCTCACATCGACAACGACTGCCAGACTGACGCTGCTAAACAAAGACGGAATAAGGTACCTGCCATTTTACACGCAACTGTTTCATTTTATTATTTTATCTGTTTGCTATGAAAGTTTTCTGTACATAATGGTCAACTCTGGGTTCATGGGGTGAGGTTTGTCTATGTCTTGGAGGCGGATGACCAGGACACACTTAACCCCAGATTCCTACCCACCCTTTAAACCCTTTTCCTTCCCAAAACTCTCCTCTCCTTCCTTTCGTTAAAAAAAACCCTCCACACAGCATCCCCAAAGATGGCATAAGCCCTGAGGGAAATTATTTTCCTCAGGGCCTCCTGTGTGGAGCTCATATAAAAAAAAAAAAACTCTGGTGTTATCAAAATTATATAAAAATGTTATAATAGGTGGCGCCCCCAATAAGTTTGAAGAACGTGTGCATTTCATGTAGTTTTGCGGCAAAGATTTTCAATTTAAGAGATGATTTATTGGATAACCAGCACCCCTGCCATAGGTCACCCCAAGTGGTTTGCTCCGTTAGGTGACTTAGCAGGGTTCATGGGGTGAGGTTTGTCCAGGTCTTGGCGGCGGATGCGTCTGCTACCAATTGCGTTGCACACCAGATTGAGAGAGACTGGTTGAGTTTTGACTTCTCCAGCAGGGCTCTCTCGGAACATCACCTTGCACCACAGTAGGAGGAATGGAATCTTTCGTCCGTCACTCCTGGACACACTGACCCCCAGATTCCTACCCAACCCTTGTACCTTTTTCCTTTCCAGAACACCTTCTCCTTCATTTCCTAAAAGTACCCTCCACACACTATCCCCAAAGATGACATAGGCCCTGAGGGCAATTATTTTCTTCAGGGCCTCCTAAGTGGAGCTAGTGTAAAAAAAAAAAAGAGAGGGAAGGCGGGGGGGAGTGGCGGAGAGCATGAAAGGAGGAGGGGTTCGCGGGACGGGGAAAAGCCAGGAAGGTGGAGGGGGAATGTGGGAGGGCAAGGGGAGACAGAAGGGAAACAGGGATTAACCTCTGGTTTGCCGGTGGCCGCGGCACTTTGAAATGCAATTTTGACCCTTATGTATAAAGAAAGTGTATGAAGAACAAGGTCAGAAACGCTTGCTCTATTATCATCCTTTACCATAGCGAAACCCGCAATGCGTCTAGTCACTCGGAATAATTTATATTTAATTTGCCATAGGGAAACGCGGGGAAAAAATATGTTTTTCTGCGATTTTGACCCTTCTATGTACAAAATTTGTATAAGGACAGTGTCAGAATCGCTTGCGCCAACATTCCCCATGGGATGGGTAAAGATTTCATTCACCTTGTAAACCCAGAATATTTAAAAATAATTTTTATCTGTTGACATAGAAATGTCATTTTTGCCGCGTCACAATTTATGCGTGTTCCTCGACTAAAACATCGTAAATAGGAATGTGTTTCGGTCAATAAAATATACGATAGGTAAAAATTAATCCACAAAACATTCAATTCAAATTCAAAGTCGTGAAATTTCCATGTTGTTCCTCGGGCATTCAACAAGTTAATTAAGGGAAAGGACACTGAGGGAGAAACAAGTTCTTTAATTAAGTGGCATTGCAATGCACGCCGAGAACTCACTAATCTTTACTCTTTACTAAGTATAAAATGAAGTCGCTCACGCTGTATGTGCGCTTAGATCTTTTAAACTACGCAAAGGATTTTCATGCGGTTTTCACCAATAGATAGAGTGATTCATGAGGAATGTTTTTAGTTATATAATTTTTGAAGAAGGTTTTGTGTAAATTGGTTGAAATACATAATATACAGGGTGTCCGGGGGTAAAGTAACTTTTTTTTTCCCATACAAAAAAAGATACCTACTAAAAATCCTTAATGTAAGGTAGCACTTACCCAAGTTAGCTTGCCGGGCGCATTTGTTGCAACGTTGCTTGGTGTGATTTGGCCTGTATCCGTGGAAACCGTTTGTAAACAATAACAAGACCGAGAATTTCACGTTTATACAGATCGTATGTTTTAAACCAAATGTAAAAAGATAACTGCACTTAAATAACAATTGAAGGCACGCTTTTAACGATTAAATTGTTATAAACTAATTGAACACTTAACTAATATCATCGCTTTTAACTAGTCTAACAAATTTTCAAAATGTCCACCTTCAGCTTGTAAGCAAGCATGTAAACGTAACGTAATTATCAATTTGTACGTTGTGGCGTAATTCATTAATGAATGTCTGCCCGTTCTTTGTTGGTAAAGTAAGGAATTGACCGAATAATTCAATAACAAAATTACACGGTATTGGCGCAATAATTCAATGATAAAATTACGCACAAATAAATACCATTTTTACAGCTAGGCAGGTTAGGCATGTCTACAACAAAGTAAACAAAAGTAAGTCTGAAAAAAACGCGCACTGAATGAAGTTTCCTTAAAGTCAGTCTTAATAAATACACACTAGATAAAGACACGTTAAATCAATAAGACACATTAAATCAACAACAAGTTTTTAAAGTGAAACACTACTACGCGAATAAAATTGTTACATTCGAATTCAACACTGACACTGAGCGCTTGGAGCGGGAATTCGGCAACAGTGGAAAATGATAATGCCGCCCGCACACGCCGGTCTAATTTTATCTTTTTACCAGAAAACTACCCCTAACAGTTGGAATTTAGAAAAAAGTTATTTATCTTTTTTACTTGCACTATCATGTAGGATCACCTGCCGAAGTTAATGTACTTTACCCTCGGACACCCTGTATATCTGGCCAAGCGGCAGCGAGGATTTGATTTAACAGATGGCATTGGTTATAAAGGTTTCGTTAGCCACAGCAAATGGCCGGGTCTGCTAGTAACTTATAAATAAAAATAATTCCTCTCAATAATCGACTGTAAAACTAAACCATATGTTTGTGCATTTAAAAAATTAAATAATTTTCTGCTAAAATATTATAGGTAGGCACTTAGTTCGTTGTGTGGATTTGAAAAGGTCCCTTTATAATTTGGTAATAATTTTCTCTCTACGTACACACTCACAAAGGAAATAATGTTGTGAAACTTTTCCACCTAGGTGTTCACCAATCGCTGCTCCAACAAGGGCTGCAAGGGCAAGGAAATGGTGCCCCTGATTTGCTCCGACTGCTTGCTGAACTTCTGCTTCAAGCACCGCCACGCCCAGGACCACCAGTGCCAGGGCAAGCTGGGCGCCAAGCGGAGAAGGGCTGCGTAAGTTTTACAACATTATTTATTAACTAAATAAATTAAGTTCGTCAGGTTTGTTTGCCGTGGGTTTAAGTATTTGTCTGCTGGTTCCACAACATTCTTCCAATGACATTATACAATTATTTTTTTTTTTATTTTTCTTTTTTCATTGCATACTACGGTTACATTATTTGTGGATTTTTCGACCACCATGCTAGGCTGATGCCCGTGTTATAGTACATCTAGACTTGCCATTCTCTCTCTCTCTCGCTTGCCGTCTCGCAAACTTGTAAAATGTAAGTTTGTGGCTCACTATTATAAATACAGTGAGGGTATCAAAACCAATCCTCAAGGAGTCTGAGTGTTTAACTCCAAATAATGTCAGGAATCACTGGTTAAAGTAAGTCAAGTACGCCCCTTAACACCCCTTATATTACTGTTGGTTACACTTACATGTGTGATAATTTTGTATAATTAAATATGTTTTTTTATTATTTATACATTGTACCGCTTACTCGTTAACACGGAAAAAATTTATTCAAACAGTTAGATACAGCTTTATTATTACGAACAGTGAGTATTTATGTCGGGGGAGACCAAAAAACATGCAAAAATATGCATTTAACTTTTTAATTTTGTTAAAATTAATTCACTCACGCGGTGACGCCATTGTTTATTCATCGTTTTTATTTTAACATTTCATAGACAATCAATCAATGCTGCCAATCATAGAAAGTTTGTATCTATATTTATAACAGTAGAACATGGAAATAAATGTATTAGAATAATTACACAAACCCGCTAGACAAACCCTGCTTTGCCAAACAAACCATTCAAAACCTGGGATGTTTTTGAAATGCGATTTTATTTTAGAGAATTTATTTTATAAGATTGGTACTTCTGACAAATGTCATATTTGATTGTCTATTAGTTAAAAAAGGAATATTCCATATTATCCGTGCATCAAACTACGCTAACATGAACGTTCCGTATTATCCGTGAGGTGGATTAACTGCATATTTACCGTTTTTTTAACAGGGAAGCGGCAATGGTTCGGGCAAAGGCGACAGAAGAAAGCAACAGAGCTAAATCTCAGAATGGACAGGCGCCAGTGTCGGGAGGCATTGGCTCTTTCATAACAAACCTCTTTACAGATGTGCAAGGACAATTGGTAAGTGTTTTATAGTCAGACGGCACACTTTTATTTCAATCAATTCATTGTGAAACTTATCTAACCACTACAGCGTAGGGAGTGTGGCGAACCCATCGCTCAGGGAGTGGAAACACAAACCTGCAATAGCCATCCCAGCACTGCCAAGCTGTGAGCTACCGTGCTCAGGCTGAATGTCCTGGGGAACAGCGTCACAAACGGTGTCTCCGAGAAACAAGGTCGCATCTCGGAGTATTTAGACCTCACTCCAGCACTCAGGGCTCTGCTGGAGTGAACCTTATATTTCCCTGGTAACTCGTGGGAACCTAGGAGTGCTGAGGCCACCTCTGTGGGTTTCCTTCCTGGGGCCATAGGAGGAACCAAGAGGAGAAACCGTGGAGAGGTGAGCTGAGGCCACCTCCATGAACTCTTCCCTTGTGGGGCCTTCAAGGAACCAAGGGGAAGGGCACCCTTCCAGCGCGGGGCCTTTGTGGAACCAAGGAGGAGTGAAGTGGAGAGATGATGTCCTCTTCCCATGTGGGGCATTCGAGGAACCATGTAGGAGTGAATAGGAGAAATGAGGCCATCTTGGTGAACTCTTCCTCTGTGGGGCCTTTAAGGAACCAAGGAGGAGAGATGAAGTTCTCTTCCCTCCTGGGGCCCTCAGGGAACCAAGGTGGAGTGGACTCTTCCCTTGTGGGGCCTTTAGGGAACCAAGGGGAGGTGGACTCTCCGTCGTGGAGCCTTCGGGGAACTAAGGAGTGGAGAAGAGAGATGAAGCCCTCTTCCGTCGTGGGGCCTTCAGGGAACCAAGGAGTGAAGAAGGGAAATGAGACCTGGGAAGACACATTGTCGAACCAGAAGATATAACTTCTTTTCCAATGACAATCCTGGTGAACTTTATAAAAGGGACTGGGTTACTGTCAAAGGAATGAGGTAAAATGGGAGATAGTACAATAGGTCTATGGCCTAAGTGCTCACGGGAACTATATATATGTAAACTGTCTCCGATTATTTAAAAAATAAAATAAAATATCTAACCACTACAGCTGTAGAGATTTCCCAGCGTTTGGATTTTGCCATGCTCATTCCAACCTCTGAATATTAATACGGAAACATGTAAACTACCCATGAATCCACCCATACTTCATCATTTTAGTATTATTTAGACAGGGCTTATGAACCATAAAATTAACACCCAAACAAAACATGTTGGTTTAAAAAAACATTTATCAAAAAGAATGTGCATTATCTCGCCGTTAAAAGATCGGAAGAAGCATGGCTTTTTACCTTTTGTTGGTCTGCATGGGGCAAATTTATCTTTCATAAAATTCGTCCTATCACTTGCGCTGCGAAGATCATTTTTCAAACAAGAATTTGAGGCAGTTAGAAATATCTTAGGTAGCAGGGGCTCTCGCGGACTCTTATCATTAAAAAGTTAAATCAGCTTTATGAACTTTAAAAAGTATATACAGTGAAACCCTCTTAAAAAGTTTTCCAAGGGACCGGAAAAAACAAAAATTCTTAAGCAGGAAAACCTTATATGTGGGAATCGCAAATATTCACTTATAATGTCTCAAACGAAATGTCAGTTTCACGAAAACTTTGTGTTATTACCGCTTCACAATTAAAGCTCTATAAATGAAACATTTCTGAACGTAGCCAAATAGTAAAAACTGTTTTAAAAAGGTTACAAAATAAGCTTTTAAATTGTTATACTACAAATAAATATTAACATTTGTAAATATTAAAATTTTGAATGCAAACATTAAAAAAATGTAAAAATGACTCATGTGATGTTTTTATGTGAAAACTGGTTAGATTATGTAAACAACAATACTTATTCTATTGTATAAATGTATAATAAACACTTTTATCACCTCACTTTTTTATCATTTCATATAAAAATATTTAATAAAAATTAACAATGTCGAGCGGCCCGTAGGCAATTTGGCGGGTAAAAATATGTGTCAAGAATATTCTTGTTATGTATTTCTATGGACAACTTGATAGGGATGTACAGCTGGATCCACTATCGACCTTTTACTTTTTGTTTTAGGGATGTCACTAAAACAATAAGGGAGTTAGAACGATTTCTATGGAGACACATGCGTTGACATATAGACACGCTTATTGTACTTGACTGCTATCGTATTTTTAACACATATATCTGCTTACGTTGCTGACCGGTTAAGAGGGTTTCAGTGTAAACCTTATCGATAGCTTCTAGGCGGAGAATCCATTATAATAACAATTGTTAAAAATCTTACATTTCTTTCTAGCAGAACAACTATATCACGCAACAAATTACAACAACATTTTTGCCAAAAATGAATGATCTTCGCTGGTTTCGCGTTCTATTTCAAAAGCTTGTGCAAAAGTTTACATCAATATGGGAAGTTGTATTATGAAATTACTCTTGGGTGGTGTTATTTTTATATTGAAATCAGATATGAGAAGGCTAATCTATTGTTATTATATATCGATGCATTGATGTTCCAGTCAGAAGACGAAGCCCTAGCGAGGGCGCTGTCACTCTCCATGCAGAACAATCCACCCTCGGCCAATAATCCAGAACACATCCGGACCCAATCGGAAGCCAATCGACAGAGAGTTGGTGGAGACCAATCCACTTCTCGGTGCAACGTTTCTTAGCCCGGCTGGCACTATGGACTGTATATTATAACTAGGTTTTTTAATATTACTTTATGTAAAGCAATCTATTTGTTTTGGTTAAACTTCTTGACTTACGGGTATGATGCCACATGTACGACAGATGAGGTTCATTGTTTCCTTGCTGAATTGTTTATAAGTCTGCATTGTGTCTTATTGCTCAAAAAGTGTGAATCTACTACCGAATGGTAACTTTCTCCCTGATCTTTGTATTTCTTATTTAACCGTTTGGCCGCGTTAACTATCTCAGGATTTTCAATACTCCTATCTGCCATATTTAGAGTTAAATGAATTTTTTTTTTTTTTTTTTTACATGAGCTCCACACAGGAGGCCCTGAGGGAAATTATTTTCCTCAGGGCCTATGTCATCTTTGAGGATGCTGTGTGGAGGGTTTTTTAAAGGAAAGGAAGGAGGGGAGAGTTCTGGGAAGGAAGATGGTTTAAGGGGTGGGTAGGAATCTGGGGTTCAGTGTGTCCTGGAGGACACACCTCACCCCATGAACCCGGGCACCCCTGCTAAATCACCAAACGTAGCGAACCACTTGGGGTGACCTATGGCAGAGATGTTGGTTATCCAATAAAGGTTCCCGGGGCGGCGGTACGCATTCCCGCCTCCCAAATTGAAAAATGCTGATTTCTTGCCGTATCAACTGTTGATATGATGCTGCCAAAAGATTAAGTAATTCTGGTGCATTTCTTGTTTTTTTTTTTAATATTTGACTTTTAATTTCACAGATCTGAGCAAATTGAGCATTATTTTGCAGTAATTCTTCTAAAATTTTCGAAAACCACACTATTAAGTAATACAGTGAAACCCTCTTAAGAAGTTTCGTGGCTTAACCTCTTATTTGCCGGAGACGCGCGCATGCGCGAAAAAAATATGTTTGTCTGCGATTTTGACCCTTCTATGTAGAGAATTTGTATGAAGAACAAGGTCAGAATCGCTTGCGCCAACATTTCCTCATAAGATGGGTAAAAATTTCATTCACCTTGCAACCCCAGAATATTTTTATCTGTGGCATCAAAATGTCAAATTTGCCGCGATTCTTTCTCTCAAAGTCGATGCGTGTTTCTTGACGAAAACATCGTAAAACGTATCAATTTACGTAATTAAACGCAAGTAATGTTGGTTTGGTACATAGTTTATTGTTCTAGAAATGTGTTTCGGTCAATAAAGTATCTAGCTCAGAATTAATCCGCAAAACATTCAATTCAAAATTCAAAGTGGTGCTTTTTTAGTGAATTTTCGTGAAAGGGCCTTGCCTTTAACAGGTTAAGAAGTTTAGTTTTTTCGGTCCCTCGGCCCGAAATTGGCCCAATTTTTTCCAAATTTTTTTCCGCTTGGAAAACTTCTTAAGAGGGTTTCACTGTAATTTCAAAGGTTCAATCAAACAAAGATCAATTTAATATTTTTTTGTAACTCGACTAACCCAAATAATTTAAAATAACTGCTTTATGATTGTTTTTAAGGTAATTTTTTTCTCCCTAGATTTAATTAATTACTGATGTATTCATTTTTAGGTGTCTGTATATAATATTTTTAATATAAAAGTTATTCGTAATGTGTAAGAATGAATCAAATATTTTTAGAAAATTTTCTAGATGTCTTTTTTCCTTCCGTATTGTGTGTACTCTTAACTAAATTGTTGCATATCATTGTTATACATAATATTCTATTTTCAATTGTTTAAATATAAAATGCTGCTCTTGCAAGAAACTTGTTGCAAAATTGCAACACCATTGCGGGCAATAACGATGTATGCGTTGAAACATTGCATGCGATAATATTGCAAGTAACAAACATTGCACGCGATAATGTTGCAGGCAACAAACATTGCAGGCAACAATCATTGCATGCGATAATATTGCAGATAACAAACATTGTATGCGATAATATTGCAGGCAACAAACATTGCAGGCAACAATCATTGCATGCGATAATATTGCAAGCAACAAAAATTGCGGGCGATAAAATTGCAGGCAACAAACATCGCATGCTATAACATTGTAGGCAATTTGCATGCAATAATATTTCAGGCGATAATATTGCAGGCAACAAACATTGCATGCGATAATATTGCAGGCAACAAAAGGGGCTTGTCGTTTTTAATTCATAGACAATGAATGCTGTGATATTAAAAAATTATTGTCGCTTAAATACCTCAATAGTATAAAGATCTGTCTACACATCAAACGCATATTAATTTACATAAAATAATATTTTTAATTGAAAAAATTATATTGTTTAATTGTGACTGTATATTTTGTGTCGATTTTATTGTTTATAATCTGTTATGAATGTGGGGATGTGATTTCTAATGTTTTTCCCTTTATTATTTAATAGTTTAGTTTTTTAGTATTGTTATCCATTCCAGTGAAAAAAATATATCACAAAAACATCACTAATTAATTTAATTCCGATATGATTGACACCATTTTATGTATAAACATATTACAATTATCAAAATTCACTTTGCTTTTCTGGTTTTTCTAATGCTTTGCTTTATTTTTGGACCAAAATAATTTGATAAAGGCTTTATTTCGATCGAGAAATATCACAGAATGATAATATGTAATCTCTTTGCGCTGATAAGACTGAAAGCAAAATTTTAATAAAAATATTAGTGATATTAATCTAGCAGAGCCTTTAAGGTTCCAAATCAGCGAGCTCTGACATAATATTCAATTTTCTTATTTAGTGAAACCCACTTGCACGAATATGGAAAACCTTTCAATCCCTCGAGCTTTGTTCGCTTTTCGGAACAACTCATAGAGCACTCATAGAAATCATTGTTTCTCCCTTTCTTTCATAGTGAGATACATGATCTAAAAGGTGTTAGAAAGAGAAAACACCACGCTTTATATTCAAATCTAAAAATTAACCACAAAAGAAGTAAAATGTATACCTTTACAAAATCAAAGTTTTCAATCGCAATTTGAAAAAATCGTGAACTTTGTGAATTTTTTATTAATTATTTTTACATGGAACGACAAAAATGTTTGGTGATAATAAATGTTTATAATATATTTAATATTTGTGTTATTATTTTTTTTCATTATCAGTAATTTTAGTTACAAAAAACAAAGGCGAGCTATTTTTAAAACTTTTTAAAGTTTGCATGAAAAAATTAATATTTCAAAAAATTATGTTTATTTTGAATTATAAAATTTGAAAACGTATTTTATCACCATTTATACCTTCAAAAATATTCCATTTATTCGGATTTTATTGCAAAGCGGAAACATTTTGAACCTGTGACAAAATATGGGCGAGGCCTGAGGGGTTAAGAGAGTTTCACTGTATTTATTTATTTGTTAACACCCTTTTTAGGGACTTTTACAATGTTTATGTATATAAAGGTGTACCACTGATAGCTCCATTGTAACCTTCCCCTCTTTCATAAAAACTGTATACTTAACAGAAAGAGAGGTTTCAAGTGGGCTCTCAGCGGCACACAGTGGGCTGAAAATCGCCTCTCATAGACATAGAGGCTTGAATTTTTAAGGGTAATTTTTTTTGCTGGAAATGGATTCTGCTGATCATTACTATGTTACAAATTTCGTATGAAGTAATTGCGTGTACAAATGAAGGAGTTATAATTTTTTTAAGAAAAATTTGTATGGCACTGACATTAAAAATGAGGATATCTCTGGAATCGTAAGGTTGGCCATTCCATCCTTACACACAGATATACTACTATTTATTTGTATTTTTTTGACATACTTCGTATTGTGGCACAACGTGCGATTTATTTTTTAAAAATCTTCAAAGTTGAAAAAAAAAACTTTTTATGTTGATGATTCATTTTAATGCTTAAATGCATTATTATCCTCTTCTACAATATTTATCATGATTACTGATTAATAATCAATGTTGAAGCACCCATTTTCATTAACCCAGCACACATTACTTCGACCAGAACTGTCAAATATGCCAATGATGCCAATATGGTCCAGTATCTCTAGAGTAACTATCGGTTTTCGGAAAGTAAGTACAAAAGTTAAAAGTAACGTACAACAAGCAGTGAAATTGATTGAAAAACGTATTTTGGTAAAATTTAACTATAGTAACGGCTTTTTGTTTTAAACTTTAAAAAAAAAAGTTAAACAAAAGGCCGTTAATGTAGTTAAATTTCACCAAAATACGTTTTTCAACAATTTGACTGCTTGTTGTACGTTACTTTTAACTTTTGTACTTACCTACTTTCCGAAACCGATAGTTACTCTAGAGTTACTGCGCCATATTGGCATCATTGGCATATTTGACAGTTCTGGTCGAAGTAATGTACGGAAATGGGTGCTTCAACATAAATTATTAATCAGTAATCATGATAAATATTGTAGAAGAGGATAATAATGCATTTAAGCATTAAAATGAATCATCAACATAATTTTTTTTATTTTTCAACTTTGAAGATTTTTAAAAAATAAATCGCACGTTGTGCCACAATACGAAGTATGTCAAAAAAATACAAATAAATAGTAGTATATCTGTGTGTAAGGATGGAATGGCCAACCTTATGATTCCAGAGATATCCTCATTTTTAATGTCAGTGCCATACAAATTTTTCTTAAAAAAATTATAACTCCTTCATTTGTACACGCAATTGCTTCATATGAAATTTGTAGCATAGTAATGATCAGCAGAATCCATTTCCAGCAAAAAAAAATACCCTTGAAAATTCAAGCCTCTATGTCTATGAAAGGCGATTTTCAGCCCACTGTGCGGCAGGACCACACAACGATTTGGCTTGTGTAGCATCACTTAAAGTGTTCATATTTGATATAATGTAATCTCCAATATTGATATTAGAATTAAAGGAGTTCTGATTTGTTGCATTGAAAGTTATATTTTTGTACCTTTTATTGTTGGTTCGTTATGAAAAATAAATATTCGCCTTCAAATAACTTTTTTTCTGAATTGTACCTATAAAACAAAACATACATATTTTTGTAGATCTTTAATTTCATCTGGTAATCAAAATTTCAATATGAACTCATTAGACAAATCATCCGTTATATTTACAATAGAATCTCACTAATTTGGCACTATGTAAACCTTATGGTTCCGGATAACTGCAATTGCCGGATTTCTAGAATTTCTAAATTACTGGAATTGCCGGATTCCTAGAATTATCAAATTACTGGAATTGCCGGATTACTAGAATTATTAGATTACTGGAATTTCCGTATTACTACTAGAATTATCAGATTACTGGAATTTCCGTATTACTACTAGAATTATCAGATTACTGGAATTTCCAGATTACTAGAATTATTAGATTACTGAAGTTGCCAGATTTTATTTTTTTTACGTTAGCTCCACACTGAGGAAAATAATTCCCCTCAGGGCCTATGTCATCTTTGGGGATGCTTTGTGGAGGGTATTTTTAGGGAAAGGAAGTAGAGAATGTTCTGGGAAGGAAAAAGGTATGAGTGGTGGGTAGGCATCTGGGGGTCAGTGTGTCCAGAAGTGTCGGACAAATAAATTTATCCCTTCCACTGCGGTTCAAATCCTGCTGAGTCCTGCTGGAGAGGTCAAAAGATCTCCCTCAACTAGTCTCCCTCATCCGGCCTGCCACGCAGTTGGTGAGCAGATGCATCCGTCGCCAAGATCCGGGCAAACCTGACCCCCATGGACCCGGGCACCCTTACCAGAATTATCAGATTATTGGATTTGCTGGATAATTAGAATTTTTAGATTACTGAAATTGCCGGATTATTAGAATTTTTAAATTACTGGAATTGCCGGATTATTAGAATTATCAGATTACTGGAATTGCCGGATTACTAGAATTGCCATATTACTGGAAAGTATATATGTAAAACAGAAAAATACATGAAAAAAACCTCTTGTTTAAAACTCTCACAATGGGCGATTACTGAAGGTGCTGAAACTCTAAAATGCTGGATTATTGAGATTCTTCTATCTGACGATTTAGAAAATCATGCATTAATAATTATAAATTGCTTCTCAACAGAGTCTTGTTATGCACAGTCCTAAATTTGTGACTGTCGTTCAGATAGGTAGTGATGAAATCCGGAGCACTTCTCATGATGAACAGCTCCAGACACATGTACTTGGCGGCGCTCAGTCTCTTCCGCTCCTCCCTCGACCTGCACAGATTCCTGTGGGCAACGGACGTGAAATCTGTGGCAATCTTTTCAACTATTTTGTAGGTTACCTGTACACCATCCTCGAGAGAAACCTGGAAATTAATAATTTGTAACGTTAGATTGTGGTTTCATAATTAACACACTCCAGGCGGGCGAAAACAATAAATCCGTTAGAGAAGATGGAATTTGTTTTAAATCGATGTATCTTCAAAAAAAAATGTGCATTTGAATTAATTTTTTTCTAAAGTACTCGCCACACCTCAACTATATAAGTATTGTCCAAAATTATAGCCTACTTTGTAATAGGACTCCATAAACAGAATTTAAATGTCAGTGTTTGGCCATTTAGTGATGTTTTATGTGTAAAAAATGTACATGTTTTATTCCTTCGCAAGAAAATTAGTTTTCACTTTTGTTCAAATCTTTACAGAGAAAATAACATTACAAACATAACAAACACGAAGCTAGAGCAGGTCGAAGTACTTATTCATTCTCGATATATATGAATCGTCTAAATGCACACTGCCTAAATACACAAATACCAGCAAAAGCGTTCTCAGAGACTCGCTGCTTCAATACATATGTGGCGACGCCTTATCTTTCGCCATCACAAAGAACGTACGAGAAATATCTAATATTCGCGCGGCGCTGGCAAGCTACTCACCTATGTACCTACCTACCTATGCCGCCACTACGATGAACTTCGGCCGCCTGCCGCCGATAAATAATAACTTCGCCACCGCCTAGAAAGCTCTAGAGTTTATAAGCCGCCTGAATATTCAGCACCGGGTATGTTCGAGTACCTTCTAGTGTACACATTGCCGGCAAATGGAAAATTACTCCACCGGTCGCGCTGGTATATATAAAGCGACTCAACTCGGCGCTCGCTCAGTCAGTCCCAGACCATTAGTCGGTCAACAAATCAACATGTAACAGATCTCCGCACAAGTGCTCCTGCAAGGCATCTCTACGCATCCAGGGCAGCTTCCCGAGGTTCATCACCACGTCTCAACTATAAGGCCCATCGTGCCTTTAGCTCCGCAGAACAGCTACATCCCGCGACTTACAAGGCTTGCGTCACCTTCAGTCCAGGGATTAGCTCACCATTTCATGGCACCCCGAAGCGCACCGTGCTTTGCTGCCATGGAAACACGCCCCGCCTCGCCAGGACTACCTGCTGGTGGCTCAGCTCACCGAGCCACTCACCGTTCATCTCCGCGACTCAAAGCGTCGAGCAACGGCCTGGAAGATAGGTCATCTCCACCGCCACGGTGTCGAGCAACTCGCTGACCTTCACCACACCATCTCCATCACCTCCGTGCGTCTGCAGCATCGCCCGCAGCATCTCATCACGGCACCCAGCATACATCATGTTACTGCTTCACCGACCCTCGCTACGTAGCCCAATAAACGACTGACTCACTACACCGACTGACGCCTTTCATTTCTGTCTCCCGTCCCTCACATAGAGTCTGTCAATTAAGAGTAGAAAATATTAAAAATTGAACTACTAAATTTGTAGGCTGGCAACACCAATTTAACTGTCAAATATTCTTTCAAATCGCAATGACACTGAATGTATAAAACACTGTAAGTCACATTTAAAAAACCTTTTTTTGTTCTTAAAGAAAAAAATTTAATTCGAAGAAGCACTGTTGTTAAGGTATCTTATAAATTTGATTAAATGGTGTTTTATAATGTGATTTGCTTTCATTTAATAAAACATAAATTTGAATTTAACAGTAGGTAAAAAGGAAGAATCACTAATGGTGATTAGGTCGGAATGAGTTAAATACATTCAGATCTAAAATTAGAGACATGATCTAAAACTCAGGCAACGCTGAGTACTTTTAAGTTAGTATTAAATAAATGTGAGCAATTCCAACTGTGCTTTTTATTTTACTATAATATCGTTATTCATCATTGTATTAACAAAAATTGCAAAGGTATAATATACCTATATCAATTCTAATTTTGAGATCAGTAGGTATCAAAATTGCAATAAAAAAATATTTTTCCTACTTTTGTGTTTTTTTTTATTTTTTACAAAAAATGTAGGTTACACAGCTTTACTTTAACACCATGAGTTATGTGTTTAGTATTGCCATTTGATCAACAGTGGCGCCCTCCTATATTTTCTACTCTTATTTGACAGACTATATGCGGGACACACTGTCCGGCAGTATTGTATCTTGGATGCGATAACAAATAATAATTCCGAATCCAAAAAGCTGTCCAATAATCTAATCTATGAATGCACATACAGTTCTGCCTACCATACGGTCTTTGAGTGTGAAATACGTATCTCACGATAACAACTACCAAACAAAAAACGCCTTTAACCCATATAAGTATAATGCACAGAATAGCATACCACGATTCGAGTGGATTGTTTTAGGTAGGTACATGGGTGATACTTTTTTGACAGTTTCTTTTAAATAACTGACGTGGAAGTATTGAATTATTGAATATCCGTCGATTACATATTTAATTCATAATTAAAAATTTTAAAATGAAAACAGAAAATAACTTGGAAACATCATCAATGTGATTCGATGTAAACGATAATACTGAATTGAGTGGTTATATAATTGAATCATTTATGAAAAAAAGTTTTTGTCACGGCCATTTGTGAAAAAAAAATATTTTCTGAATACTGGAAAGCCAACTCATTTTGAACATAACATCAAGAAATAAATCGTTTCAAAGGCATTTCATGTTGCGGAGCATTAACCACTCCGACCCCTAAGCTTGTTTACACTACGACAATAGCAGTCAAGTCCAATAAGCTTGTTTTCAAGTTAACGCGTGTGTTCCCACAGATATTGTTATAACTCCGTTATTGTTCTTGTGGCAACCCTAAAACAAAAAGTAGAAGATCCATATTGAATCAAGCTTCACATCTCTATTCAAAGGCGTCCATAGAAATACATAGAAAAGACTTATTTTCTAGAAACAGTTTTCACCTGTCAAATCGCCTATGCGCCGTTAGATATTGTTAATTTTTTGTTAAATATTATTTTTTTTATGTTTGCATTCTAAATTTTAATATTTACAAATGTTAATATTTATTTGTAATAATACAATTTGAAGCAGAAATAACGCAAAGTTTTTAGAAATCTGACAGTTTGTTTAAGAAAAAACTTGCCCAATGGCAAAATACCTGAGTAGTTAAGGATTTATAGAGCTAATTGGACTATTTTTGTCGGTATTTGCAACTTTTTGGTGGGCTAGTCCATAGATTTGTATATTTATTTATAGTAGGTATATCATACTTATTAATTGCATCATCAAGCATCCCTTCTACAAAAAGTCACAGACACCACTGATCTAGGGCAATTTTACACTCGTCGGACTACCTTTGTGGCATTACAGTACTCTAAACATAACTTGGGCTTGCTCGCGTTTAAAAAATAGGTTAGCAATTGCATTTTATACTTTTAAATTGACTTGCCTGATGTCTGATGCACTGCCATACTTGAGACCTGGATATCTCCGCCGTGGCAGAATCTTCCACCAACCCATCATAGAAGAAATGTCCCGTGCCAGCCAGCCAGTGGTAGAAGAACAGGATAGACACGGCGATGTTGTGCTTCAGGCCGTCCCGGTAAATCCCACCCTCGGGCATCAGCAGGAGGTCTGACGGCGTCACCCTTATGTTGGGAATCACATCAAGTTGATTGGGTGCGGATGCGCACTGCTTTTTCCATAACTATAAAGAAAAACACACAAACTTATTCCTTCTAACTACCAATTCACATTTTATTCAAGTCATCATAGTGTTGCCAGGAGTGAGAAAGTGTGGAAAGTCAGAAAAATAGGTAATAAAATGCACTCAAATAATAAATAAAGGGGTCTCTCTCCTAACCTCATCGAAACGGAACACAAAATGGGAGTTTTATTGGTAGGTAAAATTCTTTTATTTATTTTTTTTAAATAGGCAATTCCACCCTAAAAAGAGTGCTGTGTGCAGATAAAGTTAACAAAGATAGTGAGTACGTAAATATAATGTATGTGTTATAATTTTTAATTTTAATTTTTTTAATTAAAAAAAAAATATATATATATATATTTTCTCTTCCCTTTACACACGAGTAGTTACACTCTTGTAAAGGTTATATATTATATACATATATATGTTTATACTGTTTCTAATCAATGTTGCATGTTAGTATTTAATGATTTGAGTTTAATCCGATTGTAACCTGAAAATGCAATTACTCATGATTATATTACAAGATTATTATCAAGACCAAAACCCTGTGAAGAAGAAATTCCAAACTTCCTCAAAAATACAAGAAGTGACACAAACACAAAAAAAATTCTAAACCCTACGAACAAAACAAAAGATGAGCTTTTCAACTTTTCATAGTAACCTATAACGTCAGAACTTTATCTACTCACGAACGTTTAATCGAACTAAGTGAAACAATCAAAGGAATAAAATACGACATAATTGGCTTGTGCGAAAAAGAATTCTTTAGAGGAGGCCTTCACCTTCGCCTGAGAGAGGGGTTCTTGCATATGAATTAATTTAAGACACGTTTATAATATTTTTTTAACAAGATTGTAAATAACATTAATTATACTTATTATTACTTTTATAACTCGGCAACTTTGCAAAGGCTTTATTATTATTATTTATATTACATGTATATGTATATAAAAACTAATAAAAAAAAAATTAAAAAAAATAGTTATAATTTTGAGGATAATCTATGATGGGGACAGGACAAATCAAAGATTGAAGTCATTCAAGAGTATGAACTTATATAGAACTGAAATATAATTATATATTATATTTATATACTTATATTCGGTCTTGGATACCCCTGATTTAATAGAACTAATACGATTTCATTGCCCTGGTCGCGCTAACAATAGACTGACTCTACCGTTCTACTATAATAACACACATACATTTTCACACTATTACTCACCAATCAGTCGACTACATATTTTGGGAAATGAATATGCTAACATCGGCGACATTTATTTCTTAAAATTAGCGCAATATAAATATGCACTCAAAAATTATTTTTCCATAATGTAACTTTATATACGCAATATGGACATGTTAAAATGAAATGATGATATTTCTCATTGTTCTTTTTTTGTTATTTTTTGTTGTGATACACAATGTATGTATGTTTTTTTAGGTTTCAGTTTTTAAGTTTTTATTTTTTCCATAATGTAACTTTATACACGCAATATGGACATGTTGAAATGAAATGATGATATTTCTCACTTTTATTTCTTGTTATTTTTGGTTGTGATACACAAAATAATTGTATGTTATTTTTTAAGTTTAAAACTACTATTATGTAATGATATTACTTTTCTTACTTTTGTACTCTATTATATGTTTATTTATAAAAGGCAGTATAGCCGTTTATGTATTTAAAAAAAAAAAAAAAAAAAAATGCGAGAATTGTTGAGAGACAGCAAATATTGAATACTAAGGGGAGAATGGTGGGTGATTTTAATGAGCAAATGATATATGCTTTTGAAGGAAGTATGATTTTTACAATTGAATAAGGCATGGTCAAGAGTCTCCTCCTCCACACTAGACGTGGGCAAAATGATTCCCAGGAGTGAATAGATCCCGTCTAATTCCCCCGGCCTTTTGAATTGATTCCTTCTATTCATTCCTTTACTTCAATTAATTCCAAAAAAAAAAAAAAAAAAAAAAAAAAAAAAAAAAAAAAAAAAAAAAAAAAAAAAAAAAAAAAAAAAAAAAAAAAACACTAGAGTGAATGGGGAGACTACGAAACACCGCAGCACCGCACAAAGAGGAGACTGATAGGCTACCCAAGCACCGCACAAAGAGGAGACCGATTATTCTATCTCACTACCTCGCAGGCTAAAACCTATAGATTAATATGTTTGTCTCTTTTTAGTGTAGCTTTTTCGTTTCATTTCAAATCACAATAAGTGGGGAGGCTACGAAGCACCACACAAAGAGAGGACCGATTATTCTTTCTCATTATCTCGCAGGCTAAATCCTATACTTAGATGTATATGTTTGTCTTTTTTTAGTATCGTTATTTTTCGTATGTAAAATGTATTTATAGCTAGCAATTAAAACTTTAAATTAAACAGTTTTTTGTTTCACCCCTAAAGATTTACTTATTTTATTTATTAAACTTAAAAGTATTTTATGACAGCTGACAACAGCTGATCGGCCCTATAATATATGCAAATTTACATATTACATCTACCCAAGATCCACGTCTAAAAGTAGGTAGGTATTTGTATTCCAATATCTTTCATACGTGCCAAAAAAACGATTACAAATGCACTATTTTTGCTTCTCAATTTTCTAGCCGATGCGATGCCGCGATGTTCGGATTCAATGTCGAAAGTTTTCGGCTAACTATGTAATGAAATTGAAGGCTTGGCCCGCCGAGGAATTGGTGAACCGCTGCGCTCGGACGGATTAAGGGCCGGCACTGAGCAATGAATTAGTCACTTTTGACTAGTGTCTTGTGTCTTACCCCGCAGAGACTCGCGAGGAGCTGCGTTTCGGATACACTCGAGCCGAGATTGACGTGAATCGATGGCGATGTAAGACGATGACATCTGACGTCATTTCTAAGTCTGAGGTTAACTAGAGACAACAACGTCACAAGTGAAAAAGACTTTTAGTTTTAATTCCTGAATAAAGCGCTTCGGACAATTTCCGATAGCGACAGACTAGCTACGAGTACCTGGGACGCGGACGGGACGGGACGCGCGGGGACCTTAGGACAATCTCAGGACATTGACTACGACAAATGATTAATTCCTTGCGTGAAAGGGACGCTCGGACAATTCGGCTGAATCGCGGCCGCGTTTTGTTTGATCTACGGGTTTTTAGAACGGCGGCCGGCGATAGCGGGATACGAGTCGTTCACAATACCGTCGACAACTTCGCGGCGCGCCGCCCATTGAATAATATTTAAATACGGTATTTAATATATTTTAAAAATACCTATGAAACATTATAATATTTAAATCGTTTACGGAACACATTATTCATTGAAATAATTTAACAGTAAAATAAATGGAAATTAAACATTTATGTTGCCGTTAAAAATCGTACGATACAAGGCCAAAGGTAAGGAATGAAGAATCAATTACTTTTGAAATTGAGAATTAGATCAAGTGTGTCACAAGATTGAATTTATTCATTTAATTCGGTCATTCAATTTTGCCCATGTCTACTCCACACAGTACTGGTAAAGTGGACTATCGAGGAGTTGAATTTTAAACAAATGAGCTGCAATAGAGCAGTGACCAATTCTCATTCTCAATATGCAGGAAATAAATCTTTTGGATTTTTTTGCAGTGGAACCAAGGTTTACTTGGTTCCATGATTTTGAATTCTAGCGTAGAAAGATCCAGTTTGGGTTTTCGTGTCTGTCCAATTTTGTTCCCAGGAACGAGACATATTGGATTTAAGAACAGAGAAGACGTCAGAGGTAGGAATTTTAAAATCTAAAGGAATGAAACCAGAGATTGTTCCAAGTTTAGCGAGAGAATCGGCTTTCTCGTTACCCTCAATTCCTAGATGGCCAAAACCAATATTGTCAACTTTGATTCGTTTAGAATTTTGAGGATGCTTTTAATGTTACAAATAAGGTAGTCTTCTGGATATCGAACCATATTTGAGGATATTTTTAATACTGCATTTAGAGAGTCAGTATTGTTATTTTATTCTACGAAAAGCACTAAAGGTACGTTCACATTGATCAAGTAGCGAGTACACTCACTACTCGACTCGCCAAAAATCGTTTGCATTACTTTCAAGTAGAGTACATTTGTGCGCGCCGCCTGTTGCAAGATGACGGCGGGTGACGGGCGCTACAAAGCAAAGTAAATATACTTATTTTCATGGTTATTTTAATGTTTATTTTAGAAGAGGTGGAAGAATAAATTAGTAAGATGAAAGTAAATAAACTATGGACACGAAAAGAGATTAATAGCAGCATAAATAAATAAATTTAAGATAGCATCTTCGCACTATCACCACGACATTTCCGCGCGTTTACAAATGAACACTGCTAAAACGGTTGGTTCGCTCCTGCCAGTGGGCAGGGACGCATGGAGGGGTATTTACTCGCCCGAAAAATAGAACGAAATGGATTGAATCTACTAAAGAAGTGACTCACCCACTCTACTAAAATTACTCCTCTCCACTCTTCTAAAATGCTTGGCGTGTCCGAACGGCTTGTGAGAGCTAAAATACTAGCTTTCCATCAATGGTAAGATATCATTGATAGGTAAAAAATAATTGATTTTTTTGGTGGTGTGGCCCACCCACCCACTATTTTATCAAGAAAATACAATAAGACCAAATAAATACAATATTTGTAATCCAATATGAATAAGACATACCTACTCAGAATTATTCTAGTCTACTAATACATCATATAGAATCACTTTTTTAATTAATTATCAATGTCTTTTCTATTTAAATATGCATATACCTTACTTCCTATGCAGTATCTTAAACCATATTGTAACGTAATTATTTTCATGGTAGTTATTCAGTCGGTACCTACTTGCTCAGAAGGAGTATTATTAATTTCGGGTGCCGTTGATCGATAGATAACAAATTCAAATTGCCGGAACGTTGTTCATTGATGATGATGAGAGCTCATGCAAACGGAATTTCTCGGCTAACTGAGAAAGGTACGTGTCATTATTGGCGCCCAACGTGGGGCAAAAATATATATTTTGTTTTTTAAATATTTCACTACTTATTCTTTTTTTTGAAAAAAAAGATGGCGTTATATACAAAATTACATCGTGGTCCTCTGCATTCTGCGTGCGAGAATCGCAGAAGATCACCGATCATCAAATTAAATACGGACGCATATATTTTGATGACAATTTTTGGTGAGAATATTAGCCCTCATGTGTTTATATTGATTAAAATCTTATGTTACTTGTACATATTTATAGATAGACGTTTATATATAATTTGCTATATTTAGTTATAGGTATACTTATCTTTATAATTAGTACTATGCAAATATAGTTAGAATAATACTGGTTTTTACATAATTAGGTTTATTAAATAACTATTGTTTTTTTTATAATTTTTCTTTTTATGCGGTGGCATGAAGGAATACCAAGCCTTCATACTGCTTCATTTATTTTTTTTCTTTTGTGTGACACTTTGCTCACGTGTCTTGAAGCTTGGTACCTCCAAGGCATGTGCTCGGAGTGAGCACTACATTCTAGTGTACTGATGATAGACTTCATTTATTTATCCTCGTTGGACTAGAATAGGAACATCTCCACAAGAGTTTTAGGTCTTTAGCTTAGTCAGACATTTAGTTTAATATAAATAAAGGGAGGAGAGAGAGAAAAAATTAGGTAATTTTTATTTGGTTCTTTATTTTTTTCCCGTTAATAATATCCATGTGATTTTTTTTCTCATCTTCTTCAAAGATCTCAAAAGTGGGAGCTTGAGTCCTCCGTACTCACAAGTGTTTCTGAGAGATTGACTCCCTTTGTGTGAGTAAGTGTTTTACAATCTCATTTTGGAGATGAAAAAGTGGAGATTCCATTCTCATTAAAATAAAATAAAAAAGTTATAATAATAAATATAAAATTATAAAATACAATATATAAACAAATAGGTTGTGTAATTCCAATCTGCGTATTGGTTTTCTTTTTGGGGTTTCCTTGTTATTGTGAATATATATTTATAATTGTTTTGTTTTTTTTTGTTATTCTCTGTGTCATTTTCTTTAATGTTTTAATTATTTTTTTCTCCTTATGTACAAGTGCAGGAGTAGAGAGATATTTCATATTGTTTTGGTATAATTTTACTTCACTCTGCGGCGTAAAATTTCTGGGGGAAGCGGGGAATTGTAACGTAATTATTTTCATGGTAGTTATTCAGTCGGTACCTACTTGCTCAGAAGGAGTATTATTAATTTCGGGTGCCGTTGATCGATAGATAACAAATTCAAATTGCCGGAACGTTGTTCGTTTGTTTTTTGTTTTGAAAAAAAACGATTAGAAGGGCCGCGTCATGACAGAACAAGGAATTTGTCTGAAGTTTTTATATTGTAAGGAGTTTTGATACTCCTAAATGATTGTGTAAATTTGCAATATTATGCGTGTAACAGACGTGATGCCTTTACGAGACTGTTAAATAGTACCGGGTCCCGGTACACGCAGGATGTTGATTGTTTTTTCGAGGCGAGGAAAACTTTTATTGTGATGATCACGAGATATCGAGTTACCTATGTAATATTACAATCTAATGGAAGTGTTTATGATGTCTGTGTGCCTGGTACCTAAGGTTGGTGTTCTTGTGCTTAGAACTGAGATTCTTGTGCCACGTACAATCCAATATCACCGAGGACAACTTTGGTGAAGACTGCAGGCACTTCTTAAATCACATTTACAGTCTAGAACTGCGGTTTATATCCTTTCAATGCTCAGAGATGGCCATCGGACGCATTGTGACGCCTTTGTGGATGGACTGAAATCTCGGCTCCTTCACTGTATCATGGACATGCGAAGCGGCAGCTCTGGGGCTCTTCTCCAGCTATCTGGAGCCCTTGTCGCTGAGGTTAGAAGAGGTGCGCCATATTAACTATCGCAAGCTACGAATGATCATTTGGAGTGGATTCTACTAAAATAACTGAATTATCTCTCTCTCTCTTTACACCTTTCTTTATGAGTTTACAAAGGTATTTATGTAGATTATGTTTTTGCTTGTCAATAATAACAAGTACATTTTGTTTAATGTGAGTTCTTTTATTTACATCAGATAGTAGCTTTCTTTTTATCCCACGCAGGACCCTGAGATGATGATGAGAGCTCATGCAAACGGAATTTCTCGGCTAACTGAGAAAGGTACGTGTCAATATCTTCAATGCAGCAACCAAATTTATCATAATATGATTTCAAAATAATAATGAATGAGTGTATTAAAAGACTAAGATGGAGCGACAACGTCCTCAAAGACATATCTATCTTGGAGCTTCTAAACTGGAGAGAGCTGGCACAAAACCGAGATGAGTGGAGGAAGATTCTTGAGGAGGCCAAGACCTACCAGGGGTTTTAGAGCCAATAGTGATGATGATGATGAGTGTATTAAAAAATCAAAATAATCCTTTATGATATTACATTGGTTTTTCACTTACCTCATTGACAAACGGCACAATCCTAAGGTCGTAAACCAAAAATCCATCCACTCCGGCGTTAATTTCTTTAAGCTTTGCTTTGATTACATTGTTGATTAACTGGGAACTCCTGGGGAGGAAAAATACTTTAAATTATGCCTTTTTGATTGCTTAATTATTTATTTGTTAGGCCCGCCTTTTTGTTTTTTTTTTTCAGTGAATACCGCACAAGAAACTCAACTGCTCCCGTCTGGAGCCAGTGAGACTATGGCATCCCCAATTGGAGTATGTTGTGAGGCTGAAGGTAGCGGGGAGGGGAAGGAGGTGGGGAAGAGGAAGGTTGGGAAGTACCTGGCTATTCAGATCTTTTCACTAAACACGGCCAAAGCCATTTTCAAGCAACGTTTCAATTCTGAATGGTGGTCTTACACCAGGGCGATACTGATAGTATCTTCCACTCTGGAACATGCCGCAAATATACTATATATTATTTTAAATGAATTAATTGTGAAATAACACAAATTAATCAAATAAAATTTATTTGCGCATGCCGGGTTCGAACCCGCGACCTCCGGAATGTGAGTCAAGAGTCTTAGCCACTGGACTACGGAGGTCGTCTAGGGACAACTTACTGATGACATTTAGGGTCTTCGCTCATGGAGAAACTGAAAAAAACCCGTTGTTGACGCAATCGCAATCAACCTCCTGAACAAAATCCATATTTTTCTGATCTGACATATCAAAAAATTACAAAACTTGACGGTTCGGCAGTAACGTTTCAGTTGCGTTGTTGACAGGTTGCCATAGTAGTGGCTGCCATAGTGGTTAATCTGCGATATGTCAGATCAGAAAAATATCAATTTTGTTCAGGAGGTTGAATGCGATTGCGTCGACAACTGGTTTTTTCAGTTTCTACATGAGCGGATGGCCTTATAAGTTATCAGATTTAGTATTACGAGTTCCAACTGCTCTCCGCTGCCTGAAGCCAGTGGGACTACGTCATCTTCATATTGTGAGGCTAAAAGGAGCAGCAAAGGGAAGGAGATGGGAAGAGGAAAGTTGGGAAGTACCTGGCTTTTTTTTTACATGAATACCGCACAAGAGTCCCAACTGCTCCCGTCTGGAGCCAGCGAGACTATGGCATCCCCAATTGGGGTATGTTGTGAGGCTGAAGGTAGTGGGGAGGGGAAGGAGATAGGAAAGAGGAAGGCGGGGAAGTACCTGGCTATTCAGATCTGGTCACCAAACACGGCTAGTGCCATTTCAAGTAACGTTTCAATTCTGAATGGTGCTCTTACACCAGGGCGATACTGAGAGTATCTTCCACTCTGGAACGTGCCGCAAATATACGGTATATTATTTTTAAATGAATAATTTATGAAATAACACAAATTAATCAAAAAAAAATTATTTGCCACGCCGGGATTCGATCCCGCGACCTTCGGAGTGCTAGTCAAGAGCCTTACCACTGGACTATGCCAGCCGTCGGCCGTCAGACTGTGCTGGCTATTCAGATCTGGTCATTAAATACGGCAAAAGTAATTTCGAGTGATGTTGCGGTTCTGAATGGTGGTCTTTCACCAAAGCGATACTTGGGACAGATTGTTCCACAAAATTTGAATAATTTGTCAAATATCAAAGTTAAAATTCAAGTTCTATTCAAATACTGTTATAATTTCAAATATGTGAAACAACTGGCCAATAATGATATAATTACAGAACTTGATTAGAATCTTTACAGAACTTCAAAATTAGCTTTGAAATTCTATGAATAGGCCACTTGCATCACATTTTTTTTAATTTTTTTCCGGTTTAGGCAAATATTCTAAGACATTCTGTATTTTTTTTTTTTTTTAATCGTATTTTTGAAACCCTGGGGATTTTTTGAAAATTTCAATACGAAAAATCAGACCATTTTTTATAAACCGGAAAGACGGGACATAATTTTATAGGTGTGAAAAAACGATAATTACATAGCCGAAAATCATTTTAAAAAAAAAGAACGTTTTCCACACGAATGGCACAGGAGAATAACGAGGCATACCAAAAATATTGCATCTCATAAATATTTTTTTCCTTGATCCACCTTATTGATCATAAATCATTATAATGTACAGCGTCTATATTACTAAATTCAATGTAATATACTTGAACTTGTAAATTGTAATAATAATAAGAATATTATAAAATTTTATTTTGTTAAAATCAGCACCATAATAATTATACCTCTAAAACATGTACCGACATCATCTTCACGTTCTGAAGAGAACCCCGTACTCCCCGTACCCATTAATTGTACGGGGTTCTCTTCAGAACATCTGTCAAAAAATCAAACCAAATGATAAGTTCGCAGAGAACAAACAATAAATCTAGTGAACGAATTCAAAAATTCGCCTGAAATCAAAGTGATGCCATATAAAAAAATAAATCAGTGTGGAATTTTATAAAATTAATAGGAACATTTTCGGCGACGGGACATTTTCATGTAGTGACGTCACGAGCCCAAATAATGGATTTATTTATTTAAAAATAAAAAAAAACTGTACATTTCTAAAACTTTTTACTAACATTTTCGTAATCTTAGTAAAAAACTCTATCCACACGATTTTTTCCAAGTCGTTATGAAGTCCATGCAAGTGGCCTATTGTTCAAATTCTGTGAAACAACACGTATTTAGGGAACATACCACAAATATACCACTTTATATGAATTAAATGAGAAATAAAACAAATAAATTAACCCCTGCGTTTGCAGTATTGAAAAATTGTTCCCATGCACGGTACAAATTGCAGCGTTAGTTTTATAAATTCGTTTTGCCTTTCAGATATTACCTCTACTGAGTTAGTTAGACAAAAATAAAAAGTTCGCTAATAACAATCTAACGAGTTGATACGACGAAGTAGATAAAACAGTTAAATAATTATACTGACTCCGGGCAAGTCCCATCCATAGCAGGTTTGAGCACTGCAGCCACCATGCCTCCCGTGGCCGGAGCACCCCTCTCGTGGCAGTCCTTCACCACCATCAGGAGGTACGCCTTCAGGAAGGGGTTCTCAGCATTCACATGCTTCCTACGGTCCGGAAGCAGGAACTTTCGTCTGTTTCCTGTAAATAAATCTAATAAATATCTACTAAACAAAACAGAACATTGAAGAAAAATTAACAAACCTAGCATATTCTTTTTCATCATTCTTTTATCATCAAGTCTTCCACCATACTAAATCAAATTACCCTTGAAAAGTGAACTCTTAATGTGGAGGACAATGTAAAATCTCTGCAAAAAAAATTATATATTGCAATTATTGAAGAAAAAATAAATAAATAAATAAAAGCTGTTATTGTTGCTTGCACAATGATGAAGGACTTGCAGAGAATTGAACCCGCAGCAACAGGATTTCATTCATTTTATGCCGCAAACCAGAGAATTTATGATGACTGTAGTAATTACTTTATCTAAATAATTAAAATGATGCCACAAACTCTTTTTGCAAGAAGACTTTATTAATAGTTTTGGCACCTATTTCCGGAATGAGTATGTGGAGGAGCAGCTGAACCAAGAAGGGGACAAAGTTGAACCTAGATGGAATAATGATTAAAACTAGCCCTTATTCAATTTCAAACAGATTCGCAGTTTTCGACGCGGTTAAGAGTCTGCCATAAGGAAATTTGAATGCAAACAATTTATAATTAAACTCACCAAACTTGCTAATGATGGACGCAATATAATCCCAGATTCCACAATTCAAGCCGAGAGAGTGTTCCCTAAGCGCGTACAAAATCTCAACAGTCTCAAAGGCGGCGAAAATATTCTCAATGAGAACACAGGCCTTTATGGTCCCTCGGGGTATGCTCAGTTTCTTCTGGGTCCAGATGAAAATATCATTCCACAGTCTGGCTTCAGAAGCCCCCTCCACTTTGGACAGGTAGAAGAATGGTCCGCTGCCAGTTTCTGAGAGAGTTTTGCCGCAGTGGAACATCAGAATTGCAAAGTCTATCAATGCACCAGGGACTTCTTTCCCGTTCACCTGAAAAGAAGTCATTAACCTTTATAACGCTAGACGTTTCAATCTATCCCATCGTGTGACACATTTGTTACAGTACATGTGTTGTAGTGAAACATCATGAGTCACATGCCACATCTGCGTACAGGGATTGCTGCCGATATCAACACGGCGATTGCAGTTGGTTAGCTTACACTATTGGTATCTCCTCACAAAGGCAAATCAATCAACTCATTTTGGTTGGTTCAACCGTTGTGTGACAACTGTTGAGTGTTGCATACAGATAACGCGATGATTGGTTCAATTTCGTCAGCTGTTCCTCTGGGGTACACATGCAACACACCTCCTGCTTTATCAAAAAAGAAAAATTTGCGATCGATCTAGTAGCATCGTTAATTGTTAACATCGAAAAGAGAAAGTCAAACGTGGACAAAAAAATTCAGTCATATGATTCTACCGAAAGAATAAATATGTATTTAGCTTTTGATGGTTTTATTCATCACAACACATTTGAACTGCTCCAAAAGATATGTATTTTTGGGGTGTTATTTTTATATATATTTTTTTTATATTGTGTATTAGAGACTGTGTGTTCATTAACAATACACATGTGACACAAACTACACCTTATGGGTAAATAAAATAAACTTTATATAGTAACACGAGATACGTACATAATATTATAGCGGGTAATGAGTATGCCTCTTGAATTCTTCAAGGCTACTGTTAAAGATGTCAATGTTAAGTGCAACACGGTGTAACTGAGTGTAAAAAAGTAACGAAAATACTTTTGGCTGTGAAAATCTAAAATCATATCTGCTCCAAAAGGATCAAAAGAACTTCGTTCCTGGAATATCAAGTTGGTTCAACCGCTACAGACGATGCAATTTGGTTGGTGGTTAGATGGTTTTTTTTTTTCACATAACTCTACACAGGAGGCCCTGAGGAAAATAATTTCCCTCAGTACCTATGTCATCTGAGATGCTGAATGAAGGGCCTTTTTGAGGAGAGTAAGGAATTTTAAAAAAAATATATTTAAATACCTCACAAGAGTCCCAGCTGCTCCCATCTGGAGCCAGTGAGACTATGGCATCCCCATTGGGGTATGTTGTGAGGCTGACGGTAGTGGGGAGGGGAAGGAGATGAGAAAGAGGAAGGTGGGGAAGTACCTGGCTATTCAGATATGGTCACCAAATAGGCTAAAATCATTTCAAGCGACATTTCAACTCTGAATGGTGGTCTTACGATCTTCCATTCTGGAACGTGCCGCAAATATACTATATATTATTTTTAATGAATTAATTGTGAAATAACACAAATTAATCGCATAAAATTTATTTGCACACGCGGGATTCGATCCCGTGACCTTCGGATTTCGAGTCAAGAGCGTTACCCCTCGACCACGCCGGCCGTCAAGATGGTTGGATGCTCTGGCGGTACAACCCCTTATCGCATACAAAACATCACCCACGGTTTAACTCAACCAGATTGATACAACCGCTCAACCAAATTGAATGGTATGTAGAACTCATTAAAATGCAAAACAAACTATTGACAATTAGTATTTTCGGAAATAATATTATATTAATGTAATAATATTTATTATTTATGCATTAAACCGCTTACTCGTTAATATGGAATATTTTATATTCAAACAGTAAGATTTAGCTTTATTATTATGAAAAGTGAGTATTTATGTCGGGGGAGACCAAAAAACATGCAAAAAATATGCACTTAACATTTTAATTTTGTTAAAATTAATTCGCTCACGCGGTAACGCCATTGTTTATTCATCGTTTTTATTTTAATATTTCATAGACATTTCATCAATGCTGCCAATCATAGAAAAAATATTTTTGCGTAAAACAAAGTGAATGCATTATTGACAAGTTTGTACCTGCATTTATTATTCACAGTAGAACATGGAAATATTGTTATTAACAGTAGAACATGGAAATAAATGTGTTAAAATAATTACACAAACCCGCTAGACAAACCCTGCTTTGCCAAACAAACCATTCAAAACCTGGGATGTTTTTTAAAATTAAGATGAAATGCGAGTTTATTTTAGAGAATTTATTTTATAAGATTGGTACTTCTGACAAATATTTAATTGTCTATTAGTTAAAAAAGGAACATTCCGTATTATACATGCATCAAACTTCGACAACACCAACGTTCCGTATTATCCGTGATGTGGACTAACTGCATATTTACCAAATATCGATTTTGTTAAGGAGGTTGATTGCAATTGTGTTAAGAACTATTTTTTTTTTTTCAGTTTCCCCATGAGCGGAGGCCCTAACTTTACATATTTATAACATTGTTTGATGATGTGGGCCTCTATGGGTACTTACCCATGCTGAGGCCCCTATTTTATCTGTATATATAAACATCAAAATATGCTTGCTTGTCAGGGCTGGGCAGTATTTGAAATACTTGTAATTGAAATACGTATTTGAAATACAAATACGTATTTTGTATTTGTATTTCAAATACTTCCTAAAAATGTATTTTGTAATTGGTATTTCAATTACCTGCTGCTGAAGTATTTTGTAATTTGTATTTCAAATACTTATGGTTTCAAAATACATTTTCAAATACATTTAGCGATCTTAATAATGATAATGAAAAATAAACACACATAGATAATACATAGACTAAAAACGCTAGAATCCTGCACTGTTGTCCTTTGCTATAACACTCGTACTAATGATTATTTGTAATTCTCTTTATCATTGCTTTATTTTTATTTTATTTATTTCGGAGACCAACAGTTTACATTAATAACAGAGCATTTAGTAATTGAGTCACAATAATTGAACCATTTACAGGTTTCCACATAGGTATTGTATACAAAGTGTAGTGATTTCAGAGATAATGAAAAATAGATAGACTAATGAAAAATTACATTTTAAGAGCCTAGTTATGTAGGAGGGGGAAGGATGGGGGAATCGGTTAAGTTGAGGTACGGTAATAAAAATATGCGCGACAAAAAATTAAAAGAGAAAAAAAAGATAAAAAGGAAGTTCTTAGAGTGGTGGTTGTATTAGAGGGTATCTATAGTTATTGTTATTGTAGAGTATCGAGAGAGCGTCTGTGTGATTTTAAGGGGTGTGGTGCAGAGTTAAAAATTTCAAATTGTGTATAGTGTGTATTGAAAGTGTTGGATGCACGATAGTTGAAAGAGTTCTGCTTAGAATTTGTTGTGCACCGTAATGTACTGTACATTTGTGTTGTATTATAATGTACTGTACATTTTGCTTACGTCGTGCTAGTTATTATTATTGTCCTGTGCTATAATAGCACTGTTATTGTACATTTTTTATCATATTATATTATACTTGTCATTGCTTTGTATTGTACAATTTTCTATCATAGTATTAGATCAAGCACTATAGGAATAATTTGACTGATTACTAGACTATTTTTAAGTTAATTACTGTAGAGCGCACTTGAAATGAAATAACACAAAACTGCGCTATACAAATGTCATCCATTTATATATAAATATGAATCCTTGTTTCCCTTGATCACGCCATAACTTCAGAATGACTTTACCTATTTCATAAATTGTTTAAAAGTTTTCTAATACTTTGTAGAAGGTTCTTATGGAAAGAAATATGAAGAAAATTACGCAGAAAATTGGATAATTTCAGAAAACCTTACGACTATTTTAACTTCGCACGTTTGACAGTTCGCGCGTTTGATGAAATTTGAATTTAGCAGGCAGCTGTTTTTTTTTGTAACAAAAGAATTATCTATGGATTTTTTAAATCATAGATATTTTAAATAGGTACCTATGTGAGGTACCAGATTTGATTGATTGTTCTTGTAATATAGAAAAATTAATATTTGTAATATGTGAAAAATGAAAATTTGAATAAAAAAATTATAATAGCTGGCACGCGAGTTATTTGAAAACAGAATGTACTGGGACTAAATAAATGGACCGCGGGAGGGGGATTGGCGGGATGGGGGAGCGGGAGAGGGAAGAGGGTAGGCAGGGAAGGTGGAAGGGAAATGCAAGAGGGGAAGGGGATGCGGTAGGGGAACGGGGACGCACGGGAAAGGACATGCAGGGAGAAACAATTTATTTCTTTGAATATGGCATTACAACGCATGCCGGGAACCAGCTAGTGTTATAATAATAATTATTATTATAATCCAACACCTAAGTCCTATACCACAAAACTTTACAAGAGGGGCGGAGACGAGATGTGTCTCCTGAGCAATATGATTAGTCAATTTTAGCACGTCTCTGTTTCATTCTGCTCAGCTTTGCTTCTATGGAAATGCACCCTTAGATATGGGCACTTACGATAATTTATTGCAACCAAAGGTTCTACCAAAACCAAAGTATTTTGTATTTTGTAATTTGTATTTTGTATTTGAAATTAAAAAATGGTTAAAATACTGTATTTTGTATTTTGTATTTCAAATACTTGACTTGAAAGTATTTTGTATTTCGTATTTTAAATACATGCGAGAAAGTATTTTGTAATTTGTATTTCAATTACAGCAAAGCATGTATTTTGCCCAGCCCTGTTGCTTGTAAATATTTGTATGAGTATATGAGTTGTCCATGTATTGCTATATTAATGTTTAGGAAATGTTGTAAACTTTCAAAATACCTTCTTTCCACGTCTGCGAAGGTTTCTGGATTATTACAACTACATGACAATACTTAGACTTCAAAAGAGCCGCACAAGACAGGGAAGAGTGGAAGAAACGAATAGATGACATTGCTGCAAACCAATCTCAGGATTGAAACCAGAGAGAGATGACAATACATCTGAAAAGTTTTTAAATCAAAAAAACTCTTGCGAAACTGTCAAAAATGTCACAATTTCAGAATGACATTGATTGAATGACAATGATTGTTCATTAAAAATCAATTTTCGAAACTCTTTAAATTAATGAATTTATTTAAGTACCTACTCACCTAATACTTTGAATCGAATCAAGAATTATTAATATTTTAAGTAGGTACCTACGTTAGGTACCAAATTTGATTGATTGATTTTCGAATAAACTTTTTAAATAAATGAATTTTTACCAACAGTTTGTTTTCGGTGCATGTAGCATGAAATTTAATTGAATTTAATTTGTATATATAAATTAAACTCGCTAGTAATTTAATAAAATTCAATAAAAATAAAATTAAGTAATAAATTGAAATAAAATAAAATTAAACTGCAATGATATAAAATAAAAATGAAAATAAAGGCAGCGATGAAAAAAAAAATAATACGTATGCGGGTGCTAATGTTGCAATGTTGCAATCAAATAAATGTTAAGTACCTATTGAATCAAATGTTGAATTTAATCAAATATAGCAATCAAATTTTGTACATAATCAAATGTTACAATCAAGTGTTGCAATTCGCTAATCACAATGCAGTAGGTGCTATCATTTTGAAATAACAAGCGAGACAAATTTTTTGGGTTAGGTACAAATAACCTGGCGATGTTAGAATTCCACCATTGTAAGCAAAAACTGTGGCTATTGCAATGATTAAGTACTTAGCTAACAATGGATTGAATGTATGAAACCTGCATGGAAACCAGAAATATTTGTCTGGCTGGCTACTAACTAACTGGTCACATTGCTTTGAAAGTGCGAAGCAAACTGCAATCTTCAAATACATAAGCCGGTAGGATAAGACTTATATAAAATTTGAAGTACTTACCAGAACGTTATGCTCAGTAATATTCCAAGCCCTCGGTCTCAGCATCAGAATAGGACAAGTGCTGATGTTGAAGGGTGCTCCGCTGAGCTTCCCATTGACAGCCTGTATTATGTTGTGGTATCCTTGTATCTGATTCTTCCAAGTCGGACAGTGGCCATCATCAAAGTCCACCTGAACGGCTTGAGCATCGCAGTTCAAAGAGTCCGTGAAGTGGGCGGTGTTGGATGGAGAAACGTCGCCAATTACAACACGGCCGCATCTAATAAACAAATAAAATATTTAGCAGTCAAATTCTACCATTCTGAGAGAACTCAAACTTTCTGAGAGGGCTTGCAAACGTGGATGATAGGAACAAAGTAGATGGGCTATGAACCATTATTGTGAGTGTCCTCAACATCGTTCACAATACTAAAGCAAATCGCATCTAAAGACAGTGGCCCTCTCTTTTCTTTCTACCTACACATAGCATAACTTTCATAGCTCTGCGAGAGTCGGAACACTTTCATGCCATATCTTTTGTTTCTATTCTAAATCAAACAGTTATATTGATACTAGTAAGTTAATCTTTGGCATATTAGGAAGGTCAATTTGGAAATATGAATAACTTAAGCGATTCGTTATAATGCGGCAGCTCTTTTTTACCCATTAAATAATGGTGAGACAAAAGATGAGATGCACAAAATATGTGTGTCTGTTTCTTCCAAAGTATTACTTTTTCCTTTGGAAGAAACAGATCTTTCTCATAACGGCTCGGCCACGGTGACGGGAATAGCATTTCATTTTTTTTATTGATATTTGACGTTTTTAAATTTTTAGAATTCACTCACACTGCAATATTATCGTTGTAACTATATTCCATACTTTCAAAATTATCATCATGGCTAGTAATAATGTAGGGGTTTACGGAGACGTCACGGTCCCGTATGGGAGAGAGAGTTGCAAGAAAATGATGACTTTTTTCCTTTGGAGGAAACAGACCTATGTACATTGTGTATCTCATCTTTTAAAAGAGCTGCAGCATTATTGTGATAAGGTAAGTTTGTTTATTGCCTTTTTTATGCCATAACGGTACCGTAACTATGAATCGTCACGGTAATTTTAAAAGCGCTCAATGTATTCTTAACCAATTTAGACTTCCACACATCATTACTTCTGCTATTTGCAGTGAGCATCCAATATTTGAATTTGATATTTGACATTTGCCGCCCAAGTATGGCTCATTATTAGAGCTCGTTCGTATGCTTGTTACCCTACCTCGGTTGTGGAACGATTTACCAATTTTTCTGTTTGCTTCCTCCTACAAACAGGTCTCTTCACGACAATCAATTTGACTTATTTCTTTCCAAAAGACCATCCACACAGCATTCACAGAAATAACCCAGTGAGCCGTTGCTTAGCACTAGTCTGGCAGAGTTTAGATTTTTTTTTACATTAACTCCATACAGGAGGCCCTGAGGAAAATAATTTCCCTCGGGGCCTATGTTATCTGAGATGCTGTGTGGAGGGTCTTTTTGAGGAGAGGAAGGAATGAACATTGGTCTTCAAGAGACCCGTGTTGTAGGAAGGAGGAAACACAAAGGCTGGCAAATCGTTCCACAGCCGAGTTATTGAACACAAGAACGAGTCGAAGAAGCGCCCCGTTCTCATGTGACCAATGTCAACTGTGTACATATGTTGGGCATGCGTTTGGCGTGTTTCCCGACTATGCACCGGTGCCGAAGGGATCAATGACACTAGTTCCATCTTTCATTGAAATACCGGTAGAACACAGTTAACATTCACACCCGACGCCTGTGCTCCAAAGATTGCAATCCGTCTGTTAAATTAGGAGAATCTATCAGACAGACCACCCGTTTCTGCACAGTCGAGGGTTTTTTTCGGGTATTTTAGGGCTCGAGACCAGAATTGGTTCTATTCAAGAGGAGTTTTAATTGGATATTTATTACAAACAAAACTTCGGTACTTACTTTAATCTGTTTGGAAGTGGCGCGATTCTCCATGATTTATCAGCTCTTTCCGGAGACTGTTTAAAAACTGGCAATTTATCATTGTTGTGATAGAACTGCTTCTTTTCCAAACGATCTGAATACAGTTTATCGATGTCGCTGTCAAATACATTCACAATGTCATGTAGAAATCTGAGAAATTCTTTTGAAAAGATCTGTTTTTGGACATCTTCCAGCTTGTACGGAGCAGGCTGAAGTAGAATTACATTATTTTCTCCCAACATAGTAAGTTAAAAGAATCAAGTTTAAAAACTATTAGCTAAGTTAAATGTTATGTTTTGTTATCGCAGAATGTCACAGGTTAGATTGCAATACACTGAGTGAGCAAACAACATTATCATTCTATTATAAGAAGCTATTATATGAACTTAATGGTTCTTTGTTGGTTTGGTCGTAATATAAACATTGGTACTTTGAACTACTGATAAAAATACACATAGCATTATTGATGTGTATATTTTTGGTATCATGGTGAATTGTTTATGTAGGTATTACATAGGTACTTATACATTTCTTTTTTATGATTCAATCAAATTATATAAGTTTTGATTTCACAATTTACGAAGAATTCATTTTATCTTTATCTTTATTTGATTTTTTAAAGCGGCTTTGAGTGCCATTGGAAAAATAGAAAACTAAATGATAAAATCTTATCACATTGATGTGGCTTTGATACTTTTTCTTTCTTTTTTTTTAAATTTTTATTTTCTTCAAAACCACATGGGATAAACGGTTAAATCTATGTGGATAAAACGTCTAGAGCCAGTGAGACTATGGCATCCCCAATTAGGGTATGTTGTGAGGCTGAAGTACCTGAGCCACGCTTCATTTCTGAATTATGGTCTTAGGCAAGGGCGATACTGAGAGTACTTTCCACTATGGAACAAGCCACAAAAATGCTCTATATTATTTTTTTAACTAATAAATTATGAAATAACAAAAATTAATTAAATTAAATTTTCAATTTTTTATAAGAACAACTCTCTTATTATAACTTTTGAAGGTTATCAACGTAATATATCGCTGAAGAAGAAGATAACACTAAGAATCTAAACGAAAATATGTATGATATATTACATTGATGGGAATAACCTTAAAAAGTTATAAAAATAGAGTTGTTCTTATAAAAAATTGAACATTCATTTACACCAGCGATTCCCAAAGTGGTCCAGGTGGACCCCAGGGGCAGCGCCGGATCTGCCATACGTTCAAAAACGTGCAAAAACCTGGCGCCAACTCCGAAGGGGCGCCGTGAGAAAATAAATATTGTATTAAAATTTAGTTATAATATTCCCTGAATCGTTTAAAAGTTACCCATAGTACGAAATAATTATTAAGCTCTAGCAACACTTTCCAAAGAAACAGAATGCGCACGCATCAGGTTGTGTATCAACGGCTTACGAATTTATAGTCAGTTACAGAATTTTTTTACAAATTCCATATATTTAGTTTAAACGTAAGATCTATTTTTCCATATATCTTTTACCGTCTTTTACGATGAATAGGTGCGATCCAAATTCAAAAACCAATCACAGCGCGGTATTTTTGTTCGTAAGCCGTTGATACCATACGTCAGTGTTTAGTGTTTGTTCGCTCAACACAGGGGAAATGCAAGGTACAAATTTGAGGTTATATTCTTATTATCACTGCTCACTGTCTCTCGTCGGGACTGCCTGTTGCTAGTCAGAAGCTGTAGATGCTATTCTTGTGTTGTACGTTGCCATGAGAACGTATTTGTATTTGCTTTTTCTAATATTCGCGTTGGGTATATAGGTACATAAACGCAGTAAATCTCAAGAATGTCTAATGGACCTAGTTCAGCGAAACCACCCGCATTGTCTCGTAACCTATATTTTAAATCATGGTACGGGCACAAACAAACAATTCGTTGTATTATTTTAAAGCATAACTTGCAAAGAGTTTTTCCTAAAATAATTAAAATAGCACCATAATTTATGTTTACCCAATAGATTCAGAGAGTATAGAGCTCCTGGTGATCCTCTCTTTAAAAAAAAAAAAGTGTGAGAGCTACCGCCAGGTCACTTGGAAAAGTTACACCCTTTATATGTCTTGATTTTATTTGATAAATTAGTGTAAAAAAAAAAAATTATAAATAAAAATATTGGGGTGAACGAATTTTTAATCAAAATAAAAATGTAGGGGGGGGGCGCCATCGGTACCTACTGCACAGGGCGCCAGATTTCGTAGATCCGGCCCTCCCCAGGGGTCCATACTCGACGGGGGTCTACACTGGCGTGATAAAAAAATGGAGGTTCGCAAGTTGTAAGTGGGGGTCCACGAAAATTTATCAGGTTTCGATAGTAAAGAACAAAAATGTTGGCTTGGCTTTAACTATCGTACTGATGAAATGAGCTCTAATATTGAAAGCTTCTTGATACCTCAAGAAATGTTCAACATTTAAATGCCCTCCATGATGACTTCAAAAATAGATTTGAAGATATTCTGTCGATGGAAATACCACCGTGGATCATAAATTCATTTGATGAAATGGAAGTGGCGAATGTGGTATTACAAGAGGAACTACTCGAGCTTAGCACCAACGAGGAGCTGAAGGTTAATTGGCTGCAGGAAGAAATCCTCCTGGGCTGTGGGAAATTGTGAGAAAACTTTTGATAGCGTTTCCCTCGTCATACCTTGGGAAAAAAAGTTTTAGTGTCGTTACAAACCTACTAACAAAAAAAGGAACAGATTGAACATCGCAGAATGAACATCATACCTCCCATTAAAATTAGGACTATTTTTTTCAAATTGTTGATTTGCATTGTTGAAGTTACGGTACGTTATTAAAGTTTTCTTTTACTTCTATTAAGTCTGTAATCATATTATTTTAATAAAGAACGCAAGAAAATATATAATTTTTCTTTTTATTTTACCATTCCCAATTTAGGGTTAGAACTCAGCCACGATGCAAATTTCTATCGTTAGATCTAATCTTCACATTTTTTTTAACGAGTTTTGGGAATATGGTAGAAATGTAGCAGCAGGGGGTCCACCGAAACCAGTAAAATTTTGAAAGTGGTCTACGAGAAAAAGAACTTTGAGAAACTCTGATTTAGACTTTAATAAAAAAGTCAATAGGTCCATGTAAATTAAATCGGATATATTTATCAGAGACGCTATCTAGGTTACAAACCAGTTCTTGGAACTATTGTTTTCAATGAAAATGGTAGTTGCCTATGATATGGAAAAATTAGTTGAAAACAATATTTTTAATTCTAAAATTTGAAAATATGAGATTGACAATTATGACGGTTTCTTAGAAGGTGACAATGGCTGAATTGGTTAAAGCGCACGTCCCGATTAGACAAGAGATTGCTAGCTGAGAGCCTTAACCCTCGACCATGATAGTATATTTTGTTAAAAGTAATAATCTCTTTAAAATACTCCACCGGTTTGGTATCTCTTATTTGATAGCTTTTTATGGTCAGCATCATATAAAAAAATTATAGACAAGTAGAAACAAATTCATGGAAAAGAGATGTTAGTAGATACAGAACAGTAGTTTTAGTCATACATATAGATAACGAGATCACTGCAGGATGGTTGCTGTTTTCATTACAGACCTTATCAAATTCCAGTGGATTTGCCGTGAAGTGCCAATAAATCATCCAGATTAAATGTTAAGATCATGGAGATAACATGCAAAAAATGCAGACAGGAATTTTAAAATGTTTTTTTTTTGGAAAAAAAGATTGTCTATTGTTATTATCTTTGAACCCTTTTGGGCTGAAGGGGCACGCACTCTTCAGACATGACCTTTTCTTATCGTGGAGATTTCGGTGGACGTGAATAACAGCACTTTTAATAAAGTCACCAGCAAGTTCCACTTAAATATATCGTTTCTCCCTGCGATCCCGTTCGAATTCGTCCCCGTTCCTCTTTCGCCTTCTCTTCCCCTCCCCTCTTCCGCTTCCACCCATCCTGCGAAACCCCCCCCCCCCCCCCCAAACATGATAATTGTAAATACAGTACAAGGAATACGTTACGTATACGATACGTCCAATAATTCGGCACTCTCCGCCCGCGCCTCCTTCGCCCCTCTACGCCTATGCGCTCCATCGCCGCGTCATCGTCATTTTTTTTTTACATGAATACCGCACAAGAGTCCCAACTGCTCCCGTCTGGAGCCAGTGGGACTATGGCATCCCCAATTGGGGTATGTTGTGAGGCTAAAGGTAGTGGGGAGGGGAAGGAGATAGGGAAGAGGAAGGGTGGGATAGTACCTGGCTATTTAGATCTGGTCACCAAACACGGCTAAAGCCATTTCAAGCAACATTTCAATTCTGAATGGTGGTCTTACACCAGGGCGATACTGAGAATGTCTTCCACTCTGGAACGTGCCGCAAATATACTATATATTATTTTAAATGAATAAATTGTGAAATAACACATATTAATCAAATTTATTTATTTGCCAGGATTCGATCCCGCGACCTTCGGAGTGCTAGTCAAGAGCCTTACCGCTGGACTATGCCGGCCGTCTAGCAGTCTAACCTCAAAACTTATCTCATACGTACGTATTTACCAGTTATTTTGAAGTAACCAACATTTCGTTTTCATAACGATGTGTCCATATTTTTATTTAAAGATGTACCCTTATAAAACGCTGTGCTTGTGCATATAGGTATATAGAGTGTATTATTTATTTAGTTACTAGCGGGTACCCGACATGCGTTGCAATGCCACACAAAGAAAGGAATTGCTTCTCCCTGCGTGTCCTTTCCCATAAATCCCCGTTCCCCTCCCATGTCCCCTTTTCCTCCCATGTCCCCTTTTCCTCCCATGTTCTCCATCCACCTTCCCCGTTCATCTTCCACCCTCTCGTGTCCCCCATCTCGCGAACCCCCGTCATTCATTCCCCTCCCCCCCTCCAGGATTCCCCTCCCCCTCTCAGTTTCCTCTCCCCCACCCCCCTTGCCGCTTAACTATATGAAATACTATTGATGACAAAAACGTGTTCTCAAATTCCTCGAGTGTGAATATTGCTAGCCCATTACAGGGTAGGTACTTTTCCGTCGTATTATAAAAACAAATCACCAAAGAGATGGCACTTTTTACCAAAATGCTTCCATATGTACACGAGAGTAGGTACTGTAGAGATATGATGTCGGTAGGTAGGCCTCCCACCTGGCCGCTTAATTATATTTTCAAACTACTCGCTCTCCACCTACTGTAAAATTTTTATGCATATTTCATAACGGCAGAGCTCACCAGTGTATATAGAAACCTTTGCTTGCATGCGCACAACTAATTACCAAACTTTCATCGCAGTCGTTTGAATGGTTTAGGAATGCATAACGGACAAACAAAGAAACATTCATTTTTATGCATTAAAAAGATTAAGATTTTTTTTTTAATTAAATGTTGTTTTAATTTTTAATGGAGGTCCATCCCCTGGGAAATGACTCAGGTTTCCAAGAACAGCTTTAACAGCCCCTTTCCTGCATAATCTTATATATAAAAACTAGCAGACCCGGCCACACGTTGCTGTGGCTAACGAAACACAACGCCATTACCCAACCTTTATAAAATCCACACCACCCGCTTGCCAGCTGCCCGCTGCCTGAATTGAATATTTGAATTTCTCGACATTTCTCTACTATAATAAGCATGTATTATACATATAAACCTTCCCCTTGAATCACTCTATCTATTGGTGAAAACCACATGAAAATCTGTTTCGTAGTTTAAAAGATAGTTTATATACATACATTTTAAGCGACTTCATTTTATACTATGTAATGCAATTCGAGCGATCGCCACTAATTATACAATGCTTGCAATGCAACACTGGATATTTGAAAATGGGAAAATCAAACATCTATTTTCAGATTTCTTCCGTAGAACGAATTTCAAAAGTGACTATAGTACGGCCCGCCAGCCGTTTTAAATCGCACAAAAGGTGGTTTCTTTGAGTTTCTCGGCTTTTATCTAATATAATTTACATGTATTATACATATAAACATTCCTCTTCAATCACTCTATCTATTGGTGAAAACCGCATGAAAATCCGTTGCGTAGTTTAAAAGATTAACGCGCACATACATTTTGAGTGACTTCATTTTATACTATGTAATGATGATGATGATGATGAATCGCTGAATGTGTTGCTAAGCGCATAACTTTCGAACGACTGCACCAAATTGGATAATTCTTTTTTTTGTGTGTTCGTTATTGTTAGGACAAGGTTTTTATAAAAATTCCGGTGAGCTCTGGCATTATGAAATTTGTATGAAAAAATTGCTATTGGTGGCACGCGAGGTTTGAAAATTGAATGTATGGAAAGCGGGAGGGAGGGAGGGATTGGGAGGGGGCAGGGGGGGGGAGGTGGGAGGGGTGTGGGGGGAAGGAAGGGAAGGGAGAGGCGGAGTGGGGGTGCGGGGAGGGGGGAGGGAGTGGGAAGAGGGAAGGTGGAGGTGACGGAGAGGGAACGCAAGAGGAGAAGAGGACGCAGGAGAAGAAAGGGAGGCGGAAGGGGAACGGGACGAATGGGAAAGGACACTCAGGGAGAAACAATTTCTTTATTAAATGGCATAGCAGCACATGCCGGGACCAGCTAGTATTATATGTATACATATCTTTTAACAGAAACAGTTTTTCCTTTAGTGGCCTAAGTCCGACCCTGCCTCTCCATTTCCATTTAGCTATGCGTGGTTTTGCGTACCTATCCATTTGGAGTAATTTTCGTAAATAATAATTAATCAATACTAAATATTATCATTTCCACACCGGATAAGATCAGTGAGATTAGATATATTATGAGTAACAAAAAACTTAGGAACCAGTGTCGAAAATTATTCGAAACCAAGTGGAGGGAATTGAATGTTTTCAGTGCCGTGAAAGAGCTGCAAAAAAAAGTGAAATTTGTGAATTTAAATACTCGCTAGTTTTTCTGTGTTGCCGTCGTTGAAAAATTATCCAAGATGTGTAAAGCAATCTGCGGTTGCTTCAGCTGTTTAGCATGCACAGCCTTTAATATTTTAACATGTGGATTGGGAATTGTTCTTATAATTCTCATTATCGTGGCCATTGTTTTGTGTATAGTTTTTCTCACTTGATCTGCGTCCAAAACACTGCTACGAAGGATACGACTCCAAATGTTACTTCAAACTGAAATGATTTATAAAAATTGGCTTCAATCTTACACCAACGCTTCAACGAGAAAAAAATCATCCACTAACGGAGACTACAAGAAATGAAGTAATCTTTTTCAATGGAAAATAATTAATTTGTGACAAACCGAAAATGGATTAATATAAGTCAACCAAAATATAGACTTATTACTTCAAGCTTTGAGATAAAATTCAACTGGAAATCCAAGAAAAACGCCAAAGAAGTTCCACACCACACCACCAGGAGTATCAGTATTTGCGGAATGCAGTGAAAATTAAATAATATATAATTTTTTTAAACATAATTTATACCTTTTAAATAAAATTACATTACAAATCATTTAAATCTTGATGCATTTTATTTATTTAATGACATCAATAAATTAATAAATTTGTGGTTTTTTATTGAGAAATGATTTTCTTGGTCTTATCCTGAAAAGAAAAACACCTTTTATCCCCACATAATTTAAATGAAGAATGTTTTTCATGAAATTATCTAATATATAAAATTCTCGTGTCACGGTGTTTGTTACCATACTCCTCCGAAACGGCTGGACCAATTTTGATGAAATTTTGTGTGCTTATCTGGTAGGTCTGAGAATCGACCAACATCTATTTTTCATACCCCTAAAAGTAAAGGGTGTTCCACTCCGAAGAAAATTATTTTCCCCATACATTTTGTATGGAACGAATTCTCCTATTTTGAAAGAACTGCAGCAATATTGTAAGGGGTATAATATTGAACTGTGAACCGGGGGAGGGGGGAAAGGAATTCAGGAAGGGGGGTTAGCGGGACGGGGGAATGGGAGAAGTGGAGTGGGGAGAGGGAGAGGGAACGCGAGGGGGGAAAGGATACGCAGGGAGAAACAATTTAGATCAAGGTATGGTATACGCAGGGAGAAACAATTTAGATCAATTCAGCTAATAAGTTGACAACAGTTTTTGATTCTGAGGCGGTACGAAGTTCGCCGGATCAGCTAGTAAATTTATGTAATTTCGTTTTTACACCTTTATTATAATCTTCTGCTCAACGTTTTTTACCATTTTACATTCTACAAAATATAGAATATTTAACAGTCATCAATCATTAATATCACTTTTCCAAACTGGATAAGATTACAGAGATAAGATATTGGAACAAATATAACATTGGTAACAACTTTTAGTGGATATTATAGAATAAGATATTACAGATACAAGAGAGTTCCAGTATCTACTAAGGAAATTAAGTGAGGCGAAGGAAAAAAGGGACGGGGGGAAAAGGGAAAGTACCATTATCGTTTAGTTTCAGTTTTCAATTTAGAGACAATATCGGAAATACTATTCTGATATTGTCGCTAAACATCTAAATAAAATTATCCAATACTTTCATTCTGATTGGGAGTGCACACATATTTCTTATTAATGATGTTCTATTCATTATTATCAACTCACTCATATCCGTAATGTAATATAACTCTTTAAAACTTTAATAACTCCTTAAATACTTTAAATTAAATCGATATTTTAGATGGGTTTTGATTTTAGATTTCCAAGGCCAAAAGTATTTTCGTTAGTTGTTTTCGATGACAGAGCTAAGCTCAATAGTTCTTGGTATCCGATAAGTGACGACTACACCAAAGCAGAACACAGAAAACCATTGCGAAGTATATTGTAATACCAGCTCTTAGTGGAATGGAGCTGGCAACACGGTATCGCTTTTAAGTACATAAGCACACCTAACACTAACAATTACACATCTGCCCTGATGATGGACGCTGTATACTGTCCGAAGCTTTGGCTAAAGAAGGAGGTAGTGCAACACGGCATAACACCCCAAAAACAACTAACGAAGATATTTTAGGTATTCCTAAAACACATATTTTTACATCCATAAAAAATATTTTAAAAATTATGACGATTGTGTATAAAATAAAATACCAATGCATTTCTATGTCATATGAGACAGCAAATTTCAAATTTCTTTGGGTTAGAAAGAGAAACCCATATATTAGGTCATTACAACTTCGTTAACCTACGTTCAATATGACAATCTCCATTAGTTATTTGTGTGAGAGAGAGATGCAACATAAAATGTTTAAATCTGTGCCTATGTGTACACACTTATTGCTTTACATTACTTTTCTAAGTTGATATTATATTATGAGTGTGGTCTCTTTTTGTAGCAATAATTTGATAAGTCTACAAAGAGAGATGTCAATATTAAATATCTTACTACAAAAAACATTAGTTGCTTGACTTACCGATTTAATGGTGATGGAACCAAGTGGATAGGTTCGGCTGTCCGACCAACGGATATTGAAACCAGTGTCAATTGTTTAATCTCTTTCAGCATGTGTCCTTCAAATTGACTGCTGCTAAATCGGACGAGTCTAGACAAATCGGACGAAGGAGGAGGAGGGCGGTGAGAGAGGGGGAGGGGGGGAGGTGGATGAGGCGGAGTGGGAACCCCCCTTACACCAAGCGAGCGAAGTGGCGGGAAAAAGCTAGTTGTTGATAAATGTTTGTTCAGACATTATCTAGATAACATTTAGTTTGGGTTTGAATCTTGCAATCATACATAAAGATAGCAGCCAATAAACCATGCGTTAAGAAAATGAAGACAATGTTGGTAGTTCTTAGTCGTAGTATGACACAGTTAAAAATGACTGAATCGGATAGGGACACCTTAGCTCAGTTGGTAGTTGCGGCCCGGAAAGCCGAAGGTCCTGGGTTCGAGTCCCAGAGGTGCCAATATCTTTTTCTGATTTTTCTGTGTCCAGATTTTCAATTGAGTTTTGCTAATATTGTTTTCATTTAATTAAATGTTACAATTTGAGGTTTTACTCATAAAGTTAAAAATAAAAAATAAAAATTTAAATGTATTAGCATATATTTGATACGATTGTATCTATGAAATTATATTATACTGAAAAAATGTACCTACTCAATATAATGTACTGCGCATATTACACAATAACGAAGGTATAATAAATAAGAAGATTATAGTAAAAAATACATTGTTTATTTATTTTTATTTTAGGGAAATCAGTTCATAATATGGTTTATTGATAGTCATGTGTAATTCACCTAACTGAGAAACCACTAATAGATTTCCTCTCTATGTATTAACAACTAACAAATGAATATTTGTACAATTATAACACAATATATGTCATTACAATTTATGTAGTTTGGTACACATTTAATATATTTTTATATTTATTTACATTACAATTGAATATATCAACACATTACACATTAAACACAGTCTCATAATGCAAGCATTTTGATTCGAATTTGTTGTACATTGTTTTTCTTTAAAAGATTACACGAATGTGTGTGCTGGTTTAAATCAATTGTTTAATAATTCAGGACAGTCAGTAATGCTGTTTACCATTTATAAAGTAACATCGCATCTAAAAAAATGTCTACTTACACTCAATGTATACATTTAGAAAAATTTACATGCATCCTGATTATTATTAAAGAGATTGTGCGATGTGTAAGAAATTTATTTTGTGAATCGATTCAATTTTGTTTATTTGTAAAGCGTAAAATGGAGACCACACAGTTGACACAGACTCTAGAAGGTTCCGTACATATGCAAAATACAGTTGATTGAAATAATAATGTTTGTGAATTCTTTTATATTTGTTATTATGAAGGCAGTCATTTTAGCTACTTTGTTTGTTATTTAATTGATATTGTAACTTACTATCGAGAATCACAGTAGATTGTGAATATTGGAGTTGGTTACAATTTTGTTTTCATTTAACAGATATTGATATAACATGATATTTCTTGTGAATTTGTATAATTCTATATAAAATAGGCAGTGTTTGAATACAAATTTTGTACTTGACTTAGTATTTTGATCATTTTCCTTTTCTAAAATTAAATTTAAGCATTTAAAAATATCAGATTTGAATGTAAATACAGTAATTACGCATTTGGCATTAAAACACCACATAGTTGGAGCTGCCTTCGGCAGACGACCTTTAACGGTTTCTTCTAAATATTGCATTCGCTTTGGAGATCTAGAAAAAAATATGGAAAATGATTGAACGGTCGAAAAAAACACTTTTACGCCCGTCGTTGTGGTACACGGTTTTTGCAAAATTAGATAGCATGACAATGAATGTAGTGAGCACGGGGGAAAGTTTCCTTGATTTTAACTTGAACACCTCCTATTTTTCACTAACACTCGTCGCACATCCATAACTAGGTCAATATTTCATTTGTTAATCCAACGGCGGTGCAAGCCTCTGGGTTAACAAATTTCCAAAAACGTTCACACACGACATTATCTTTTAGATATCTGATCACAAACACCATTTGGGTTTTAGTGGAGCTGTCAGTTGTCTCATCCACCTGAATAAGGAACTCCAGTGAAAAATATTATGGCTTTAAAAAAATATGTTCATATAGACAAGGGTTTCCCAAACTGTGTTCCGCTGAACGTGAATAGGGGTTCCGCGACAATTTGTCAGAAGAATTTCATTTAATATAGGTACTATACACAAATTAATATTACAACACCACTGATATTATCCACAAAAAATGTTATTTATATAAATATTTCACAATAGTTCTTAAGATAGGGACTAGACCCTTCCAAATAGAAGATCAGCCTTTAAATGATTTCTGGGCGAGTTTGTCAGAAGAGTACCCCAATTTATCAAAAGAAGCTATTATTGTTTTACTTCCGTTTTCTACAATCTATTTATGCGAAGGCATTTTCTAATTACCTACGCTGTAACGAAGTCAAAGTGCATGAACAGGCTCGACGCCACACGAGATATTGGAAACCAACTTACCAATATTATGCTTGATATCAAGAAGATACGCAATTCACGGACTCAAAATCATCAAAGTCATGAAAATCTTCAAAGTCACGGTGCTCTATCTATTCAAGGTGCTTTATTTATTCAATTTTTTTGTTTATATTATATATCAACAAAAAATGGACCATAAATGTTAAATAAAAAATAATGTGCCTGATAACATTTTTTTTTTAATTTTTAATAATAGAAGGCGAAACAGCTGTTTGATAATGCTTTCAGAAGGCGAAACAGCTGTCACGCGTAATAATAATTACCGTTTTTATTATTTGAATAATAAAAACGGTAATATTAATAACGGTAAAATTTAAATTATTGAATATATAAAATAATAAAAATTAAAATGGAGTTCTACAAATTGAACTCGATGGCAATAAATAATTACATATTAGGAATCCAACCTACAAAAATAAGCCAAGTGTTCCGTTAAAATTTACGTGTTTGCAAAGGGTTCTATTGCGGAAAAAGTTTGGGAAACCCTGATATAGACCAATAAATGCTGATTCTGAATAAATAAGTTTTATTAAATAATATTAAACGCAGAGTTTTTAAAAAATTATTAAATTGTCCATTTTTAAACGGGGCATAGAAACACGCTGTCAAGTTGGTATTATTGAAATGTATAGTGGTGACATCACTGAACACCGTAAAGTATGGGAATATTAATCGGGTCATAGAAACACGCCATCAAGTTGGTATTATTGAAATGTATAGTGGTGACATCACTGAACACCGTAAAGTATGGGAATGTAGGTATGACACAAACCATCGTATTAATAACGTTTCATCTTATTCGTTTATTTACATACTGTTTCTATAGAGATTTAGTTGTTGCGTTTATTGAAACATTATTTAGGCCTAAATATATCAGTTTATCTTTATTATTGAAAATATTAAAAAAAAAAACTACTGCAATGGAGGTGATTCTACATGATAGTACAAGTAAAAAAGATAAATAACTTTATTTTTTTAGGTATGTCTTTTTGTATGGGAAAAAAAATGTTGGAATTTCGGAAAAAGTTGTTAATCTTTTTTACTCCTACCATCATGTAGAATCACCTCCCGAAGTTAATGCACTTTACCCCCGGACACCCTGAATAAATAAGAAAAGTCTACTATTTAGTAGGAAATCAATGTTTTAATGAAGTACAGGTGATGAGAAGTTCCATTACGTCACAAACTTTAGGTAAGATTTAAGTAAAATTCTGTGGCAATTTTAATTAATTATTTATTAAACTATCATTTAAATTAAATAGTCTTCAAAAACACATAACTTAAGATAGGTAATTAAATTAAATTAAATATTTTCTTAATAAAACTATTCCGCAACGCCACTAGAGATACCGGATACGGGATACTGGATATCCGGCGAGCTGCGAGGTCGGATGGCCGGATATTCGGCACATTGTCTCGTTGCATGTCGTGACGAGTTTAGCGCCGCACAGGTGCGGCGAACGCGATCAGATCAATTCGGGCGGTTTCGGTTGTCATCGTGAGTATTCGTGAGTGATTGCGAAAATATTCTCTTTGATAAAAAGAAGAACAAGAGGTATATTACGGTGCTTCAATGTCAGTATTTAATCATTTCAATAATCTCTGTTTTTTTTACGATTTTTAGTTCACTATAATGAGGATTGTGATTAGTTAATCATGTTAATTTAAGTTTTGGCTACTTTGCGAAGTTTTTGCAAGTTTTTACTGAAAGTTTTTAATTTAGATATTTACTATTTATGTATTATCATTAGAGAGAATATCTCAGAAGAAAATTTTAGTTTTTTGGAAGGCCTTATGGCTTTTTTGTAACTTTTTCGACTTTAAATAAAAGCCGTCATAATTATAAGCCATTTTATTTATATTTACCTCACAGCATTTTATTATAGGAAATTGTCGTAGTTTTTGAATATCCGGTATCCGGCCGGATAGTAAATTTAGGCCGGATAGGCCGGATACCGGATAGTTACCGGATATCCGTTTCATCTCTAAACGCCACTATATGGTAAATTCAATGGCACAATTTAGACTTAACTTTGGCATTTTTGTTTTAACCCGTCTACTTGGTTCAATATATTCACACCTCACAATCCGGAAGCCACAGTTTCGCACGAAAATTCGGAAACCGTCACTTTGGATCGAGATTGTAAAATATCTATGCAAGATAGCTTTCATATTTCAAAGATAATAAGAAGCATTATTTCGTTTTCTTTCTGGTTAAAAGAAAAAATACATATGTTTGCATGAGAGGAAGAGAGATATATAGCTTTTAAAATGTAAGGTCGCTCGGGACGTTTTTGGTCTTATGAAAGTATAACGCGATTACGTGTTTTGGGATGTATTTATTCCTAAACAAGCAGACGGGTTAAAGTAATATAATTTTAAATGTATTCGGATAATAAAATTATCATGTTTTTTATAAATCTAATCTTTGAGCCTTATTCTAAACAAATTAATATAAATAAAGTTAAATCTTTTATCACAACAAAAAAATGTCACGGTTAGGAACTATAAAGACAGGTTTACATCTTGCAACACAGCAGTTCCATTATGTCACATTTTGCATTCCACTAGAACATCACGTCGCGTTTTGAATGTGACGTCTGATGCCGGTATAGAAACAAACTCAAAAAGCACCTATGTTTAAGACCGATTTCATTAATTGGCATATTTAATCATATTCTACATGACTTAAGTAATTAACCTTCAAAAGCTGTAAGTAAAATCTTTATTACTTACCAACAAAAACCAAGTTCGTGGTGGAAAATAAAAACAGCACAATGTGACGCCCAACCACTCAGTGTGCCACAGGAGACACAAAACTAAGATGGCGATTGTTTATGGTGCAAATGTTGCCATTTATCAAAATAAACCGATTCCCACAATGATTCTAAAAGTAATTTTTTGTTCAAATTCGATTTATTGTCGTAGCGTTGCGGAATTTTCCACCTACATCATTTTTAGGCACAGAATAAAACAGATTTTTTTTATTATTTTGAACTCTACTCTGCTAAACGTAGGGTATATTAATGAATTTGGAAAATATCCATTTAAATTAACACAAAATGTAAAACCCCTGACTGGGCAAACATTAATATTCTGCATTTGGAATTTTGCAAAAGTAGGGTAGGACACTCAAAAAATCGCTTCTCTTCTAACTTATTTGACGAATATTTATGTAAATTATATGTATTTTATGGGTTTTTGCTATGTGAATAATTAGTTTTATAAATTATTTTATAGGACTCATTTTAAGAAACATGTTCTAAAATTATTAACCTATAGAATATCTTGTTGAAAATCGTAGGACACGTCATTTTCGAGTAGCCAAATTTTTTGATAAACACCGTAATGCTACTCTAGGGAGAATACTAATACTTCGTACTCTGAATTTCAAAATGGCCCCAGTTGAACAGCTGATTGCCCGATCTTATAGTAACTTTTCGGGAGTGATGACGTCACACGATTTACTACACATATGATGGTTTTCGGGGGATCTTGAAAAATTGAAATTTTGACAATTATTTTAACTATTAAAACTAACTCTAAAAATAAAAATAAAAATAAAAACGCAGTTATTTAAGTTAGAAGGTCATTTTCATTTAAAAAAAAATAAAAAAAATTAGACTGGAGTTCCTTATTGCAACGTACCCAGATTTCTGTATATCTAGTTTAATTTCTTCCTGAGATACTGCTAAAATTGAATCCAACAGATCATTTTGAATCGTCTTAGCTAATAACCCTTTAAAACTCAAAGACCTTTCTAAATGTTCTTTTAATACAATGTCTATTTCCTGAATAAAGTTAATCAAGCCACAAAATATACCCGGATTATCTGACTCTTTTGTCTCATCGTGACCTCTTAATGCCAGTTCAAAAGAACCACAAAACTGTAAGCATTTCAAAATTTCAGTATACAGAAATCATCGCGGGCATGCGCACATCAAATCCCTAAAGTTTCATCGCAATCGGATGAATGGTTTAGCAACGCATAGCGGACATACATACATACATATATACATACATACAAACTTTTTCTTGATTTTTATATATACAGATAGATTATTATTAAATGTATTTCTGTACAATTTTATTTAGCTCAACGAAGATAACATTAATAAATGAACAAGAAAATATAAAACAAATTCCAAAAAAAATTTATTCCAAAAAAATTTATAAAATTATTCCAAAAAAATTTATAAAATTATTTAGCTGACCAACCGTCTTTCGGCATCAACATTTTTAAATTGTGCTCCTCCTCCATAAACCTAATCCTAGCCTGTGACTCTACTTCCTTCAGACGAATATTCGCCCTGGACTCGTCTTCCTTCAGACGAATATTCGCCCTGGACTCGTCTTCCTTCAGACGAATATTCGCCCTGGATTCGTCTTCCATCAACCTGATTGTGCATTCCATTTTCTTTTTGTGCTCCAGGTGCATAATTTTTTTTGTTTCTTCGAAAATTTTCATCTTCATATCGTCACAATTGTGTTTCTGAAAATCAAAACATTAAATGACAAACCTTTCAAAACTGGTTTTACATAATTATTCTGTTATTCTATTTCCCAATTTCTAATAACCACTGGAGCGACCATGCAAAATAAATAAATTTGCCTCGATTGCTCGAGATTTCCCAGAAGATCATTTTATTGTTATTATTATTATATAATGAGCAGGCAGCATTCTGCTGATGCGCTCATATCTAATTTCACAATAGTTTGACAGTAAATTTTCTTTTTTAACTAAGTCTCCAAATATGAATAAAATAGAGCTTTGAATTGGTTTATATTAGTTGCATCGATGACATTAGTTGTGGGAGTTTGTTCCAAGCATCCACCACTCTCTCTTCTTCCTTACGCTGTCCCAACTCATTGCCTAGGTAGGCTGTTGGGGTCGGCTCTTCTCGTTCTCAGGTTGTAATTTCTCCTGTTCTGGGTATCGCCTTCATCCAGGCCGTTTTACTGAAGAATTTTGGGGCATTGAGTCATCCAGGAGTTCTTCGGTCTTCCTCTGGATGACTGTCGATGAAGCTCCATAGACATTGCCTGCCTCACTGTGTGGTCCGATGGTCTCCGTCTTATGTGTCCATACCATCTCAACTGTCGTTCCTCCAGCTTACTATTTATGTCTGTGACACCCAGGCTACCAACGAATGCGTGAACTTTTGATCTTATCTTTTAGTGATACTCCTGCTGACCATCTAAGCATTCAAGCATTCGCATTTCTGCTGTTTCGAGTTGCCTAGAGTAGGAGTTGTACATAGTCCAGCATTCGGGGCCATACATTATTGCGGGTCTTACAATAGTCTGGTATATCTTTCCTTTAAGTTTTATAGGCATTTTGGAGTCACACAATATTCCTGTTACTTACGGATCTGAATTTAATCCATCCCACACCTATTCTACGGATGACATCCGCTTAACATCCTCCGTCTCTGTGGATTAGTGAGCCCAGATACTTAAATGAATCACAGTTGGCTAATGTTACTCCATCCAGTTGCATCGAAGCATCCACCACTCTATTTGCAAGAAAGTGTTTTCTGGGATTAGTGTCCACGGAGAATTATATTTTTATTAGTAATGAAGATTCCTTGGATGCCAGGCAGGGGCAGGGGGGCAGCTGTAGTGTCCAGATAAAATTTTGAAAGTCTCGATCAAGTCACCCCTTTTTCTTCTTTCTTTTAAGGTTGGTAATCTTAGTTCCTTGAGTCTATCTTCATATCGCCGATCTTTCAAAGCCCTTGGTATTTTAGTAAAACGTCTCTGTACTCCCTCCATCAGATTTATTTTTAAAATATTTCGCCAACATTAAAAAAATAAAAAAATCATACATTCGAATTTTAACATGGAGACATAAAAACTTAATATATAGCCAATGAATCAATCTGAATTTTACCGTTTATCTCATATTTGTAGGATTTATAAAAAAATATATAAAAAAAATCGTAAAGTTTATAATCGCACTGTGAAACTGCCGTGAGGGGTACTTATTCAAGTCAACATAGAATATTTTTGATTTCTGTATATTGTCTATGATAAACTTGATAATGAAAGGTGCATATCTATGGAAAAAGAACTTAATTTTAGCTGTAAACGGCTAATCAGATATTCTGCGTGAAAAAAATAATTTAAAAATTTATTTTTAACATCGTTGTAAAATAGATACGTTTTTAGATTTTCACGGCCAAAAGTATTTTCGTTATTTGTTTTTGGGGTGTTATGCCGTGTTGGGCTACCTCCGTTATAAAATAGTCTACGAAGTTCGGATTTGTGATATTTATGGTCATAATAGATAAAGCATTTCAATAGCTTCGGTTTTAGTCGAAATTAACAAAAGTGGGAGCTACAAACATATATATTTTTTAAATTTGCCGAATCAAGGAGATAATTTTTGCTATTTGTTTTAGGGGTGTTATGCCGTGTTGCGCTACCTCCTCCTTTAGCCAACGTTTCAAACAGCGTTACAGTGTCCATCATCAGGCATCATCCCACATCTGCCCTGATGATGGACACTGTAACGCTGTCCGAAACGTTGGCTAAAGGAGGAGGCAGCGCAACACGGCATAACACCCCAAAAACAAATAACAAAAATACTTTTGGCCGTGAAAATCTAAAATCATAAGGAGATAATTGCCTTTTTTTTATCCGAAAAGCAATCGGAGACATTTAAAATGGCGCCAATACATGGCAAAAACCACTCCAGTGGCTAAATGAGTTATTGTTTTTCTTAGTAAACTTTCAATTTTGATACGACAATAAAGTCTGTTGTGCAAATAAAAATGTAGTGTGAAGAAATACCTACTTTAGAAAGTAGTCGTCTCTGAGGTAGAGGTGGAGGTGGAGGGCCAGTGTGCGGCGGGACAGTGTGTGGTGGTGGTGATGGTGGCGGTGATGGTGGTGATAGTGGTGGTGATGGTGGTGGTGGTGATGGTGGCGTCGGTGGTATATCGACTTCACTGGAAATCTAAAAAGTACACCCATATACATATATTATTTGTATCAACATTGAATTCCTAGGAAAATAGCAAGACTATTTAAGCATCAAATTATTCTTAAAAAACCAAGAGTTTTTCCAACCAGAAATTTTTTTTAAAAATTTAAGGTCCTGTTTGTTTTAAAACTATTTGAAAAAAATGCTTTTCTAAAAGTTTTTAACTCGTTGAATGCCGCGAGTAAATGGGGTTGGTTGTAACCAATTAGCGTTCGCAAAAAGCGGCAGCCATGACACCCAATGTCCCGCGATTCTGACAGCGTCCTTGAGAAATTTCGTACATAGAAAGGTCAAAGTTGAAGACCAAAGAATTTTTCCCGCGCATGCGCAAGAACTGCGCACGCTCCCGCGCTCCGGTAAATCATTAATATAAATTATATGGAGTCACCAATCTAATTGCGGTTTTCTCTATGGTAAAGAGCGATAATAGAGCAAGCGATTCTGACCGTGTTCTTCATACACTTTCTTTATACATAAGGGTCAAAATCGTGTGTAAAGTCTCATGATACGCCGGCGCACGAGCGGCAAATGAGTGGTTAAAGAATCTGAAGTATCCTCAACACGAAGTGTAAGACTTAGAACATCTGGGAACTAGATGCAACTCGACAGCTGCACAACACCATTAGGCTGGGTTTAGACTCGTAAGTTTTTTTACTGTAAATCGCTCTTGTAAGCGATTTATGGCCAAATTACCAATGTACTCGACACCAAAAGTCACTTAACGTAATTTATAGCAAGTTACAGAACTTATTCTTTCGGAAGTTTTTTGGGTAATTATTTCCCTATCGAGTCCACGCTCAAAACGCACTTTAAAAAATTAAAACAAATTGTACTAGGTAGATAATGGTTAGTAATAAGTAATTTTACATCAGTTTATGTTTCTCACAAACTTTACACTTATTATTACACTTATAACTGTTATTACACTATACACTAATTATTACCTTGTACACTATTGAACACACTTTTTGTACAAACTGTTTAAACAAATTTTAATAATTTTTTTGCTTCATATACCACTGTTTGTTTTTTCTAGGTACTAAAATAAAATATTTTTAACTATAATATTACCCACGCACAGGCTGCGCCTTAGTGGGTTCCCATTATTTTAATTATATCTAAAATATGTAACTATAAAATGTAAAATTGGGAAAAATAAAGGATTTAAAAAAAAAAAAATTCAGTAACCGGAATTGGAAAATATTGCATTTTAATGTTTTTTTTTTTATTTAAAAAATGCGAAATGTCATTTTTCAAGGACCGCCATGTTAATTACGACGATGAAATACACATTTTAAAAGAAAAAAATCACTTTCCGTCAGTTAGACAATAATAAGTACGAATTACAATCTTCGGAAATGATAAATAATGCGTATTAATCATTATTTTGTTCAGTTTCATAAACACAAAAAATCAAGCCAGTCGTTTCCCGTCATAATTAACAACATGGCGTTCCTTGAGAAATGACATTTCGCATTGTTAAAGATAACAAAATAACCATTAAAATGCAATGTTTTTCAATTACGGTTACTGAATTACTTATTACTAACTGTAATCTACCTACCTAGTACAATTTGTTTTAATTTTTTAAAGTGTGTTTTGAGCGTGAACTCGATAGGGAAATATTTACCGATTAAAATACTGGCCAAATGCGAACGGCTCTTAAGATGTATCATTATCTTTAAAGTAGGTAAAAATAAGATTATCTTTCTAGAATTAAGAAACAGTAAAGCAAACGTACCTCAGTCTTAATTGAATGTCTCCTCTCTCTTGCCTCTCCCTCCGAAGCAGCGGTTTTGCTGCACGATGCTGTTTCCTGTTGACATAAACAAAAGATTCTGTCAAACTGAGAAGTCACTGTATTATTTGTTTGCTGGTTAATATGGAATATTTCTTATTCAAACAGTTAACTTTAGATAAATAAAAATAAAATACTTTGTTTTAAGTCACTTTTAGTGTCCGACCGAACTTTCGGTCTAGTTTCGGCCAAAAAACGAGTTTCGGCTTAGTTTCGGTTTCAACTGAATTTGGGAGGTTTCGTTCTGCGATCGGACATGTTCGATGCACTGAACTGCGAGCCACGAAGTGTCATTTTGCTGCGTCCACGTTCATAGTCGTGTCAGGACTTGATTCACTTCGTTCTTCGTGCTCCGCGAACTTTGCAGTAGTTTGGTATATTTGTTGTGAAATTGGAGGTGTTTATACTTAACCTTTAACTACTGTCGTACGGTCTTACAGGCCCTGGCAGGTACTTGACTTGCTAGTTTACCCCTTTCCCCACGTAACACCAATCCCCACTTTTAAGTAGCTGCAAGTTCAGTATGCACATTGACGTGGGAGCAGAAAGTAGTGTCTTCATGAGCGCATTTGGTGAGTAATTACGATTTGAAATTCCGAAGCGGCCTCTCAGGCCTCACAGTTATTACGTAAGTTTTTTGGTCAGTAGTTACGTAAGTTTTTTGTTTTATTTTATTGTTAGAGTAAATTGTTATTTTTACAGATATTGTTAGCTATGGATGTACAAAGGGACTTCAGGAAGTAAAATAAATAGTTCTGCGACAGATTTACCGCATCCAAAGAGATCTCGGATATGTGTAAATGAATCCAATCCAAATTTTGCTTGAGTGATTGAGAAGTGGATCGCGGATGAAGATTCCAGCGGATCCGAGGTTGACGACGTTGGTGAAGATTTTTGTCCGGAGCACATTGAGTATGATAAGTTTTATAATTCTAGGAAAGGTGGTGTAGATGAAATAGATAACAAGTGCTCTACGAGTATATACACTTGCAGCCGCCGATCAAGACGCTGGCCTATGACAATTTTTTACCGGATTTTGGATATAAGTTCCGTCAATTCTCATATTTTACATGATGTACATGTGGGAAGACAAACTGATAGAGGAACCTTTATAAAAACATTAGCGCGACAGTTGGTAATAGAGCACATGAAGCGAAGATTTTGTAACATAAGGCTGCCCCGTGAACTTAGGATGAGTTTGGCAAGAGTACTTGGTTCTGATAAGCCAGAAACATCTGAAGATCAAGCTGAAGAAGTCACGACATGAAAGACTTGTCTTTCATGTCAACCCAAACTCAAAAGAAAATCCACGTATAGATGCTATTCGTGCAAAAAACACGTTTGTTTACAGTGCGTGAAACAAGACCCTGACTGTGCTTAGAATTCAAGGTGTAATTCGACTGTGGACATTTTTTTTTTCAGAAGGTGTATGTACCTACTCAATTTTTTTTCTAAAATTTATATTAGTCTTAATAATTAATAATAATTGGCAAATTTATATAGCGCCGTTTTCGTGAAAAATCATCTCAAGGGCGCTGTCTGTCAAGTCTTAAGTAAGAAATACAATTTTTTGTTATTCTGAGAGGAGTTTTTTTTGTGTTTTGATCATTTATATCTAATAGTCGGATTTTTCCCCAAAATTCAAGCAAATTTTTATTGTAGTCTTATATTTAAAAATTTAATAAATTTTATTTTCTTTCTATACATAGTTTTTGTTAAAACACTTCATTTAACATCCTAATGCAAAGACAGATATTTAAATCATCATTTTCTTTATAAAACACTGCATCATACACCTACGCGGCCTGTCAGGCCTCACGTCAGTACTAACGTTACAAAAAATGCACAACGCTAGTTAAAGGTTAACATTATTTCGAAATAGGTAAGTTTTATTTCGCTATTGAAATGATTTAGTTCATGAAAGGTCCTGAGGAAAATAATTTCCCTGTGGGCCTATATAATCTTTGGGGATGCTGTGTGGAGGGTTTTTTTAGAGAAAGGAAGGAGAGGAGAGTTCTGGGAAGGAAAAGGGGTGGGTAGGAATCTAGCGTTCAGTGGGTCCTGGTCATCCACCTTCAAGACCTTGACAAACCTCATCCCATGTACCCGGGCACCCCTGCTAAATCACCAAATGTAGCGAACCACTTAGGGCGACGTATGGCAGAGGTGTTGGTTATCCAATAAAGTTTCCCGGAGCGGCTGTACCCATTCCCGCCTCCCAAATTATTTTGTTCTTAAGATGAAAGAGGTTTTTAGTTTTCTACCTTGTATTTTGTTATTTGTTAATAATGTTCAAATAGGTAATACCTACTATTTCTTTTTTTTCAATATTATTTACGAAGCGATTTACGATTACGATTTCAAAAAGCATAAATAATTTATTTGAAATATCTGAGACTAAATGATTAATATATGATTTAAAAATAAAGGCTGTTTGATAAAGATTGACTATTTTTTTCCACGAAAACATGACCTTATATGGAAGTTTCGGTTTCGATTTCGGTCGAACCTGAGACCGAAGCCGAAACTCAGTAAAGACTAGTTTCGGTCGGACACTAGTCACTTTATTGTTATTTTTTTAGTCTACCGGTTTTGGTACCTCCGTACCATCCTCAGGATTGTTATAAAAATACTAACAAATACGGGATAATACATATATACAAATTATTAAGAAAGAAAGAGACAGTAAATTAGAGTGGGACAGTGCGGCAATATTTAAGAAAGAAAGAGACAGCAAATTAGAGTGAGACAGTGCTTCAGTTGTGGGAGGGAAGTGGGATACAGGTATTAAAATCCTACACAAAAATGGGATAGGCTTAAGATTAAATAATTTAGAGGCATTGGAAATAAAAAATCAGTTAATACAAAGACTGAAATCATTAATAATCAACTAAATTTAACATTCAGCCCTATTATAAGTTTATAAGTATGTTTCTCGTTATCCCACTCTCTCCTCCCCCACAGTACTGAGGATGGTACGGAGGTACCGAAACCGGTAGACTAAAAAATAACAATAAAGTGACTTAAAACAAAGTATTTTCTTTTTATTTATTTAAAATGTCAAGTAACAATTGTTTGCTTCTTTTGAAAAAAAAAAAATATATAGTTAACTTTTGCTTTATTATCATGAAAAGTGAGTATTTATGTCGGGGGAGATGCAAAAACTTTAAAATTTTGTTAAAATTATTCACTCACGCGGTGCACAAACTTCACTTTTATATTACATTTCATAGACAATCAATCAATGTTGCCAATCGTAGAAAAAATATTATTGCCAAATAAAACAATAATTTATTCATGTTATGAAGTGAATGCATTATTGACAAGTTTGTACCTGTATTTACAACAGAAGAACATGGAAAGAAAGATATTAGAATAATCACACATATCCGTTAGACAAACCCTGCTTGAACCTCAATAATTTGAAGTAGGTACTTTTTTGTTTTTATTTTGATGAGAATTTATTTTATAAGGTTGGTACTTCCGACAAATGTCATATTTGATTGTCTATTATTAAAAAGGGAATATTGATGATTTTTCACAAAAACGACGCTATACAAATCATCTAAATATTATTATTACTATCAATATTTTAATAATATTACTATCAACTTATCTTTTGAAAGAATGCTAATGCTAAAAAAAGAGATATTTACCATTGCTTCGAATGTCGAACCGCCATCTTTAAGGTTTTTATCAACCACAAACCCATTGGAGAACATTTCAACCACAGATGGACTGTACCAGCTCAAACTGGACTTGCAAGCCACTTTAAGCATTTTCCATTGGCCTTGTACTTGACCAAGATCCCTATGGTTGTCATTAAGGGTATTAAATCTGAAAAATAGTGAATACAATTATGTGGCATGCGTACCTATACCAGCCGAAGGGTGAAATGCAGATCCCGCCAATGCCAGGGAATTTAATAAAAATGCACTTTTTAGATGAGAAAAGTGTGGAGAAGATGAATAAAAAATAAATTAAGGCGTGCTCGGCAAAATTGAGGGAGATGCAACCGTTCAAAGTATTTAAAATTTCACTTCGCGAGTTGATATTGACAATCCGTTCGCCATTTTTTCATTGCTTATGTTGGATCCCAGACCTAATACAGAATTAATAGTACGCCAGAATCACAAACCATGTTACTCAAACCTAGCGTAGCCGCTAAATCACTTGAAAACTGGGATGTTTTTCTTGCCTTGACGTGAGTAGGCGTTATAAAGGGGCACTTTTTTGTATCACAAACCATGTTTAGCGTATTAGGTTATGTCAAAATGGCGGGCGGACTGTCAATATCAACTCGCGAAGTGAAATTTTAAATACTTTGAACGGTTGTATCTCCCTCAATTTTGCAGAGCGCGCCTTAATTTTTGTTTTATTCAGCTTTTCCACACTTTTCTCATCTAGAAAGTGCCTTTTTATTTAATTTCCAGACATTGGCGGGATCTGCATTCCTCCCCAACCGAATATTAATTTTATACTATGATTATTTGGTAAATATCGGTTCGGACTGGCCACGCTTATTACGAATAATTTTTAGAAAAAAACTTTAGATTCGCCTTAATTACTATAAAAGGAAACTTTTTGGCTTTGGGGCGGCGGAAAATAATGCATTTTAATTTTCAATTGCATAAAACCAAAATTCACTTCGCGAACCGACCCAGCGAAAATCCGCGGCCGTAACTGTCACTGTTATGTCGGTATTCTTGATAAATTATCAAGAGCTAATACGACTGTAGCCGACTTCGTGAGATAATGCGCGTATTTATGAAATTTATCTAGCGGGCTTGTTTGTGTAACATGGTTTGTGATACAAAAGAAAGTGCCCCTTTATAACGCCTGCTCGCGTCAACGCAAGAAAAACATCCCAGTTTTCAAGTGGTTTAGCTGCTACGCTAGGTTTGTGTAACATGGTTTGTGATTCGCGGTATTTCATGTAGGTATCCCACGAAGTCGGCTGCAGTCCATAACAGTGACAGCTACGGCAGCGGATTTTCGCTGCGTAGGTTCGCGAAGTGAATTTTGGTTTTATGCAATTGAAAATTAAAATGCATTATTTTCCGCCGCCCCAAAGCCAAAAAGTTTCCGGCTAAAGTTCGGTGTTTGGGAGAAATTCCTAAAAAATAAAACTAGTTATTTTTATACTAATTTGGGGTCGGGGAATCCGAATCTGAAAGAATTATGCGGCGGCAAGCAATATTAACTGAATTACACGACTTAAAAAATTTTTATACACATACAGGAAAATAGCCATTTTGGAAGTGTTCTGATTCCTAGAAAATCAAACTAGTTATTTTTATACTAACTATGGGCCGGGGAATCCGAATCTGAAAGAATTAGGCGGCGGCAAGCAATATTAACTGAATTACAAGACTTTGAAATTTTCTATACACACACACATGAAAATATTCATTTCGGAAACATTTTGACACACGCAGTACGAAAATCATAGAAAAACAAGATAACATAGATGTTTTTACCACACAAAATTAAGTGTTGCCATTAAGCAGTAATATCAATAACGTAAAATAACATGTTTATATTTTAAGTACTTATTTTTTTATAAATTTTACTCACTTTTGTATCACAAACCATGTTACATAAACCCAGCGTAGCTGCTAAACTACTTGAAAACAGGGATGTTTTTTTGCCGTGACGCGAGCAGGCGGTATAAAGGGGCACAAACCATGTTACACAAACCTAGCGTAGCCGCTAAACTACTTGAAAACGGTCGATTTATAAGGTATGTTTTTCTGCTGTTATCTATTTTCAGGTTAATGTGCTATGTGATGAATTATTATGTGAGCAAGTGTCTTGTCTTTTTACGTTATTGATATAGGGATAAATATTTTTGAGAGCTGGTAACACTGCCGGCACATGTTTTTCTACATTTCTTGTTTTTCTATGATTTTCGTACTGCGTGTGTCAAAATGTTTCCGAAATGAATATTTTCATGTGTGTGTGTATAGAAAATTTTAAAGTCTTGTAATTCAGTTAATATTGCTTGCCGCCGCCTAATTCTTTCAGATTCGGATTCCCTGGCCCATAGTTAGTATAAAAATAACTAGTTTGATTTTCTAGGAATCAGAATACTTCCAAAATGGCTATTTTCCTGTATGTGTATAAAAAATTTTAAAGTTGTGTAATTCAGTTAATATTGCTTGCCGCCGCATAATTCTTTCAGATTCGGATTCCCCGACCCCAAATTAGTATAAAAATAACTAGTTTTATTTTTTAGGAATTTCTCCCAAACACCGAATTTTTTCCAAGTTTCCTTTTATAGTAATTAAGATGAAGTCATAGTAAATAATGCAAAATCATATGTTTTTGTTTTGAAAATTTGATCGCTTAGAAGTATTGTAGATGCTTCAATTAATTACTGCGTGTAGAACATACCTTGGTCCTTAAAAATATCGGTCATTTTTTTAATTAGTTTTTTAATAAGCCTATAAAAAAATAAACTATAAGGTCTAAAAAACACACTTTCAAGTCCAAACTCTCCTATTTATAAACCCCTTTTCGGATATGGTTTTATTGTGTAATGTGGCAAATTCAGTTTATTTTATAATAATCGCAAAAAAAGTTGATATTTACACCCAATCTTCCCAAAATAAAATAAAATATGCATTTTCGCGTTGATATTTTACAATACGGCCGCTAGTCGACGAATTCGGTTATTCAAAGTGACCCCTATGGCGTCCACCGAAGAACTACTGTCCACGGCACAGTAGTGAACTAGTGGATCGCCTTGGCGAATCTAAAGTTTTTTTCTAAAAATTATTCGTAATAAGCGTGGCCAGTCCGAACCGATAATTACCGATTATTTTAATTTAAAATAGATGCCAAAACTACGAAGCGATGAATAAATAAAATAAAATCTGTAGAAAAGTTAATAATGCGTATATAAATTATGGAGGAATACTTACTTCGTTAAAATAAGCTTCCAAGCTTTCCTCTTGGCAACTAGAGTGTTTGTATCCGAGTTCTTGTTCTCGACAGTCCTAATATGTTCCATCACGCAGTCCTTCAATAAGTCCTTCGAGGAAAACCATCATTATACACTAATTTCAAACAAATAAACAAAACATTACAGCCAAGATAAAAAATTGACCAACCTTTTCAACATCACCCCAATTCTTGTTCCGCTTACGCTTTTTCATCTTCACGTCCAAATTCTTGTTGGCCATTTTTAGCTTATTATTAAACAAACCAATCTCGTTGAAATTTGAAATAATATTTTGAAATATAAACGTGAAGTTTATGTTTGACATATGAATACACGTGAAGTTGCCGCGATATGCTAATAGCGCCGTTTACACGCACACTTCGGAGCGACCGAGTCCCGCGCCACTTCAGGCCGCCGCGCAGAAAAGTAAAGACCTATAGGTTTACAGCGCAGTTCACTGTGAGACTTTTCTGCGCGGCGGCCTGAAGTGGCGCGGGACTCGGTCGCTCCGAAGTGTGCGTGTAAACGGCGCTAAAGCTAAATTTACAGCGTTTTTTTCAAGTTTAAAGCAGAGTGTTGCTACCGTAAAAAAATTATAACCCTATCCAGCGGCAAATTCGCCAGCAGATGAATGCAGCAGCATGAGGAATACAGCGGCAATACACGATTTAAGGCACTGGCACACTTGTGTGGTGTGGTGTGTCGTGACTACAAATTAAACAATCATCGTCGTCGCTTGTCGACACGCCACAACCTACAAATATGTCTCTAACCATAATAAATGTATGAAACCGATGTGCTTCTGGCGCGCCACGACACACCACACCACACAAGTGTGTTTCCGCCTTTAAGGATTTTTCGACCACCATGCTAGGCACAGGCACATGCCCGTAGTGTGGAGTGTGGTCGTGTAGTGGTCACTAGCGATGCATAGGTTCAGCTGGAGTGGGCTCTTAAACTCGGGTTCTTCGCGCGAAGCGGCTCCTACTCCTACTCCTTTTTCAAATCGACTACTTCCAAAGAACCCGGTACAGTACTTGTAGCCCGGAATTCCGCGGGACGAGCCACAGTCGGGCGGCGGCGCGGCGCGGCACGGTGGCAGTTCGCACTCGTCAAACCCATGCGTCACGGTCCGAGCACATGTGCGAGTCGGAGTAGGTCGCGCATTCGAGTTCTTTTGCGTGCGGGCTCCGGCTCCGAGGTCCGGCTAGGGTGGAACCCGAGCGTCTCGATTCGAGCCTTTCGGGAGTAGGTCGTGCGTTCGAGTTCTTTTGCGAGCTCCGGCTCCGAGGTCCGGCTAGGGTGGAACCCGAGCTTCTCGGTTCGAGCCATTTGCGAGTAGGAAGCAGGTTGCGCGTTCGAATTCTTTTGCGCGCTCGGGCCATTCGCCAGTCGGGAGTGGCTCCCGGGACCTGCTCCAAGAACTCAAGTACTTTTAAAAGGAAGCACGTCTCGGAGGCCTCCGGAAAATGCAGAACTTACCCACCTCTAGTGGTCACTGATAAATACCATCAAAAGGGAAGTGTATGAATTTTTTTCATAAATTAAGGACAATTTTTTGGGCTTTTTAGTAGCCAAGTAAGATTAACCCTAAGTTGATAATTAACCCTCCTACTTTGTATTACAAGGATAAATGTATATTTCATTATTTACATAGCTTCTTTTACTCGTTCCTATCTTTTTTCACAAATTATTATTAGAATTCCCCTAAAGCAGAGTTATATATGCCCTGTTTTGAAAATGATTATGATTTCTAATTTCTACGAATATTATCTCTATGATATTATACAAAATTATCTATGGTCAAAACTGTCAAAGTAAGATTTCATCTATGGTCTGTACGATTGGGATTGTGTTATTGAGGTTAGGTTATAATAATATTTATGTTATTTGCAAACTTAAATTATTAGGTCTCGACTGTTTGCTAGTATTTTTTCTTTTTATAACGCTCATCTTATCGCTTGTCTATTTGTCCCAGGTTTTAGTTTATTAAATACAAACATGGAGAAAGACGACGACCCCCAATCGGGCAAAATATCTTTCAAACAACTTAAAAGAAAACCCATAAGGAAGAGGCGCGAATCTTCTTCAGAAGACAGCGAAGGAGAAAATGAAATAAACAACGCGGACATTTTATCGCGACTCGAAGAAACTAAAGAAATACAGAAACTTCGACAGCGGCCTAAAGGAGTTAGTGTCATTGGTCTGGCGGTCGGCCAAAAAGTGTCTATTGAAGAGGAACTGACGTGCAAAGACCCTTACAAGATTAAGTCAGGTGGAATGGTGAACATGAAGGCTTTAAAAAGTGGCAAAGTGAAACAAGTCGATGATGCCTACGACACGGGCATTGGAACTCAATTCTCAGCAGAGACAAACAAACGAGATGAAGACGAAGAAATGATGAAATACATTGACGAAGAACTAGCTAAAAGAAAGGGTTCAGAAGATTCCGATAAAGATGCTACGGATCCTAATAAATATCTGTCCCCTGAAGAGGCAGCCCTACAGTCGTTACCCGATCACCTGAGACAGTCCTCGACTCACAGATCTGAAGAAATGTTGTCGAATCAAATGCTCAGTGGAATTCCAGAAGTAGATCTGGGCATCGAAGCTAAGATCAAAAATATAGAAGCCACGGAGGATGCTAAACTCAGACTTCTTTGGGAGAGGAGAAACAAGCAAGATGGTCCCTCGCAATTCGTCCCCACAAACATGGCTGTTAATTTTGTTCAGCACAACAGATTTAATATTGACACCGACCCTCCCAAAAGGAAGAAACCTCCCGTAGAAGAAAAGCCTGAACCCAAAAAGATATCCAGTGTCAATATGGAGCCTCCGCCAATGGCAATGGTGATTGTTCCAACCAAGAAGGAGAAAGGAGAGAGAGCCACCGATGACTATCATTATGAAAAGTTTAAAAAGCAATTCAGGAGATACTAGGATCAAATAAAATACAAATTTACTGTTCTATTATCTCATGTTTCAATTTTTTATTACCACCGGACCTCACTGGAGACTTCTACTCTCAAAATAAGAAACAAACAATATGCATTCTGATATCTTATTTTCTGAATGGTGAGCTCCAGCAAACTATTTTACATCAGCCATGCGTAAATCGCTTGTCAAATTTGTGTGATTGTCTATGCTTACAATTGCTTTTTCAGCTAGTTTAAAACACGAACTGCTGTAAGTATACATTATTATTTATTCATTTAATGTATGTTTAAAGTTGTATACATGGGTTTACATTTGCAAAGTTTCATTTCAATCCAAACACGCATTAATTACTTAGTTTGCACAAATTATTAAGAACCTGATAACCTATTTTATGCACGCAAATAGTTGTTTCTTAGGGTGAAATGCAGATCCCGCCGATGTGGGGGATTTTAATAAAAATGCACTTTCTAAATGAGAAAAGTGTGGAAAAGTTGAATAAAAAAGAAATTAAGGTGCGCTTGGCAAAATTGAGGGAGATACAGCCGTTTAAAGAATGAATAAAATGACACTTTGTGAACTTATACTACGCCATTTTGTTACTATTATGTTGGTATCTCAGACTTGCTATAAACGAAGGTTGATACGATTGTAGCCAACTTCGTGTGATATATAATAAGGCGCGTAATTATGAAAAACAGAATTAATAATGTTCACAAACTGGGATGTTTTTCTTGCGTTGACGCGAGTAGGCGTTATAAAGGGGCACAAACCATGTTACATAAACCATGTTACACAAACCTAGCGTAGCCGCTAAACTATTTGAAAACTGGGATGTTTTTCTTGCGTTGACGCGAGTAGGCGTTATAAAGGGGCACAAACCATGTTTAGCGTAGTCTTAGGTTAGGTTACTTTAATTTGGAAGGTGATAAACAGTTTAAAAAAACGTTGAAAAAAAGTCCGCTAGACAAATTTCGTAATTACGCGCCTCATCTATCACATGAAGTCGGCTACAATCGTATCAACCTTCGTTTATAGCAAGTCTGAGATACCAACATAATAGTAACAAAATGGTGTAGTATAAGTTCACGAAGTGTCATTTTATTCATTCTTTAAACGGCTGTATCTCCCTCAATTTTGCCAAGCGCACCTTAATTTCTTTTTTATTCAACTTTTCCACACTTTTCTCATCTAGAAAGTGCATTTTTATTAAAATCCCCCACATTGGCGGGATCTGCATTCCTCCCGTTTCTTAAAGTAATTATTGAAATGAAGTGTAATTCCCATAATCCGTACCTAAAAATGCGGCGGTTAGTGGAATAATTAATGTATTTCGTCCCTATGGCGTTATATAAATAGACTCCCCATAGTCTCACGTACTCGTAAAATAATATGACAAGTAAGCAACACTCTTTTGTTTTCAGCGGTTTTCAGTAATTTCTTAATTCAAAAGTCCAGGAAACTAACTCGATATGGACAAAAACTCGCTGAGGGAACTGGTAGGCCTACTAACGGGACACTGCCATCTCAGGAAACACATGCAGCTATTGGGAGTGGAAAGCACCAGTAGATGTAGAAAATGTGAAGAGGATGAAGAGACTCCAATTCACTTATGGTGCCAATGTCCTGCCCTGGTGGGAATTAGGCTCAGATACCTGGGGAGACATGTTGTAGAACCAGAAGACCTAGCCACATATCCGATAACAACTCTGGTGAACTTTATTAAAGGGACTGGATTATTGTTAAAGGATTGAGGTAAAATGGGAGAAAGTACAATGGGCCCATGGCCTAAGTACTCACGGGAACCAATGGTAAACCGTCTCCGCTTTTAAAAAAAAAAAATAATAATTCAAAAGTTATTCATGTATTAAAAAGATATGCTACATCCACACCGAAGCCAAACTTCCAACGCAAGAACGGAGGCGTCTACTAATATCTACAGGAATTCCAAAAACTGAAAAAATCGAATTAATATCTATGAGAATCAAAGTGTTGACGAATATCTACAGCTCAAACTGTTGATTAATATCTATGAGAACCAAAGTGTTGACGAATATCTACAGCACTGGCAGAGGTTGGATTTGCAATTATGTATAGCATATTGGAATAACGTAATATTGCGTATGCAGTTTAAAAAACTTAATTTATGTAAGTATGTATGTAAAAATCCCTAATATCGGACTATTGGACACATTTAGCTGATTAGTCCAACCTACGCTCTGTAGATATTAGTCAACACTCTGAAGTTCGTAGATATTAGTTCAACATATGAGCTGTAGATATTCGTCCGACATATGGGCTGTAGATATTAGTATCTGGAGTCCGCAAGAACTACCCTTCTACACAATCGTCCGAAAGTTTGAAGTTGGCGTCAGTGTGGCTGTACCATAAGACAATCAAAGAATGTGTTTTTTTCTCTAATGATACACAAAATTGTCAGGTGGGGCACATGAAAATTAATTGAATTGCTTAAATAATAAGTAATTTGTGCGTACATATAAATGAAATATTATTTCTTCACTTTTACTACAGTGTTTGCCGTGTTTGGAAACATTTTCTCATCACACAGGAGGGACATTTTGGCGCTTTTTAAATGCAATTTTCCTACCGGTAAGACACGACCTTACTCGACGAGTGACAGTTTAGTACTAAAGTACTAGAAATCGAGAACAGTGCATACTGCCTCAATAGCTTTGTGTTAAATAGGTTCTTAATTTGGGCAAACTAAGTAATTCATGCGTATTTAGATTGAAACTTCGCAAATGTCAAATCCATGTTATACAACTTTAAACGTACATTAAATGAATAAACAATCATATACAGCATTTCCTGTTTTAAACTAAGAGGCAATTGCAAACCATAGACAATCACACAAATTTGACAGGCGATTACGTATGGAATCGATTCCGTATCCACAAAAGAATCGCTCTTCAGGAAGTGGAATGTAGGACTAGGCAGTTTTGGTACATAAAAAAACAATAATCTTTATCTTGATAATTTATTAATATTTTTACACTTCAATAATATGAAGAAACATTATTGTTAAATAAAAAAAATATATAACAACATATTTTACAAAAAATGTTAACTCTGCAGTGTATTATAACAATAACAACCTCAAACACCATTAATAAATCAAGATATTACATAGAATGAAACAAGTACTTTGTTTAAAAACCACTTATTTTTATTTATATTCGTCGACCGGTTTCGGTATTCATTTTATAAGATTATTGTCCTGAAGAAGGTTGAGTTCAACCGAAACCGGTCGACGAATATAAATAAAAATAAGTGGTTTTTAAACAAAGTACTTGTTTCATTCTATATAATGTCAAGCCACAAAGTGTTTGCTATCTACGATAATTCAAGATATTACAGCTTGACATGCTTCACTTTACAGTCAGTATCGTCATCAGTGTAGATTTTGTGAATACAAAAAAATCTAAGAAGGAACGAACAAAGTTAAATGTATCAAGATGAGTGACTGTTTCGTTTACCTGTTTATTACTGTGATGTACTATAGAAAAATATATTTTGCTATGTACATATAAAAAATTAAATTTAAAGAGATGAAATAGTGTTTTTTTTTTATTATAAGATTACATAAATGCAGCAGACAGCGTTGAAAGGAATATTATACAAAAAGATTCTTAACTACAAAGGTAATATACTAAATTTATTTAAATTTTCCCTACTTATGTCAATCATCCAAGAGGTAATAAAATTGTATGTTTAGTAGAAAATTCTATGTTAATATCACTAGAGTACAAAACAGGGTGAATCAATGTGAAATTCATTCAAATAACCCTCCCAGCCATGCGATTCTGTATCTTTTGTGAATGCGGAATCAATTCCATACGTAATCGACTGTTAAATTTGTGTGATTTTCTATGGCTGTCAATAGCTTTTTCTATGGGTATCGTGGGCAGATGCCAGCCAGCTTCACTACTTTGCAATGGTGCCTCCATATTATTACCAGAGTATACAACTTGAAATGTACATTAAATTAATAAATAATCATGTATAATTACTAAAGACCGGATTATATCCAACAAAAATAGCTAAAATATGCACGAAAATCCATAAAAAGAGCCAAAATATGCAACATGAAATAATACAGGAATTCGTATTTTTAAATCTTTTTTATTTTAGTAAGCTATTATTAGTTCTCAAGGATAAATATCGTATTTTCGAAAATATCAATTACAAAATGTATTTAACAATGAAATTTACCTTTAAAAACGTAAATGACTAAGTACTGTTCTAAATTTTCTGTAGACAAAATGTGTCTACGATCGCTTAATATATTTTTGTAAGCGGAAAAGGAGCGTTTTACGTCTACTGATGTGACTGGACAGAATTTAAATTTGGGTGCAATTTTTTAACTTATTGTGCCGATCAAAATTTCACCTGCCCCATTGATGAAGCTATCAATTTGGCACAAGGGTTCAAACCCTGGGTTTATTGTTCAGTAAGTTTTCAAACTTTTCTTTGAGTTTACTCGGGAATAGCTTTGGCAACGAGGAATTCATCAGGCGAATTTTCTTCATAACCTGAGATTCATTCAACGCCAATCCATGAGTTTCAAGCGTTTTTATACTTGCAGGTATGTAGGCGAAATGAGTGCTAATCATAGCTAGTTTTTTTTTAATACTAGCATCGTCAAACGCTTCTTTGCACTGGAAAACTGGCAAAGCCTCTGCAGTATCGAAGTCATTGATAACACCCTTGATGACCTCAAAATGTTCATGGTAAAACATCGCAGCTTGCCGCGCACTTAGCTATCTGACGTTTATAGTGTCACTATGTGAGGCATCAGAACGATGAACGAGATCGAGCGTAAATATGCAAGATCTCAATTTTTTTTGCTAAAATATGCAATGACTGCTGAAAAGGTCTAAATATATATATATATATATTTTTTTTTTTACATTAATTCCACACAGGAGGCCCTGAGGAAAATAATTTCCCTCAGGGCCTATGTCATCTGGGATGCTGTGTGGAGGGTCTTTTTGAGGAGAGGAAGGAATGAACATTGGTCTTGAAGAGACCCATGTTGTAGGAAGGAGGAAACACAGAGGCCGGCAAATCATTCCACAGCCGAGCTGTTGAACACAAGAACGAGTCGAAGAAACGACCCGTTCTCATGTGACAAATGTCAACTGTGTACAAATGTTGGGCACGCGTTTGGCGTGTTTCCCGACTATGCACCGGTGCCGAAGGGATCAATGATGCTAGTTCCTCGGAGCATCTTCCATTGTAATACCGGTAGAACAAGGATAGCATTCCCACCCGACGCCTGTGCTCTAAAGATTGCAATCCGTCTGTTAAGATGGGAGAATCTATCAAACGGATCGCCCGTTTCTGCGCAGATTCGAGGGTATTTTTCAGGTATTTTGGAGCTCCAGACCAGAGGTGGCTGCCAAATTCAACCGTGGGGCGCACTTGCGATTTGTACAGGGTTAGCAGTTGTGTACTATTAAAGTATCTGCGGGCCCTGTACAGTACGCCCAGTTTTTGGGAGGCTAACTTTACTCTGGCTTCGATGGAGCCCCCATACCTCAGCTGGTCACTTAGGGTTACACCAAATATGCAAATGCGTATGCATTTGCATATAATCCGGTCTTTAATAATTACAGTAATTCGTATTTTAAATGATCAAAGCTAAAATAAGAGACAGCTGAAATCTGACATCGACCAACGTCACCCATAGAAAAAGCAAAAAGCAGGCATAGAAAATCACACAAATTTGACAGTCGATTATGTATGGAACTGATTCCATATCCACAAAAGATACAGAATCGCACGGCGATGTTGTTACACTTCGTACATTTTATTGTTTGAATTATTAAAAATACACATTTAAATTATTTGGAAATTCTAATCTTTACAGATTATGTAAAAAAAAAGTTTAGATAAAATTATCTAGTGAAGAAAAAGAGAATAAAATACTAATGGTGTAAAGAGTTTATTATAGATACTATTCACAAACTTTTAGCAAGATCAAATGAGTTGAATATCACACAAAATGACTCATTTTATCTTATTATGGATCCATTACATTTATCACCTTCAATATTTAATTTTACTTTAAACATCTAATTTCAAGTTTGTACCCACACACACAATATACGTAGATAAATGCTGTCCCAGAAAACTTCCACTTGTAATATAATATACAAAAGTCAGATGCCTCTATATGTTCACTAACATAGTCTGCTGGTTTTGGATTCACAAAGCCTGTTCTTCACTTAGAAGGGATCATTATCAAAAACGTATTGTGGTGTTCAAAGTGGAACCCTGAGTTTATTCAGCCAAATAACGGTGCCAGGAATCACTTGTTTCAAAAAAGATATGCCACAGGGAAACTGACAAAGGACATCATTCTTCTACAATGTGTTCTGTTTGAATATATCACTACGACAGCACCGGATGCGGTTTAGAGAAGTCCATGTCTTCCCAAGAATCTAATACCATACCATGAAAAAAAGTGGGATAAAAAGAAATGTGATAAATTTGTCTGTCTCATCAATGCTTGCAATATATTCATGGAGTATGGTGTTTATAGTAGAATGAAAGTGATCAATGTACTGATATTGAATTAATTATTGAAACAATATTCAAACGATTTATAGAAAAAAACACAGAAAAGAAAAAAAATCAGTGTGCAATTCACACGCGGCAAAAGTAAAATCTTAGACAAGAGTAGGCAGGCTTTCAAGCACCGCAAAAAGAGGAGACCGATTATACTATCTCATTCTCTCGCAGGCTAAATTCTGTAGATGTATGTGTTTGTCTCTTTTTAGTGTTGCTATTTTTCGTTTCATCGAGTATCAAATAACAACAGTGCTAAAAAAGTTTTCACTTCAAAAAGATTTCAGGTGCCACAGAGAGTTGAATTCAAATCTCTCGCTTTCCGGGCGGCAGTGCTACCAAGTACATCACGGAATCTTTTATCCAATGATGATTATTTCTATTTCAATATTATCAATACTGTTTCAACAATTCATATTATCATAATTGGCAGACTGCTTGTACATTCCTTTAAATTTGTGAGGCACTTTGTGTTTAATTTATTATCAGTAAACAGATTATAGATTATTGCACAAATCACAATTCAAATTTCCAACAGAACAAGTTGGCATATTATAAAGAATTCTCTAAATTCTACACCCGTGGTTGATAATAGTTCTTTAATCATTGTCTTCGTCCACACTATTTCCGGAGTCTTTGGCGCACAAACTGAGGCTTTTCCCGTAAGAACCGACAGCCAAGTCCATATTATTAACAGTCACACCTTGCACGATTCCGTCCCGAATTTGTAGCACGGGGCCACGATAAATGGGCTTCTTCCCGGACGTTTGTATAATCCGATAAGAAGTTGAGGGTCCGGCAGTTTGCTCCAGAGCTCTCTTATCGACGTCTGAAGATCTTTTGAAGACGATATCAGTATCAGAAGACCTTTTGTCAAGGTCTGACGACTTTTTGTTGGAGATTTCGGTGGCAGAGGATGTCTTTACGACGGAGGAGGGTATACTTTGCTTCATCTCGGACATAAAGAAGTCGTCGAAGTTAAACTCTGATCATTTGTCCCAGAGGCCGACTTCTTTCATGCGGGTCTGAAAGTACTTCTCGAGGGCGTTTGCGCATCTGAAAACAATTGCAACAAACTATTAAATACATTTGGCTAAGGGAGGGGTTAGGTTTTACAACTTTTTTTTGCATTTTTTTTTCTGAGTGTACAACATGTCGAGAGTATTGTGTTAAAATTTCAAGTAAATCGGAACAAAACTAACGAAGATACAGTGTTTCAAGCTACCAGCCCTCGTGCTCGATTTGAGTATATTTAGAGTATAAAACACTTTTTGTCAATTTTCTCGCAAACAACATTTTTGAAGTTCGTGAACATCGTAACTCAAAATCTCCTTGACCGATTTTGAAATTTTGTACACTATTTCTACACATAAATCAACAGGTAGTCTAGTCAGAGGGAGTTTTTTTTTCCATTTTATAATAACAAATCCACCGAAATATTTTGTTTCAAATGATCCAGTAACAAATTATGGAGTTCACCGCATAACAACCTTTTTTCAAGGAGCCTCTGGAGATTCGCTCTCACGAACTTATTTATTGATATTTTTAATTAAAAAAAATTTCAAACATTATACTATAAAGTGTATATGAAATAAATAAAACAACATTATTCATATCTCCAAAAAAAGAATGAAAATATGCCTTTTTTCGCCTTAAACCATTATTAACAACTCTCAAATGAAAAATGTGAAACAGAAAAATGAGAAAAACATTTGTTTCCTTGCCGCTTGACCACAGAGGCCGTCAAAATAGTAACTCACTTGTAATATTCAGTCTCGGGAGAGTTGTACAAGCGGCAGTTGGTGAAGATTCTGGTCATGTCTGCTATGAAGAGGCGCCTCGCCACGTAGTAGCGAGACTTCAGGCGTTCACCGATAGTTCTGAGATCTGTGGAGATACAAAATGACATTATTGTCATGTGTTTGCAGTAATTTAAGTATTAATAATTACAGTCCATGACTATTATTCTGCAAAGATATTACCGGGCCTATTAGATTTTCCTATTGAGTGATTTTTAAAGTAAAAGAAAGGAAAATCTGTAACTCAATTCAACAGTAAACAAAAACAGTAATTTCGTTTGTTTGTCTTTCATTTCTTTTGTAATTAAGTCATTTTCAAAATTGTAACTGAGTGTGTAAAGAATTCAAACAAGTAATAAAATACCTACTTACAAATACTGTTAATACCTCACATTTCTGACAATTCCCATACATTCTGATGGCACTACGCTACACTGGCACCTTATAGTGGCTCCAGTTGTGAGACTTGCTTTTCTTTCATACATTTTAAAGATTTTATTCCTCTTTTGTAAGTTTTAAGCAAAATAGTGAAATCTACAAATAATAAATTAAAGAAAATTATTTAGTATTTTATTACCTCTCTAAACCATCAGACAGAGTTAATTGCCGTTTTTTTTTCCATTTCCATTTATTAACATAGAAATAAAGAATATGTATGACGTAAAATCCATTCAAATGTATAAAAGAAAACGAAAATAAGAATGATCGGGAAATATCAGAAGTTGGAGATATAATAACTAACATAATGTGATAATTGCTTGGTTTTAATTTTGACAGGTAAATTCAGATTTTGTAATTTTTCAAGGGTCTTTTTATCGCAATAAATATATTAAATATAAATAAATAATAATAATAACTGCGATGAAACTATCTTAAGAAGTTTTCCGTGAGACCGGAAAAACCTTATCTGTGGGATAAATTGGGCCATTCAGTCTTCAAGGGACCGAAAAAACCGAACTCTCTACGCACGAAAATTTTGAGTGAACTTATTAACTCGTTGAATGCCGCGAGTAAATGGGGTTGGTTGTAACCAATTAGCGTTCGCAAAAAGCGGCAGCCATGACACCCAATGTCCGGCGATTCTGACAGCGTCCTTGAGAAATTTCGTACATAGAAAGGTCAAAGTTGAAGACCAAAGAATTTTTCCCGCGCATGCGCAAGAACTGCGCACGTTCCCGCGCTCCGGTAAATCATTAATATAAATTATATGGAGTCACCAATCTAATTGCGGTTTTCTCTATGGTAAAGAGCGATAATAGAGCAAGCGATTCTGACCGTGTTCTTCATACACTTTCTTTATACATAAGGGTCAAAATCGCGTGCCAAAATCAGGACACGCCGGCGCACGAGCGGCAAATGAGTGGTTAAAAGGCTTTTACTGTAATAGTATTTTTTAACAAACTTAATGATGCATTTAAAGTCAGTGCATTTTGACTTACCCATGGGATATTTGATGTGGTCATAGTAATCCGGAACTTCGTTTTTATCAACTGGCTTCAGGAAGGGCCAGGCCGAATGGTGGTTCTTAATCTGCAAAGAGAGCTTAGTAAAAAGAAAATACAGAAGTGAATTAGTGTTATGTGCGTGTGAGAGTAATATAAAACTAAACTACAACAATTAAAATATAATTATTCATATTATAAATGCATGCAATTGAACAAAACATTGCCCAAAATTGTGGCACAGAAATAAAACCATGTTCATTTTAGAAATGATTAAAAAAATAAATTTAACTAAAATAAAGGATAATGTTGTTGACTCCTTTCTAACAAAAAAATATTAATAATAAGTGCAGCATTTTTAAAAACATAAATATGTGTTTTTAAAAATAAAAAAATTATAATTTAAAAAAATATATCGGCTGAGAATCGAACTCCGACCAACTGCTTGAAAGGGAATTATGCTGACCATTGCACAACTAACTATTAAAAAAATTTCCCTGATATTCCAAAAATATTTTTAAATTCCCAGACAATTCCCGGTATGTTAAAATTCCCCGATAATTCTCATTTTTCCAGGTCTGTGGCCACCCCCTATGGGTACCGCCACCCCGGAATACATTTATTGGATAATTAACACTTGTCATAAGTAACCCCAAGTGGTTCGTTAGGTTTGGTTAGCAGGGGAGCTCCAGTTAATCAGGTGAGGTGTGTTCAAGTCTTGGAAGCGGATGCGCCTGCTCACCAGCTGCGTGGCGGGTCAAATGGGGAGAGACCGGTTTAGGGAGACCCTTTGACCTTTCCAGCTGATCTCTTTCGACCCATCATCTTGCACCGCAGTGGGTGAGATGGTTTCATATGTCCATCAATCCTGAACACACTAACCCCTAAATACGAACCCATCCCTCATATCTTTTTCCATTGCAGAACTTCCCTTCCTTCCTTTCCTTAAAAAGACCCTTCACTCAGCATCCCCAAAGATGACAAAATGTTCTCCTGTGTGGGTTTTTTTTTTTCAATTATTTCTGGCTTTCAACCTTCAAGGGTGTTCTAGGCCATCGTTTAAAATTACAGAGAAAGGAAAGGTGAATTTATATATGTATTAATTTTATTTAAATGTGCAATTTTCAGAATTATATAGAAGATTAGAGTAGAGTTCAGACTTAGAAGAGATGAGATGTTTATTATTCATTATAAAGGCATGAATGGATGGAAATAATTTTAGATAGCGCTTGATAGAAGAGAGGATGTTTATTTAGAGAGGAAAAAGCCTAATGGAATATAACTCGATAGTTTGGTCTCCATCTTACAAAATTCACATTAATAACATTGAACAAATACAAAAAAAAATTTCTGCGTTTTATAAATTTTAAATTAAATATCCCATTAGAAGACTTAAAATATAATTTATTATTAAATATTCTAAAAATACACACACTAGAAGACAGGCGTAAAATAAACGACTTAACATTTTTATTCAAAATACTTTACTCTAAATTTGACTATTGCGAACTCCTGCAACTCATAAACTTACTTATACCGACAGTAACTACAAGACAAAATACACTATTTTACTGTAGCATTCATAAGCGAAACTACATTGCATACTCTCCGATACAACGATTTCACACTATGGGAAATCAGTACTTAGGTGATTTTGACATATTTAACATAAACTTGGCGAATTTTGTTGATCTTGTAAAAAACTTATTCCAAAACTATTCCTAAACATATCTGTATTTTTGTAAGCCTATAAAATCGCTGTATTTTTGTATTTTTTATGACTTGTGTGCTTTTTTATCTAATTTTATTATTATTTTTTTTATCTGTTTAACCGGTCACAGGCCATGCCATTTAGCGGATATTCGCGAAACTTCACAAAAAAACACTAAAAAAGCACCATTTTGAACTTTGAATTGAATGTTTTGTTGATTAATTTTGAGCTATTGTATATTTTATTGACTGAAAAACGTTCACAACACAATAAACTATCTACCAAAACAACATTACTTGCATTTATTACGTAAATTAATAGGTTTTACAATGTTTTATTCGCGATACACTCATTTATTGTGACCGTTAAACTCGCGGCAATTTATGACAGCGCATTGTCATGGAAGAAATCATTTTAAAAATATTCCAGGGTGACTAGGTGAATGAAACTTTTAGCACCACCTAGAGTAATGATGGCACAAGCGATTCTGACACTGTTCTTCATACAAATTATGTACATAGAAGAGCCAAAATCGCAGATCAAAAGTTTTTCGTCGACAATATTATTCAAATATTTGAATTATTTTCTCGCGCATGCGTATATGATGCGCGTCTCCGGCCTGTGACTGGTTAAAAATCATCTGTCATGAATTAATTGTACTACCAAACATGTAAAAGCCCTTTGAGCGTTAAATAAATAAATAAAAATTATTTTCCCTGGGGCCTTTGGGGTTAATATAAAAAAATAAAAGTGTTTTGTAGCAATGGTCGGCAGCGGTTACAGCAGTTTAGTAAAGCGTGACGGGAGCCGTTTTAAACATTTCACATGGAATTAAAAAAGAATCTCAGGCTCTATTGGTAACATTATTTTTGGCAGTGTGAGTCAACGGGTCATGCGTGCCTGTTATAAATGAGATAATGTATGTTGTGTGATGATAATGACAATTACCGCATTGAGTGTTGTCCGCAGCGCCGTGGCGAGGGTGTCTGGATCGGCGGGTTCCTCGGCCAGGCGCGCCACACGCGTCTGTCTGGGAGCCGCCCGCCATCCTGCTTCTCGCAGACCAGGAATTGATTCCACCGGAATACTTCGAACCTGGGTAAAAAAACAACATAAAAGAGACTTGAATCTACTGAGATGTATATAACCTGGGTAATAAAACAACATAAAAGAGACTTGAATCTACTGAGATATGTATATCTAACCTGGGTAATAAAACAACATAAAAGAGACTTAAATCTATTGAGATATGTATACCTAACCTGGATAATAAAACAACATAAAAGAGACTTGAATCTACTGGGATATATCTAACCTGGGTAATAAAACAACATAAAAGAGACTTGAATCTACTGGGATATATCTAACCTGGGTAATAAAACAACATAAAAGAGACTTGAATCTACTGCGATATATCTAACCTGGGTAATAAAACAACATAAAAGAGACTTGAATCTACTGGGATATATCTAACCTGGGTAATAAAACAACATAAAAGAGACTTGAATCTACTGGGATATATCTAACCTGGGTAATAAAACAACATAAAAGAAACTTGAATCTACTGGGATATATCTAACCTGGGTAATAAAACAACATAAAAGAGACTTGAATCTACTGCGATATATCTAACCTGGGTAATAAAACAACATAAAAGAGACTTGAATCTACCGGGATATGTCGAACGTGGATAACAAAAAAAAATAAAAGAGACTTTATTCAACTGGGATATATCTAACCTGGGTATTAAAATAATATAAAAGAGATTTGATTCTATCGATACACTCGTCCACAGAAGTCGTCAAACGTCTATTGTAGATATTTAGGACACAGTGCAAAAAAACATCTTTACTTTAAACTGCTAAGAAAAGTTGGTAAACCTTTGAATTATTAATTATTTTTGTGTTTAATTCGTAGAGCTCCATTTTAATTTTTAGATATTTAATTAAAATAAAATTTCTAAAAACCTTTGAATAATAATAATATCTTGCTTCAATAAAAAATTTAGAAAATATGAAAATAAACTTGTAACTTACCCCCTCTTTGAAACATGTCAGGCCAGGATGAACTTTTCTTACTTCTTTTTGCCTGATGTCAATTAATTTCTTCACAATCTAGAAATATACAAAAAAAAATACAATTATAAAAAATGAAAATTGTTTTACACATATCCATAGGTCAGAAAAATTATGGTGCAAAAAACTTCTAATTCGGTATGGTCCTAAAATGAAAACAACTATTTAGAATTGAACATTGCTTGAAGTAGCTTTATGTATGTTTAGTAACCAAATCTTGGTAACCAGGTATTCCAAGTCTCTGTCTATGCTTTCTGCTTTCAATGTTCCCTTAACTATGTATGTATTGGAACCATACATATATGTGCAGTGAAACTCTTTTAAGAGCGTTTAACCAGCCAGCGGACGAAAATCCACATTTCGTCGAAAGTTGTTCTTACGATCGTGCAGGGCGGTTACAATGAGAAAGATTAATTATTCTCCGTACCAGCTTTTTTAAATTATAACTCGATATCGAATTTATTTCAATCCAAATTAGCTTTAATTTATACCTTCATCCAAAAATGCTGAAAGGCGTGATTATAAAACTATTAAAATTATGTACTTTTTGTAATTATTTTTTGATTATAAGTATTTATCATTTTTCAATAATGTCTAAATTTAATAAGAATGTTAAAAAAATCTGAAATATATTAGTTTGTAAGTGCGCAAATAAATACACAAATGGACCAATTTTCGTCAAGAAACACATGTACGTACATATTTTTTAATGATTTTATTGAAACTAAAATTAAAATTCTAAAACATGCGTTTGCTAGATAATGTATTGATTTATTTTACTGCATGATTATATTATTTGAAATCTGATTTGAAAATGACATATTTCTGGTTTTCTCTGGTAATGCCCTCTTAATCCTTAGCGGAATTGTGGTATCCAAGTGATACACATAGAAAATAATTATAACCTAGTGTAGCAGTGAGCTTTTTAACCCTTAATTTACCCGGTAGGTCCCTGGGACTCCATTGAAAACTTTCTGCACTCATAAAACCGTTAGTTTTTAGAATTACAAATTGTGCTTTCCGGGTACCTTCACGCAGTGACGTGCCAAATGCGAGGGAGAGCGGATGTCGATGCGCGCGGCTCCGACTGGTAAGTAATCATGCTAATGGAGTTCGTGGGACTCCACCGGAGTATTAATGTTATAGTTTTTGACTATTTACGGTATTGAACAAAAAAAGCAAAAAAAAAGAACCACATAATTTTTTTTTGCTTTTTATTGAATTGATTAAGTTTTTGTTATATTTCTTTAAAAATTACTTTGAAAAATTGTTTTGTTTTTGAAATGTTGAGAAGTTAGGTCTAGTAATTTTGATACCAAAAGTGCCATATTCTAGAAGTTCCTTATAAAAGGCTGTGATTCTATAATATTAAGTAAAAACCAATGCCATTGTAAAACCAAATATATTATAAATATACATAACTAGCATTTCAAATAAAAAAGTGTTTATTTCATGTTAAATTTACGATTTTATTTCCGGGAGTCCCAGGGACTCCACCAGGTAAATTGTGTATGTATGAAGTCACCGGGTAAATCAAGGGTTAAGATAATACATGCATATTGAAGTAACTAATACTGCCAAATATTTGCCCTTGTCAAAAACTTCATAAAAAATTTGAATAACATCATATTTACTGATATTTTTGTCATCCAGTTCAAAATTTTGAAGTAAAAAAAAGACCAGAAAAAATGCTTCGTGACCACACAAGCAATAGATTTTTCAGGGTGTTACATTTTCGGATTCGGCTACGCTCATTACAAAAATCATACCTCCAAATATTAATATAGAAACATAAACTTCTTACTGCGGCTCAATTCATAAAAATCAACTAGCCAAATTTGGGTAGCTGTCGCTCGAGGAGTTATGTGGGAAAACTTATATTACTATGTGTGATAAATTGGTTCAACACTTTTTGAATTTATGTCTCGAAGGCACCAAAAAACCAGAACTTCTTGGACTTCTTCTTGTGTGGGAAACATTAAATAACTTCTTGAGAGATAGCTAACAGATAAATTTGGGTATCTATAGGATAAAACCTTAAGGTATGGGATAAACGATGATATATAAGTGAATTAATTGGCATTAAATCACATTAAGTAGTTTTTATTAGAGATGCCACAGATAGGGATTTTGCCCAATACCGAATATTCGGCTGGGCTCTCGGCCGAAGCACCGAATGTTCGGCGGCACTTTGTACATTTCGCGGGTGACAGGTTCCGACCTGCATCATAGAAGTGGGTGCGGTAACTACGCCGTGGGCGTATTTGTTTAATTTGCGAGTAGGTCGTATCACAACACGCATTATTTGTTGATTGTTACATCAAATTGTGTTACTTATACTGTGTATATCTTAAGAAATATCACTGTTCGTTCGCGAAAAGCTTTACGAAATGGCACCATGATTTGATTACATTTAATAAAAAATCACCTGATTTTGATTGCTGATTTTTTTTACATTGGAGGTTATCCACCGCATACCCGCCCAGGTATAAGCAACTGATGGTTACTCCTTCAGGGCTCTCTCAAGGAAGCTAATTTTTTTTTGAACGTCTCTACATTTAACCCGTCAAAGGCCACGCCATTCCACCAAAATTCGCCAAAAAACACTAAAAAACCACCACTTTGAATTTTGAATTGAATGTTTTGTTGATAAATTTTGAGCTATTGTATATTTTATTGACTGAAACACGTTCACAACACAATAAACTATCTACTAAAACAACATTACTTGCATTTATTACGTAAATTAATAGGTTTTACGACGTTTTATTCGCGATACACGCATTAATTGCGACCGTTAAATTCGCGGCAAATTATGACAGCGCATTGTCATGGAAAAAATCGTTTTAAAAATATTCCAGGGTGACAAGGTGAATGAAACTTTTAACACCACCTAGAGTAATGATGGCGCAAGCGATTTTGACACTGTTCTTCATACAAATTCTGTACATATAAGGGTCAATATCGCAGACCAAAAGTTTTTCATTGACAATATTATTCAAATATTTGAATTATTTTCTCGCGCATGCGCATATGAGGCCCGCAGTTTCGGGGCTCCGGCCTTTGACCGGTTAATGCTCGAATGGTATGTGGATTTCACTGTAGAGTCTCTCGTATGGTTAATACAAAAGATTATCAAGGGGATCTCAAGGTAAATAAGAATAAATCACCTCTTTTTGTTTCCGGATGATGGCGGTGAATTGTGTGTACACTATTTTAGGGTTAAGTTCGCAGTGCATCAGGGTGGCTGCTTCATAGTCCTTTATATAGCCCTGGTACATGGCGCGGGGCAGCTTTATCTCCTTGGAGAAGCCCTGCTTCTTAAAGTAACCTGCAAACAATATTCTTTTTACTCTTAAGTTCAGTTTTCGGAACAACTCGTGTAGGTCTCATAGAAATCATTGTATCTCCCTTACTATTACGGTGAGAAATACGATATAAACAGTGTTAGAAAGAAAAAACATCACACTTATAATCAAATACAAAAAATAACCATAAAAGAAGGAAAATACACCTTTATGAAACCAAAGTTTCGAAAAGCAATTTGAAATAAATTTATAAAACTTTGGGAATTTTTTATTAATTATTTTTACATGGAATGACAAAGTGAGGTGACGATTACGATTATAATACATTTATGTAATAAAATATGTATGGTTTTTTTTTTTCATTATCAATAATTTTAATTAGAAAAAACATAAGTTGAGCCATTTTTAAAACTTTTTTTTTTTACATGAATACCGCACAAGAGTTCCAACTGCTCCCGTCTGGAGCCAGTGAGACTATGGCATCCCCAATTGGAGTATGTTGTGAGGCTGGAGGCAGTGGAGAGGGGAAGGAGATAGGGAAGAGGAAGGTGGGGAAGTACCTGGCTATTCAGATCTGGTCACCAAACATGGCAGAAGCCATTTCAAGCAACATTTCAATTCTGAATGGTGGTCTTACACCAGGGCGATACTGAAAGTATCTTCCACTCTGGAACGTGCCGCAAATATACTATATATTATTTTAAATGAATAAATTGTGAAATACACAAATTAATCAAATAAAATTTATTTGCCACGCCGGGATTCGATCCCGCGACCTTCGGAATGCGAGTCAAGCGCCTTACCGCTGCACTACGCCGGCCGTCAACTTCTTACGCTTGCATTCAAAATTTTAATATTTCAAAAATTATATGTTTATTTCGAATTATAAAATTTGAAAGCTTATTTCATACCCTACAAAAACAGTTTTTAGTTTTCCGATGTGTTCAGAAATATTCCATTTATTTGAATTTTATTGCAAAGCCGAAATATTTTGACCTTCCGACAAAATAGGCCCGAGGCCTGAGACCTGAGGGGTTAAATAACCAAATATTCTTACCGATGGCAAATTCATCAGCAAAGGTGAGGAAATGTAGGATATTGTTCCTTATGTGGTAATCCTTCAGGTGGTTCATCAAATGCGTTCCGTATCCTTTGACTTGTTCATTGGAAGTCACCGCACAGAACACTATTTCACTGAAACCCTGAAAAAAATAATAAAACTCATTTTAATCATTTTCCACTTCCCACTTCAGCCTCACAACATACTCATTGGCTCCAGACGGTTGGGAGCAGTTGGGACTCTTGTGCAGTATTCTAATAAAATAATAATAAGGGCCTTACTTATTAAAAAACACTGAACGACTGTTTCACTCTCTATAAAGACTGTACATTTTATTTTCTGCAATGCTACTAATAACATAATGACATTTTTATGATGGCAGCATTGAACTTCGGTAGATTTGCGCATGCGCAGCCGCCATGTTTTTCATTCATTTGCGGCAAAATTCCAATTAAGACATGTGATATTTTAGGTGCAATTCATTTAATGTTTTTGAACATGATTTCCCTTGTAATGATCAATTCACTACTATATGAGTATAATTGAACATAAGTACTATTATTTTTGTGTTATTTTAAATAAAAAGTAATTGCAAAAAATAAATTTGGACTGTCGTGTTAGAAGGATGAAAAAAAATTTTGTTGTTGTTGTACGTATCGAAAAAACACCCAAAGAGGGATATTATTTAAATGACTATGAATTCTCACCTGGGTGTGGAAAGTTCTGAAGCAAATGCCGCCAATTGGTCTTCCTTCTTTAATTAATGCTAAAGTCTTGTGTTTTCTGAAAAATAAAACAATATCAGCCTTTCTTATAAAAAATGATCATTAAAACAGTGTTTTTGTTACACATTGTATAAAGACTGTACATTTCGGTAAACCAACGAGCATGTAATTTGCAAATGCCATTTTTCTTTAAAAATCGTTTGTATGGTAGACTTACTGAAGTCTGGGATCAAAATTGTAAGCTTATGAACTTCAACAGGGCTTTGACTGCGGAGTGTCCATCTCAAATAGACATAAAGATCGAACTGAAGCAGCTACCAAGTTGGATCACCGCTCATTTTCAGGGGAAAGTCTGAGCTACACGCTAGTGCCGCCATACTTAGAGAAATAATGTCCACGTTGCCGAAAATGAGGAAAGGTCTTTAATTCTTGGACAACCCTCGTATTATAAGAAAAAATTATAAAGCACTTACGGATCAAATACTAGTTGTGATATGTATTCCTTCGTCATTTCGGGTAGCTGATGTGAAAATACATTGTGAAGACCTGAAAATTAATTTTTTTTTTTTTTTTCATTCACAACATAACTTTAAATAAAGGTCCCTTCCCACTGTTCCCATTTATACTAAAGTTAGGTAATTTAAACGATATAAAGTAAGAAATACTAACCGATCAGCCATAGCATGGTCTGCTTGTTGACGGGTCCGGTGAGAGAGTTGCCGATGACATGGAACTCTATCAACTTCTTGGCCTCCTCCACTTTGGCAGCCTCGTCTCTCGGAGCACTGACTTGCAGTAATGCCTGCAATATTCAAACAATATGTTACCTACACATCTCCATCACAAATTACAGAAGCTATATAATATTAGTATAGAAAGCCAGAAGATTATTGCTAGCATTAGCCTATAGAACCAGATTGTCCACACTGCCTGACCATAGGAAATGCCTAGAATATTTCAAATAAGAAACAAATTTAAATTTAAAATTGTGACAAAAATGATATTAAATTTGTCTATATTATAAATCTATACATATATATAAAAATCTAAAAATGTTTGTATGTCCGCTATGCATTGCTAAACCATTCATCCAATTGCGATGAAACTTTGAGGATTTGATGTGCGCATGCCCACGATGGTTTCTGTATGCAATAGTGAGCTCTGGCATCATGAAATTATGGATTGCTAAACCGTTCATCCGATTGCGATTAAAATTTGAGGATTTGACGGGAGGAGTGGGGAGTGGGAGCGGGAGGGGGAAGGGGTAGGGGAGGGTGTGGAGGAGGGAGGGGGAAGGGTGGAGGTGGGTGGGGGAAGGAGGAGGGTGGCGGGTGGCGGGTGGTGGAGGGAGGGTGGTGGAGGTGGGGGGAGGGTGGTGGGGGTTGGGGGAGGGGGAAGGGGATTGGGGAACTCGGAAGGGTGCGAAGGGGAGGAGGCGAACTCGGGAGCGGGGAGGGGAACAAAAGGCCGCCCGCAGGGCCTAGGGCGGGTTTTTAACTGCTAGTAACCATATAAAATCATCCCTCTTGGCCACAATTAAAATCAAAACCAATCATTGTTAAGAAACCCTGAAACTTTTCACATTCCTTTCCAAAGAACCAAAGTAACCTTCTCCCAACTCTTGTGTCAACTATATATGGTGTTAAGTGTTAACCTTTTTGCTTGTTTGTCAGTCAAAATTAATAAAGTAAACTAAAATAAAATGAGATTGAATTTCTCAGAAAATTCTGAAAGCTATTCCAGAGGGCAGACATCCAAATGGCCCCCCCAGACATAGTTGGAAGAAAGTACTCCAGAGGTCGCAGCAGTATTGCAGGACTGCCTGGAGACACTTGGTCGGTGTGATGGATCCCCCACCAGAATAGGCAAGAGCAAGAAGAAGTATTTATGAAACTTACATCTGGTCCTGCCATGTAGTTGGGATCGCTTATGGTGTTTACAATATCAGCCACCGTGTCATCGGTCAGATCTTCCAGCGACTCTCCGAGTTCTGCGAACCGCCTCCGTTTGGCCGCCCCGCCCGGCGCATTGGGGTCCATGGTAGTGTTGGCAGTGGACAGTGGCATGGCTGCACGCTTGCCATCGTGGGCGCTTTGCTTGCCGCTTCCTGGAAAAGAAACAAATTCTATTTATGATATAATACACAACTAACTAACCTTCACACTGTTTTACTGGGGGAGTAAACAGTGAGGATGGACTGCCATACAACTCTGTCCTGGTGAAAGACCACCATTCAGAATTTAAAGGTTGCTTGTCATTTAAAGCAACATTTCAAACTTTAGCTAGATTTGAATAGGTACCTGTCCCATCTCCTTCCCCTCCCCATACACTTTAGCCTCAAAACATACCTCAATTCTGTATGACATAGTCTCACTGGCTTCGGTTACAGGCAGCAGTTGGGACTCTTGTGGGGTCCATTGCCATTTTCAGACTTTGGATATGCAGGACCATCAACATCCAAAAACTTTGGGAGGCGTGTAATTTTTCCAACAATGGGAGGGAAGTTGGGAAAGGTAATGCCCAGTTGTACTCCATTCCCAAAGAGGTGTAACAGAAATACTTCCAACAATGCGAGAAGCAAAAGAAAGGCAATGGTGCAGTTGTACTCCATTCCCAAAGAGGTGTATCAGAAATGCTTCCTACAATGCGAGAAGGACAAGAAAGACAATGGTCCAGTTGTACTCATTCCCAAAGAGGTGTAGCAGAAATGCTTCCAACAATGCGAGAAGCAAAAGAAAGGCAATGGTGCAGTTGTACTCCATTCCCAAAGAGGTGTATCAGAAATGCTTCCAACAATGCGAGAAGGACAAGAAAGACAATGGTCCAGTTGTACTCATTCCCAAAGAGGTGTATCAGAAATGCTTCCAACAATGCGAGAAGGACAAGAAAGACAATGGTCCAGTTGTACTCATTCCCAAAGAGGTGTATCAGAAATGCTTCCAACAATGCCAGAAGCAAAAGAAAGGCAATGGTCCAGTTGTACCCTATTCCCAAAGAGGTGTATCAGAAATGCTTCCAACAATACCAGAAGCAAAAGAAAGGCAGTTGTCCAGTTGTACTCCACTACCAAAGAGACGTACCAAAAATGCTTCCAACAATACGAGAAGGACAAGAAAGGCAATCGTCCTGTTAAACTCCAAGAGGTGTATCAGAAATGCTTCCAACAATGCGAGAAGGACAAGAAAGGCAATGATCCAGTTGTACTCCATTACCAAAGAGACATACCAAAAATGCTTCCAACAATGCCAGAAGCAAAAGAAAGGCAATGGTCCAGTTGTACCCTATTCCCAAAGAGGTGTATCAGAAATGCTTCCAACAATACCAGAAGCAAAAGAAAGGCAGTTGTCCAGTTGTACTCCACTACCAAAGAGACGTACCAAAAATGCTTCCAACAATACGAGAAGGACAAGAAAGGCAATCGTCCTGTTAAACTCCAAGAGGTGTATCAGAAATGCTTCCAACAATGCGAGAAGGACAAGAAAGGCAATGATCCAGTTGTACTCCATTACCAAAGAGACATACCAAAAATGCTTCCAACAATGCGAGAAGGACAAGAAAGGCAATGGTACAGTTATACTCCATTCCCTAAGATTTTGAGAAATGTGTGTAATCTAATATGAGACATCTTTGAAGGGGGTTAGAGTTTCAGACTTTCACATCAGCAATTATATGTTTCCCAACCAAATGTTGCATACATAGTTTTAAACAGCCTATAGAAAGTTTAGAAACAAACAAAAAGAAAAATTATTTACTTGTACATGTAAGTTCAGATTGGCGTCCCATGTTGTCGAATGCGCTAAACCAAAAAAACGACCTAACTCACACAAGTCCATAAACTAAATAAATGTATTATATGATAGACGGCGGTTTCAATTTCAAACTGCATTGTTAAGGAGACGAATATAAACAGATATTTATCTGGTATGTACATCTATACTATATCTCAATATGCCACAGCAAAATGACTCATGTACAACTGTCATTTATAGATTAACCTCAAATTCTAGGACTTGTGTATGACAATCTTGTTTTGTAAATGAATTTTCTTTACAAAGTTAACGCAAAAATACTTTTACAAAGTTACTTAGTTTTACTTCAAGTATTATACATTCATAGTGTTATGTTGCCATTAGCTCTACGCAGGAGGCCCTCTCTATATTTTTATAATTTTATTTTCAAAGAAAAAATTTGGAAAATTCATATTTAAAAGGAAAAAAAAAACTAGTAGTAATTTATGTAATAATTATGTTTAATTGTTTTTTACCTGAGCAGAGAGTAATTGTGGTGAATCCGTCTTTGTTGTCAGGTGTAATATTCACTTTTTCAAATTCACCGCTTGATTTGAGGCGAGCTGTAAATAATAATTATAAAGGGACATCAAATTTAACTAAGCTCGGAATACACAAACTGCTTGTACACGCAATGCAAACCTGAAGTTGATACAGAAACCATCGCAACAGGCGAGTTAAAGGTCTGAAAAGGGGCTTGCCTCCCCGCCCATGTCTTTCTCTGTCGCACATATCTTTCTCTTTTGCTTATGATCATTGTAAAGTCAGTAAATTTACTGTACCTGCACGAGAATGGATCGAATCAAGTTCAGGTCGACATTTAAGTATGGCGCGTACTCTTCAAGCAGTCGATGTTTTTTTTTTCTTACAGCTCCACACAGATGACTCTGGGGAAAATAATTTCCCTCAGGACTTATGTCATCTTAGGGAATGTTGTATAGAGGGTCTTTTTAATGAAGGGAAGGATAGGAAGTTCTAGTAGTTAAAGTTGGGAAGGAAAAAGGTATGAGGGGTGTGTAGGAATCTGGGGGTCAGTGTGTCCAGGAGTGACAGACGTATCAAACTGCGGTGCAAGGCGATGGGTCGAGAGAGTCCGGCTGGAAAGTTTAAAAGGCCTCCCTCAACCAGTCTCTCTTGATCCGGTTCGCCACGGAGCAGGTCGGCAGACGTATCCGCCTCCAAGACCTGGACAAACTTAACGAACCACTTGGGGTGACCTATGGCAGAGGTGTTGTTTATCCAATAAATGATTCCCGAGGCAACAGTACCCACACCCGCCTCCCAAATTGATGTTGCCAGCTTCAAGCAGTGACTGCATAGTTCTCCATAGAAAAAATATTAAAAAAAACAACATGGCTGCCATACATCAGTTGCAAAATTATAAATACTAACACGGAAGTCATATTTTGAATATCGACTTCTTGTAGCAGTTTGTGTATTCCCAGCCTAACAAGTCACAAAAAAATGTATTAATAAACATGTTAATCATCCAGAGGTAGCCTGGAAAGGATAAAATGTTCATTATAAGACATTTAGCAAGTATAAATTGGAAAAACTTTGAAATCGATAGAAAAATATGTTTTCGTAGAAAGCAATCACTTTGAGGTTTGACATAAAGGAAGGTCCAAAGCCCAAACATTTGCCATGATAATCCCCCAAAGGTCAATAAAACATTTTTTGTTTTCCGTCTCCGTTTGTTAAAACACTAAACACGGTTGAAAGATCACACACAATTTGCCTTGTGGTCTGCGATAAGGATGTGTCGACGCTTAAGCAATGAGCACTTGACGTTTGACGTTTTTGGCGTTTATATCAATGTTAAAATGCGTTCTAAAAGAGATACATCAGGGAGAAAACACAGATATTTTAATAGATATTTATTTATCAGGAAAGATTTCCGACTAATATCGATTATTGCACGACCTAAAGTTACTATTAAGAATTTAGAGTGCGTAAATATTTACGTCAAAAACAGAATAGTTATAAATATTTGATATTATATTATAATTTTATTATCAAATATTTTTATTATTATATTTAGGTATAATAATATTTAAAACTCGTGATTATGCCAGCTCATTGCACATAACCACAAAAGGCCGTTCCGTTAATTCTCCTTCCGCATTGCGCGGCATCCGTCAAAAAATTAATTATTCCCCCCCCGCCGGCCCCCGCCTTCCTTCCCACTTCACCCGGGATGGAATGTTTAGGAAATGTTTTCCGTCGAACATGGGAAGCTCGAAACACAACAAAAGTTGTCAATATTTATGATGTTGATGACAAACATTGGATTTTTTTATAGGACTGTCAAAGCAAATTTCAAAGCTATGGAACCGGCTTAATATTATTAAATGAATCAAACACATTGTTTTTAACCACAAATTTTCTTACCTGTGTATTATACGGGGTGTTAATAGATGTACTTGAATTACTTTAACCGGTCAACTGCCGCCATACAAGGCACAAAAAAACCACCACTTTGAATTTTGAATTGAATGTTTTGTTGATAAATTTTGAGCTATTGTATATTTTATTGACTGAAACACGTTCACAACACAATAAACTATCTACTAAAACCACATTACTTGCATTTATTATGTAAATTAATAGGTTTTACGACGTTTTATTCGCGATACACAGACATCGCGATGTGATTGCGACCGTTAATTTCGTGGCAAATCTGACAGCGCAGAGTAATGATGGCGCAAGCGATTTTGACACTGTTCTTCATACAAATTCGTACATATAAGGGTAAAAATCGCAGACCAAAAGTTTTTCATTTCAAATATTTGAATTATTTTCTTGCGCCTGCGCATATGACACCGCGCGCCGGCGCGTCTCCGGCAAATAACCGGTTAACCAGTGATTGCTGATGTTATTTGGAGTAAAAAATGTATATAAAATTGTGTTTTCGGTTATTTTTTAATGTTTTTTTTTGTTCAACTAAAAACAAAAAATGAGAAGGTATTTGACAGTCAGGGTCGGGGGACATGTGGAAGAAATTTTTGTCCATTTTTGAAAAGTCACCAGAGACCAAAATTTCATTTACATTTTTTACTCCAAATAATGTCAGAAATCAGATAAGTCAATTACATCCGTTAACACCTTATGTGTATGCTCACAATATATATTTTAATTAAAATTTTACCCTAATAAAACTGTAAGAATAAAAATGGAGGGTAGTTAACAACTTAAGGTCTGATCCCACGCCATTACAGAAATCTTGAACATGGGGCATGAGACCGTCACTTGCATGGGTTCGGGATTTCATAAGCGAGCTTCCAACAATTTGACGGTATGTATTTGTCCTTTTAGCTAGGAGGACCTTGATCCGGTCAAACCGGTTTCAAGGAATCATGTCTCGGTAATGACAAAGGTGAAACCAACTAACCAGATCGAGAGTTGTCAAGTATAGCCTGTAAATGTGAGGGCGGCACTTGCTTATAGTCCGGGTCCCAGATGGGAGAGTTGGCGCTGAATATCTCCTCCTCCAGAAGTGCCAAGAAACGGGGGAAGTGGGTCAACACCAGCACCTAGAGGATTCAATCATTAAAAAATTAATACTAGTATATTGGGTACACCATCTATTAGGCAGCTTGGCTTTCCTCGATAGGTGTAAGGAGGAATCGATCGCACCAGCACACAAACAAATTAACAGACACATCACAACCCGGAAAGCCGACAGGACATGAATCGTTTAGTTCCAAAACCAGCCTTCATTGATTTGCTTACTTTCGAGTAAATCAAGAAAAACATAGTGTAAAATCAAGTAGGCTGATGAGTTTTCATGATTCTAGTTATTTTATTTTTTTACATGTTAGAACGATCTTGTAATAACTTGATGCAATTGTTATTTTGTATTTAACCCCTCCGCAACGTAAGCAGATATAAACGTTAGAAATAGGACAGCAGTCAAGTACAATAAGCGTGTTTATACGTCAGCGCGTGTGTTTCCATAGAAATCGTTCTAACTCCGTTATTGTTAAAAAAAAAGTAAAAGGTATATAGTAGATCAAGCTGCACATCCCTATCAAGTTGTCTATGGAGATACATAACAGGAATCAGCTGTCAGTCGTGTAGTTGACAAAAATATTTACCCGCGCAAATTTGCTACCGGCAGCTCCACCGCGCTCCACATTTTTAATTTTTATTAAATATTTTTATATGAAATGATAAAAAAGTGAGGTGACAAAAGTGTTTATTACACATATATACAATAGAATAAGTATTGTTGTTTACATAATCTGTGATTTTAGTACCGTTTTCACATAAAAACATCACGTGAGTCATTTTTACCTATTTTTAATGTTTGCGTTCTAAATTTTAATATTTACAAATGCTAATATTTATTTGTAATATAATAATTTAGAAGCCTATTTTGTAACCTTTCTAAAACAGTTTTTACTATTCGGCTACGTTCAGAAATGTTTCATTTATAGAGCTTTAATTGTGAAGCGGTAATAACAAAAAGTTTTCGTAAAATGTCATTTTGTTAGAGACACCAAAAGCGAATATTCTCGAAAATTCAGAGGGGTTAAATGTTCAATACATATTTTAAAAAAAAACGTGTTTTTATCATTATAGGCCCAAATTTAAACACAATTTATGAAGAAACTTTAATACTTTTGGAAATAATATCAACGGCATCTCATTCCTTGTGAGAAACCACATCAGATGGCATTCACACCTAATTTTTTACCAAAATTCATTAGGGCGGATATTGGAACTCAAAAATTCATTTCAAAGAGCAGAGGTTGCAGAATTTGTAGGTATCCTCATCAAATATAAAAGAATCAGCATCCCTGATAAAAAAAGACACCGACCGCCACTGCTGTGTAGATCTGATTAAAAAGAAGGAAATTATTTATTTTGAGCTCACCCTCTTCTCTGGTGACATTCTGTCCCTCTCCGAGTGACACTTATCCATCAGCTGTCTGCAGACAGATTTGAAAACTGCCCGCAACAATGTCCGTCCAAACACAAGAGTAGTCTCGAAATGGGGCAGCGAATCACAAAAGGCCGGCACGTGGCAAAACACTAACCATCTAGAATAAATTTATATAATGTTCATATAGATATGTCTGGTGTATAACAGAAATCATCATAAGTCACCCTTCTGCAACTAGACTGCCCTAAATCAAGATATATCCAACTGAAATAATGATTAATGATTTTAAAACTTGGATGTCGTTAATCCGGAGGAGATGTGATTTGGCCAGAATGGCTCTACGTGATAAGATACATGATATTCTAAGATGTGAAATCTTCATTTAAAATAAAACTAGTACATATTAGTGCACAATCAACATAGAAATATGTTGATCGTGCAGTTGATTATTCGGATGTTTAAGTTGAGTATGCAATTATATGTAAGAGTGTACCCTCTATCTGGTACAATACTCAGATTACTCATAAACACCACCAACATCTATTATAATGCAGTTTGTACATGTATACATAGTTATTATAATTGTAGTGAATTGAACAAAATACAGTGAAACCCTCTTGAGACGCGCGGGCGCACGTGTATTGTGCGCATGCGTGGGGAAAAAATTCAAAAAAAATTTGAATAAATTATGTTTGTCTGCGATTTTGACCCTTCTATGTACAGAATTTGTATGAAGAACAAGGTCAGAATCGCTTGCGCCAACATTACCCCATAAGACGGGTAAAAATTTCATTCAACTTGCAACCCCAGAATATTTTTAAACGATTTTATCTGTGGCATGAAAATGTCAGATTTCCTTGACCAAAACATCATAAAACCTATTAATTTACGTAATTAACGCAAGTAATGTTGTTTTGGTACATAGTTTATTGTTCTAGGAATGTGTTTCGGTCAATAAAATATACGATAGCTCAAATTAATCCACAAAACATTCAATCCAAAATTCAAAATCGTGTTTTGTTACGAAATTTCCGTACTTTTCCTGGAATTTGCCGGCCTTTGACAGGTTAAGAAGTTTGAATTTTTCAGTCCCTCGACCCAAAATTGGCCCAATTTTTCCCACATATAAGGTTTTCCTGCTTAAGAAATTTGTTTTTTCTAGTCCCTTGGAAAACTTCTTAAGAGGGTTTCACTGTATTAATGTAGTCTGGGTCACAAGTAGGATATGTTAAAGTGTCATACTAATGTATTTTGGTTGATAAATAAAAAATAACTAATGTATTGTAAGTGTGTGGGGATGGGATGTAGATGATGACCGCCGATAAAAACAAATCAAAAAACACCAACCATTCATTTTCTCAATTTAATGTATTTCATTAAAGTAACGGACATATTCATTGTTTGATCTCTTAACCCAATAGCTGCCCAAACAAAAACATTGTTTCACTACCGTACGCCAGCCATTTCAGTGATTTTTAACTTGTCATTTAAATTAATCTTTATAGCATTGTCCTTGCCCTTGAGGGCTTTGTTTATATTAGACACTCATAACTGATATCTATACTACATACTTCATACAATATTTATCCTCAAATGTGTCCCGTAATCTACTTTTGAGATAAATAATAAACAGACAGATTATAATCGGAACCCGCTAGCCCGCCATAGCGGTGACGCACTAACACAAATAAACAAGCTGGTATATTATACACTTACGTCATCACATAATCATATCAATGGTGTTGGACAACGATACTTCAACTGTTTTTATATTTGACATAGCACTACATTATTTTGAATTTTATTAATGGGGTCGCTTATTCCAGATGCAAAATCATTAAATTGGATATGATTTTAGATTTTCACGGCCAAAAATATTTTTGTTATTTGTTTTTGGGGTGTTATGCCGTGTTGCGCTACCTCCTCCTTTAGCCAATGTTTCGGACAGCGTTACAGTTTCCATCATCAGGGCAGGTGTGTCACACATTGGCTAAAGGAGGAGGTAGCGCAACATGGCATAACACCCCAAAAACAAATAACAAAAATGATGGATGATTGGTTTAAAATTTCACGGAATTCACAGTCCAATTTCCTGACGAAGTTCTTTGGGTAACTTCATTCTCCATAGGCTCATCTTCATTGTCACTAAGTTGCGTTATAAAATCCAAGTCATCATCACATTCCTCAATTTCAGAGTCAATATCGAGGACGAATCCTCTTGTGTCTTCTTCACTGAGATCGCGTCTTGACATATTTAGGGATATTAAAAATAAAGTTTCAAAAATGATTGTATAAAAGTACACACGAACTGAAATATCAAACTAAATTTAAAAAAAAAACACACTTAATTCTCAAATCGGGAATAAAACTCAAGTCCACATTTCCGCCGAATATCAAAAAACTTTTAGAACCACACCACAGAGAACGTAATAAGAACCACGTGACATCCACACACACGACGCTGCGATGGCGGGAGAATCAAACGACTGCGCCAAGAAATCTGTTGACCTTTTTTGGATGCTGCTTTTCGTAGTATAAACAATTTAAATTATCATATTTTACAAGAGATGTCGCTAAGAAACAGTTCATAATATTTTACAAAATAATATTTAGCCCCATCTACCATTAGAACTTAGAAATATCATCCTCGAAACATTCATACTGGCGATTTACGTGATACGGCGTAGATGGCAGTTGTGGCACGGATCGTTTGTACGCCGATCCGCGTAAATGGCAGCGATTGGGTTAAGTTAAATATAAGTTAAATATAAAGTGAAAGAAAGTTTTTTTTTTAATTAATCCTAAAGTAGGAAAATGAAATAAAGAAAATAAATATTAATTTCAAAGAACAATTGAGTGTACGATATTTTTGTCAGTTTGTCTTTAGTCAACACAAATAAGCTCGATGGTTTGCGTTCTATTTGACATACGAACGACGGTTAAATTTATTCGTAAAAAAAGGAGGGTGAAAATTTGGGGTTATAGGTATTTTTTGATGCCAAAAAAAATGATGCCAAAAAATAAAAAAAATATCTGGATAGGGACACCCTAATCACCTAGCGGTATGAAATATAGGTACTTTACCACCTATTCTCACACCTACCAAATATACACAAAAATTTCATAAAAATCGGTCGAGCCGTTTCGGAGGAGTGCGACCACAAACACCGTGACACGAGATTTTTATATAATAATAATATATCTTTATTGAACAAGAAAATTAAGATTTATAATTACAAAAACAAAAAGTACATCATAAGTACAGTAAAAGTACAGTTTAAAAGTTGGATGAGTACAAAAGTTAATAACAGAAAACAAAATACATATATCCAGTAGGTACTTAAACAATAGAGATTTATAATTATAAATTTAGGTTTCTCGTAACCTGCCTCACTAGGCTAGCCTGTGTTGAGGCAGTAATTTTACGTCAATTTATTATACTGTGAACATACCTACACTTATATTAGAATAAAATCACGCAATACAATGGTTGCATTAATAATAACAATAACATTGGTACAATAATAACAGCATTGGTTCAATACTAATTTCGAATTTGGGTGAGTGCACCGGTAAATGCTCTATCATTATTTTTTATCCAAATTTTTATGTTTTTTTAAAAAATTTTTTGTGAATCACATTTTTTTATACTAATTGGAAGAATGTTGTAAAGCCTTGTTGCAAGGTATCTGAAGCTTCGTTGACCAAAAGTAGTATGAGTTATGGGAATTTGTAGTAAATCTTTGTTATTGTTTCGAGTACAGCGAGTATTTAATCTTTTTTCATAGTATTTGTGTATATTTGTATATAGATGAGTGAGGATTGTTTTTGCATATATCTGCCGAACGTCAAACACATTCATAATATTGAAGATTAAGTTCGAGTCTGTAATTAGAGGTAGTCTAAGAATTAATTTTATAATAGTTTTCTGTGCCTTTATGATTGGGTCTAGTGCTGATGCAGTACCGCCTCCCCATGCTATGATACCATACTCAATAATAGATTGACAGACTGCAAAATAAATTATTTTTAAGTGTTGTAAGTCGAGAAAGTTTCGTATCGTTCAGAAAAAGTGCATGGTTTTTCTTATTTTGTTTGCAATTATTTGAGTGTGAATATTCCATTTGAGATATGGATCAATTGTGAGGCCGAGATACTTCATCTGAGTAGTGCGCTCAATGTAGGGACACTAACAAGATTCAACGGAATTTAAACATGTGTGTATTCTAATAATATATTAATAATATATTCTATATATATATATAGATAATGATTGATTACCTCGTATAGTTGATCTGATAGGCCGAAATGTCTTCCGGGTTTGACACCTGCTGAAAAACAAATCGGTTAATGGTTAAAGTGGGTGTTTTGAAACAAGACAAAACATATTATTGTAAAAAATACTATTGTTATTGCGCATAAATTTATTACAAAATATCAACTAATTTATTGCATGATTCAAATAATCAAAGAAGCTGAATCTACCTTATTAGCCACTGGAGCGATTTTGGTCGAAAAATGGACCACTTTTATTTTTCTGCGATTGATAGCGATTCAAAAATGGACCACATTTTCCCAACATTCGTAAAACATTTATTGTAATTATGTTAAACATTTCCTTTGCCAGCAATTTATTTTAAAATGAAGCTATTGAAATGCTTTATCTATTATGACCACAGATGTCGCAAATCCGAACTTCGTAGACTATTTTACAACGATGTTAAAAATAATTTTTGATCAGCTGTTTACGGATAAAATTTGAGTCCTTTTTCCATAGATATGCACTTTTTATTATCAAGTATACCATAGAAAACATACAGAAATCGAAAATATATTATGTTGACTCGAAGAAGTCAATCCCTCACGGCAGTTTCAAGTTAAAAACACGCAGGATTTGAGCGATTATAAACTTTACGATTATTTTATAAATCCTACAAATATGAGACAAACGGTAAAATACAGGTTAATTCATTGGCTATACAGCACTATAATAAGTTTTTATGTCTTCATGTTAAAATTCGAAGGTTTGATTTTTTCAATGTTGGTGAAAAATTTTAAAAATCTCTAGCAATCGAGGCAAATTCAGTCCAGTGGTTAAGTGCACATATAAAACAGTTCAATAAATACCAAGGATTTAAGAAAAACGCTAAGAGTATATCAACTCCTATCTTTACTTGGATCTTTTACTCTTCAAAATTTGGGTGTATTTTGCCAGTAGGTAAAAATATTTCCGCAATAAAATCCAATAATAAAAATAAATAAAATCCAGGAATATTTGTGAACATTTCCAAAAACTAAAAACTGTTTTCAAAAGGTGACAAAATATGCTTTCAAATTATATTATTAGAAATAACCATCTAATTTTTTTAAATATAAAAATTTTGAAAGCAAACTTTAAAAATGGCTCTCCTTCCATTTTTTCTATCTAAAATTATTGATATGGAAAAAAAATTTTTAAAAATAAAAGTTACACACGACTCATTTAAGGCTGCGTTAGCTGACACAAAAGATACAGACCCACCCCCATGTTAAATAATTTAAATATTAAATACGAACCATCTTCCTGATGCTGGGAGACTCGAAGTTCCAGTGGTTGAAGCAGTGCAGAAACATCTTGGCCAGATCATACATGGTCTGCCACTCGCGCTGGGCGAGCTGGTTGAACTTGAAGAGGACGAAGTTGGTGATGGCCTTGGCTATGGACGGGCGCTCAAAGGGGGGCTGCCCGAGCGGTCCGTCGATTTGCGCCTTGCTCATCGTCACTATGCACTTCCTAAGGAGCTGGAATTACACACAAAAGTTATTTTTAGTTACAATGTTCACAAAATTATAATATGCCATGGCACACAGAGCCAAACCTGCTGCAATTTGAATATCGCAATTTTAATGTCGTCCATACCGGATGGAAACAGATCACGAGTGAGAAAAATGAGAGTGTGGATAATTGCTCGTTCTCGCCGAGAGTCTGGAATCGCCATTAGGTTTGTCAACAGAGATTTACACCAAAGTGCTTGTATTTGTATTTGCAATAATTGTATTTGTATACAATCACACTGAACATGGTTGATAATATCACTAATTAAAGACAAACACAGCATTGGTAACATAATACTTACATATACATTATATTCATACACACATACATACAATATGTTACATAACAATAATAAGATTTTACAACAAGTTTATAGAGTCATACCCCATCTTAGTTCCATATTTTTTAATATTTAACAGAATATAATTTACCAATTAATTAATTTAACCAATTCTAGGAACATTAAACCTGATTTGATGAAGTAGAAAAGACCAGTTTATGAAACCATTAACAATTTTGAAAATAAAATTTAAATCTATATTTAGTGTTCTCTGTTCAAGAGTGCGTACAACACTATTATCAATATTAAAAAAATAAACATGTTAATCTTTGTTCATTATTTTCTTCCATGAACGAGTAGCACAGCAGAACTCAAAGCTATATTTGTTTGCAAATTTATGATCTGATAAAAAGGTACCTAATGTGATTACCTTGAACAGATAATAGTAAACTCTCTTGGTGTCCTGGTCATCCTCGCGGTGCATGCTCATGAATATGTTCTCAACGTCAACCACCATCCCAAGGAGTCGGTTCACCTCCTGCGCCGAGCACACAGACAGGTGGGACACGTGCCATTCTGGAAACAAAAATACACAACCGTCATACCATGCTGAGACCAAATAGAAATTGAGCAACCACACAAATGCACGAAAAAAAACCATAGACATTTGAATATAAGTAGACCAGAACATAAAGGTGAGGGGGTAGACAACAACTACAGCGGGGCGCAGAGCGGGAAGATGACTTTGGAGATATGTGATTCGTTGATAACTCAATATGACAGTATATAGGCATCTCGCATTATAATATCACCATTTAGTTCTTAAAAGTAAACTCTGCTTTTGAATGAATAGACCTTTTTACATGGGAGCGCGAATTGCTTGCCGCGTATTTAACAAATTTGCGAAGTCTAAATATGGCAAAGTAAAGTTCGTTTATTTTCAGGCTCCAATATTTTGTTGCCGTAGGACACTTTTACAAATGTTTCATAATTTACTTATCCCGTAAACATCGACGAGCACACGCCATGCATCTCGAGTGATAGTATATATTTACACTTTTTCAAAACACAAATAATGTTTTTTGCGGTGTTATTTCATAAAATACACCGATAAGCGCTCGACGCTGGCTCACAGAAGAATTTTTTAGATTCACGCGAAGCCATACTCAATCCCAGCCGGTTCCAAGGAACCGGGGGAGGGGGAAATAATACGCTTTTATCACTTAGGGCAGGTCTACTATGAAAAAAACTCTACATCTATATAATCTATCTATCTATACATATATAAATAAAAATGAATCACTGAAATGCATAACTTCCGAACGACTGCACCAAATTGGATAATTCTTTGGTTTTTGTGTTTGTTATTGTCAGGACAAGGTTTGTATAAAAGAAGAGGCATAATGGCATAATGAAATCTGTATAAAAAAATTACTGAATGTACCGGGACTGAATGTATGGAATGTGGGAGGGGGAGGGGAACTCGGGTGGGGTACTCGAGAGGAGGGTTCACAGGCCGGGGAAAGAGGGAGAGGGGAGTGGGGAGAGGGAAGGCAGAGTGGGAACATATGAGAGGAAGGGGATGCGGAAGCGGAACGGGACGAATGGGAAAGGATATATATTTTTTTTTACATGAATACCGCACAAGAGTTACAACTTCTCCCATGTGGAGCCAATGGGACAATGGCATCCCCAATTGGGGTATGTTGTAAGGCTGAAGGTAATGGGGAGGGGAAGGAGATAGGGAAGAGGTAGTGGAGAAGTACCTGGCTATTCAGATCTGGTCACCAAACACGGCTAAACCCATTTCAAGCAACGCATGGAGAAACAATTTTTTTATTAAGTGGCAAAGCAACGTATGCCTGGAACCAGCTAGTAATCATAAAAAAATCTACATGACACAAAAAACTAAATTTCGAATTAAAGAATTGCCATGTAATTAAAATTTTAGGAAAAAAAATCCACTGAAAATCGGGTTCCTCGGCCACCCCTTCAAATTCTGGTAGGTTCCATAGAATTTTTATAAGTTACAAACTGTATATAATGAAGAATTTTGTTATGTTTTACAAATAATAAATGAATTGACTGGTTTCTACCGCATGTGTGTTAGTATGGAGTTAAGTGGCATGACTTACCCAGGCTGTGGGAGCAGTTCCGGCAAGGGTCGGAGAAGCTAGCCAGGGGCGGCTGAGCAGAGTCCGCTCGGGGGCCTGTCTTGGCCACGGGCACCGGCGTCTTCCAACCCGTGCAGGTGCACTCCTGGCTCTGTGGATCACAACATTCATTATATTATACCGACAGTCCCGAAGAACAATATCAGATGCGCAATTTTGTAGTTTTCCAGTAGAGCTGTTTAAAGTTTCCTTTCTGCGTTTTTACTGATTTTAACCTGGCGTCATTGTTGCCGGGTATCTAATACCCGACGGTTTTTAAAATCCTAATAACTGCAAAACAAAATATGCACTTTATTTGGCGCTCTCAGTAGCTGCGGTCGTTGACCTGTTTGAGTGTACTAGCTATTCCATTTAGTGTCACTGCGCTACGGCTGCGGAATTTATATGTCTGTGAAGAGCGCTTGGGTAACTTATACCTGGCCACAATGGCCACCTAACATTAATGTATACGTAATATGTATACATATGTAACCTAGTATATAAGTAATACACAGTGCCGTAAATAGCCTTTTTTGCGCCCTGTGCGAGCTTCTATAACTGCGCCCTATTTAAGTGGACCCTTCGCCTTTTATACGCCATTCTTGCGCCCCCCAGAGTCTACGCCCTGTGCCTGGGCACCGGTGGCACAGCCCTATTTACGGCACTGGTAATACATAAGCTTTGTTCCACATTACTCACTATTTGATTATATATCGTGTTAAAACAAAGTTATGTTCCTCAATTGTTATTTTTTGTTTTTTAAATATATATTCTATGTTATGTTGTAAAAAGTTGATCTCAGGAGAAAAATGTTTAGTTCCTTAATTTTTGATGATTATATGCTAATTTTATAATAAATAACTGTTTAATTTTCGTAAATAACGTACAATATTATATACTATTTCCTTCATATAAAATATTAATATTGACATATAGAATACTAATATGTACAATAATCTACATGGGTAAAATATACCCGGCCACAATGGCTGTGTTCTGTTTGGTCGCCACAACGGCGTCGGGTTAAGATCAAGAATTATAGGGTTGTTTTAATATTTTGCATCTTATATCATTACATTAAAAATTTCAAAAAAACAGACTTTTAACCGGTTACGAGCCAGGAACTCGAAAACACGGGCCTCATTTGCGCATGTGCGAGAAAATAATTCAAATATTTGAAATAAATTGTCTCTGAAAAACTTTTGGTCTGCGATTTTGACCCTTATATGTACGAATTTGTATGAAAAACAGTGTCTAAATCGCTTGCGCCATCGTTATTCTTGGTAGTCTTAAAGATTTCAGTCGAATTGCCACACTGGATTATTTTTAAGACGATTTCTTCTATGATGATGCGCTGTCAGATTTTGGCGCGGAATTAACGGTCGCAATTACTGTGTGTATCGCGAATAAAACGTCGTAAAACCTATTAATTTACGTAATAAATGCAAGTAATGTGGTTTTAGTGGATAGTTTATTGTGTTGTGAACGTGTTGCAGTCAATAAAATATACCATAGCTTAAAATTTATCAACAAAACATTCAATTCAAAATTCAAAGTGGTGCTTTGTTAGGGCAAGGGGAAGGAAGGATGCCCCTTCACCCCCGGCTCGTCACAGGTTAAATCAACAAAGGAAATAAAAATAAGTCAACAAAACAATTTTCAATTTTTAGCAGATCCGACATTGTTCTTTGGGACTGTCGATTACATACCAATAAAAAGCTCTCATGAAATGAATGGAAAAGAAAAACCTGCCCCCAATAACGGTAATATTCTCCGACCTAATATAAATTCCACAAAGTCTGACTTTCAGAGCGAACTTCGATAGAATGTTTACATTTGTCTTGTGATGTCACGTCACATTAGACACAATTCAGAACAATTTATAATTTGAATGGCAGTGCTGCAGTATTTATCAGCTAGCTGCAAATTTCTACATTTTTACAGCTTATATCTTAAGCACTCTTTGGAATTTTCAAAAATTCTAAATAGTGCTGAAGTGCTAATTAACACGGGCGGGTGAAAATGAGGAACCCGTTAAAGAAAATGGAATGTGTTTTAAACCGATACATCTTTCAAAATAATGTGTATATTTGAATAAATTTTTTTATATGGTACTCACCACACCCCAACTATAAAAGCTTTTTCTAAAATTATATCTGTAGTATATGTTGACGTCTTAGGTAGGAGAACTACAGCGGAGATTCACAATCGCTAGTTTTATTAACGCGCTCTTGTCGCGGGAGCGCCACTTGATCGTTAACCAGCCTAAGGGCTAGATCTAATGTTCCATTATACGATTATTATATTCAAGTAATAAACCTTTGGTGTACCAAGTATCTTCATAGTTTCAATATTAAGCAGTAAGGAATACTGGAGATAAAGGGCCCAGAAGTCAAGGAATTGCATGTGCACGGTTGATAAGGCATCAACCCGTAAGGGGGCATACATTAATTACATGAGCTCAAAAGGGGGGGGGGGGGTCCAGCAAAATCTCACGTTACTTGAAAAGAATATACGAAATGGCCCAAATTTAGGGTGAAATGCAGATCCGGGCACAGTTTGGAAATTTAATAAAAAGGCACTTTCTAGATGAGAAAAGTGTGGAGAAGATGAATAAAAAATAAATTAAGGCGCGCTCGGCAAAATTGAGGGAGATACAACCGTTCAAAGTATTTAAAAATTCACTTGGCGAACTGATATTGACAGTTCGTTGTTCTTTCGCCATGTTTTCACCGCTTAGGTATGTTGGATCCCAGACCTAATACAGAATTAATAGTACGTCAGAATCACAAACCATGTTACACAAACCTAGCGTAGCCGCTAAACTACTTGAAAACTGGGATGTTTTTCTTGCCTTGACGTGAGCAGGCGCTATAAAGGGGCACTTTTTTTGTATCACAAACCATGTTTAGCGTATTAGGTTATAAAAAAAATGGTGGGCGGACGCGGGCGAACTGTCAATATCAGTTTGTAAAGTGAAATTTTAAATACTTTGAACGGTTGTATCTCCCTCAATTTTGCCGAGCGCGCCTTAATTTTCGTTTTATTCAGCTTTTCCACACTTTTCTCATCTAGAAAGTGCCTTTTTATTAAATTTCCAAACTGTGCCCGGATCTGCATTCCTCCCCAAATTTATCTCACCAAGGAGGGGGGAGGGGTCTAGATAGAAAGAAAAACTGCTCACGTAATTAATGTATGCCCCCTAAAGCAATACATTACAATATCCTACTTTGAAATAATACTAAACAGAAGTTTAAGTCAGTGGTGGGCCATTTAGTGATATTTTATGTGAAAAAATGTACAAATTTTACATTACAAAAACATTGGTTTTCAGTTTGTTTTAAATCATTACAAAAAAAAATAACAATTTGCTCATCCCCAATCCAAAGTGTAAATTTCCTTATGATATGCACGTAGAGTTGGAACTCTTACAAAGATTGGTGTACAATATTCATATACAAATATTAGAATTGGTTATGTATTATATTATTTTATCTATTATATTATTTTTAATAATTATCCTGGCATTCAAGTGGACCAGCATAAAAGGTAGAACTAACCTTTCCCACCCAAAGTGTGTTAATATGATACATTTGTAAATAATGTGAAAATTAATTGTAGGAGACAACCTCATCGGTTGGTCTGTGAAATTCACCATTTAGATAAAAAAAAATACCCTCATTATTCCTTGTTTTGCAAATATTCCCCAAAAATAAATTACCGTAATTTATCCATCACTAGACCACATTATGTTATGAAAGAAATGCATTGTTGCATTACAAAATTAGAAGGCATGTGTTGTTCCCAGTCCTCCCCTCAAATGTCCCGAAACCACGTCCTTTTGTCCTTTTATGCACCATACAAAAAACGAAATGGCACTATGTCGCCTAGTAAAAATGTTTTCAGATTCTGAAGACAGTTTGGGTCATTGCCGTGAGGAAGAGAGCATGATGAATATTATGCGTCTGAAAGAGATGGTTTGATAAACAAAGGTTGATTTTGCATATTGCGCGCTAGTCGCATGAAATAATTTACTATATTAAATGTAATTTGATTCTCAAACTCGTGAGGTTACCTACAAATGAATATTATCATATTTAATGTGATATTGTATCATAATATCATTCATTTTAAAATGACCTTCCACTTCTGGACCCCTAGAGCCGCCTCTGGTTGTTCCTCATTACCGAAGAAACTGTCCTGTTTGGCTAGAAGGCCGAGTTACCTGGCAGGCCGAATAGATGGCCAGCTTGAGCAGCTTCTTGTTGTGCGCCCAGTTGTAGACTTGCTGCTTGCGCTGCTGGATGCGCTGCAGATTGGACTGGCGCGACGCCGTGTCGCCGGACGGCGTGTTGTTGCCACTCGCCGCGCCCCCCGCCACTTCCTCGCCACTGGCATTGCCACCTGATCAAAACAACATTCAAATAATCATAAATCCTTTGCTTTATTGCAGTCCATTCTCCGATGAACTGGGCTCCTCCAATCTTCACTGTCCTGCTTATGGATACCAGACGTTCCAAACGACTGGACCGTTTGGAACGTCTAACAACTGCCGGACAACTCGGAATGAACAACTCAACACCTCCTTTGTAAAGTCTTAAAAATGATGAAAAAATATATTTTAAAAGCTGGTTTAATAGGTTACGTTAGGTTTTTTTAAAAAATAAAATTTTCATATCTTTTAATGACTTTCCAAAGAGGTGTTGAGTTGAGTTGATTCTAAGTTGGTATGGAACCGTTCCAAATGCCTATAAATGTATTGATCAGTCCATAGTGTCAATTATAAAAAATATATATTTAGAAAAGAAACAAAAGGGGCCATTTAGTATTATGTAACGCACTTGGGGGGGGTGGGGTCTTGTGAAACGTTACTGTGCGTTAAGAGGGGGGGGGGGGGGGTTCGAACAACGCTTTACGTAACATGTTTTTCTTTATTTAGATAAAAAAAACTAGGGACTTAAAATCTTCCAAGTTGGCAATCCTTTTCGTTCTCAAAATCTTTTGTTTTATTTATTACCACAAACGCGATTAAAACAAGAAAAAAATGTATTTAAGCTACTTTCCGGTACTTTGCGCAACTTAATTGTGACTTTCAGGTAAAAATTGTCACTTGGGCGTTACGTAACGTTAAGGGGGGGGGGGCTGGTACGGAAAAACGTTACGGCGTTACATGGGGGGAGGGGGGGTCAAAAATTGTGTTACGTAATACTTGAACGACCCCAAAGATATTCATTAATTTTGCACAAATTGTATGTGCAGTGTGCACCCCAATTTTTTTTTAACAATTTTAAAATGGTTGTATTAAGTTTCAATTAAGTAATTTCTAATTTATTGACATTTCCATGACTTGGAAACTGCCGTTTTATTTCTATCCCCCCCCCCTCTTCTTCTTATAAAAAACTGTTAGAAGCAGACTTTAACGAGTCCTGGTAAATTAACACCAAGTGGTTCTCACCAAAGAGGACTTATTAATTGTTTTTGTGTTTAATTCGTACAACTCCATTAAAATTTTTCAAATTTGATTTAAATTAAATTTAAGAATGTTATATTATCAAGTTCTGCAAGTATTTTAGGGTTTATTTTTGTTACAGCTGTTTCGGCTTACAAGGCCATTTTCAAACTGTGGTTAAACAACTTTGAGGTGACTTATTTATACGATAAATAAAATAAATAAAGGACTTGTTGGTAAAACTACCATGCCCAGTTGTTTTGTTATAAGAATCATTTAAAACTTTTGGTGGTAAACTTTCTAAATGACTGGACATGCTTAATAAGAATATTTTTTTAGAAAAAACCTTTTGATTCACCTTAATGAGTGTACGATACAACTTTTTTGTATTCAAAACGATAGAAAATACTGCATTCAAAATTTAAATTATGTAAAATGTCAATCGAATGAGATTGCGACCATTCGAGCGCGAATGGCTCCAAATCCAAAAAGATGCCTTTATAGTAATTAAGGTGATTCTAAAAAAATATTTGTATTAATCATGTCCAGTGATTTCGGAAGTTTACCCTTTTAACTAAAGTTGTAGTACTCCGCTTCACTTGCCCAATCATGGAGTCAAACACTTTAAGCAAAAAAGATATATCAACAATATTAAAATACAAAATGTATATTTTTTCATCTCCCCCGTCTTAAATACTCACTTTTCATAATAATAAAGTTAAATCTAACTACAGTAGAATCCGGATATAACGACATCATACTAACCAGACGACGCACAAAACGGCCGGATAATTTAAGCTTGTTTTCATTATGATACATATAAATGTTATTGTAATTATTGTTATGAAATATGTAATAATACAGATAGATAAATTTCTTTTTAGGTAAATAAAACATTTAATACAATTTATAACTTTAATGGTCCTTAAACATTCCGTATAACAAATATACATAATGTACTGTAATCCAAAAAGATACAATACTCCTACATTCTATGCAAGTAAATATGCAAGTACCTAGTTACTAACATAGAAAGTCTGTAATTTGAGTTTGTTTATGGCCAATTTTTGTTCGATAGTAAGAACTTCACACAGCATTGTGAATACGCAACTAAACACCGACTGTGATGTACGTGGGGAGTAGCCGGTCGCGGGGAGTAGGTGTGGAGCGGGGCGGCGAGGAATTGGTGCACAGGTTTTGTAGACAAAACACTGCGCATCTTTTTAACCGGACGAATTATCATTTTAAATAGGTCAAAATAGATCGCTTTAAGCAGTTGGTCGCTTAAAACGGAGTCCTACTAAACGGATACGTTTTCCTACTAAAAGCTATGAAACTTAACTTGATTTTATATTGTCGTCGCTAAAAATGGTAGGCCGTTATAAGCGAAGTTGTTATATCCAAATTCTGCTGTATTTAAATAAGAAATATTCTGTATTAACCGTGAGGCGGAGTAAGACAAGTTTAATAAAACTTTTTTTAGTTCTCCATAATTGCAATTGCACTAAATCATGTAAAATGTAAAAATATAGATAAAAATTTGTGAAAGCCCATCAGAGCATTGATAATTTAAACAACTTATTGAACCCATTTTACAAAACACACATAAATTCCCTTGAAAGGATCCTTACATTTTTAGCAATTGTTTTAGAACTATTCATTTCACATTGAAAATTTTAACCAAAATGATTATTACAATTTAATTCTACTCATAACATTGAAAGAAAAAGGCAATTTGCGGCCTCAATGTTTTTTTTTACAGGAACAGGAACTTGCAAACCTCCCCTCAATATTTTATTCCAAGAGATGAAAATATATATGTGTTGCGATTAGTGATGTAGACCCGGGAATTTATTTCAGGTCGGGGAATATTCCCGTTCCCGGGAATATTCCCCGACCTGAAATAAATTCCCGAAAACGGGGAATTTATTTAATTTTTAATAAAATGGTTTCTACACTTCTCTTAGATGCTTTATTGAGAGTTGGCAGTTATCTAAGGGGACATCCCTTGATGTAGGGACTTCCCTACCACTTATGCCCCCCCCACTCCCCTTAGAGAAGTCCCTGCAGACCAGGGTATCCCATGTAGGGATTTCCTCAGGGTCCCATGTTTAGGGACTTCCCTTAAGGGAAGTCCCTTTGGGTTAAGGGAACTCCCTTAGACATGGGGGCCTTAGGGTATCCCATGTAGGGATTCCCTGAGAGTTCCCATGTTTAGGGACTTCCCTTAAGGGGTATCCCTTTGGGTTTCCTGGATGGGAAATCCCTTAGATTTGCTATATAACATACTGGATCCTGGTCTCTCTGCTCAGTGTTATTGTGTAGCTGCTGAAAGGTTGTGTGCACGAGTTTTGAGATTAATAATCTAAAAATTACTATAATATGGGCAGGGACAGGAGCAATGTTTGGAAATATTTTAGAAGTACTGGAGCTGGTGGATCGTGCAAATATTGCAATTTTGTCTACAAAATAAAAAATGCTACAAAAATGGTGAAACATATACAAAGTTGTGTGAAGTGTCCTGTTGAAGTGAAAAGGCTGTTGGCAGGAGATTCTGAAACTGATATTAGGAGCATGATGGTTAGTAGGCCTGCAAAACTATCTGAAAGTGCGCCTCTAGCTGAAAGTTCGACAGAATTAAACTCGACACCAAGCAGAGCTTCAAGTTTAAAATCAACTGGCCTTCGTTCGTTTATGGATCATATGGAAGTCGACGAACAGGTATGTTTCTTTCTGCAGTACCTTCAATTTATTTATTTTGTGTGTTGTTCATTAAAAAAGTAACTGAACTCACTTTTGTATCTTTTTAGGAAGTTTTAAATCAAAATCTGTGCCGAGCCATTTACGTCAGCGGAGCACCACTTAGCATGGTCGAGCACCCCCTGTGGAAGGAATACTTCAGCCGTCTTCGTCCTTCGAACAAGCTGCCAACTAGGGAAGCCGTTTCAACCTCATACTTAGACAAGGAATATAACCGTGTGCAAGCGAATACCAGTGTCATAATAGCCGACTCAAGAAACTTGGCTCTTCAGTGTGATGGGTGGAGCAATTTAAGAAATGAAGGAATACTGAACTTTGTGGTGAACACTCCTAAACCTATTTTCGTTGACTTTGTCAATACAAAAGACAATCGACACACATCCGAGTATTTGTGCCAGGAAATGAAAAAGATTTTGGAAAAGTTTGGCCCCAATAAATTTTTAGTTGTGATTGGAGACAATGCGGCCAATATGAAGAAAGCGTGCAAGCTTTTACAAAGTGAATATCCGCACATTGTACCCCTTAGGTGCATAGCTCATACAATGCATCTATTGGTGAATGACATTCTTTCAACCAAATCAGCAAACGTATTCATTCAAAGGGTTGTTAGTATCGTTAAGACCATCCGTCAATCACAAATACTGAGCGCATTACTAACTGAAATAAATACAGCAAAGAAATTGAATTCGACTCTACATCTTCCTGTCAAAACACGCTGGGGTAGTTATTTAAATTGCCTTGACAGCATGATGAAATGTAAAGTAAGCCTGCAAACTTTTGCAGTAAACGAAGCTGCCTCATCTTTACCTCGTGATATGAAGAACAACCTGTTAGACGATGATGTTTTCTGGACAAGAGTGACATCATTAGCCGATGTTCTGCGACCGATTGTTTCCTGGATTACAAAGCTAGAGGGGGACGAACCACTAACCCACAAAGCATTGTATGCTTTTGAGGATATTGACAGCAGTCTAAGTAAAACTCTTCCAGCATCTCTACTGTCAAATGCCGAAGAGAAGCAAATATTAGAAAAGGCGACGCAGCGCAAAGAATTTGCTATTGCTCCAATACATCTGGCTGCTGCCCTACTAGATCCTGGTTCCCAAGGACATCTGCTAAGCCACGCTCAGCAACTTGAAGCACTTGAATTCATTGACCAAGTAGCAAGTCATATGGAGACTGTTGATAGTGCAAATGTTCTTGTTGATTTAACCAATTATAGGGCTAAGGAAGAATCATGGAGCAAGGCATTCCTATGGAAGTGTGTCGATAAAATCACGCCAGTGACCTGGTGGAAGGGGATGTGCGGATGTTCAGATTTGTCACAGGTTGCCATAAGAATATTGACAGCTCCCATTACTTCCGCAGCCACGGAGAGATCTTTTAGCACGTTTAGTCGCATCCATACAAAACGGAGGAATCGTCTAACAACTCAAAGAGCAGGGAAAATAACATTTGTGGCACACAATTGGAAACTTCTTTCCTCTGAAAGTGGCTCTCAAGCTGCTTCCAAGAAAACCCCTTCTTCCACGGATGAGCAGATTGCGTCTGCTTCGCATCATAACGTTTCAAACTTATCTGGTACTCGCAAACGCAAACATCCAATTGACTGTGCCGAGGAAGAGGAAAACGTAGATAATCCTGAATCGGCAACAACTTCGTCCGGGTCGGATGAAGAAGAAGAAGAATATGAAGATGAAAGTGGAAGCGAAGTTGATAGTGTCCAATCAGTATCATCATATGAACAGTAACGATCTGTGAAGTTGTGTCATTTTTACAGTTTTACGATTTTTTTGTTTTATGTAGCCTACCGTACACTAATAGGTAATAGCGTAAAGTGTATAGGCTACTAATACTGTACATACAATAGAGATACTACTCAATGTAAAATAATTTTGATCGGTGCTTTTTTTTTTTCTCTTGGATCCTATTCCCATATATATTGGAATAGATTTGACTTTTTATGGATCTATACTGCTAATCAGGGCTGGGCAAAATACATGCTTTGCTGTAATTGAAATACAAATTACAAAATACTTTTTCGCATGTATTTAAAATACGAAATACAAAATACTTTCAAGTCGTGTATTTAAAATACAAAATACAGTATTTTACCATTTTTTTCTTTCAAATACAAAATACAAATTACAAAATACATTTGGTTTTGGTAGAACCTTTGATTGCAATAAATTGTCGTAAATGCCCTTATCTAAGGGTGCGTTTCCATAGAAGCAATGTTGAGCAGAGTGAAACAGAGACGTGCAAAAATTGACCAATCATATTGTTCAAAAGACACATCTCATCTCCGCTTCACTTCACGCTCCGCTTAAAATTTGTGGTAAAGGACTCAGGTGTTAGGTAATATAATAATAATATATTATTATTATAACACGACATTTGTATAGCCCTATTTTGTGTTATTTCTAGTGACCGACCGAAGGTTCGGTTTCGGTTTCGTCAAGGTTCGGTAAAAAAATCTAGTTTCGGCATCAGTTTCGGTTTCAGCAGAAAATCTGCCGAACCTTCGGCCGCACCGAAACTCTGCATTTGTGAATTATCGCGTGCCGTTTGACTGACTTCAGGTGAGTTCGTGGCTCGTGTGTCATCCACCATCATTAACTGAGTTCGTTGGCCGGTCCGGCGTGCTTGTATTGTGAGTTTATGTGATCACAAACTTCAATTATTTTTATTTATTTCATTCTAATTTTAATTTTATTTAACAAGTGTAAATAAAAATTAAAATCTAGTCTCCTTCAACGAAAGCGATCTTCCGAACAGTCCCTCCTTTGATGTGCTCGGTGTAAGGCCCTCCGTTCATGGAGATACTTACAATCTACGTAATTGTGACGAAACCACAAGTACCCTGTTGATATACATACTACTTTTTAATGCTAGTCTCCGTAAACGGCGCTATCCGAAATATACTATTTAGTCACATGAGAACGGGTCGTTTCTACGACTCATTCTTGAGTTCAACAACTCGGCTGTGGAACCCGGCCTCTATGTTTCCTCCCTCCTTTCTCTCCCCAAAAAGACCCTCCATACAGCATCTTCAAAGATGACATACGCCCTGAGGGAAATTATTTTCCTCAGGGTCTCTTATGTGGAGTTAATGTAAAAAAATGTTGTGATTGTAAACGCAATTAAAATTATAATACTCAATTTATGAAGTCCTTACTTTATAGTGAATATAAGTGTAAAAAGTAAGCCGAATTTCAGTAAACAATAGATTTTTAACATGTCTAAAAAAGTTTCGGTTTCGTTTTCGGTAGAAAATCCTGTTTCGGTCGGACACTAGTTATTTCACTTCAAGTGCGCTCTACTGTAATTAACTTAAAAATAGTTTAGTATTCAGTCAAATTATTCCCATAGTGCTTGATCTAATACTATGACACAAAAATGTACAATACAAAGCAATGACAAGCATTACATAATGATACAAATATGATAGAAAATGTACAATAACAGTGCTATTATAGCACAGGACGTGTTGCCAACTCTAAATATTAACACACATAACATATAGCTTTGGATTCTAGCGTTTTTAGTCTACGTATTATCTATGTCAGTTTATTTTTCATTATCATTATTAAGATCGCTAAATGTATTTGAAAATGTATTTTGAAGCCATAAGTATTTGAAATACAAATTACAAAATACCTCAGCCCCAGGTAATTGAAATACCAATTACAAAATACATTTTTAGGAAGTAATTGAAATACAAATACAAAATACGTATTTGTATTTCAAATACGTATTTCAATTACAAGTATTTCAAATACTGCCCAGCCCTGCTGCTAATATGTACCATATGTGTGTATTTTTTATATTTTAGTTAATAAATATTATTCTTTTTGAGGTATTATGTTGTTAAAATCAAAATTCCCAATATTCCCCGTCCAGGGGAATATTCCCGGGAATATTCCCCAAAAATAAATTCCCGGGAATTTATACATCACTAGTTGCGATGCACATTAGAATAGTAGTTGAAAGTAATAAAGAACAGCATGACAACACACAGCAATTTATTGTCATTAGCCGATATTTTAAAAACAATAACAAATAAAGTAACGGTAAACTATTCAAAACAAACCATCTTGTGACTGGAGGAGACTGTGTGAGGATTCGGGTTCACTGTTTGACATTTGCATTTCTCCCAGATCACTCGGGGATACGAGGGAACTTGTCATGGGTAAAGATGCGCTCACCGCAAATGCAAAACCCTTTAAATACTTGATGACTTTATCTCTTCGAAATGTTGTTTTTATAGAAAAATAAATAAATAATAATATGCTTCAGTCGTTTTCAGACAAACCGGAAAATTTCAGCTGTCAACGAAATACAGAATTATATTTTCTATGGAAAAAGCGCGTCTATCAAAAAGACAGAGCATAGAAAATAACACGAACACAATGTCACAAATTACTGGACTGGAGATGCCACGAATGGTGATTTTGCCGAATACCGAATATTCGGCTATCATTGAACTGCGTGTAGAAACTACATAATATTTGTTTCATTTGCGAGTAGGCCGTGTCACAACACGCATTACTTGTTGATTTTTACATCAAATGGTGTTACTTATGGTTTGTAACGCGTCTGTTTGTTCACGAAAAGCTTTACGAAATGGCACCATTTAATAAAAAATTCCTTTTTGGGAATATTATGAAATTTGTAGTAAAGACAATAAATAATATTAAACAAAAAAATCAGAGTGTGCAATTCACACGCAGTAGAAGTTAGTGATACTAGAAAGTCGCTAGATGTCGCTTTCTTTATTTTGCCTGTTTATTTTAAAGTAGTTTGAAGGTTGGATATTGATTTTACAAAAATAAAAATGTTTTTTTTTTTGGATTTGGTAGGTTTCGAACCTCCGTTCGCTGGATGTCTCTCTGGGCGCTGAGAGACGGGCGCTTAAAATCGCGGCGCTATTGGAGACCCGTGCGTAGTCGTGAATCTACCGCATTATATTAAAACCGAAGACCGTCAAATAATAAAATTTTGTTAAGCATTTCCGTTCCATCCGAATTTCAAATCGCTAACGGGGCTAAAGAAGTTTCACTTCAATAAATTTATATGCATTTTTTTCATGATTTGGTATTCGGCCGAATGGTACGCAATATTCAGCCAAATACTGAATAGTAAAAAAAGTAACGAATAGGCCGAATACCGAATAGCGAACGTGCCAAAGTGCAGTCAAAATACGTGCTGGCAACTCCGGTGTCAACTTTGCTTGTTCAAATTTCCATAGGGGAGATTGTCTATGACAGCTGTCACGAACGGTCGTTTTTTGAGTGTCTCTTCACCACATAAAACAAACCAAAACATACATATTAGTTATTTTAACCCATTTAGTGCTTAAATTCTTGTGTAATTTAGTTTGTGTGTCTGTATCTGTGTTAATTCTTAAATATTGTGTTGTTTTTATCTGTTTGTCGGTAAGTCTTGTTAAATATTAGATGTAGGTAGGTTTAAAAATATTAATATAGAGATGGAACGGGCTAAACCTCCCGATCCCCCGGACGAAATTAACGATGGCTCTTCATCAGACTCCTCGGTGGGCTCAATGGAAACGGTTGCCACCGATATTCCAGAACCCTCAGACTTCATTACAATAACAACTAAAAAAAGGAAAAATTTAAAGCTTGTGCGAAATTCCAGTACAGATTCCGAAAAAGTACCCCACAAAATTCCTGCCCTTGATAAAAATAAAAGCTATGTAGACAATGGTATTCTTTCGCCCAATCAGCAGACCCCTTCTATCCAGCCACTCAACTCGCCGATCCCAACGCCCACCGCTAGACCAACTACTCCTGTACCCAAACCGCCACTAGCCCCTACACCCTCACGAATTTACAACAATTTAGACAGGCCACCATACATTACACATGTCACTAAAATCTCAAAGGAAGGAGGTCCAACAAAACATTGTATGACATTGACTTTGGTCACTTTCTCCACAAAAATAAAATCAGTCCTGTCTGGAATGGAGTTAAGTCGGTTGGTCGTAACCGTCTTTCCGTCGAGTTTAAGACAGCGGCTGAAGCCAATAATTTTGTTAAATCTGCGGTTGCCAAGGAAAACTCCTATAACGTCTTCATTCCTTCTTACCAGGTTACTAAACTTGGAGTCACTAAGGGGATTCCTCCACACTGGACGACAGAGGACATCTTGGAGAACATTAAGGTTCCCCAGGGTTACGGAAAGGTCATTAAAGCTCGCAGACTAAATTATCGTTTTAACACTGGAAACGCCATAGAATGGAGACCCTCTCAGTCTGTTGTCCTCACATTCGACTCCAAAGATCTCCCTCAAAATGTCACCATGTTCCACGTCTCCCTACCGGTTGATCTCTACGTGTTTCCAACTGTTCAGTGCTACAAGTGCTGTAGGTTTGGACATACGAAGACCCTCTGCAGATCAGAACCTCGATGCTATAAGTGCACTTCGTCTCATAGTGGCGATAGCTGTAATACAACGGAGGAAAATTATAAGTGCTTAAACTGCTCAGGAAACCACTTGTCGACCAGCAAAATTTGCCCCGAAATGTCAAGGCAGCGCAACATCAAACATACAATGGCTGTAAAGAACATTTAGTATGCGGAAGCATCCAAAATGTTCAATAAGGCTGTCATTTCTTATGCTGAAACTGCATCCAAAAATATTTCCTCCCCTCATCAATCTTCTTCTTCATCAACGAAGAAAACTGTTTTAAAGTTCAGTAAACCCCGAGTTCTCCCAAAAAAGAATGCCACTAGTCACGAATCCTTGTTATGGTTCCCCAATGGACAGCTCCCTCCCAACTCGGATAAAACAATACTCAAGTCACCTGTTAACGCAGACCCACATAACATTAACGATCTTAATTCTACACTTATCACCTCATTTTTACACATCCTTCAGACTTTAAATAAAAACAATATACAAATACCGTCCCACGTTGCCAAACAGATTGCACAGATTATAAATACCTCTAGAAATGGCCCCTCTGATGAGGATTCTTCAGTGGAATTGCCATAGTCTCCGAAACAAATCAGTAGACATCTTACACACATTAAACTCACTCTCCATTGCAGTGGCTGCCGTCTCTGAGACGTGGCTTGAACCGGACTCTCATTTCAGAGTTCGAGGATTCCACTGTCTTCGTGACGACCGCCAAGATGGGAAGGGTGGCTCCGCTCTTCTCATTAAAACATCCCTACCCTTTTCCCCAGTAGATGTTAAGCCAGCCGGTTGCCCTTTTCAGGTGACGGCCGCAAAGGTTTTTGGCACTACAATCCTTTCCCTGTATATATCCCCTTCTAATAAACCCTCTAAATCAATTCTTCAAGCAATGCTTTCTAAGATCGAACCTCCTTTCCTTGTTCTGGGAGACTTTAATGCTCACCACGGATTATGGGGCTCTGTGTCTTGCGACAGATTGGGAAGAAACATTGTTGACCTTCTTGACGATCTTGATCTTTGCATTATGAATGACGGTTCCCCTACCCGAGTTCAGGTACCAGGTCAACGACCCAGCGTGGTCGACCTTACCATTTGCAACTCTAACATAGCCGGATCCTTGTTCTGGAAAGTTCTGGAAGACCCGCACGGGAGTGATCACTATCCAATCCTCATTGAATCCTCCAACATGCTCCATCCCAACAAGGTTTTCACGTTTCGTAATCGTAAACCGAGATTTGTAACCTCGAAGGCCAACTGGACTGATTTTTCAAAGCTCATAAAGCTCTCCATGCTTAGTCTGCCCTCTCCGACTAAAGATAATGTCACGGAATGTTACGAGTTGCTAGTTTCATCAATCATCGCGGCTGCAGAGACGTGCATTCCTATCAAATTACCTGGCAATAAAGGAAAACCTCCCCCAGCCCCGTGGTGGGATAATGAATGTGCAGACGCAATAAATTCCAGGAAGAGGTATGCTAAAATATATTCTTTGAACATGACCCTTGAGAATTTCCTGAACTTCAAAAAGATTGAAGCTAAGACCAAACGATTGCTCAAAAATAAAAAAAGGCAAGGATGGAAAAACTTTTGTTCTTCCTTATCTCCCGATACCCCACTCTCAGCTGTTTGGAATTCAATCCGCCGATTCAGAGGTTCTTACGTCCCACCCGTAGCTCATCCTCTCTCTTCAGAGTGGGTGAAGGAATTTGCCGATAAATTAGCTCCTCCGACTGCGAGTAACTGGAATGAAACGGAATTCACATACTCGTTTCGTACTCGGGGGTGGATAGACTCACACTTCAATTTATTTGAACTAAGAGAGGTTTTAAACGACCTTAGTGACTCAGCTCCCGGCGAAGATGGTATTCCGTATAGCCTCATTAAAAACTGTGATGTTGCTACACATAATTATTTTCTTACACTTTTAAATTTGATGTTTGACTCAGGTAAAATTCCAACCTCCTGGAAAACCCAATTAATTATCCCCATTCTAAAACCCCAAAAGGACCCCAGTTCTGGTCTTTCGTACAGACCCATTGCTCTTTCTTCTTCTTTAGTTAAAATTGCAGAACATTTAATAAAAAGACGACTAGACTGGTATGTTGAAAGTGAGAAAATTCTTCCCAGCTCTCAGTTTGGATTTCGAAAAACAAAAAGTACAACTGAAAGCATTTCAATTCTCACTTCTGATATACAGATGGTCCTAGCTGAAAATAATATTCTTGTCGGTGTTTGCGTAGATATTACCGGAGCTTTTGACAATGTTTTATTAAACGTTCTACAGAGAAAATTATTACAAATCGGCATCCCCCGTAAGCTTGCTAGTTTCATAATCAACCTTCTTCTTACCAGAAAAATTCAAATCCAGGTTCTGAATTCCCCTTCCCTGTTGAGAACGGTGAACAAGGGTTTGCCTCAGGGATCCGTTCTTAGTCCTATCCTTTTTAATATTTACACCTCTGACCTGCATCAGAGTATCCATCCATCATGTAAAATTCTTCAGTATGCAGATGATTTTTTTATCTATATATCAGGACGAATTATTGCTTTTCTGGAGGAAATGATCAACCTTAGCATGAAAAATCTTTGCATTTTTCTAACAAATCACGGCCTGGAAATTTCTCCAACCAAAAGCAATGTTATCGTTTTCTCTAGGAAACGTGTTGCCCCGTGCATTTCAATCCGAATCGATAACATAATTCTCCCCGTCCAGGTTCAGATAAAATTTCTGGGTGTTATACTAGACTCTAAGCTAACGTGGAACTCTTACGTAAATCTTATTATTAACAAAAGTCAAGCTGGCCTTAACGCCCTGCGCGCCGTGTCAAGGGTCTGGTGGGGAAGCCATCCATGCTCGCAAAAATTGTTTTATAATGCATATGTTAGAAGCCATTTGGATTACGCGTCATTCCTCATTGAGCCCACTTCTAAAAAAAACCTTACAAGGTTAGACCGTATCCAATCTCAAAGCCTAAGATTAATTATCGGAGCCATGCGATCTTCCCCAATTAACGCTTTGCAGGTGGAGGCTGTTGACCCTCCTCTCCATTTCAGAAGACAGTTCTTGGCAGACAAGTTCTTATTTAAATGTTTCAGACTGTCAAATCACCCACTGATGGACAAAATTGCTGCTCTCTCTGCTCAAGTTAGATCACTTCCATATTGGAGGAACAAAACAATCCCACTTCTCGTCAAAAGCTTCCATACTTACAATGCATATAAACCCATTTTAAATCCCCATGACAGACTTCCATTATATATAAATTCCTTTCAAATTCATTCGCTCAAACCTAATATTATTTTTTCACTTGGCTTTCCTGGCAACCACGAAGCTCCAAGTAAATTTATCCACATTTTAAACTCGAAATGGAGCGGCTGGAAAACTATTTATACAGATGGTTCTAAATCTCCCTTATCTAGCCATGTGGGAGCGGCGTTCCACTGCCCAAGAGACCAAATCAGTAAAAAAATAAAACTTCATAAAGAAGCCTCAATTTTCACAGCTGAATGCATAGCTATTTTAGAATCCTTAAAATACATTGAAAGTATTCAAATTGGTAAATTTTTAATTCTCTCCGATTCCCTGAGTGCACTTCAAAAATTAAACTCCTCCCCTTTCCACTACCCTGAAGATGATTTGTGTATTGGAATCCGCACTTTTTTACATAAGTTAACTATCTCTGGCAGAGAGATTGCGTTGGCTTGGATACCTAGCCACTGCGGTATCCCTGGTAATGAAAAGGCCGATTTATTGGCGAAAGATGCCATCGATTCCGGAGAGTTTTTGTACAATTTCTTAAACCCCGCCGATCTTCTAATCAAACTGAAAGAAAACATGATCTCCACATGGCAGAATCATTGGAATGAGTCGAGTAAAACAAAGGGTAATCATTTTTACAAATTACAGCCCACGATTTCTTCAAAACCGTGGTTTTCCGGGCTCTCTTTGAACAAATTTTCAACTTCTTCCATTTGCCGTATGCGAATAGGACATTGCTGCCACAATGTTCACCTGACAAGAATTCAGGTTAAGAATTCTGCCATGTGTGAGTGTCGTCTTGAAGAGGAGGACCTCAACCATATATTTTTCAGTTGCCCTATAAATAATAATTATAAAAATTTCATCCCTGATCTGATCAATACAGGTATATTGCCCCCCTACGACATGGCATTTTTGTTATCCTCTATTGACAAACGTGTATATAAAATCATTTCTTATTTTATTAAAGTTAATGGCATCAACTTGTAAATTTACCTACCGAAACCGAACTATTCATACATGTATGTATGTGTATAAATGTGTGTGTATATATATATATATATATATATATATATATGTGTGTATATATAATATATTTTTTTATAATTATTTATTAGTATTTAGTGTGTTTAGTGAATTGTATATTATATATTTATATTATATACTTGTAATTCTCTTGTAAATAAATACTAACATACACAAACACAAAAACTCGCACACTCTCTACTTGACACTGGCTAGAACACTCCATTGGGGTGAAAAGCCATTTAATAAAAAGAAGAAGAAGAAGAAATTTCCATAGACAATTTATTTTTGACACCGCTGACGAGTGACGTTGCTGTCATTCTAGTCTGGGAAAAGTATTATTATCTAAAATCATTTTACTTTCCGGTTTCCGGTATCTTCCTTAGTGGAAGTTAAATTTATAATCCACGCACCCTTCGTATTTCATAGAAGCTCTCTCGAAATGGCGTAAGTATTTACACCACATGTGTATTATTGAACATATGGAAAATCGCGATAAAAAATTCTCTCATTTTAATGCAAATTTATTTTCCAGGGCTAAAGTAACTTTTAAAATTACTCTTACATCAGATCCAAAGCTGCCATTTAAAGTGTGAGTATATTTGAATAATATTTTTAACAATTATCTCTTCGTGGTTCATCTACAAAACATCTTGAACCCCTACCTCCTAGACAATCTCGTTAGCAAATTAAACACCAGCTGTATGAATTCATACTTTACTTGTGTATTGTTAAAATAATAAGGGTTAATACACAGAAAAGTGTGACACGGTTAATAGGTTCATATTATTTTAAAAGCACTTTGTATTAATTAGATAGCAATGAGAAGTGCTTCCGTTTCCGGAAATGGCAAATAATGCATTTTAATAGCTTTAAAAAAATTATGGTAAATATGCATAGATTCCAACTCGCGGATAATACGGAACGTTCCTGTTGTCGAAGTTTGATGCATGGATAATAACATGGATAATTTTTAACTAATACACAATCAAATATGACGTTTGTCGGAAGTACCTACCAATCTTATAAAATAAATTCTCATCAAAATATAAACAAAAATGTACCTACTTTGAATTAATAGCGCCGTTTACACGCACACTTCGGAGCGATCGAGTCCCGCGCCACTTCAGGCCGCCGCGCAGAAAAGTAAAGACTGATAGGTTTACAGCGCAGTTCACTGTGAGACTTTTCTGCGCGGCAGCCTGAAGTGGCGCGGGACTCGGTCGCTCCGAAGTGTGCGTGTAAACGGCGCTATTGGATTGAGGTTCAAACTATGAAAGCTGCACGTCATCATAATTTAGATATACATCCCAGGTTTTGAATGGTTTGTTTGTCTAGTGGGAATGTGTAATTATTCTAATGCATTTCTTTCCATGTTCTACTGTTATAAATATAGGAACAAACTTGTCAACAATGCAATGCATTCACTTAATAACATGAATAAATTATTGTTTTACATGGCAATAATATTTTTTCTATGATTGGCAGCATTGATTGATTGTCTATGAAATGTTAAATAAAAACGATAAATATAAAAATGGCGTTACCGCGTTAAGTGAATTAATTTTAACAAAATTAAAATGTTAAATACATATTTTTTGCACGTTTTTTTGTCTCCCCCGACATAAATACTCACTTTTCGTAAAATTAAAGCTAAATCTAACTGTTTGAATAAAAAATATCCGTATTAATGAGTAAGCGGTTCAATGCATAAATAATAAAATGATAATTTGGCATCTCTTCTACATGCTGTCTTGACATAATGATTTTAAAATAGTTTTTTTATTTATTGTTTAACTTTTTACCTGCGTTGATCTACTCCGTTTTTTCAATACCCATACGCGGTATGTATATGTCATATTTCAAGTACCACGAGGCACGAGGACACATTCACTTGATTATAGATGTTTTTTACGAAAAAAAAATTTACTTTCGAAATATGCCTGAATATGTCAGCATCGTGATAGTTACACGAATATCCTAGCGAGCGGGAAAAAATACTGTGACATAGTAGCGCTGTTTTATCGGCAGTCGAAGTTAGCGTAACAAGGGCTGATACGGGCGCGTGTGAGGCATGGCTTTTGCCGTATCAACTGTTGTTACGATCGCGTGGAAAAGGTTAAGTAAAGTTGTATAAGTCCGCTTCATTTGGCCAAACATGGCGTTGAACACTTCCCGTAAGTGAATTAATCTTAACAAAATTTGGCGGGTGAAATGCAGATCCGGGCACAGTTTGGAAATTTAATAAAAAGGCACTTTCTAGATGAGAAAAGTGTGGAGAAGCTGAATAAAAAAAAAATAAGGCGCGCTCGGCAAAATTGAGGGAGATACAGCCGTTTAACCCCTAGGATAGATACCCCACACTACAATAGCAGTGCAGTGAAACCATGACTACATCTACAAATGAACTGCAATCTGTGGTTGTAGAGCTAGGTTTTAGAAGTTTTTAATGCATTTTATTCCTGTCTATGAAAATTCGAAAGCAAAAAGTTGATATTGTAGAAGCCTGCCAATTATTTCAAATATAATTTTCAATATTAAGTTTGGTTTTCAGATATTTACAAAATACTACCCGTCTTCTAGGAGTTAAAGTATAAATAAAATTTCACTTCGTGAACCGATACTACGCCATTTTGTCACTGTTATGTTGATTCACCTTAATTACATTAACCTCTTATGGGCCAGGCTTTGGCTTTTTCCGGAAAAATTTGAATAAAATTTGAATTTGAATCGAATGTTTTATGGATTAATTTCGTTCGCCACCTCTGGGATACCGGGTGCCGAATGGCCCCCAACAGGTTAAGGCAACTATTTGCATTGGGGGAAGTGGAAAATATTTCATTCTAAATTTCGATTACGTAAAATTAAAATTAGCTTTCGTCTTGTGAGATTGTACGCCAGAATCACAAACCATGTTACACAAACCTAGCGTAGCCGCTAAATTACTTGAAAACTGGGATGTTTTTCTTGCCTTGACGCGAGTAGGCGTTGGGCACTTTCTTTTGAATCACAAACCATGTTACACAAACCTAGCGTAGCCGCTAAACCACCAGAAAACTGGGATGTTTTTCTTGCCTTGACGCGAGTAGGCGTTATAAAGGGGCACTTTCTTTTCTTAGGTTAGTGACAAAATCAAAAATGGTGGGCGGACTGACAGTATCGGTTCGCGAAGTGAAATTTTACTTAACGTAATTGAAAATTAATTACTTATTCAAAAAATTTTTTTATTGCTTTCCGCACTTTTTTCACCTTCCAGATTAAAGTTCTCAACTTAAAACGCGGTGAAAACATGGTTTTTTGCCAAAAACAAGCTGTGCCTGGATCTGCATTCCTCCCCAAGAATCTATTTTAGGGTCATAGGTTCATATTTTGGGTTAAATAAGAGAAGAAAAAACCTGATCTTGAAACTTTAACATCAATAACAATGGCCGCCAAGTTAACAATTTTAATTTTAACGAAATAACTGTTAAAATGCATTATTTTCCATTTCTGAAAACTGAAATACTTATCATTATTATCTAACTGACACTTAAGTTTTATTTATTAAAAGTGCATATTAACCGTGTCCTACTTTTCTGTATATTTACCATAGCAAGAATACACTAATAACACGCTAGGGACACATTTTCTTAGTACCGATGCACACTTATTATTATTTCTGTCTGGGAACTAAAAAATCTTCATGAGTAAAAATTAATGTCCGCTGTTAGTCTAAAAGCATTGAATACTTACTGTTTATGGAAATATTCATGACCAAATATTTTACATAGTGGTGCCGAACAAATTGCAAAAGGTTGTTGGGGTGATATACATTTTGAAGTATTGTTTTCTGGGATTACTACTTGTGTTCTGTTCATTAGTAATAATTATTGACAATAACATGTCTAATACTTTGTCAAACTGTTAACAGATGACACTGCAAGATCAGAAGTAATCTTCCCAGAAAACAAACAAAACATGGAATTCACAACCAAAACGGATAATGCAGATTCACAGAATGTTCGTGACATATTTACCGCTTTCGAAAAGTTTATAGAGATATGCGAAAATGATTCATGGCCAAATAACGTTACCGGATCTCAAGAAGTATGCAAAGCGTACAAAATCGCAAGCTTTATCGAAAGATGTATCGAAAAGTTGGACACATTGTGCTCTTTCAATGATTTCATGAATTCATTTACAAAATGGATGGAGGTACAGGGAAAGAACATTCTTTGTAAGGATAAAACTATTTTTTCTAAATCTGCAGACTGTATTCTTGAAAAGTTCTTGGTCAAAGATTTGGAAACCGAAATAGCAGACACTGCAATATCCGAATATCTCAGACTGTTTGGTGATAAAAGATTGCAGTGCATTCTCAAGACGTTGATACTAAAATCAGCTTCTTATAATGTTGTTGAAAAATATGCAAATGAAACGGAGGTCGGCGAGCAAACAGAAAATAATCTAAAATGTGAACTGTTTTTAAATCATTTGAACAATAAGTCTGATTCACAGATTAATATAATCAATAACATGCTAAGCAATGATAATTTTGATTTATTCGAAAATGTGCAACTGATTTTTAGCGCATTAAATTTTAATGGATATATTGAAACTAAAAAAATAATGGAACAATGTGTTTTGAGTAAATTGATGGAACGCGACAAGAGTAACTCTAATTTTTGGCTTTGGTTATTGAAAGACTTGGACAAAGTGCTACTTTACAATGTTTGTAAAAATTTCAAAGATATTTTTAAAGAGATAGTATTGTTTTTAATTCACTGCAGTGGTCATATGTATTCAGAAAAATCTGAATTAGAAGAAGACGTATGGATTAACAATAGACTCACGTCTTTATGCCCCGATTTAACTCATAAACAATTGATTAATGTTGTTAAATTATTTACAAAGGACTACAGCGAAATGCGTGATGATTTTTTAACTTTGGTCAATGATTCATTTCCTATTTTGACTTTTTGGGATTCTGTCTACAAAGCCTGCGGCATTAGTAATGAATTGCTGTGGAAGAATTTGGATAGTTTTTATGATGAAGATATATTTTTAGATTGATTTCACCACTGGTTTTCGTTGATACTTGTATTTTTTTACATAATAAATTGTTCATTTTTATAAACATTGGTATCTTTTCTACCACACTATTTTATTCAATATATGAATTCCCGAACCCGAAACCCTTGAATATTACTTTGATTATAACACTTTTACATAATTATATAAGCCATAATAATTTGCATAAGCCAATAGCCTCGTATTGTCGTCTATTGTGAGGACATATCAATAGATCTTTTTTCTTCAAATGCTAAGGCCCATCACACACAGAAATACAAGATACGTGACTGCAATGAAATCACAAGTTGCCTATTGATATGCTACTCTTTAAAGCTGGTTTTGCAATAGCCAATGGCCTTGAATGTCACCTATCATGAGGACATATCAGAAGATCTTTTTTCTTCGTATACTAAGGCCCATCGTACACAGAGTTACTTACAAGTTACGTGACTGTGAGTGCCTCCGTTCACGGAGATACTTGCATCATACGCGCCGATCATAAGTACCCCCCGTACGATTTAGCTGGTGCCCGTTCACGGCGCTACGCGGTGGCCATCGGTTTCCAATCAGTATCACGATACTGACAGTGCTGATCGCAAGCGACGCGTCATATCATTTGTGTCTGACACTTATTCGTTTAGCGTTTGACAGATATGGCGTCGGAACATGAAAGTAATGTTAGATTTGTTCTGGAAGTGGAAAAAATGCATGTTTACATAACTATACTTTACCAGAATACGTAAGAAACGATTTAGTGGAGAAGGCATGGATTGATGTTGGAAAAAAAGTCTTATGACATCGCTTGACAGCGTGTTCACTCCACGGCTGCACGTGAAAAATGATCAAGTTCAGTATATTTCGGATAGTGCCGTGTACGGAGACTAGCATTAAAAAGTGGTATATCAGCAAGCGACGCGTCATATCATTTGTGTCTGACACTTATTCGTTTAGCGTTTGACAGATATGGCGTCGGAACATGAAAGTAATGTTAGATTTGTTCTGGAAGTGGAAAAAATGCATGTTTTTTTTTTTTTTTTTTTTAATTTGATTCACCTGATTTATACATGTGTGTTACATATTTGACTAATGTGGGCCTCACTGGGTGCTTTACCCGTGCTGAGGACCCCATTTTACAGTTTGATATGATTTTTTTTTTTTTTTTAAATTTAAGATACATAACTATACAATTTAAGTTTACATAACTATACTTTACCAGAATATGTAAGAAACGATTTAGTGGAGAAGGCATGGATTGATATTGGAAAAAAAGTCATATGACAGTCGTTCACTCCACGGCTGCACGTGAAAAATGATCAAGTTCAGTACATTTCGGATAGCGCCGTGTACGGAGACTAGTGGTTTACTAGTACTTGTGGTTTCGTCACAATTACGTAGATTGTAAGTATCTCCATGAACGGAGGGCCTGAAACTGAATGCTCTTTAAAGCGAGTTTGTGTACAAGGCCCTACCTGAATTCTATTGAACTCGATCATTTCTCATGCGCAGCCGTGGAGTTAATACAAAGGAGATAAAGGCGACATTGTTATTCTTTACATTTATTTATTATATGCATTAAAAAAGATCTTGTTGGGTTCACCCGTACAATAAAAGAAATATTAACTGTAGTGGCATTTGTCACCGCCAAGGACTACAAGAGAATGATGTCAAATTTTTTGATATCAGTCTTTTTTCCAACCTCAATCCACGCCTTCTCCTCTAAATCCTTTATTACCTTTTATTATTGTTATATAAACATGGAAGTTTTCCTACCTCAAGTATTGCTAGATTTACTTACTCCCCTTTGTGAAAGTAAAAAACCGCTTTATCGAAACATTTTTTTAAATTTTTAAAACTTAATGAGTAAAACCTCAAATTGTAATATTTGATTAAATGAAGACAATATTAGCCAAACTCAATCGAAAATCTGAAAAAATATAGTCAATCTGGGACGAACCCAGGACCTTCGCCTTGCCGGGGCGCAACTCTACCAATTGAGTTAATGTGTCCCTAACCGATTCAGTCATATTTAATTGTATCATTCTTCGACTAAGAACTACCAATATTATCTTCATTTTCTTAACGCATATTTTGTTTCGCTAATATGTCTACATTCGTTAAAAAAAAAAAAAATTCCTTTTTTTTAATTTTTTATTTAAGTAATATAACAGGCATGATGCCCAAAAAAAAACATTTTGAAGCTATTCATCTCATGATATGCAGCGAATACATGCACAAACGCGAACTGAGCCGCGAATGATTGGAAAGGAACGAAGCTACAAAGGCGCAAAACGCCTCTTGCATTTGTTTCGTTCCTTTCCCATAATTCGTAGCTCGGCTCACGTTCATGTTGGTGCGTATATATGCAGCAATAGAAATGATGTTGCAGGTTGAAAACAGCTGCATTGACCTAGAAATTCATGATGCCAGAACTTACAGGACTAAGGCCATCCGTTCCTGGAGAAACTGAAAAAACCAGTTGTCGATGCAATCTCAATCAACCTCCTGAAGAAAATCGATATTTTATACTCGAAAACTTGAAAGTTCGTAAACCACTACCACGGCAACCTGTCAACAATGTAACTGAAACGCCACTACCGCGGCGACCAGCGGTGCTGGTATTGTCAAGTTATTGTCGAATTGTCATGTTTTGACACGTCAGATCAAAAAAAGGAAAAAATTCGGTTTAGGGGCGGCGTTCCTAGATAAATTTTTTTATTTTTTTTATACTAATTATGGGCCGGAAAATCCGAATCTGAAAGAATTAGGCGTCGGCAAGCAATATTAACTGAATTACACGACTTTAAAATTTTCTATAAACACAAAGGAAAACCAGCCATTTTGAATGCATTGACACAACAAGTCATAGAAAAACAAGAAAGATGTTACACCACATAAAATTAAGTGTTGCCATTAAGCAAAAATATCAATAACGTAAAACTTTCCGACACGATACTTCCTCACATGATAATTCATCACATAACACATTAACCTGATGAATTATGACTATCTCAACGGCCGTATTCTTAGACCAAAAGTATGAAAATTCGTAGTCTTAAAAATGCGTAACCTAACCTAACCTAACGCTAGGTTTGTGTAACATGGTTTGTGATAGAAAAGAAAGTGCCCCCTTCGTAGCGCCTACTCGCGTCACGGCAAAAAAACATCCCAGTTTTCAAGTAGTTTAGCGGCTACGCTAGGTTTGTGTAACATGGTTTGTGCCCCTTTATACCGCCTGCTCGCATCAAGGCAAGAAAACATCCCAGTTTTCAAGTAGTTTAGCGGCTACGCTGGGTTTGTGTAACATGGTTTGTGATCGAAAAGAAAGTGCCCCCTTCATAGCGCCTACTCGCGTCAAGGCAAGAAAACATCCCAGTTTTCAAATAGTTTAGCGGCTACGCTAGGTTTATGTAACATGGTTTGTGATACAAAAGTGAATAAAATTTATAAAAAATAATTACTTAAATTAGTTATTGATATTATTGCTTATTGGCAACACTTAATTTTATGTGGTGTAACATCTTTCTTGTTTTTCTATGACTTGTAATGTCAATGCATTCAAAATGGCTGGTTTTCCTTTGTGTTTATAGAAAATTTTAAAGTCGTGTAATTCAGTTAATATTGCTTGCCGACGCCTAATTCTTTCAGATTCGGATTTTCCGGCCCATAGTTAGTATAAAAATAACTAGTTTTATTATCTAGGAACGCCGCCCCTAAACCGAACTTTAGCCCAAAAAAATATGGATTTTGTTCAGGAGATTGATTGCGATTGCATCGACAACTGTTTTTTTGTTTCTCCATGAGCGAAGGCCCTAAGGGTACAGTTTCAGGGTGGCCACAGACCTGGAATACCTGGAAAACCTGGAATTATCAGGGAATTTTACCGAACCTGGAATTATCAGGGAAATGTCAGGGAATTTCGAAAAAATTTTATAATATCAGGGAATTCCAAAAATAAAACTAAATTCGTTATTTTGCGATTTGTGAAACCCCAAAGCTGTGTTTTTGTTACTTTTACTTACGACTTGTGTAACAAAAGATACGCCGACAAAGACAAACTAGATAGGTATTTTTTTATTATTATTTTCGTTAATGCCCTTGCAACACAATCATGTCATCTAGTTGATGTGTGTGTGTGTGTTTTTATTTTGTGTGTTTAGGTATTTTAACATTTAAATCAAGGTTTTTGGTATTTATAAAATTACATTGCATCACTATTTATACCATAGCTTCGTGTAAATACATAAAAAACCTCTTTCTAAACTTTAGTCGAATGCTTATGGTTCAGTTTTCTCTATTATCATATTTTTCTTTGTATTATTTAATGTCCTAACTGCTTACCCAAAGGGTATATTGTTTTAATTATTAATATTCTAAATCTAAACTGTTCGCTAGTATTGTTGTTTGTTTCATGTGATTTTTTGGGAGGAATGCAGATCCCGCCAATTTGGGGGATTTTAATAAAAATGCACTTTCTAGATGAGAAAAGTGTGGAAAAGTTGAATAAAAAAGAAATTAAAGCGCGCTTGGCAAAATTGAGGGAGACACAGCCATTTAAAGAATGAATAAAATGACACTTCGTGAACTTATACTACGCCATTTTGTTACTATTATGTTGGTATCTCAGACTTGCTATTAACGAAGGTTGATACGATTGTAGCCGACTTCATGTGATAGATGCGTAATTATGAAATTTTTCTTGCGGACTTTTTTTCAACGATTTTTTAAACTGTTTTATCACCTTCCAAATTAAAGTAACCTAACCTAAGACTATGCTAAACATGGTTTGTGTAACATGGTTTGTGCCCCTTTATAACGCCTACTCGCAAGAAAAACATCCCAGTTTTCAAATAGTTTAGCGGCTACGCTAGGTTTGTGTAACATGATTTATGTAACATGGTTTGTGCCCCTTTATAACGCCTACTCGCGTCAACGCAAGAAAAACATCCCAGTTTTCAAGTAGTTTAGCGGCAACGCCAGGTTTGTGTAACATGGTTTGTGACCATTATTAATTCTGTTTTTCATAATTACGTGTATATCACACGAAGTTAGCTACAATCGTATCAACCTTCGTTTAAAGCAAGTCTGAGATACCAACATAATAGTAACAAAATGGCGTAGTATAAGTTCACGAAGTGTCATTTTATTCATTCTTTAAACGGCTGTATCTCCCTCAATTTTGCCAAGCGCGCCTTAATTTCTTTTTTATTCAACTTTTCTCATCTAGAAAGTGCATTTTTATTAAAATCCCCCACATTGGCGGGATCTGCATTTCACCCGATTTTTTTTTGTATCTCTTCTAATGTTAATGTTTTTTTGTTTATTTTTCTATTTTTGTACGGTCTTTTCATTTCTTCACAAATTGTCTTCAGGCGAAATATCATAAATTTGTAACAAGTGTATTTTGTGTTTAATAGATTATTGTAATGCAAAGAAGTAAAAAATGCTATAGATGACGGAATTCCCTTTATTATTTATTTAACAAAGATATCCCCTTATATCAAATTAAACATATCAGGGAAAAATGTAGAAACTGCCCTGGAAAACCTGGAATTATCAGGGAATTTTGAAATCCGTTTTTTGTGGCCACCCTGAGTTATTCAAAATGTAACATTTCAAAAAAATTATAATTCACTTTTTTTTAAGCAAAATAAGTTTTAAAGCTCACAGAAAATCACAGAGCAGTTCCCAACAACAACATTCCCGGTCGTCTAGGCCTATTTAACTCTAATATTCATACCTTGCTTGTTTGTTCATAGATTAAGTGTACCGGAAGCCACACCTTTTACCGCCGTGCTGAAGTTTGCAGCTGAAGAGTTCAAAGTTCCCCCAGCGACCAGTGCTATCATCACTGATGATGGAATAGGCATTAATCCTCAACAGACCGCAGGTTACTATAATATTTATTAAATATATTGGGAGAAGCAACTCCAGAGACTAAGTGAAGAGAGGTTGGCTCTGCTATGGATGGAGACCGGCTTTGTAGCACAGGTTAGAGAAGGCCTGGAGGCGCCTTGAGATGAGACGAGATATAAAGTTATGTAGTGACAATTGTTTCATTTCTTGCACTTGTACCCTAAATAATTTAACCAGCGATGAGATTATTTGAAGTAAAAAACGTATGCATTGTTTTGCTGTCCAGTAACATTTATTTCAACCAAAAATATAAAGTGTACTTTACCTTCACTCGTCACTTTCAAGTCTTTAGGGTGCTGGTACATAAGTATATGATCAATATGACGGCCTCTGTGGTCAAGGTATAAGGTTGTCGACTCGTAATCCGATGGTCGCGGGATTGAATCTGATAAATTTTATTTGATTAAGTTGTGTTATTTTACAACTAATTGATTGAAAAAATAATATATAGTATATTTGCGGCACATTCCAGAGTGGAAGATACCCTCAGTATCGCCCTGGTGTAAGACCACCATTCAGAATTGAAACGTGGCTTTAAATGGCTTTTTTGAATTGGCGACGAATTTGGTGACTAGATCTGGATAGCCAGGTACTTACCCACCTTCCTCTTCCCATCTCCTTCCCTTCCCCACTTACCTTCAGCCTTACAACATACCCCAATTGGAGCCATAGTCTCACTGGCTCCAGACGGGAGCAGCTGGAACTCTTGTAAGATATTCCCTTAAAAATAAAAAAAAATAATATATTTAGATGGCGCCCAGAGCATACTGCTCCAATTGCGCCTGCCCACCACCGATCCTGATTCTATTTATCTAGAATATATCCTCCCTGAAAAAAAACAGAATTAACTCGTTGAATGCCGCGAGTAAATGGGGTTGGTTGTAACCAATTAGCGTTCGCAAAAAGCGGCAGCCATGACACCCAATGTCCCGCGATTCTGACAGCGTCCTTGAGAAATTTCGTACATAGAAAGGTCAAAGTTGAAGACCAAAGAATTTTTCCCGCGCATGCGCAAGAACTGCGCACGCTCCCGCGCTCCGGTAAATCATTAATATAAATTATATGGAGTCACCAATCTAATTGTGGTTTTCTCTATGGTAAAGAGCGATAATAGAGCAAGCGATTCTGACCGTGTTCTTCATACACTTTCTTTATACATAAGGGTCAAAATCGCGTGTCAAAATCAGGACACGCCGGCGCACGAGCGGCAAATGAGTGGTTGAGTGTATATGTATTTATAAGGTTAAATGTAGTATTTTGTTTTATTCCAGGTAACATATTCCTAAAACACGGATCAGAGTTGAGATTAATTCCAAGAGACAGAGTGGGCTCTCTCAGGCGATGAAGACTTCTATAGGGAAATTGTATTCATTCCTCTCTCACAAATAAATATATATTTATTTTACTTTTTATACTTAAATATGCATGTAGGGGGTATGTTAAAAATATATCTAAATTTCATATTTTAGATTGTAATTTTATTAAAATTTACACACAATTGTATGTATTTACAAAGTAAACAAAGCATTACATATTTGGTTTGTTTTGTTTTTGCTGACATTGTTTTTTATTTAATTAAAAACATTAAGTTTATTCAAGTTCATTACGTAACAAATGTGTTTTTTTTATCCATTTCTTTGTAATGTAAAGCTTAATACATAATAAACACTTAAATTAAGAAAGTCATGTTTTTTATTTAACAGTTGCTGAAGTCCCCGGCATTGCCCGGGCTAGAAGCAGAGTTTTCAAAATCAGAAGAGCGATTCTATATCTTTTGTGGGATCGTTATGAGATAACGGATGTGACATCCCTTTGTGTTTTCAAACTTTAAAAGTGAATATTTGTGAATAACAGTAAATGGCACTAGCCGTGTTTGGTGACTAGATCTGAATAGCCAGGTACTTCCCAACCTTCTTCTTCCCCACCTCCTTCTCCTCCCCACTACCTTCAGCCTCACAACATACCCCAATTGGGGATGCCATAGTTTCACTGGCTCCAGACGGGGAATGGTAGAAGAAGTCGAGGACGCCCAAGAAAGACATGGCACGACCAAGTGAATCAGATACTTGAGTCGGGCCATGTCAAGAGTCAGAATAATAGAAGAGAATGTATGAGACGTTGTATGAATGTAAACGAGGCAAGGAATGTGTGCCAAGACCGGGATGTTTGGCGGTCCGTCCTCTCTGCCTACCCCTGCGGTGAAACGGCGTGATGGTTAGTTAGTTAGTTATCTTCTGTCAGATTTGTGTGATTTTTACATATTTACTGTCACATTTTTAGTTTAGATCGTTTTAAACACAAATTCCTGTAAGTATGCATGATTATTTATTCATTTAATGTACGTTGTACTTAAAAAAAGCAAATAAATCACACAAATCTGACAGGAGATCACGTCCGTTATCTCATAACAATCCCACAAAAGATATAGAATCGCTCGGCAGATATATAAAGTAATTTTCTTCTTATTTTGTGGGTGCAAAATTTCATCAAGAAGTATCATAGGAGTAGGAAAAGTGGGTGGGATGGTTTTTCGAAATCTCAGGTAGACAATGACCTCTCTTGTTTTTAAGGTAAAGTATGCAAAATTTCATTTGGAATGAAACTTTAGATGAGAATGTACCTGACATTCTCCTTTATAAAGGTGTTTTTTTAGAGGTTTGTTTTTAAACTGGCAGCATTGTTTCTACAGACTGTCAATTTGACAGTTGATTTGTAGTCGGTAGGTTTTGCCATTTTACCATGAATAAACTGACATCAGAACAGAGCTTGCAAATTGTGCAAAACACGGCGGGTGCCCCCATCAATGTATTGCGGGAAACAATTTCACGTAATAGACCTGTGAACTGGCCTCCACGGTCATGTGATCTCACACCGTTAGATTACTTTCTTTGGGGGTATGTAAAGTCACTAGTCTATACTGATAAACCAGAGACGTTGGACCATTTGAAAGTCAACATTCGCTGTGTTATTGTCGATATATGGCCCCAGTTGCTCGATAAAGTTGTCGAAAATTAGACTTCATGATTGCGCTTCTTTAGAGCTAGCCGTGGCGCTCATATGCCCGAAATCATATTTAAACAATAATGGCATAAAATTATCTATTGAATAAAGCCAATATCATAGACAATAACATTATTTTAATGTGTTTTTTTCATTTTGAATTTGTATACCTCTAAAAAAAAACACCCTATACATATAGATATATGTATATGTATAGATTATCAAATAAAAGACGTCATAACAATAATTATCTTTAATTTTCTCCATATTCGACACAGTACACTTAAAACATAAAAATATTATTTTTTCAAATTAATTAAAAAAAGTTTACTACACACTTTAAATGCTACCAAGCTTTAAACATATTTAGATTAAAATTTGTGACATATAATCAATAGGTACATGTATTATTGATTTTTGGAAATCACCCAGACGAGCGATTCCGTATCTTGGATAACGGACAGGGCCGGATCTACGAAATCTGGCGCCCTGTGCAGTAGGTACCGATGGCGCCCCCCCCCCCCTACATTTTTATTTTGATTAAAAATTCGTTCACCCCAATTTTTTAATTTTTTTTATGTAACTATTATTTTTTTTACACTAATTTATCAAATAAAATCAAGACATATATAAAGGGTGTAACTTTTCCAAGTGACCTGGCGGTAGCTCTCACACTCGTTTTTTTAAAGAGAGGATCGCCAGGAGCCCTATACTCTCTGAATCTATTGGGTAAACATAAATTATGGTGCTATGTTAATTATTTTAGGGAAAACTCTTTGCAAGTTATGCTTTAAAATAATACAACAAATTGTTTGTTTGTGCCCGTACCATGATTTAAAATATAGGTTACGATACAATGCGGGTGGTTTCGCTGAACTAGGTCCATTAGACATTCTTGAGATTTACTGCCTATATACCCTACGCGAATATTAGAAAAAGCAAATACAAATACGTTCCCATGGCAACGTACAACACAAGAATAGCATCTACAGCTTCTGACTAGCAACAGGCAGTCCCGACGAGAGACAGTGAGCAGTGATAATAAGAATATAACCTCAAATTTGTACCTTGCATTTCCCCTGTGTTGAGCGAACAAACACTAACACTGACGTATGGTATCAACGGCTTACGAACAAAAATACCGCGCTGTGATTGGTTATTGAATTTCGATCGCACCTATTCGCCGTAAAAGACGGTAAAAGATATATGGACAAATAGATCTTACGTTTAAACTAAATATATGGAATTTGTAAAAAAATTCTGTAACTGACTATAAATTCGTAAGCCGTTGATACCAACCTGATGCGTGCGCATTCTGTTTCTTTGGAAAGTGTTGCTAGAGCGTAATAATTATTTCGTACTATGGGTAATTTTTAAACGATTCAGGGAATATTATAACTAAATTTTAATACAATATTTATTTTCTCACGGCGCCCCTTCGGAGTTGGCGCCAGGTTTTTGCACGTTTTTGAACGTATGGCAGATCCGGCGCTGATAACGGACATTATCTCCTGTCAGATTTGTGTGATTTTTACGTATTTACTGTCACGCAATTTAGTTTAGATCGATTTAAACACGAATTCCTGCAAGTACGCATGATTATTTATTCATTTACAGTACAGAGAAAAAGCAAATAACAGCCATAAAAATCACACAAATCTGACAGGAGAAAACGTCCGTTATCCAATAACGATCTCACAATAAATACGGAATCGCTAGTTTATTGTGGAAAACACACAAAACAAGTACAGTGAAGATCTCTCTTAAGACGTTTCGTGGCTTAAGAAGTTTAGTTTTTTCGGTCCCTTGGCCCAATTTTTCCCACATACATATAAGGTTTTCCTGCTTATGAAGCTTGCTTTTTCCGGTCTCTTGGAAAACTTCTTAAGAGGGTTTCACTGTGGCTGTGTTTAAACTGCGTAGTGTTCTTCTTGAGAGTAAAATGTATTCATTTGTTGAGTAGTAAAATTGTTTGAGTAAAAGAAAGACATTTGTTTGGGCAAAAATTAAATACATAAAATAACCTATGCATGTACATTTTTAAATAATTATATATTTACAATCAGTCAATTTGTTGTCTGTTTAACATGTATAAATGTGTCTGTAACGAGTATTACAGGCGTGCGGTACATTTGTTTGGTATCTAGATTTATAATTGAGACGAAAATATTTATGTAATTTTACATATTATGATTATAATATTATGGTAAATAAGGTGGTCAGTGCAGTTTGGGTTCATTCAATGCAATTCTGTCTCTAAGATCTCTAGGCATTCTGCAAAACTGTACTTGCACACTTGTGTGTGGTTTTCGTAGAATTCGGGGACAAACTTTTAAATCTTCTTGTGATGAATTATTAGACCTTTTTTTTTCGTTATTTGTTTTTGGGTTGTTATGCCGTGTTGCGCTACCTCCTTCTTTAGCCAACGTTTCGGACAGCGTTGCAGTGTCCATCATCTGCCGGATCTGCCCTGATGATGGGCACTGCAACGCTGTCCGAAACGTTAGCTAAAGAAGGAGGTAGTGCAACACGGCATAACACCCCAAAAACAAATAACGAAAATACTTTTGGCCGTGAAAATCTTAATACGTATCCAATTATTAGACCTTTTCGTCTAGAATCGCATGTGTGCCTGTTAAATTCGATGATAATCTTGCAAGATATATGTATACATTGCATTACTTTTTGGTATATTATATAAAATGGTATACCTATTCCTATAGATATTTTAAATTGTTTTGTGATTAGCCATCTGATTAGGCGCATGACTTGTCCATAACATTCTCTGTTTGATAAATTTTGAGAAAATTTATATGTATTTCAATACACTACATTGAAGAAATGGTCGAGCCGCCACTGGTTTTAAGTGCCTAATAGTTTAACAATTTTTTAACCAATCTATCCCACCACTCTGTACTTTTGATACTAGTAGATTCTAGTAGAATCGCATACGGATTAATACTTTTTGATTAATCTAGTAGAATCGCATACGGGTATAGCCATCGATGGATCATGTATGCAATAGTTGCGTACGGGGATAGCCGCAGATGGATCACATATGCAACAATTAAATACAGGGATAGCCGCCGATGGAGCACATATGCCACGGTCGCATGCAGGGATAGCTGAAGGATCACATATGCAATAGTTGCATATGGGGATAGCCGCAGATAGATCACATATGCAAAAGTTGCATACGGGGATAGCCGCAAATGAATCACACATGTGACAATCAAATATAGGGATAACTGCAGATAGATCATATATGCGACAGTTGCATACATGGGGATAGCCGCAGATAGATCACATATGCAAAAGTTACATACGGGAATAGCTGCAAATGAATCCCATATGTGACAATCGCATATGGGGATAGCCGCAGATAGATTACATATGCAACAGTTACAAACAGGAATAGCCGCAAATGAATCACATATGTGACAATCGCATACGGGATAGCTGAAGATGGATTACATATTCAACAATCGAATACAGGGATAGCTGCAGATAGATCATATATGCAACAGTCGCTTACGGGGATAACCACCTTCGGATCACAAACACGACAGTCACGTAGGTAAGTTTAATGATTATTTGAGTGCCGTATAGAGCTAGTGAGAGGGAAAATAATGCAATTTAAATTTAGTTAAGGGACAAATGCTTTTTATAACCCTAATTAAACTTTTAAAAAATAACCCCTTAAGATATAAAATGACTAAATGATTAAGTCTAAAAGTACTACTAACAGCCGTTGTGTCCAACATTTTCGGATGATTAATCCGAGTGAAGCTGAGCCTAGCGCCTTGCGCCGCTAAGCTAAGGTATGTTAGAAAAATGCTCCATTTTAGCTGTGTCCAACAACTTGATCGTAGCGCTCGGTGTGTAGCCCCATTTGCTTTCGTACACCAAAAAATGACGTCAAGTTAGCAACTTTACATGTTAAATTAATACCGAAACGTTAATTAATTTTATTTATTATTAATACAGATATTTTATTTTAAATAGTGTAATACATAAACCGACATTTTACATTTTTAAAACAAACGTATTTAATATGTTAAAAATAAGGTGTTAATTGACTTACTTTTTTGTTTACGTGCGTTTGAAGTTTGACATTAGAATCAGTTGAAATTTTGTATTCAAAATGGACAAGGCGAAGCGTTCGAAAAATTTTACGCCAAACGAAAAAATGAGACTTGTAGACCTAGTTACCTCGTCGCAGGTCATTTTGTCGAAAGCGACAGGTGGCCCAAACTACGCTACGCTTGTAAAATCAAAAGAAGCTGCTTGGAATGACATTGTCCTCGACAAGTGCTAATTATATTCCACATATTACAAAAATGACACTCGAATAAGTCAAAACTTTACCTTTCGCTTGCGTAAGTTAAATTATCTTCTACTTGGCTCAAAACATATAAAAAAAACACGCTTTTGTCATCCTAAAGCGGTTATAAAAATCGCCGTCATTTAATACTTCCATAAAATTTATATCGGCATCTTGCCGCCGCCTATATAATCCAATATTATCGTCAAGCATATCTGCCCATTCAACCATAATCACTATATTCAATATAGGATTCATATTTCAAATTGAAAAACCAAATAAAAAAGCCGACAAAAGAGTGAACTGATGACAGATAATTACGATAATTAATTGACATTGACAGCTCGATTGTTTTCGCGGATTTTTGTTCGCTCTGTTGTCAGTTTTTATAAGTAGGTCTTCCTTAGCAACTTTAATCCACCCGGCTACCTTCCTTACATTTGAGTGTGGTGGGACGATCATTGTGTTTCGACACAGCGTATTTGAGCAGGGCTGAGCGGAGATCTCGGCTGAGCATAGGTTGGACACAACGGCTGTTAGACTATAGGAATATATTATTATATTACTTAACTAATTATTATCTAATAATATAACCCTTTCGTAAGCCGACATCAGCTGAGAATATTTTTTTTTATGCTAGAACTACCGAGGCCTTTCACAACACTTTGAATAAAATTGCTTGCATTTAATTAAAATTATAGCCAAAAGTTTTTACCTAAAGTCATGCTTCTAATTTGTTGGCCTTTTGAGCAAATCAATTTGAAAGACATTCATTATTGTCTATTAATTAATAATTATTATATCTAATGGACAACCTACTTCAAGGCAAATGCTATTTCGCACAAAACCAATGACATTTTATTATAAAATTAATGATTTTCATTTTGTACTTGGATCTTTTGCAAGCTAAATGTATAAATATTAATATTTAGATTCCAATGAACTGTTTGATGTGGGAATGCTTCAGTTGGGTGTTCCCACTTTCATGAGAGGTTCTAGGGCCCAGAGGAAACCCTTTTCAAACTCCTTTTCTGAAAATCTGTCGACCGATGCCCTGAAACAAAGATAAAATATTGATTATAACATCACAAACATTTTTTTTTCATTTTTATTTTAACTTTTTGAGTAAAACCTCAATTTGTAATATTTAATTAAATGAAGACAAAATAAGGGAAACTCAATCGAAAATCTGGAAACCCAAAAATCAGAAATTGACACCTCTGGGACTCGAAGTCTTAACTCTAACAGCCTTACTAAAAAAAAAAACACAGCACGCCAGATAACCCGTGTTGTTGCAGCAACATGAATAAAACAAAAATACACTAAAACAGGAAATATTACTAATAAGTTTTGATCTTAAAATGTATTTTAAATCCGGCAACAATGCATATTTAAGTACTAAATTGTTTTTTGTTTTGAAAAGTTTTTATTTTCCATGTACATTTGTTACTTTAATTTTAATTTTTGCGACCGGTTTCGATACGTCTGTATCATTAAGTTTCTTTAGTTTTAAGTTTGCTCGTTAATGATACAGACGTATCGAAACCGGTCGCAAAAATTAAAATTAAAGTAACAAATGTACATGGAAAATAAAAACTTTTCAAAACAAAAATGTCTAGAAATTGTTACATAGTCAATGCCGAAGAAATACAAAAAATTACTAAATTGTTTGTTTTCCTTCATAACCGCAAGGTGGCGGGGCGCGGCGCCTGCGCATTCGTTGTTCGCGCTCGTAAACGACGCTGGAAGCGTGAAATGATTTCTGTGTGTGCGAAATGATTTTTGTGTGTGCAATATTACTTATGTGATGGTTAATTTCTATTAATATGAATAATTTACTCTTATATTTATATCATTGATATATTTACCGTGTTTTTTGTGGTTTTTCATAAGTTTTAGTCAAGTTATAAAACAATAATCGTACTTTGAAAATTGAAGTGTCAAAAACTATTTTATATGATACATGAGAATTCAAATTTACATTTTAAAGAGATTTTATTTTACGAAAATTTTATGAAAGTGGTGTTTTTTTAAATAATAATATCTAATACATGTGTTCCTAAATGCATAAAAGAAATTAACGTCTTTAGAGATGAAAGAAATCTGATATAAAAGATGGTATAATTTTTAGGTTAGTTTTTTAGCAATAAAAAAAAACTTTGAAATTTTTTATTGTATGCACGAGGAAAAAGTGAGGTGATAGTTTCCTTCCAAATTTATTACATAAAAGGACTGTGTTTTTGAAATTTTGTTTTTTTTTTAATTTCTCTACATTTTAGTCAAAAAAATTTTGGTAAGAAATTTTTTTCCATTTATTTCCGAGTTTGAATCTTAAAATATGTCAGTTTTTGAAAACTAAACTGTAATTCAAATAAACAAATCTAAAAGGTAATTTTATCTAGTTTTCATAAATGGTATTTGTTTTTACGACACCTTCAGAAATAAGAAATATATATAGAACATTCAAAATACTTTGAAAAATTTCAAATTTCGTTCGTACATCAATCGTTAAAACAGAGATAAACTACCCTCTCAGGCCGTGTAAACCACGTGTATTTCTTTCAATGAACAAATTTTTAATTAGTAATGTTTTCACATCCGCGGCCGTTCGTCAATTGAATAAAATTTTCACTGGGTTTTTTAGTAAGGCTGTTAGTCTTTTCTTAACTTCGAGTCCCAGAGGTGTCAATATCTTTTTCTGATTTTTCTGTTTCCAGATTTTTGATTGAGTTTCGTTAATATTGTCTTCATTTAATTAAACTTTTTTTTTTCGTTAATATTACCAGTCATTTCCCCAGAGAACATTAAGCACTAATCTTGGCTTCTCAAATTCCCATTGGCATAAGAAAAATATAAAAATGAGATGGAAATTTTTTTTTTTTCAGTTGAAACGCACCTCTACAAGGTTCTTTCAAATATTTTTCATGCTTAACCGCCGTACACATACGAGTGTAATATTAACCCGAATGCAACAAGCCGTGTCCCATATATTCAGGTAAAAAATAACTATAGCCGAAAACCACAAAATGTTTGCGATACGTTCGTATACATCAAGTTTTTTCCTGTGATATCGCAAAGCTAAGGGAAGTGTTTGGGTATTTTCTTCTCTCCCTTACAAGTCACGCCGCTAGTCAGTAGTACTCTGTACGCAGTGGCATGGTTTATATAACCGTTTAAAAAGCTCAATATTTTTTTACCTACTTTTTTAATAATAACCCATAGATAGGGCGGTTAAAAATGTTTTTTTCAGTCACTTAATAAGACAGAAATTTAAAAAAAATGACTAAATTTATCTCACATAATACAACATTTTCCCACATTTTTTTTTTGTTTTCAAATTTCTTGGGAAATCTTATGAGAGATTATCAATGAACTAGTTTCAATTTGGAAGCCGGGGGTGGGTACCACCGCCCCGGAAAACCCTTTATTGGATGATCAACACCTCTGCCATAGGACACCCCAAGTGGTTCGCTATGTTTGGTATCTTAGTAGGGGTGACCGGATTCATGGGGTGATGATTGTCTGGGTTTTGGTGGTGGATGTGTCTGCCCACCTACTGCGTGGCGGGCTGGATTAGGAGAGACTGGTTGATGGAGACCTAACCTATCACCAGCTGGAGTCTCTCGAACCATCGGCTTTCACCGCAGTGGGAGGGGTGGATTCATACATCTGTAACTCCTGGATACAATGACTCCCAAATTCCTACACACCCCTCATATCTTTTCTTTCCCAGATATTTCTCTCCTTCCTTTCCTTAAAAAAATCCTCCAAAGATGACATAGGCCCTGAGGGAAATTATTTTCCTCAGGGCCTCCTGTGTAGAGCTAATGTAAAAAAAAGGTTAAATATTCTATATTTGTGACGAGTTTCTGTAATGTATAAAAAAATAATGATTTAATAAGAAAAGCAATTCGCCAACAAATTGAATTAAAATGAAAAATGTATAAATCAAATAGTAAACGAACCAAACAGAACACTTAAAACTAGTTTAGGTTTTTAGGCTAGTTTTTTTGTTATCACTTTTAATGACTTTACCTACATTCCTAAAGTGTTCTGCTTTGTCACTGACCCGTTCAGTCAAAGAACTGATTCAAACATACCTTGCTGCGTCTCTAATCCCTTGCCTCTCGTTTTCCGTGAGCGCTATGACTTCCAGTATCGCCCTGGCATACTCGGTGGGCTCCGAGGCGAGATAGCCATTACGGCTGCCCTCCGAGGTCTCGATGATGTCACACAACGGTCCGCCTGAGCGATGGGCGATCATTATCAGCCCTGCGGCCATGGATTCCACCACACCTGCAAAATAATATTATTATTATTTATCAAATCGCATGAGAAAAAGTGTAATTACCGAAACGAGGACTGAACTATCGGGACAACCTTTAGACTCGCCGACTACCATAATACGGGCATGTGCCTAGCGTGGTAGTCGAATCACCTGTAAAAACTGTATAAAAAATTATATGATGAATAAAGAAAAGAAAAAAAAAAAATAAATAAATAAAATTTAGTAAGACCAATACAGTGAAATTAGCTTAAGAGGTTCTCACTTAATAACTCAGGTATGCCCCATACATATTTTCATGACTGGCCATGTTGTAGGTAGATTGAAAACAAGCTAATGGGTCCAAGTGGTTAAGAAGTTTGCTTTTTTCGGTCCCTTGAGAACAGAATGGCCCAATTTAACCCACATATAAGATTTACAGAAATGCTAATTATGTATGGACATTTTAAATGTTCCCACTGATTCCTTACTTTAGGTAGCTTCCTAAAAGGGACTATACTTGACGCTAGCACCGCCGTCGTTCAGTCTGCGTATGTGCACTGTGAGATTCAGATGTGTGTTTCGGCATGAGGCTCAACCAAAGATATTGGAATATAAGTAGATGTGCTATCTGCTGTTTTTACAATGTGGGTCTGCGCTTCCGGGTGTCGCCGATATTGTTTACCAATTAACAAATAAACTAAAAGAACAAATAATTAACGAATAAACCAAACGAACGTTAAACTAAATGAACGAATTCTTTCCTTATTCAAAATATATTGTAAACCAATATTAATGCACATTTTCAAAAAATCAACGAAATGAACAAATTTTTTTTGTATGAAAACTATGCTAATTAGCGCGTAGTCCGGCGACAGTTGCGCGAACACCATAGCATATCTCTTCTGTATTTGAATATCTTTGGGCTCAACATTTCATTTCATTGTATTTTGTTGATTTTTTTGTAATAATAATAAGTCTCTATCGATCTTAAATAGTTATAAGTTTGAGAGAAATTATTTAGATTTTATTAAAAAGTTTACTATTAAAATAAGTTGTATGATTCAAAATTATAAAAAATGTTCCTTGTTGATTTTTAAGCTTTTATATTAAAAATATTTTGAATTATTTCTTTTTATTTCAATGCAGCCCCTATCACCTGACTATAATCAGTTAAAATAACACAAAATGTAAGCTATAACAAAAATTTTATCACATTTATTTTTGGGGTCCTTGGCGACCCCGCGCGACTCCTTGCGTTAAAAAAAGGTGCGACAGGCGGAGGGTTAAGAGAGTTTCAATGTAATTATATTGTATTTATAATAATAATCATTTTTTATTTGTTTGTACTGCTAACATTTTGCCGTTTTTGTTTAACTTCAAACTAAACCCAACCGGTTCAAAATTATTTTCAATCTTTTGCGTTTTGACCACTCACCTGCAGCGAGCCCACCGGCGGGCCCAAAGAAATCTTTGTTTTTTTTAAATGCGATTTTAACCCTTATGTATAAAGAAACTGTATGAAGGACAAGGTCAGAATCGCTTGCGCCAATATCAATCTAGGACCTAGATACTATTTGATTATTGTAGCTACTAGGAATTATTTTTAAAGAATTTTCCATGAAATTTATGAGCATTTTTTTGAAATACCATCCAACATTCAACAGGTTAAATTATTGGTTTAATTTTGTAAATTATAATCTGCTTTGCATGTAAGTTGTGATATAATGTATGTAATTGGTTTTATATAGTCAAGTAACGAATTGACAATACGTTGTATTAAATGTACACAGACAATATAGAGCAGCGGTCGTCACACTTTTCTGGTCAAGGGCCACATAGGACAATGTGAGGTATCACCGCGGGCCGCACACTTATGATTTTGGGGCGGGGGGGGGGGGGTGTTGTACCTTTTTGTTTAGCAAGTTAAAAAAGCAATTATTTTTTATTTAAGTACTGGGTTGCTACCTCCTTCCTTCTCTTGTGTTCATGATGTATTGTCAATTCTTAATAATAGTAATACACGTAAAATCATAATAGAATATTTAAAAAAAAAGTTATTAGATCTGTAATGAAATCTTTCAGTTCAGTTTTCATCCACTTCCCGAACTATCGAAATGTGTGAATTTTCACACACGTGATAAAAATGATTACAATAAATAAATAACAAAAATTAACCAATATTATTTGCCTTATTAGTACGCTATAAGCGTGTTTTTGGTCTTTTTTTTATTAGACCATTTTTTTACCTACCCACGCTCTCACTGTGCCATCTCTACGCCCTCTAATTTTCTATGGGTCTTCTACTGCCCCCCTGAAAGACTCAAACGACCACAAGGGGGCGTTATCATCCGCGTTGAGAACATACGATGTACACTATGTGCGTGTTCAAAATCGACCTAGGATGTTCATTATTTAGTTTTTGGGGTATTATGCCGTGTTGCGCTACCTCATTCTTTAGCCAACGTTTCGGACAGCGTTGCAGTGTCCACCATCAGGGCAGATCCGGCAGATCACACATCTGATCACACATCTGCCGGATCTGCTCCGATAATTGCCCTGTGATCTGCCGGATCTGCCCTGATGATGGACACTGTCAGTCAATCACAACGCTGTCCAAAACGTTGGCTAAAGAATGAGGTAGCGCAACACGGCATAACACAGCAAAAAAAAAATTAGGAAAATACTTTTGGCCGTGAAAATCTAAAAACGTATCTGACTTAGGATGTGTTCAAAAACCAGCTGGGCGTTTTAAAATCAAATGTTAATCATTTAAAATCAAAGTTTTAAAATCGTAAGGGTATACGTACACAAAATATTTGAAAAAAAAACGGATAACATAATTGTACATGAAAAAATATATATTTAAAAAGAAAACGGCAGATATTTATTTGTGCGGGCCTCAGAAAAGCGGATAATATAATTGGACATGAAAAAATATATATTTAAAAAGAAAACGGCAGATATTTATTTGTGCGGGCCTCAGAAAAGCGGATAATATAATTGGACATGAAAAAATATATATTTAAAAAGAAAACGGCAGATATTTATTTGTGTGGGCCTCAGAAAAGCGGATAATATAATTGGACATGAAAAAATATATATTTAAAAAGAAAACGGCAGATATTTATTTGTGCGGGCCTCAGAAAAGCGGATAATATAATTGGACATGAAAAAATATATATTTAAAAAGAAAACGGCAGATATTTGTGCGGCCCGCACAAATATCTGCCGTTCACGACCTCCGTAGTCCAGTGGCTAAGACTCTTGACTCACATTCCGGAGGTCGCGGGTTCGAACCCGGCATGCGCAAATAAATTTTATTTGATTAATTTGTGTTATTTCACAATTAATTAATTAAAAATAATATATAGTATATTTGCGGCATGTTCCAGAGTGGAAGATACTATCAGTATCGCCCTGGTGTAAGACCACCATTCAGAATTGAAACGTTGCTTGAAAATGGCTTTAGCCGTGTTTAGTGACCAGATCTGAATAGCCAGGTACTTCCCAACCTTCCTCTTCCACACCTCCTTCCCCTCCCCGCTACCTTCAGCCTCACAACATACCCCAGTTGGGGATGCCATAGTCTCACTGGCTCCAGACGGAAGCAGTTGAGATTCTTGTGCGGTATTCACTGTAAAAAAAAAAAAAACATCCGCACAAACAAACGGCCCGCGGGCCGCAGTTTGACGACCACGGATATAGAGTAAGGGTTCCCAACTGGTAGATCGTAGAGGAAATAATTACGATTGTGAATTTTGAAAATAATAATTATTATTTCAATATTTAAAATTTAGAAGCACGGGTGAAAAAATTAATAACCCTACCGTAGGGCCAATTGGTTTTTGCTAGATTCGTGCAGATTTATTATAGAAGTAGTTTAAGTCAAAGTTTTGAATCATTAAACAAAAGTAATATCAAAAATTCATTTAAGATTATTGTGACAATCTATCCTCTTGAAAAACTGAAAAAGGTTGGGAACTCTTGATAAAGAGTAACAACTCGTACCAACAGCTAAAATCCCTAAAACTATATAGTATAATATGTACTTACTTATACCAAAGTGTTCATTCCACATAGCGTGCAGACCTATGGTGCCATTTTGGAAGATATCCAGCAACTGTGAGTAGGACACGTTGACTTTAAATTGAACATTGTTGTCCAGGGCCAGATGTTTTGCCAAATCTTTCAGGTTCTTAACTCTCTCCAGATCTTCCTCGTGGCGACAGGAACCAACAAACACCAACTTTACCTGTGAAGGACAAACAAAATAGTTAAATTATAACGATTTTAGCAATCCACCGGGCAGCAAACCAGCCATGTAAAATGTGGTAGCTTATATGTATATCTTGTAAATAGGAACATGAAAATATGGTAGCTTATCTAATAACGAGGAACATGAAAATATATAGTTTATACTTGGATATGATAAATTTTACATTGTGCAAGAACTGTTAAGGTTAAATTATGTTTACGTTACATACATTATGATTACATATTTGGAACTTGCAGACAAATTCTATTTATCCATCTTTTATATGAGGACAGACTACCGGCATTATCGATGTTAGAATTATCATTACCTAATCTGTGCAAGCGATGTATTATTGAATTTTGTTCTGCATTAGTGCCAGTATTGTTGCAATAATAAGGTGATTTGAGTCGAGTTGGTCTGCTAGATACATGATAACATGTATATATCTTTATAAATAAAAATTAATCGCCGAAATGTATGTACGCGCATAACTTCCGAACGACTGCACCAAATTGGATAATTCTTTTTTATTTGTGTTAGTTATTGTCAGAACAAGGTTTGTATTAAACTAGTGGTGAGCTCTGGTATTATGAAATTTGTATAAAAAAATAGCAATAGGTGGCAAGCGAGCTGTTTGAAAACTGAATGTACCGGGACTGAATGTACGGAAGGGGGGAGGGGAACTCGAGTAGGGATTTCGCGAAAGGGAGGGGAGGAGGGGAATTCGGGAAAGGGAGGGGAATCTGGGACGGGGGAAGGGAACTCGGGAGGGCGGTTCGCGGGATGAGGCAAGGGGGGAGTGGAGTAGGGAGAAGGAAGGTGGAGGAATCGGAGTGGGAACACAAAAGGGGAAGGAGATGCGGGAGAGGAGGCGGAAGAGGAACGGGATGAATGGGAAAGGACACGCAGGGAGAAACAATTTCTTTATTAAATGGCATAGCAATGCATGCCGGGAACCAGCTAGTTATGTAATATTTCTTACTCTATTCCAGAGGTCATCATTATTGATGAGCAGGTTTCTGAGTTCATACATGGACTGCAGCATGAGGGGGTGATCCTTCTCCGGACGGAACTGTCCCACAGACACTATGTTGATAGGGGAATCTTTCTGCACCAGAGATACTAGATTTTTCAATTGAGTTACCTGAAAAAAACATGTTACATTATTTCACAAATGTATTTAACCCATCAAGCTAATTTGTTCGGTTTTGCAAACAAACAGCTATTACCCGCAGAGTCAAATTGTTTACTATTGGGAACAGCTCATTTGGTCTCGTAGAAATCGTTGTGTCTCCCTTACTGACATGATCTAAACCAGCGGTTTTCAACCTTTTTCATGGCACGACCCCCTTATTATGTAAAAAATATTTCGCAACCCCCTACCCTACGCCTGCAATTTACATTTGACGACTGGTTCCTGGGGGGGGGGGAGTGGCTAGAGAAATTCAGGAATCACAAATTGAATGAAATGAAAAAAGAATGACACCCAGTGTACACCAACAGGAGCGATTTTCAGGGCAATTTCGCCTGTATAATCATGTTTTGGCATTCTATTTGATTCTGCCAGAAAATCCGTAATCCTGTGAATTACGGATTTTCGGATATGTCAGGGAAATTGCTGTCAAACTAATTCGCCAAACGTCTCCAAGGAATAGTAGGTAGAGCTATCGCCCATTCGTACAACGTACAGGCCGGGCCGATGCCGACTCAAGATTGAGGCGAGCGAGGCCGCGCCGTGCCGACGAATGTGGTTGAGTTAAAGAGCGAGACACAATGAGCGTTGGGGGGTTGACGAAAGGTACAGGGCGACGTGGGCTATCGGGCTATGACGGACGTCGGACGGCGGGAATAACGTGACCCTGTCAATCGGCGATTCGGTGTCATATGCGCGCGTTTGTTTTGTGTTGAACTCACGTATTTGATTTTATTTAAGTGACTTGTAGTGATAATAAAAAATGGATAAATTTATAAAAAGATCAACACAACCGTCAACTTCTAGTTGTAGTGAGAGTACTGAAACGAAACCAAAGAAAAAACGCCTGTATGACGACAACTATTTAAAATTCGGATTTACTAATATTTTACTTTGAACCCCCTGCGACCCACAGGTTGAAAAACACTGATCTAAACCAACCATAAGTTCTCAACCTTATTTTGCCCACTTTGAGAATATTTTTTTTCTAGAGCCACCCAATTTTTTTTTGCTTATGGGGGGAGGGGGGGTTCAACTGTCACGGAACCTTTTTGTTTAGCAAGTTGAAAAAGCAAATCTTTTGTATTTTAATTTTTGTATTCATGATATAGTGTCAATTCTTAATAATAATAATATTACATAAATTGATAATATTACACCTTTAAATTTATATGATGAGAATGCCAACATTCTTATAAATACTAACCAGGAATTATTAGATTCCTGGTCAAATAAAATTATTCACGCAAAACACTTCAATTATCTCAACCAAATGTATGTTGACAAAATTTCGTCAAACAAATGGTTGAGTATTGGAGAGTTGAGCACAGAAATAGAAGGATTTATGCTTGCCATTCAAGATAGAGTCATTAATACTAAAAATTATAGAAAGCATATAATCAAAGATACAAATCAAATTGATGATTTATGTAGAAAATGTTTGGCTTTTCCCGAAACTATAGAACATATTATATCGGGATGTTCTATATTAGCGCCGTCCGAGTATACATGTAAAGAAAAATATAATTTTCTTTAATTTAACACAATGCCGATCTTGACTGGTCATTGTGTATGTACCATAGACTGACACTGGTATGTGCCTCAGTTCCTACTTAACAGTCGACTCAATGTTTTATAATCTATGGATAATTGAAAATATAGTAAAAATAATCTATGGCCATGATAAAGCAAATTTAGCAAATTGATAAGATTGATTTCAATAATTAAAAGTGATTACTATCGTGATTGTGATATTGTGATCAAGGGATCGACATTGCAATTAATAACATTAAATGTCGTTTCTTTCTTTACAGGTTTGTTTTGTTACTAGATACTTTTATTTATGTAAATCTTGTGAGATTAACAAAATAAACTCCTCTTTCTTTACAGAGAAACTCAATTGTGTTTTAATTGAATGTCATCAAAATCACAAGAAAAATACGATTATAAAACGACATTTTTCGTAACCAAAAATGGAGAAACTTCAATTTGAATTTACGCTACTACCTGGAGGCGATTACAAGTCAAATATTATTAGCATTACAAAAATAGTCACAAGTGATGAAAAAGTGTTTAAAATACCAGAAATGCTACAATCCGCCAGCCATCACCAGGAGATTATGAAAAGTAGTGTTTTTGCAAAAGTAAAAAATAGTTTAAAAAAAAGATACCAGGTTAGAAGAGTCTGGTTAACAATGGAGGAAGAACTAAAAAAAACATATGTAGATGAAGATGGAAACCTACAGTTCGGAGACCAATACCTCGAAGAATTGGAAGAAGAAAATTTACAAGTACATCAAAAAGAAGATACATTGGGAAGATTGATGGTAAAATTAATGGAAGATAAGCAACAGAGCTTAAAAAACATTGCTGAGAAGTTTGTTATAGAAAAATTCTGTAGTAAAAATACAAATGCAAGCCAGTGGATAGAAGTGTTTGAAAAAGAATGTTTACGATTTGATGTGATCACGGATGAAAAAAAAATAGAAATACTCAGATTGTTCATGGATAAAACTTGTGTAGATTGGTATAGTTCCATGATTATTAAACTAACAATGAACTCAGAGTGGTCAACATGGAAAAACAAATTCTGTGAATCATTCGCAAACAAAGGATGGAACCCTGTCACATACGCACTATTATTTAGATACAAAGATGGTTCTCTGTTGGATTATGCTATGAGAAAAGAAAAACTTCTATTGGATATGAGAAGATCAATCGACACCGGTACTTTGATAGATCTTGTTGCTTCCGGACTACCAGAATTCATACTTAACAAGATCGATAGAGAAGGATTACAAGATACTGTGGATTTGTTTAATGAAGTAAACAAGTATGAACATATGGTCAACAAAAAAAGATTCATGAACAAGAGAATATTTGGGAATCCAGAACATAATAAAAATGAGGATAAAAATCCATGTAAAATTTGTGAAAAATTGAATAAGGGCACTCGTTACCACCCTGAAGCCACATGCTGGTTCAAAACAAAAGAGGGTGAAAAATTTAAGAGAAATGCCATTAAACATGTTAACAATTCAGTGATAGAGACTGAGATAAATGAAAATGATCAAAAAAACTAATAGTAACACCATTAATAAAAGTCAAACTATTACTAAATGATAAATTAACAATATACGGAATTTATGATTCGGGTTCAAATGTTTCTCTAATTAATTCTAAGTTTTTGAAACTAAAAAGAAAAGGAAACAATTTGAATGAAGCAAATTTAGTAACGATTAATGGTGTTAAAAAGACGAGTGGTTTGACAACGTTAAAGATTAAAATTTTTGAATTGGAGAAAAATGTTGATGTGTACATTATTGATGAACACAATTTTAAGTATGACTTTTTGATTGGATTAGACATGATAAAAGAGTTCAAACTTATCCAAAGTGAAGACTTACAAATATCACAGAAAGTCTGCTTGAATAATACAAATAAAAAAGAAGAAACTTCTACAAATATGAAGACGAATACTGAATTTAAACATTCTGAAAATAAGAACATTATAGAAAAACACCAAATTAATTTTAATGAACATGTTAACGAAGAAGATTTTAAAATAACAATAAATCATTTAAATAATGATCAAAAAACAGAAATAAATGAACTAATAGGCAAATACACATCAGTGTTTGCGAAAAGTAAATACGATGTTGGTACTGTTAATGGATATGAAGCGAAGATAGACTTATTGGTGGATAAATATTGTAGTAAGAGGCCTTACAGATGCAGCGTAGAAGATAAAAAGGAAATAGAAGAGCAAATAGCAAAATTATTAGACAACAAACTGATAGAAGAGTCGTACAGCCCATTTGCTGCACCGGTCACTCTGGCATTTAAAAAAGAAGAAAACAAAAGATCCAGATTATGCATAGACTTCAGAGACTTAAATAAAATAGTAATACCTCAAGCTCAACCATTTCCATTGATTGAAGACTTAATGACAAAGACCAGAAATTGCAATTTTTTTTCAACGCTGGATATAAACTCAGCTTTTTGGTCCATTCCGTTGCGGATTGAAGACAAAAAAAAAACAGGATTTGTAACACAGGAGGGGCATTATCAGTGGACCTGCCTACCTTTTGGATTAAAGACCTCTCCGGCAATTTTTCAGAGGATATTAAGCAATATATTGAGAAAATATAAACTAACCGATTTTGCTGTCAATTACATAGATGACATACTTATATTTTCAAAAACTTTTTCTGAACACATTGATCATTTAACAAAGTTGCTGAATGCAATAAAAACAGAAGGTTTTAGATTAAAATTTACAAAATGCACATTTGCATCAGACATGGTAAAATATCTGGGTCACATAATTCAGAATAATTCAGTCAAGCCAGTAAAGGATAATTTGATTTCAATAAAGAACTTTCCTATTCCAAAAACACAGAAGAATGTGAGACAATTTCTAGGAAAAATCAACTTTTATCATGAGTACATTCCGAAGAGTGCAATAATACTAGATCCTTTGCATAACTTACTAAGGAAAAACCAAAAGTTTATTTGGACTGATAAATGCCAAAATGCTTTTGAAACGATGAAAAACCTACTATGCTCACAACCAATCCTGGAAATTTTTGATCAAGATTTACCAATTAATATATATACAGACGCTTCTCTAGAAGGCCTTGGAGCTATTTTAAAACAGACACAGTCGGATGGAAAAGAAAAACCTGTAGCTTACTTTTCGAAAAAACTAAATAGCGCCCAGAAAAAGAAAAAAGCAATTTACTTAGAATGCTTAGCCATAAAAGAAGCAGTGAAATACTGGCAATACTGGTTGATAAGTAAACCATTTACAGTTTATTCAGACCACAAACCACTGGAAAACATGAATCTCAAATCTAGAACCGATGAAGAGCTGGGTGATTTAACATATTATCTTTCTCAATATGACTTTAACATAAAATATGCTCCAGGAAAACAAAATTTGGAAGCTGACTGTCTAAGCAGAAATCCAGTGCTAGATTCAAATGAAAATACAGATGAGCAATTAAAAGTTGTCAACTTAATAAAATTAGAAGATATCTTAAAAGATCAGGTCAAAAATGAGAAGATACAGTACAGAAGAGATAAATTAATATCGAAGAATAATGTTTATTACAAAAAAGTAAAAAAAAGAGAAAAAATAATTCTATCAGAAAAATTCAGCATACACTTTATCAGAAATGTTCATACAGACCTAGGTCACATAGGAATTACACAAATGCAAAAAATGATAAGCTCATGGTACACAGCAGAAAACATGACAAACAATATAAAGAGAACCTGCGAAAGTTGTGCAGTATGTTTAAAGAACAAATCAAGAGGTCAAAATAAATATGGATTGATGTCCCACTTGGGTCCCGCAACAAAACCTTTTGAAATATGTTCCATTGATACAATAGGCGGTTTTGGGGGTTCACGGTCAACAAAGAGATACTTGCACCTGCTATCAGATCATTTCACGAGGTTTGCATATATTTTGACGTCAAGAACTCAAAATACCAATGATTTCATCAAACTCTTAAACTCCACAGAAACTAATAACATTGGCATGATACTGTCGGACCAATACCCGGGTATCAATTCTAGAGAATTCAAAAAATTTTTGGATGAAAAAAATATACCGATAATTTTTACTGCAGTGAACTCACCTTTCTCAAATGGATTAAATGAAAGATTAAATCAAACGCTGGTCAATAAAATTAGATGCAAAATTAACGAAAATGATTCAAAAGTAGCTTGGACAACTATAGCGCGTAATTGTGTAAAAAACTATAATGAAACGGAGCACACTGTAACTGGATATGCGCCACAGTACCTACTTAACGGCACAGATGTTACGATTTTGCCAAAAGAGTTAAAACTTAAGAAGACCGACATCGATTTGATTCACGACAGAAAAAAAGCTCTGGAAAATACTCTGAAATCACATAATTACAACAAGATAATTTACGATAAAACCAGGAAACACTTTGACTTCAAAGTTGGTGATACTGTTTTTGTGGAGAATGGAAACAAACTTAATAGGAAGAAGCTCGACGAATTGAGAATCGGACCCTACGAAATCATAGAAAAAATTTCAAACTCAATTTACAAGATAAACACTGGTCGACAAAAATCAGAATCAAATTTTTTCCATATCTCGAAGTTAACTCCAGCACCTTTAATGAACAATGAAGAGGATACATGATAGGTTTTGGTTTATTATCTTCCCTAGGGGGGGAGATGTAAAGAAAAATATAATTTTCTTTAATTTAACACAATGCCGATCTTGACTGGTCATTGTGTATGTACCATAGACTGACACTGGTATGTGCCTCAGTTCCTACTTAACAGTCGACTCAATGTTTTATAATCTATGGATAATTGAAAATATAGTAAAAATAATCTATGGCCATGATAAAGCAAATTTAGCAAATTGATAAGATTGATTTCAATAATTAAAAGTGATTACTATCGTGATTGTGATATTGTGATCAAGGGATCGACATTGCAATTAATAACATTAAATGTCGTTTCTTTCTTTACAGGTTTGTTTTGTTACTAGATACTTTTATTTATGTAAATCTTGTGAGATTAACAAAATAAACTCCTCTTTCTTTACAGAGAAACTCAATTGTGTTTTAATTGAATGTCATCAAAATCACAAGAAAAATACGATTATATACATTTAGGCACAATCAGGTTTTAAAAATAATTCACCAAAGTTTGGTAATTAAACATAACTTGATTGACTGCCGTAATATAGTACCATATTATGAATATGAACCAAATTCATTTTTAGAAAATGAATTTTATAAAATATATTATGATAAAACTGTTCTAACAGACAGAACAATTAGTCATAATAGACCTGATATAGTTTTACATGACAAAATTAAAAAAATAACTTATATCATTGATGTAGCTATTCCAAATTCTTGTAATATTCAAAAAACTGTTACTGAAAAAATAAGAAAATACACAGATTTAGGAAATGAGATTAAAAGAATTTGGCATTAAAAATATTACCATTTGTTATTTCGGCTACTGGCATTATACCTAGGTCTCTCATTCAAAATTTAGGCATATTAGATTTGTCAAAGAATTTATATATAAAAATGAAAAAATCAGTCATTTTAAATACATGTAGGATTACAAAAGATTTTTTTAATATTTATATTGAGGGATCAGTAGGATTTATAGGTTCAATTAGGACTTCCACAGAGCCGAACCCTCTGATATGAAAATATCTGGAGTCGGTGAATAATTTTCCCATTTGGTCTCTGGTAGGTTGACATGTTGTTCTTGTATTGTTTTGTATTTATAATACTTATATAGTGCAATTGCATAGCGTGGATTGACCAGATGATCATTTGGGAAGTGTGTGAAAGGGTTTAGTTTTTCCTGTGGGGAAAATTAAACCCAGACATTTAAATCTGGTGCGTAAAAAAATAAAAAATTTCATATCATTCAATTTAATGTAGATCCGAATGTAATGGAATCTTTCAGTTCAATTTTCATCCACTTCCCGAAATACCGAAATATGTAAATTTTCACACACGTGATAAAAATGATTACAACACAATCAATAACAAAAATTAACCAATGTTAAAGTTTACTATGCTTTATTAGTATGTGATTAGCGTGTTTTTTAACCTTTTTTAGACCATTTTTTTTAACCTGCCCACGCCCTCACTGTGCCATCTCAAGGTCCCCTAATTTTCTCTGGGTCTCCTACTGCCCCCCTGAAAGTCTCAAACATCCACAAGGGGGCGTTATCGCCCACGTTGAGAACCTATGATCTAAACAGTATTAGAAAAGCAATACACCACGCTTTATATGAGTCTTATAATTTCAATACCCGCTATATCCGATTTTTTGACAAAACGATCTAAGTATGACATATTGTTCACATTTTTGCAAGGAACAAGACTAATCTAAAATTGAGTTTCAAAACCTCCTTTATCGTGACTGGTCGTGACCAAAAACCATGTTAAAACTGCGAGTGAGAAACAAAACCCGCTATGTATATCATTCAAGAAGTTACAATCAAAACCTGCTATATCGGAATTCAACCAATCACGAGCAGTTATTTTTCTAAGATGGCGGGTGTAGATACACACCCCTCAGGTCAGTTGAGCTTCAAAAGCCTCTATACTCCATACAAATCACGAAGTGAGTATCAAAATCTGCTATATCCATTTTATTTATCCAAATTACTTAAATATTTCTAGACATATGTTGAAAAATGAACACTTTTCGAATGTATGTTACTCCAATTATTTATATAAAAATGCAATTTTTAATTTATGCTAGAGATGTGACAGTTTTTTGAGGTTTTCTCTGAATCAGTGAAAGTTGATATAGCGGATATAGAAATTGAACGACTCATATTTAAATCTAGAAGTTAACCACAGAAAAATTAAAATGTACACCTCTGTAAAACCAGAGGTTCCGACCACAATTTGAGAAAAATTAATGAAACTTTCTAAATTTTTTTATACGAAACGACAAAACCCGAGATGACAAAAATGATTTATCTAATAAAATCTTAGGTTTTTTTTCATTATCAGTAATTTTAGTTTAATGTTTAGATGAAAAAACGTAAGGAGTGCCCTTTTTAACCACTCATTTGCCGCTCGTGCGCCGGCGTGTCCTGATTTTGACACGCGATTTTGACCCTTATGTATAAAGAAAGTGTATGAAGAACACGGTCAGAATCGCTTGCTCTATTATCGCTCTTTACCATAGAGAAAACCGCAATTAGATTGGTGACTCCATATAATTTATATTAATGATTTACCGGAGCGCGGGAGCGTGCGCAGTTCTTGCGCATGCGCGGGAAAAATTCTTTGGTCTTCAACTTTGACCTTTCTATGTACGAAATTTCTCAAGGACGCTGTCAGAATCGCGGGACATTGGGTGTCATGGCTGCCGCTTTTTGCGAACGCTAATTGGTTACAACCAACCCCATTTACTCGCGGCATTCAACGAGTTAAAACTTTTTTATATTTGCATTGAAAAAAATTTAAATACATATTTAAAAAACTACACATTTATTTCAAATAATAAATTTTTTATGTGTATTTCATCACCGTTCAAAAACAGTTTTTAGTTTTCAGATAAGTTAATAAATATTCCATTTATTTGGATTTTATTATAAAGCAGAAATACACACAAATTGTCAGTAAATATGTAATAATAAGTACCTCACACGGTGGGTAAACTCTGTGCGTATTGAGGGGAACCTTCCACAGCCGATTAATGTGTTCCTCTGTCCATGTTCCGTTCACCATTACAATGTCAGCACAGCGACCCATCATTCCATACAGCTGAAATATTATTTATTATTATTTATCATTCAAGACAAATTAACCACTCTCAAGTAGCGATGTGTCAGTTCAGCTGGAATGGGCTCATGTGATCCGCTCCTTTGCGGGAAGCGGTTCCTACTCCCACTCCTTTTTCAAATCGACTACTCCAAGAGAACCCTGTCCCGGAACTCGGGCTCATTCCCAAACCCGAAAAACTCGGATGCCTCCACCGGCCGGCGGGTGTCCCCGTGTTCGCCGCGAGGCGAGGTACTCCGGTACTAGTGAGTCTAGTGACTGAGTAGTAGTAACCGTTCGGTGTCCCCGAAGCGCTACACTCTCCACTCCACTCACGAGTCGCGAGTCTCGGCGAGTGTCGGGTTCTTGGAACTGCGTGAATCGTGAAACACTCGAGCTACTCAACGCCGCAGCGCGAAGCCGCGGCGCAGATTCGAATTACAAGTCCCGAGATCGCCGAGTACGCTCAATACAAACCCATGCATCTTGGTCCGAGCGATGTGAGTCGTGAACCGCGACAAACACCCGCCACTCTTGTCACTCCCTCCCACTCCCGCGACTCACGAACCACGATACATTCCTCATTCAGTCATTCCTGCCCCGGCCGGCAATCAACACGCACGTGCCTGACCGCTTGGCGTAACAGTATACTGCTGCCTAACGTCATCGCGGAATTGTTTAGAATATTCGACTAGACACGGAGTCATTTTCAATTAGAGCGTATATTGGTATTGTTACTCAACGGGTGAAGTGCATTATAAAATAATAGTTTATAATAAAGCATTACAGCTAATTTACTTATTTAAATTCTCAATAAAAGCCCGTGCAATGTAGGTCCATTGAATGTACCTACATTGCACGGGTGACGGGTCCGAACCCTCGTGCGGGTCTTGTCCTGCTCCAGGGTTCTGAGTTGTCGTGCGGGTTCTACGAGTAGGTTCTGGCTCCAAGTTCTTTGAACCCGTGCGTCCCGGTTCGGTGCACCGCAACAACATTCAGTGCTCAGTCCGCAGTGTCCGCACCTAAGAACTCGGACCCGGGACCTGCTCCTAGAACCCGTGGACTTTTAAGAGGAGGCAAGTCTCGGAGGCTTCCGGTAAAATGCAGAACTTACCCACCTCTACTCTCAAGTGAAAAATGTTAAACAGAAATAGATTCAGTCGCATCTGGGAATTGAATTTCAGAACTTCTGTCTTGCCAGGGCCTTGCTCCGTCCACTGAGCTAATTAGAACAGTACCAAACACCGTCATTTATTACTGAATCATACTTCGACTAAGAATTATCAGCATTATCTTCATTTTCTTAAAGCTTTTTTTAAAAAAATAATTTAAGTTTTAGAGTAAAACCTCAAATTGTAATATTTAATTAAATGAAGACAATATTAGCAAAACTCAATTGAACATATAATCAAACCCTGGACCTTTCTGATTTTTCTGTTTCCAGATTTTCGATTGAGTTTTGGCTAATTTTGTCTTCATTTAATTGCATGTTTTTTGTCTTCATGAATTTCAATCTTAGACTTGTAAAAAGTCAATAGATGTTGCATATCAAAATAAAAATTGATATATTTATCCAACTCACTATCTAGATTGCAATTCAATTTAGTAAAATCTCGCAATTGTACATAAATATAATAATTATTATTACTCCAGAATATGTACAGGGGTAGTGCCAGGCCCGGACTGGGACCATTTGGGGCCCTCCGCTAAAATCTGTAAAGGGGCCCCCTAACGCCGGGGGGGGGGTTTCAGAAAACGGGGGGTCCGGGGACCTCCCCCGGATAATTTTTGAAAATTAGGTGCTTGAAAACAATGAAAACGCGTTTCTACGCTATATTGGCAACTATAAAGGAGATGAAATTCAGACAGGTTTTTATACAAATATTATGATTTTCGATATTTGTTGACTTTATTATTTATTGAAATAAGAAATTCACAGTATTTTTAGGATACGTCAAAATTATTTGTGTAGTAAAAATAATGACAAACGGATTTTAGGGATTAGAAAAATAATACCAACATTTTAAAAAAATCCTGTGTGTTTAACAGTTTACAATGTTGTATACTTGAACAGAAGGGGCTTAACTTAACTGAAATGATTCGACATTTTGCTTCCCTAGCCCTAAAGTAACAGTTTCTTTGTAAGCAACTCACTTGTTAAAGCTGCTTTGTCAACCAGGTTGAAAAACGTGTTAAAAAAACTCCGAGAAAAACGCTTTCAAAGTTGTGCTGAGGATAATTCAACATACAAACTGTTTAAAACGGTTTCATATGAAATGCTGTATCTCCATCAATTTTACCAATTTCCTCAAATAGTGAGAGCATTATTATTATTTTTTTTTTTTTTTTTTTTTAAATAATCGGAGACGGTTTACATATATATAGTTCCCGAGAGCACTTAGGCCATAGACCCATTGTACTATCTCCCATTTTACCTCATTCTTTTGACAGTAACCCAGTCCCTTTTATAAAGTTCACCAGGATTGTCATTCGAAATGAAGCTATATCTTCTGGTCCGACAATGTGCCTTCCCAGGTCTCATTTCCCCTCTTCACTCCTCCTTAGTTCCCCGAAGGATCCACGACGGAGAGTCCACCTCCCCTTGGTTTCCTAAAGGCCCCACAAGGGAAGAGTCCACCCCACCTTGGTTCCCCGAGGGCCCCAGGAGGGAAGAGAACTTCATCTCTCCTCCTTGGTTCCTCTAAGACCCCACAGAGGAAGAGTTCACCAAGATGGCCTCATTTCTCCTCTTCACTCCTACATGGTTCCTCGAAGGCCCCACATGGGAAGAGGACATTATCTCTCCACTTCACTCCTCCTTGGTTCCACAAAGGCTCCGCGCTGGAAGGGTGCCCTTCCCCTTGGTTCCTTGAAGGCCCCACAAGGGAAGAGTTCATGGAGGTGGCCTCAGCCCACCTCTCCACGGTTTCTCCTCTTAGTTCCTCCTACGGCCCCAAGAAGGAAATCCACAGAGGTGGCCTCAGCATTCCTAGGTTCCCAAAAGGCCCCTAGTTTTCGAATGGTCCAATTTTTTTTTTGTCCCACGAGTTACCAGGGAAATAGAAGGTCCACTCCAGCAGAGCCCTGAGTGCTGGCCTCATTTCTCCTCTTCACTCCTACATGGTTCCTCGAAGGCCCCACATGGGAAGAGGACATTTATCTCTCCACTTCACTCCTCCTTGGTTCCACAAAGGCCCCGCTCTGGAAGGGTGCCCTTCCCCTTGGTTCCTTGAAGGCCCCACAAGGGAAGAGTTCATGGAGGTGGCCTCAGCTCACCTCTCCACGGTTTCTCCTCTTAGTTCCTATTACGGCCCCAGGAAGGAAATCCACAGAGGTGGCCTCAGCATTCCTAGGTTCCAAAAAGGCCCCTAGTTTTCGAATGGTCCAATTTTTTTTTTTTGTCCCACGAGTTACCAGGGAAATAGAAGGTCCACTCCAGCAGAGCCCTGAGTGCTGGAGTGAGGTCTAAATACTCCGAGATGCGAACTTGTTTCTCGGAGGCACCGTTCGTAACGCTGTTCCCCAGGACATTCAGCCTGAGCACGGTAGCTCACACCTTGGCTTGGGATGGCTATTGCAGGTTTGTGTTTTCCACTCCCTGAGCGATGGGTTCGCCACACTCCCTACGCTATGAGAGCATTATTAACAAATGCATCTTTCAGAAAATGAATTAAAAATATTTTTTTGTTGTGCTTAAAGCCTTGTTTAGGATTTGATCAAGGGAAAATGGTGGCGTTTAGAGGCCCCCCAGAGTCAGAGGCCCGTGCGAACTGAATAAAAAATTTGTAAAATTACATCAACTTCACTAAGGGGGGCGGGGCTTCTGACGGGTTTAGTCCGCCACTGCACTTTACCCTTCTCTAACTTCCAAATTTTTTTTTCTTTTTTCTACCAAAACGTAATTTTATTCATAACTAATCTGTTCTTTTACTACGTTACAAAAGGTATGCCATCACCCCATTTAATAAAGAAAACGAATACAATACAATAAAATACAACAATCCTTTATTGCACATAAAAGGACACATACATATGTAGAAACGAAAATATATATTGTTAAAAAATTATTACAAAGAGCCGTCTTGTCACTAAAGTGATCTCTTCCAGACAACCTTTCCCAAAGAATTTTAGCAAGCAGACAGGCAGTGCATACTGAAGCTTGTACAACATTTATATTTTAAACATATAATTAGAAATAAAACAAAACAAATGCCAATATAAACCACACACGGCACCTTCAATCACTTCAGATACTAAGTAATGTTGCAACAAATGTAAGGAAAGAAAAGTAAAATACAACTATGATTGTATATTTGTTTTAATTTGTAATGGTTGATAATTAGCAGTGAGTAATACTACATAAAAGAATGAATAAAACAGAATATTTATAGTTAATAAATAAAAGAGTTGAGACAACAATCAAATTATATTATTAATTAAATAAAATAGAACATGAGACTCTTAATAAAATAAAATTATAATTCTTCAGGGGCGTGTTTAGTCCTTAGAAGAAGAAACTAAATAGTTAAAATCTAATAAATGAATCGATAGTTTGTTATGACTTTAAAAATGATCTTAAGATGTTAAAATTATTATATGGGCGCCAGTTCAAGTAGAACAAAATATTAAATGGTAAATCAATTGAAATTAAACTAACAGAAGTTATAAGCTCACAGTAATTAAGATTTCACCGAAGTATGTGCTTTCCCACGTTGAGACAGACCTCCGGACCCTCTGGCTGCTAGCTTGGAACTCTGAAGGAAAATTTTCTTGTTCCTAGTATGTTTTTGGGCAACAAACGAAAATCTCGGTTCATTTTGCTCGTAGAATCATTTCAATTAGGAATTCAAATTTCAATTTGAATTGATACGCAGCAACCTACTTATTAGGTGATTATTAATGGGTGCTTACTTCGAGTGAATATTTGGCCAGTATAAATCCAAACTGTTACATTGCCCCTCCACAAAGAAAAAATTTCAATCTTGAAATTTTCCACGATCCTCCCGGCATCGTCAATTACTGGAAAACATGATGGTCCATCTTGTCAAGCATGAAGTGGTTACAACCCAAGAATGTAATCTAATTCCTCCTGATGAACTTCAACACCATCCTCTTCCGCCGCTGTAGATTAGAATATCCAGCTTCAAAATTCATCTCAAATGTACATTATTTCTTCTGAAACTGTAGACTGGAATATGCCAAAACCAAAATTCGTCCTGATTGTCCCATCATTTCGTATGGAGCTGTAGACTGTAATATGCCAAAACCAAAATTCGTCTCAATTGTTTCATTATTTCTTCTGGAGTTGTAGACTGTAATATGCCAAAACCAAAATTCGTCCTGATTGTCCCATCATTTCTTATGGAGCTGTGTGTGTCACCTAAATAGCTGCAACATCTTCTTTCTTCATAGATTTATGTTGTTCTTCGGACTCTTCAAAATGTGGATTTTCAGCCCTATTGCTAATATTCCTAAACGTGATTTACCATTAACTAACGAAATAAGTAATTATTAAATTGACTCAGTAAAATTGCTTAATATGTAAGAAAATCTATTCATTATTTAAGTAACCTAAAAATAAACTGACCCCTTCAAGAATTTTTTGAAAATTACCATAATGAAAAATAAAATAACTTCCTAATCAAGACTCGTGTCAGAATTCAACTAAAATATCAATTAATATTGCAATAGGAAAATATCCATAGGTATCATCCCAGTATAGAATGTTGTTTGAAAAAATAAAAATAAAAATTCCAATTAGCAAGGAACTATTTTTAAAATTCATAATTCAAATGTTTTAATAAACAAAATTGAAATACGACACAAAATTCCGCACGTGTCATTAGCATGTTAATTATCCATTTATTTCCTATAATAATAAAAAAATAAAATATAACAATTTATGATTCTATAACTTGTAGAAATCGAAGAGAGAAGAAAAAAAAAATATTTATTGTTATTCCGGAACGTTGAGAGATTCCCTGAACTCTTGAGAAAATCCCAAGGTTCACCATAACAATAACTTCAAATTCAATTTGATGGTTAAATTGAAAAATAAAATAAAAATATTGTTATAGAGTAACCAACGTAAGTTTGCCTTTCCCATTTTCCAACAAGATGCAAGCAAAAAAAAAAAAAAATTAAAATAAAATTAACTTGAAAATCTTTCAAAGTTAAATTAATGATCCAGCAATATCAAGCTAAACCCAAAAACTTATTTTACAAAGTAAAATGAGTATAATGAAATGATAATAAAATCTCAAAACACAAGTTGAGCCTTTATTTTTCTTTATAAAGAATTTCCTAAAATTCATTTAAAATAGGTAGAGCTACCTTAAATGCTCTCCTGGTTTAGAGAAAAATGTACAACATGAAGTATTATACACTATTGGCTTGCTTTTATATTTAGGAGTTTCCTAAAATTCCCATAAAATAGATATTATAAGCTTCTGTAGCTATCATGTATTTTTAGAAAAGTTAAGCCAATTGTTCATTAAAACTATTAATATATAAATATTAATGGAATTACTCAAATTATGAAAGTAATCACACCTAACAAAATTACTCCAAAACAAGTAAAACTATTACTAATTCCAAATCTACACATTCAGATTCCATATGGTAATTAAAATTCTTCAAAAGTCTCAAAACACAAGATGAGCCTTTGTTTTTTTTTTTATATAAAGAATTTCCTAAAATTCATTCAAAATAGGTAGAGCTATCTAAAATGCTCTCCTGGTTTAGAGAAAAATGTACCGTATGATGTTTTAAACTATTGGCTTGCTTTTATATTTAGGAGTTTCCTAAAATTCCCATAAAATAGATATTATAAGCTTCTGTAGCTATCATGTATTTTTTTAGAAAAGTTAAGCCAATTGTTCATTAAAACTATTAATATATAAATATTAATGGAATTATTCAAAATATGAAAATAATCACAACTACCAACATTACTCCAAAGTAAAATTATTACTAGTTCCAAATATACAAAATCAAATCCTATATGGTAATTAAAATACAAATAATTATATTATATCATAAGTATAAACACTATTTATAGTAATTAAATAAGAATCATATCGTGGAGAAATATAATTAAATAGAATTTGGTCGAAGGTAGATTTACTTACAGGGAAAGTAAATATAACTCCAAAACACAAATTGTAAATACATGATACGAGAAAATATACCTCTAATCTGCTAAAAATCAAAACTACAAGTTCTAACTCGTTCTATTTATACATACGTATAAGTAAACAATATACATATATATACAAGGAATATACTAAATATATACAAGCATTAAATATGAATTCAATGTTTGATGAAATTCTCACACAATTGTGATGAGCACATTATTCAAAATATATACGATATTTGAATATAAAAATAACAATTGAATGTTTAAATTTGAATCATTAAACTTGAACATACAATTATTACCAACAAATTCGTTAAACAATTTCCCGACGTCATGGAGAATTGCAAAAGGAATAAGATTTATTTAAAAAAAAATGATGATTATAGTTTGTAAACTCACCCCAAGAAACTCTTTTAAAAGAAGAATTCCATTTCACAAAATATCGTTAGTTTTTTTTTTTTTATATTTACTAGTAACCACATACGGTAGTTAAATGCTTTCAATTCAAATCCCAAAGGTTAGAAGCTTCTCTAGTAAACAAACTAATCCTGAGTACAAAGTATTTTGCAAAACAAAAATTCTAATTATTCCTGAGATCCTCAGAAAACAAAATCATGCGTGGCTTCCCAATAAATCTTCTATAACCGAGATGGAAATACGCATATTCTTCCATATCTCTCTGCTTAGAAAATACGTTCCCATGAACAAATTAATGTTATATTTTCAAATATTCATTTTCGAATATCGTCAGACCTTGGTCCTCTGTATCATGAAGGAATTAACCACCACAAATAACCACACACTACAGATCCTGTCTGACCTAACGATAATATAATATATTGGTATATTGAACACGCCTACGGTGTCTAGTGTACGAAATAAAATTCCCAAAATGCTGTATATTGAAATAATAGCCCCAAGCTAAATTCAAAACTAGATTATTCAATAATTAGAACAATTCAAAATAAACCGATCGTTGAACAGACGAAATTGTTCACCGCTCCCATATAAAATCCTCAATAAAGAGATGGAATAAACAAAGCCCAAGATATAAAAATTAAATTTTCCCCAAACTAATATAAAACATTCTTTAATTCCAATTATTTATCTTACTTGCTGTGGGACAACAGACCTATCCTCATCATAGGAAACACATCTACGCCAAGGATTCCTCTGTCTTCCCGCGAGTTGAGAAGGTAAAGGATAAACCTCAAACAATCTCCGTGATCAATTCAATAAAGAATTGTGTTCGAGAACCAGGGGCCTCTACTGTGCGTGGAACCCGAAACAAAAAAGCTAAACGACTCAGAGGTTATAAACATGGAACGCGGCTAATTATCACAACGCTGCAAAGATAAGAAAAATATTTCCATTTTAAGGAAAGGAAAACTATCAAATTGAAAAACTCAATTTTAAAATAACGGACAGAACGAAACATGAAAAAAAAACAAAACACCCATTCAATGTGAAAACATATGCATTCAATGTTTGCGCCTTGAATTTGCGTAAGAAAATTATCAGATTTCCTTTGCGGTGATCAAAAGAAATCCAAATTTTTCGAAACACTATAAAAAAAAATTTTTAAAAAAAATACCCGTTCGATAAAACTTCGCACGCAAGATGATCATATACAACGTACCATTTGTAAATAGGCACCACCTTGGCTGACAGAGGAAAAACTTCTTGCGGCTTGCCCGCTGAATCATCCCCTCTCGGATTTGGCACGGCTACGAGTGATCCGTTGTTCCTCTGATATAAGGCGAAACCTAGCTTATATAGTAAAAAAACTCCGAACCGAAACAAGAATAATGCGAAATAAAAATAAATAAATTATTCCGATTTACGAAACGAAACCAATGCAAAAAGATGCATTTCCAAATAACCGAAAATAAAATTAATTCCAATTGGAACCCAACATTAATTGATTTCCTAGAAGAAGAAAATATAGGAACCCGATTTCCAAACACTATTGAAAAAAAAAATACACAAGCAACACGTCCTGTAGAATGTTAATAATATTATATCACATCCAAATAATTATTTCTTTTCATGAAACAGTAAAACCAAACCATGTGTTTTATTTAAACATGATATTCAATTATAAACCAATAATTACGTTGTTAAATAAAATACCCATTTGAGAAATTACCAAAACACAATCCTCTTTTAATTAAAAAAAAAAATATATGAGAAAATTCTCAACACTTTAAACAACAAATCGCTAATGACGTCTTATTTCAAATCTTAACATTCAGAAAATATTTTTCACATTATAGATCCTTAATTAAAAGAAATGTCAAATAATATTCCGATTGTTAACTTGAAAATAAAAATGACCGCAATCGAAGATAATATTAATTCAAAATGAAGAACATATTTTCACGTAATCCAAACGAATAAATATTTCACCTCTAAAATCCAACTCGAGGAAACGATGCAAAACAGTATTTAGGTTTTCATGTAAATGTTATGCAAAATAACATTAGAAACCCAGATTCTATTTTCAATCACTTTCGAAATAAATTTTTCGCTAAAAAAAAATAATGTCTGATATTTAAAAAATCCCTACTTGAGAAAACATCAGCGAGTCGACACGTAGCTCCGTATCAAACTTAAAATACAAAATCAAAATTAATTCCGATTTTAAAAGAAAACAAAAGTACAAATTAATGCTTTTCAAACAGAAAACAAATCCGATATGAATCTAATAACAAATTATTTCCTAGTAGAATAAAATAAATAGTCCCAATTTTGAAACGTAAATTAGCACAACACGAAAACAACCGAAAAACCGTACGAAATATGCCGCCAGCATACCGATATAAAAAAAAATATATTTATAACGAATATTTTAACAAACGCAAAATATCCGGAGTTCCCAATGAAAATAATTATAAAATAACTTACCAGAGAATTAGGAAGTCCGCTCAACGTAGGAGGCACGTACAATCACCTTACCCGTAAACGAATACTTTCTATCAATATTATAACTATTCTATTAAAAAAACACGTTGCAAAATTACCTAACCTACAATGCTATCAAAGCTAACCAGGTTCTACCACGATGGGCCAGCCAATGTAATGCTGTACAAATCAATGCAAAACTTAATAAATATAATTAAATTGGGCCACGGTGGACGCCAATGTAATGGTTGATAATTAACAGTGAGTAATACTACATAAAAGAATGAATAAAACAGAATATTTATAGTTAATAAATAAAAGAGTTGAGACAACAATCAAATTATATTATTAATTAAATAAAATAGAACATGAGACTCTTAATAAAATAAAATTATAATTCTTCAGGGGCGTGTTTAGTCCTTAGAAGAAGAAACTAAATAGTTAAAATCTAATAAATGAATCGATAGTTTGTTATGACTTTAAAAATGATCTTAAGATGTTAAAATTATTATATGGGCGCCAGTTCAAGTAGAACAAAATATTAAATGGTAAATCAATTGAAATTAAACTAACAGAAGTTATAAGCTCACAGTAATTAAGATTTCACCGAAGTATGTGCTTTCCCACGTTGAGACAGACCTCCGGACCCTCTGGCTGCTAGCTTGGAACTCTGAAGGAAAATTTTCTTGTTCCTAGTATGTTTTTGGGCAACAAACGAAAATCTCGATTCATTTTGCTCGTAGAATCATTTCAATTAGGAATTCAAATTTCAATTTGAATTGATACGCAGCAACCTACTTATTAGGTGATTATTAATGGGTGCTTACTTCGAGTGAATATTTGGCCAGTATAAATCCAAACTGTTACAAATTATAGACTTTTTATTTATTGTTTGTGCATGATATGAACATTAGTTATTTATTGGGTTATAAGCTAATTATTATTATAATTTGTTGTTTTCTTTAATGCGTGTACCTAATGTTATTAACCTGTAAATGTTTCTAATAAAAAAATTAAAACATCTTGAAAACTGACTTTTTCCGAAACTTCGTCGCTCACTAATTGAAGCAAGTCAGTTTTTCTCGGGACGCGGGGCCCCTAGTCGATGCGGGGCCCCTAGGCAGTTGCCTACTCTGCCTTAGGGATTATCCGGTACTGGGTCCAACCAAGAGCAATCCTATAAAAACGTCTTTGTTTGCGCAAAATCTTTCTTCAATACTCATCCTCGCACAGTCTAAAATATCAACATTTGTAATGTTGAACTGTTGAAATAGAGTCAGTTTCATCTTTTGGTTTTTCACCGGGCATTATAACTACTAACAAGACAAATTTTTTTTTAACGTTTTGTGGGGCCCCTTCGGGGCCCCCTCGCGCCGGGGGCCCTCCGCGATCGCGGACCTGCGGACCTGGCCAGTCCGGGCCTGGGTAGTGCAATGCAAAGCATTACATATTTCGAAATAACAAAAACAAAAATAAGACAAATAATAAGAAAAAGAAATTGAACAAAATAACAATACTCATACATGTGTAAAATAAAAATGTAAAGAAAAAAATGCAAAAAGAAGGAAATTATTTTCCAAAGGGCCTCCTGTCTAGGGTTAATGTAAAAATAAAAATAATAAAGTTGTATGTTTTTTGTAGACAACATTGTTTTGTGGCGGCACATCATAAACTTCGTCATCAAAAGAAGATTCGAGAACATCTCCTAATATTCGCGCGGCGCCGGCAAACCTACTTGCTACTAGGTACCTACCTACATATGCCGCCCGCGATGTACTTTGCTCGCCTGCCGCGGCCGTCTCGATGAATGATAATATCGCCACCGCCTAGAAAGGTCTAGATTTTATAAGCCGCCTGAATATTCTGCACAGCGTATGTTCCAGTACCTTCCAGTGTGCACATTGCCGGCGAATGGAACATTACTCCCACCGGTCGCGCTGGCATATATAAAGCGACTAAACTCGGCGCTAGTTCAGTCAGTATCAGTTCAACAGTCGGTCAATATCTCAACAAGTAACAGATCGCACAAGTGCCCCTGCATGGCACACATCCAGGGCAGCTTACCTACAAGGCCCATCGTGTCTTCAGCTCCTGAGAACAGCTCCATCACGCGACTTATAAGGTTTAACACACCTTCAGTCCAGGGATCAGCTCACCACTTCATGGCACCCCGAAGCCCCACCGTGCTTCGCTGCCATGGAAACACGCTCCGGTTCATCTCCGCGACTTAAAGCTTCGAGCAACGGCCTGGAAGATAGGTCATCTCCACCGCCACGGTGTCGAGCAACTCGCTGACCTTCACCACACCATCTCCATCATACCGCACGCCTGCAGCATCTCATCTACGGCACCCTGCGTACATCTGGTTACTGCTTCACCGACCCTCGCTACGTAGCCCAATAAACGACTGACTCATACTTCGACTTGACGCCATTCATTTCTCTCGCCATTTCTGTCTCCCGCTCCCTCAGTTTCATTGTTGGTAAGTTTTGGGGTTCCATGACATCTCAGAATTATGTAATTTCAACACTCCTTTGAAAAGTTATTAAAAGTTATGAAAAAAAAATAATAATCCATAACCTAACCTATTTAATCAATTTTTTTCATAACTTTTAATGACTTTTCAATGGAGGAATTGAAGTTGCAAGATTCTGAGTTGTCCGGTACCCGTTTTTTAGGTTCCACAACAACTCAACAAAGTGGCATTTCAAGAGTGAAACTTTGAAAAGTGAAACCTTTGAAAAGTCATTAAAAATTATGAAAAAAACAAAATAATAGCCCATAACCTAACCTATGTAACCAATTTTTAAAAAAAATCATGACTTTTCAAAGGAGGTATTGAAGGTGACCCATTAACAGTTTTTCGTAGGTAACAATTTTTGACATAAAGTTCTCTTATCTACCCAAATGTTAGGAATGGTCAAAAGAGAAATCTTGCACGGTAAAAGGATGATTAATTTGTCTTACAATAAATGAAATAAATAATATTAGGTAGTTTAATGAACGAACCCAACCAAACATCTGATAGTAGACCATCTTGATCCAGGTGAAGAGAGGATTTCTGGCGATGAGGCTGGAGTTGTTGTGGGAGCGGGAGCGCATCTTAACCCTCTTCATCATGTCGTCGGTGATGGTGGGGTAGTGTGTGTAGGTGGCCGTCTGGCACGGGCCCAGGTACCTGAAGATGGGCATTGTGAAGGCATAGCCCATCGTGTCGATGAAAATATCTGGAAAATACCATATTTGATAATTACTTCAGTTTAAATTAATCAGACCTTTATATTTGGGTGGAATACATATTCGACACTCAGGCCTCGAGCCTATTTTGTCATCGGAAGGTTAAAATATTTCAGCTTTGCAATAAAATCTGTAGCGGCCACTTAACCCGCTCTGCGAAATCTACCGCTGCGCCACTGACCTCCACGGAACACGCTGGAAACTACGGCATACCTACCTTCAGCGTAGTACCGACGGCCGCCTAGGAATAATAATTCCGCCACCTACGCGAAAGGCCTAGAACGTCTGGCTGAACCTTACAAGTGCCCACAGAAGGTTCGAGCGATTTCTCAGCTTTGCGTGAATTCACGGCATTACCTACCGTGAGACTAATTACTCGCCGCGAGTATATAAGCCAGCGCTCGCTCGCTCAGTCTCAGTCAGTACTTTCCCATTCATCGATCAAGGAACACAGTCCGAGCAGTGCCGCGACTAAGTACGAGCCTGCGTCAGGCACGGGCCCCGCGCAGTCAGCAGTGAACAACATTTATCCAGTGTGACACCAGGAACGTTTCCAGCACCTTCGAGGACTCCATCTCCAACTACCATCTCAACATGAGATGTCAAGCAACCAGCATCCTGCAACGAGCAGCAACCAGCAACCGGCAACGAGCCAGCAACCAACAACCAACAACCGGCAACAAGCCAGCAACCAGCAACCGGCAACGAGCCAGCAACCAACAACCGGCAACAAGCCAGCAACCAGCAACCGGCAACAAGCCAGCAACCAGCATCCTCACCGCCTCCCAAGGTTCCACTACACCGACTGACGCATTTCATTTCTCTCGTCCCATCTCTACCGCTCCGGCCCGCCCCCTCAAATCCAAATAAATGGAGTATTTCCGAACGCATCTAGAAACTAAAAATTGTTTTAGAAAGGTAATGAAGTAAGCTTTCAAATTTTATAATTTGGAATAAACATATAATTTTTTAAATATAAAAATTTTGAATGCAAACGTAATCAAGTCTTTAAAAAAGGCCCACATTTTTTAACAAATATTACTGAAAAAGAAAAATGCACACATACTTTTTTACGTAAATAGATTACAAACATTATCGTCAATCCACTTTTTTGTTGTGCTTGAAAAAATAATCAATAAAATAATTCTTCATGTTTCACAATTTTTTTCAAATTTCGGCGGGAAACTTTGGATTCTTAGCCACTGGAGTGACTAAGGTCAAAATATGGACTGCTTTTATTTTTCTGCAATTGACAGCGGTCCAAAATTGGATCACATTTTTTTTGGATCAATGTTTATGATTTTATAATCATTTTTTTATAAATCCTACGAATATGTGATAAGGGGGCTTACATTAATTAAGTGAGCTCAAAGGGGGGGAGTCCAGCATCTCACGTTACTTGAAAAGAATATACGAAATGGCCCAAATTTATCAACCAAGGGAGGGGGGGGGATCTAGATTGGAAGAAAAACTGCTCACGTAATTAATGTATGCCCCCTAATTGACAAAATATAGTGAATTCATTGGCTATACAGAACTATAATCAGTTTGTTTGTCTCCATATTAAAATTTGTGGGCGGAAAATATAAAAAAAAATCACAAGCAATCAGTTTTTGATCGCGCTGTCGCTCGAGTGGATAAAGGTGTAGGTATATTATATTAATTGTTTTGTGGTTAATTTTTAAATTTAAATATAAAGTGTGGTGTTTTCTCTTTCTAACGCTGTTTAGATCATATTTCTAACCATTGTAGTAAGGGAGACACAATGATGAGACAATCTGACGCATTTAACCAAATGTTTCCTGGTTGATTAATTAGCATCAATAATAATGAAATCCAACTAACCAGGGTTCAATTTGAGGATGGCTTCGAATCCCAGCACCATGGATCCGAGACTCTGCAGAATGAGTGTGAAGTAGGGATACTTGCTTCCCTCCACCAGTCCTCGGAAGTTCAAGTAGACAAAGTTGACTCGGTCGATGTCAACACTGACATTGAACGTGCTTTTGGCTTTCTTGATAATTTCTTCCGGAGTTGCGTCTGTGTCACCAGTGTAGATATAGATTTTGGTTGTGGGATACCTGGAATTGTTACAAAATTTACTGCTCAATGAATATTGCAATAAAATATGGCGGAGCTTTATTGAAAACAACAAAAATCTGTTACGATTTGGAATGGTGAAATTATAATATGCATAGTTCCTACCGAGATGTCATTTATCCAGTACCTACCCTCCATAACCGTATCACTTTGCTGGAAAAGCATTTGAAAATGAAACAATAACAAGAGTGAATTCAATTGCTTTTGTTTCTGAAAAAAAAACAAGAAGATTTGGGACTACCTTGGAAGCATTTTGTTGGTGGTTCTTATTCATAATATCGTTTATGAACTAAAAGAAGGTTTTTGACCTTATCAAGATCGTTTTACACTTATTTGTTTGTGGCGATAATTACCTCAAGGTACCGCGGTGGAACTAAATAAACTATATTTGCAATTGTGTTGTGTGCTCCTTCGCAGAGGTAAGTGATTGTTTGTCCATCTTCCTTGTATTCATTATTTTCCACACATATAATCACCCAATTTCAGCAAACACCAGTTATTTTCATTTTGTTTAGTATTTACAGTCCATTTCCAAGTGCATCTGAAGCTGTAAACAGTTTCGGATGCAACACCAGTTGTTTCGCAGAAATTCAAATATAAAAGTGTCACCAAATTGCCATTTAATGCCATTTTGTTTTATTTCACATTTGAAAGGTCCCCGTTAAAGGCAGATTCTAGGTGCGTTTCAGCTTTCTATCAAATTGTAATAAGCTGACAAGCTCAACATCACGATAGTTGTCCTCTTCTGCTGATCACAATTCGTTCAAAAGTTGAAACAGACTTAGAAACAGCATTTAACGGGAACCTTTCAACTGCCAAAAAGATAAAATGGGTCTGAATGCTCATTTGATGACTTTGTCCCACGTGAATTTCTGTGAAACAACTGTGCCTTACTTTTTTTTTAACCATGTTAAAAAAATTACATTAACTCCAGACAGGAGGCCCTGAGGAAAATAGTTTCCCGCAGGACCAATGACATTTTTGAGGATGCAAGTGGAGGATGTTGAGTTATAGAAGATGAAGGAGTTAACATGGGTTTTGAAGAGTCTCATGTTGTAGGAGGAAGGAAATGCAGAGGCTAGCAAATCGTTATACAGTCGAGCTGTTGAACTCAAGAACGAGATGTAGAAACGGCCCATCCTCAGATGTCAATCGTGTACAAATGTTGGGCGCGTGTTTGGCCTGTTTCCCCACTGTGCACCGTTGTCGAAGAGATCAATGAACTAGTTCCTTGGAGCATCTTCCATTGAATTACCGACAGAAGAAAGACAGCATTCCCACCTAGCACCAATGCTCTAAAGATTGCAATCTGTTTGTTAATTTTTCACGTGCCAAAAGTACCCATTGGATAAAACATTTTGTATCCATTGACCGCCTGCATATCCATATGGTAAAATCATATTGATACATTTGGTTAGGACACTGTTGACGGTTGCACTGGACATTTCCAGGGCTTTTGACCGGGTTTGGCACCGAGGACTTGTCAACAAACTGCCTTCTTACAGACTTCCCGCATCCTTGTGTAAGTGGATTGCCGACTTTTTGAGGGAGAGGTCGATTCTGACGGTAGCCGATGGTTTCACCTCTTCCTCACACTCGATAAATGCTGGCGTCCCACAGGGATCGGTTCTGTCTCCGACTTTGTTTTTGTTGCACATAACGACCTTTTGCATGTGCATGTGCACCAATTCATTTTTACGCGGATGACAGTACAGTCCATGATAGCTTATTGTTTGACGAGCCCCCAAAGGGTTCACAAACTCCAACGACTCAGAGGGCTTTGAAGCAAACGGTTTCCTCGAGAGTGTTTTCTCTTGGGGTAAAAATAATCTCATTGAATTTAATGTTTCAAAGACCCAATCTTTTCTGATTACGTCTAAAAGGGATCGAAATTAAAATCTAGTATCTTTCAACGGAAGCAATCTTCCGAACAGGCTCTCCATTGATATGCTTGGTGTAACCCAACGTTAGACCAGCTCAGGTATGGGGGCTCCATCGAAGCCAGAGTAAAGTTAGCCTCCCAAAAACTGGGCATACTGTATAGGGCCCGCAGATACTTTAATAGTACACAACTGCTAACCCTGTACAAACCACAAGTGCGCCCCACGGTTGAATTTGGCAGCAACCTCTGGTCTGGAGCTCCAAAATACCTGAAAAATACTCTCGACTCTGTGCAGAAACGGGCGGTCCGTTTCAATAGATTCTCCCATCTTAACAGACGGATTGCAATCTTTAGAGCACAGGCAGCACGGGTAGGAGTGCTATCCTTGTTGTACCGGTATTACAATGGAAGATGCTCCGAGGAACTAGCGTCATTGATCCCTTCGGCACCGGTGCATAGTCGGGAAACACGCCAAACGCTTGCCCAACATTTGTACACGGTTGACATTTGTCGTCCGGCCTCTGTGTTTCCTCCTTCCTACAACATGGGTCTCTTCAAGACCAATGTTCATTCCTTCCTCTCCTCAAAAAGACCCTCCACACAGCATTCCAGATGACATAGGCCCTGAGGGAAATTATTTTCCTCAGGGCCTCCTGTGTGGAGTTAATGTTAAAAAAAAGGGGGGTTTTTACCCTCGGCATTCTTCGGAGGTATTAGGTCACTAGAACTAGGCATTCCAAATGTTAAGGTAGGGGAAATCTATCAAACGGACCGCCTGTTTTAGCACAGTCAAGGGGTATTTTGGGGCATTATTATTAGTGTAAAATAAGTCTGTTACTCCACTCACCTGGTCAGAATGGCATTGACGGCTACCCACAGCACCCTCTCTCCACCCCCCCCGGCATTGCAGTACGGGTGGAAGAAGGCCACGATAGTGCCTTCCTTGAGACGACGCTGCTTCTTGCGCGCATCGATCCGCATGAACCACGTGGCGAACATCAGCGCCAGAGGCACCATCACCACCGTTATCATGGCCACAAACATCAGCGAGCATGATAGGATCAGAAGGAACCTGGAAAACACAAACTTAAGTGGTCAAAATCTATCTTCTTGACAATTTTCTTGACAATCTTGACTTTCAGAAAAGTCAAAAGATGTCGCAAATTAAAAATAAAATTAATAAAAATTTATCCAGACACTATCTAGATAGCATTTAGTTCGGGTTTGAATCTTGCAATGATACATAAAGATAGCAGCCAATAAAATATGCGTTAAGAAAATGAAGATAGTGTTGGTAGTTCTTAGTCGAAGTATGATACAGTTAAAAATGACCGAATCGAATTGGGACACCTCAGCTCAGTTGGTAGAGTCGCGGCCCGGAAAGCCGAAGGTCCTGGATTAGAGTCCCAGAGATGCCAATACCTTTTTCTGATTTCAGTTTTTTGATTAAATTTCGCTGATATTGTCTTAAATTAATTTAATAATTACAATTTAAGGTTTTACTCATAAAGTTAAAAATAAAAATAAATTTTCAATTAAGTTGAAAATTGAAAAATATATATATTACTAGCTGACCAGACAAACGTTGTTCTGCCATATAAATTATTTGTAGTTAATATTTTGGCTGTTAAATAAAAAATAACGAAAGTATTTTAAGTGTGTGGGGATGGGATCTATGACAGAAAGAGGAATGTAGCGCTGTAGACGATGACCGCCGATAAAAAGAAAAAACACCAACTAAAGTAGGAAAATGAAATAAAGAAAATAAATATGAATTTCGAAGAGCAATTGAGTGTACGATATTTTTTGTCAGTCCATCTTTAGCCAACGCAAATAAGCTCGATGGTTTGCCCACGCGAGGACATGATGAACCGAATGAAATATCAAAACGACGCGACGCTTCATGTCTTGCGCTTGTGTGGATGAAAATTCGACGAGGCGGACGTAGCGCCATCTGTCTTTCAACAACATAAATAATTTCGATCTGTTTGAAACACGAACGACGGTTAAATTTGTTCATACAAAAATACTAAAATCACTATTAAAAATGGGAGGTTAGGGGTAGGAGGGTAAAACTTGGGGTTATAGGTATTTTTTGATGACAAATAACAAAAAAAAATTGTCAAAAAAACAGTTTTTTTTTTCTGGATAGTGATACCCTAATCACCAAGGGGAATGACATACCTACTTTAAATCTTATTCTCATACCTACCAAATATACATAAAAATCGTTCAAGCCGTATCGGAGGAGTGCGACCACAAACACCGTGACACGAGATTTTTATATATTAGGTCCTTACATATGAAATTGGCGTTTTGCCGTACTGGCAACTTTGATCTCAAATATCTTCTCTTTGGATTCCAAATTCAAATTTATACAGCTATTTACTCATGTATTTGTGTTTCGAAAATTATAATTCATTTGTTTTTCCTTTGTTATTTTTTCTTTGCGTCACTTAGTTTACAAAATGGAAAACTTGAAATATCGCGTTATTTACGAGTACGAGTTCCACCGTGGCATTAAGGATTAATGATGTGTATGGCGACGGTGCCGCAAAAGAAAACACAGTGCGTTTTTTGTTCCAACATTTTTGTTGCGGAAATTTCGACCTGCAGAACAAGCCCCGTGGACGGCCGGAGACCAAAGTTGATAATGAAGAATTGAAGGCTATTGTGGAAACGGATCCATCGCAAACCACGTCCGAGTTAGCTGCAGGCTGCAGTGTTAGTAATAAAACTGTTTTAATCCACTTGAAGCAAATTGTGAAGGTGAAAAAGCTTGAAAGGTGGGTACCTCACGAATTGAGTGAAGCAAATCAACAAACAAGCGTTGACCGCTAGACCACACACTGCACAACAGACGGCTACCAAACTAGAGGAGCTTCAATTGGAATATCTAAGACATCCACCATACTCTCCAGACCTTGCCCCAACAGATTACCATTTTTTTCGAAATTTGGATAACTTCTTGCAAGGGAAAAAATTCAACTCCGATGGGGCAGTCCAATGGTTTTTTAGTAAAGGGATCGATGAACTGCCTATGAGATGGCAAAAGTGCATAGATAGCAATGGTACATACTTTGATTAAATAAATATATTATATTTAAAAAATCGACTTTGTGTTCCTCCCATACAAAACGCCAATTTCGTATGTAAGGACCTAATACAAGATTATTTAAGCTATGTATAATGAATTTTTATGTTTGGTTATAATTACTGTAAATGTGCATTTAAAATAAAATGAAAAATATGGTATTCAGTTTTTTTTATCAAAAAATTACAATAATATTTACGAACATTTATTTTATTTTTGTGTTGTGTAAGTTTTGTGATTCAAAATTTGTCATTATTGATTTGCGACATGTTCGTTTATATTTAGGTGCGGAGGACAATAGAAACGTCCCGGTGACAGCTGTTTTAGCAGCCAGTAGCTTTGCCTATGTCATACTACTCATAATGTTGTTGTAACTAATTCTTACTGGTTAGGAATTTACAGTTGTAGATTTAATTTGATTAGTTATTTATGAAAATTATATATTTTAGCACATCTAAAACGGTTCAAGAAAGTGATGGGTACTGTGGACAGTATTACTTGCAGATTCTGCAATAATATACAATTGCTGACCCTTTGGGGGCATCCATTAACTATGTGATCTGTTTTTTTTTTTTCAATTTAGACTCCCCTCCCCCCCTTGGTGAGTTATGATGGGAACCCCCTTCCCCCTCACGTGAGATTTAAACTACAGTCGTAGGATTACATTTATTTTCATAAGGGGGCATACATTAATTACGTGAGCTCAAAAGGGGGGGGGGGGGGTCCAGCAAATCACGTTACTTGAAAAGATTATACGAAGTGGCCCAAATTTATCTCACCAAGGAAAAATTTTAATGCATATTAATTTAAATCATCCTAAATAACCGGCATTTCACAGCTAACCATTATTTTAGTGGTTCCATACTTAGTTATTACAACGGAATAACAAAGATATTTATTCAAAACTACCCGGAATCCGAGGGTTTCGATTTATGGTAAATATCGGTTCGGACTGGCCACGCTTATTACGAATAATTTTTAGAAAAAAACTTTAGATTCGCCTTAATTACTATAAAAGGAAACTTTTTGGCTTTGGGGCGGCGGAAAATAATGCATTTTAATTTTCAATTGCATAAAACCAAAATTCACTTCGCGAACCGACGACGCAGCGAAAATCCGCAGCCGTAGCTGTCACTGTTATGGACTGTAGCTGACTTCGTGGGATAAAGCGCGTAATTATGAAATTTCTCTAGCGGGCTTGTTTGTGTAACATGGTTTGTGATACAAAAGAATGTGCCCCTTTATAACGCCCACTCGCGTCAACGCAAGAAAAACATCCCAGTTTTCAAGTGGTTTAGCGGCTACGCTAGGTTTGTGCAACATGGTTTGTGATTCGCGGTATTTCATGCAGGTATCCCACGAAGTCAGCTACAGTCCATAACAGTGACAGCTACGGCCGCGGATTTTCGCTGTGTCGATTCGCGAAGTGAATTTTGGTTTTATGCAATTGAAAATTAAAATGCATTATTTTCCGCCGCCCCAAAGCCAAAAAGTTTCCATTAATTTTATACAAAACCGGGACCAGCTCATTTTACACTAAAAAAAATAAATTTTTACGCCAGTAGATAGGTAATAATTAGATGTAATTAATTCCGTGAGCGGAAATTGAAAAAAATGTACACTATCGTTAATTTCTTAAATTTAAAAATACGAAAATGTCATTTTTCAAAGTGCAAAAGCGGTAATGTGCACTTTTTCACGAAAAAACACTTTGCAGAAGTTGAATAATTGTTAGAATTACGTATTTCGGAAACTTTTTGCATTGGGGGAGGCGGAAAATGATGCATTTTAAATTTCAATTGCGTAAAATCAAAATTCACTTCGCGTCTTCGAAACTGACATGGCGCGGCCGATCTGTCACACAAGCCCGCTAGACAAACCCTGCGTAGCCAGACAAACTATTTAAAAACGTAGGATGTTTTTTAAAGTTAAGATAATATTCACAAGCCCGCTATACAAACCCTGCGTAGCCAGACAAACCATTTAAAAACGTAGGCTGTTTTTTAAAGTAAAGATAACAACATGGAGGTCATTGAAAAATGACATTTTCGTATTTTTAAATTTAAGAAATTGACGATAATATACATTATTTTCAATTTCCGCTCACGGAATTAATTACATCTAATTATTACCTATCTACTGGGGTATATATTTATTTATTTTTGTCCAAAATGAGCTGGTCCCGGCTTTGTATAAATTTACCAAGTTTCCTTTTTAAGGCGAATCTAAAGTTTTTTCTAAAAATTATTCGTAATAAGCGTGGCCAGTCCGAACCGATAATTACCCGATTTATTAATTAAAAAAGAGTACATTTACTTTACAGAATGACATAAACAATTTTTCTTACGTTGAATACTGCACAACGGTGTCCCACATCGCGATAAATATAATGTAATACGTGTGTTTTATACAGTCCACGTAGGACATAAGACTCGGTAATAGTAATAAATATCGCTTATTGTTCAGAATAATTCTTATGTCAAACTGACAGCAGACAGTTGTATATAGTATTATCTGTGGAATTATCACGAGGAATTATTGATCTTCTTTTTCTTTTTTTAATGGCTTTTCACAGTCACAAAAATAAAAAGCCGTTTGCAAAAATCATTGATTTATTTATGGCCGTTTGGTTTGTTTATGGTTCCGCCCGCACAGTTCCGCCATCCGCATTCCCGCGCATTCCTCAATTGACATTGACATATTTTCTCGAAGTTAATAAATACTTATTTAGTTGTTTTAGGTAATTATTTCGAATTAACCGATACCTTTACTAGATTGGTAGATGTTTACGTTACCGCCGCACTTTTAGCCACAGATTATCTTAATTGCGCCTCGCTTCACCAATTCCTACAAGAAACAACTATTTAGTTTGGGTTATAGTAATTTGTGTGTATTTCGATCGAAGCGAAATTTTCGTAAATGACCAACGCGGCAGAGGGATCGTTTAGATTTTTTTAACTTGAATAACAATGGAATTGGAATGCATTTTTTACATCTCACCATAAATAGTAGTTTGTTAAGTAAATATTTACCTTTACTATAATATTATGTACCAAATAGGTACGGGTCTGTTGCAATCTTATTAAGGCCTTTTGCGCTTTGTTCAGGGCCGGATCTACGAAATCTGGCGCCCTGTGCAGTAGGTACCGATGGCGCCCCCCCCCCCCCTACATTTTTATTTTGATTAAAAAATTCGTTCACCCCAATTTTTTAAATTTTTTATTTAATTATTATTTTTTTAACACTAATTTATCAAATAAAATCAAGATATAAAAAGGGTGTAACTTTTCCAAGTGACCTGGCGGTAGCTCTCACACTCGTTTTTTTTAAAGAGAGGATCGCCAGGAGCCCTATACTCTCTGAATCTATTGGGTAAACATAAATTATGGTGCTATTTTAATTATTTTAGGAAAAACTCTTTGCAAGTTATGCTTTAAAATAATACAATGAATTGTTTGTTTGTGCCCGTACCATGATTTAAAATACAGGTTACGAGACAATGCGGGTGGTTTCGCTGAACTAGGTCCATTAGACATTCTTGAGATTTACTGCGTTTATGTACCTATATCCCCAACGCGAATATTAGAAAAAGCAAATACAAATACGTTCTCATGGCAACGTACAACACAAGAATAGCATCTACTAGCTTCTGACAGGCAGTCCCGACGAGAGACAGTGAGCAGTGATAATAAGGATACAACCTCAAATTTGTGCCTTGCATTTCCCCTGTGTTAACCGAACAAACACCAAAGAGCGAACAAACACTAACGTATGGTATCAACGGCTTACGAACAAAAATACCGCGCTGTGATTGGTTATTGAATTTGGATCGCACCTATTCGTCGTAAAAGACGGTAAAAGATATATGGAAAAATAGATCTTACGTTTAAACTAAATATATGGAATTTGTAAAAAAAATTTGTAACTGACTATAAATTCGTAAGCCGTTGATACCAACCAGATGCGTGAGCGTAATAATTATTTCGTACTAAGGGTAATTTTTAAACGATTCAGGGAATATTATAACTAAATTTTAGTACAATATTTATTTTCTCACGGGCGCCGCGGCGCTCCTTCGGAGTTGGCGCCAGGTTTTTGCACGTTTTTGAACGTATGGCAGATCCGGCGCTGGCTTTGTTGAGAGGGTCCTTATTAGTTTTCGCAGCACCATCCCGACCGATCATATCGTAGGTGATAATTGATTGACCTAACGGTAGTATATAGTTTTTAAAGTCTTCACTGGCATTATGTTTAGTATGTTCTTAAAAAAATGTATAAGTTTTCTGACTTTACCTGCTGTTTTATTTATTTGTTCTGTCCACCTAAAATAGTTGTCAACGTAAATTCCTAAGTATTTTATTATCTCAGTTGTAAAATACTTAGGAATTTATATTTATAGACAACATTTTTTTAAATGGTTTCTGTCACTTTTAATATTGCATATTGTACTCCCATATTCTTTCGAAAACCGTTTTGATAGAATTTCATGCTTGTCTGGATCAGGGTTTCCCAACCAGTGGTCCGCAAGAGGCTTGAAGAGGCGGTCCCTGGTCGAGAAGTCTGAATGAAAAAAACCGGGACAATATTGAGTTTATCATTATTGTGGTCAGTGGCCATTAGGTATTCCGTTTCGCCCCACCCCATCGTACCCTCTATGTTGTGGTAAATATTCTGCTAGAACCCGTCCCACCCTATCTCATTCCGCCCCCTCCGTTGTGGTAAATATTCTGCTAGAACCCGTCCTATCCAATTCCGCCCCCTCCGTTGTGGTAAATATTCTGATAGAACCTGTCCTACCCTATCCTATTACGCCTTCGCTACGTCACTGCTTGTGGTCCCTGTCGAAAAAATGAACAAGTACTTTTGTGAGAACATTTAAAAGTGATATAAGGCCTATAGTTTATGGGGTGAGGTTTGTCTAGGTCTTGGAGGTGGATGACCAGGACACACTGAACCCCAGTTTCCTACCCACCCCTTAAACCCTTTTCCTTCCCATAACTCTCCTCTCCTTCCTTTCCTTAAAAAAAACCCTCCACACAGCATCCGCAAAGATGACATAGGCCCTGAGAGAAATTATTTTCCTCAGGGCCTCCTGTGTGGAGGTCACGTAAAAAAAAAAAAAGTTAGACTGATTATATTTATAGTTTGGCAAATAAGTGTAGAAATTAAATCAATTGGAACTAAACGTGTTCATTACTATGGCAACACCGAATTATATGACGTTTCCTATGGCTGTCATGTTAACGCATGTTACGGTTGATTTATTGTCTTAAATCTGAGTAGAATATCGCTGATTTGATAATATTTTTATTCATTGTTTGCCTGAATTTAATTAAAATGAATAAATTACTACATAGTGATACAAGAGGGGTTATATTCTGCGTTTTTCAACGCTGCCTAGCCGAGTGTCACGCGAAGAAGCTTCTGTCCAATTTAGAAGATGTTTACAAACGAACTGCAGAAATGAATGGTACGTAGCATAGTTTGTTTAATAAATTTCATTAGTATTACAAGATTTATGCCAATTTTCGAGCGATAATAACCATTACAATCTGATTTGAGGTTATGTTAAAAAATTCGAATTTGACAGTTAATATGCGGCCACAGGAAAAAGGGAGTAACTCAATAAAAAAATAATAATATGCAACTTCTTTAAACTCGTAGAAAAGTAACTTTTTTCTCGTTTTCTCTTTTTTTCTTTCTAAGTGAATATTATCTAGTGTGTGTTTTTAAAACTACCTTCTATAATAATAATTTTAATGATGTTTTTCACACACAGGTAAATCTGAAACAACGGTAAGACGAATCGTCAAGGAAGGGGAAAAGGCAGATGGAAAATTTGAAACACTGGGAAAACGGAAAATGGGAATAATAATAATATGTAATAGCATAAGTGCTGATGATTGGAAAAATTGTTGCAAACACGTGATGAAAATTGAGGCAGAATATTATGCACGAGGCAGTACTATATATGATGATATCGAAGAACTACATTTATATGAAGATGAAGATACGGAAGAAGAATCACACGAGGACAAAGACAATAATTACATGTCGGGTGTTGAATTAATAGACTTACATTTTTAAGTACCTACGTTTTTATATCGAAATAAACACCCACTTAAAACTTGTTTTGTTTTATTTTGCTTCTATTAAATTACAGTTTTTTGTGCAAATTTTTTGAAAATACAAATACGCTATGAAATATGCATTTTGCCAGAAGTGTTTTTTTAAAACATACGTTCTTTGTCTTAAGAGCCATCTTGGTGTTGCCATTTAAAACTAGAAAACGATCGCAGCGCTATCATTTATTTTCTACACTTTCTTACCAAACTGTATCTCCGGATTTGTAAATAGGTACTATGTTTGCAATTTTAAAATGGCTGGGGAATATACCGCTAGTAATATTCAGACTACAGATGTGGGTGAAGGGAAGGGCTATTTGGTGTTTTATTTCTTTTATTAGTTTAGTGTCAAGTTTGTCGGGTCCAGTTGTCGCACAGTCGTTTCAGTCTTGTGCATTAGTGATATATTTATCAGCAAGTGTGTCTTCGTCTGTTTGGGCTAATGTTTGACCAATGTCTGCAAAGTAATTATTTAATGTGTTGGCAATATCAGTCTGATCAGTTTTATTACTGTATCGTTAACTTCTTTTTGTTGAAATTGTGCTGCTGGTTTCCTATTTACACTATACATATTTTGTCGAAAGATGTTCTTACGATTGTACAGGGCGGTTCCAATGAGAAAGATTAATTATTCTCAGTACCAGCTTTTTAAAATAACTCAATATCGATTTTATTTCATTCAAAATTTGCTTTAATTTATACCTACATTCAAAAATTCTGAAAGGCGTGATGACAAAACTATTAAAATTATGTACTTTTTGTAATTATTAAAAGCAGAATAAAGAAGTCAGTAAGGAAATTTGTTCTGAAAGTGAAAACATTTAGGGAGAAAAATTATACAAATTTTTTGATAAGAATGGTTTTCTTTATTGAAGAACTTATCCAAGATTACATATAAAATTTAGACATACATTATAAAACTAAATATCACTTATTTTTTAATGTCTTGGTAGCTTCATCGCTATAGTCCACAATAAAAACATTCAGGCTACAAGATCATAAAGATTAGCAACAAGATTTTCTAAAAGACATCTCTATGTTATGTTACTATTCATTTCAATATTAAAGAGTATCCTTTGGTTGGATGTTCAAAATACAAACAAATCATTGAAATAGGATAAACTAGATACGTCGTAGAGGTGTTTTGGTTGATCACGCTTGCACAGGCTTCCATTAGCAGTAAAAACAGTCCCAGTTCGGTACAGCAATGAAGTTAACTTATCGGAATTTGTCTCAGAACAGACATTTTCTATATATATATATAGTTATTATATACAGGGAAAAAATGGGTGGGTCGCCGACAATAAAAATAATATTGCATACAATCGAGCAATTGGCAGGTTAAGTAACACTGAGATAATATTTTTTTTACATAACTCGATAACACAGGAGCGCGTGAAGGAAATAATTTTCCGCAAGGCCTACGTCATCTTTTGGGACGCTGTGTTTGGGGAAGGTATTTTTGAAGAAAAGAAGGAGTGAATAATAATTTATGCATATTTCGTATGCCTTGAAGAGACCCATGCTGTGGTTAGGAGAAAACAGAGGATGGCAAATCATTCTACATCCCAAGAACGAAGTCTTGGAAGCGACCAATATTTGACGACATGAGTCAACAGTATACAAAATGTTGGGCACGTGTTAGAAATGTTTCCTGACCATGCGCCGGTGTTCAAGGGATCAATGACTTGTTTCTCGGAGCATTTTTCATTGAAATGCCGGTAGAAAGAGGAAAATGGTTCAACGCTTGAATAGAAGGTCTAACCAATGGTATTAATTAAAAATATTTGGCATACCCTTTTTCTGTATCGAACATAAGGTAAAGTTGCCAAATACTGCCTTTTTAGTACACAATTTTTTTTTAAATAACACTTGATAAAGTTTGAAGGTTAGAAAATACGCATAAATTATCTAAATAACCCAAACTAAGAACCTAATAATGTATTTTATTCTTGTTTTACATCTCCTCCGACTTAAATAATTGTTTACAGTAGTAATTAACTTGAAATCAAGAGTTATTTGAAAATAAAATTGCATGTGCAAAGTTGAATTCGGTAAGTTTATTAAACATACTTTCAATTGCTTTTAATGTATGTAGGTACTTGTGAAAGACGGCCCTTCAAAGGTGAAGGTTTGTCGGAAATGACTTTAGGTATTATTATGTTTATACACCAGATCTGAAGAGCGGGTTTCTCATTACTTCATTCATAAAAAAAATTATATACATATGGGCCGATTGAATGGTGTCGATATTAACAAACTATTTTATGCACTAAACAATCCTATGCACGACAGTGATCAACACAATAGACCTCATTTTATTATAACAGATTGACGTCAGAATTATACATTTAGCAACAAGAGAATGATGCTTTATGGGCGATTTACACTAAGCTTTTTTCATTCAGTTTCCATACAGATTAAATAAAGATGAAAAAGAAAAATGAAGTGTACCATTTCCTATATTCAACAGATGGCAGAATTATTTGACATTTATCATCTGTCATTGTTTTAAGTAACTATTTTAAGTGGATATTTTGCTTGTTTATTTTCTGTTATATTTAAAATAGCTGACCCGGCCATGCGTTGCTGTGGCTAACGAAACACAACGCCATCTACTGGATGGTTATCCAACCTTTATAACCACGATAAATTAACTCACACCGCCATCTGTTAATTTGCATACAAATCAAATCCACACTGCCTGCTCGTCCACCACATACAGATTATATATTTCAACCAATTTACACAAATTATATACCTAAACCTTCCTCATGAATCACTACATATATTTATTGGTGAAAACCGCGTGAAAACCCGTTCAGTAATTTTTGGGTTTATCGCGAACAGACAGACAGACGCGACGGAGGACTTTAATTTATAATATGTAGAGATATTGATAAAAAGAGAATAATTTATGTTTATTTCTGAGTGCGAGTGTGAATTAGATATATATTGCAAATTTCAGATATATATTTTTTTGATGATTTGTTGACAGCAATGGTAAATGAGAGAAGCTTTATATTCAATTGTTGCCATTTTTTTTTTGATTTAACACTGTTCCAAAATATATTTTATCTATATGAAATCATAAGTATGAAAATAGTGATCAAGTAAAGTGAAGTTTTTCATACGGGTCCTGGTATAACGACCATGTGGGGTTTGGTACAAAAAAAAAGCGTTGCGTAAATCGCCCATTAGTCTAGGCCTCATACCTACCAGACCAAAGATATTCAAATACAGAGAGATATGCTATGGTGTCCGCGCAACTGTCGCCGGACTACGCGCTAATTAGCATAGTTTTCATACAAAAAGAATTTGTTCATTTCAGTGATTTTTTGAAAATGTGCATTAATATTGGTTAACAATATATTTTGAATACGGAAAGAATTCGTTCATTTAGTTTAACGTTCGTTTGGTTTATTCGTTAATTATTTGTTCTTTTAGTTTATTTGTTAATTGGTAAACAATATCGGCGACACCCGGAAGCGCAGACCCACATAGTAAAAACAGCAGATAGCACATCTACTTATATTTCAATATCTTTGTACCAGACTTATATGATATAAGAGCCATCTTTTCAGTAAATTCATTCTAGCATACTATATTTCAATGACAAAATGTTATAAATTTTAAAAGCAATGATATGAAAAATAGTTCTTTTATAATACGATATTTACATTTTGGAAAATAGTTTTAATTTTTTTTTTTTCATAGAATAAAAATATTTTTTTACACAATCTCTAAGCACCAGGGTACAAATGGGTAGTTACTTGATTTAATATTATATTTTTTAAGTACTCACTTAAGGTTTGGTAGGCGCTTGTTATTGTAAAATATATTTTAGCATTACGCGCCTTAGGATTGGGTACAATCAAATAATAATAAATTGGAAAAAATAGAAGAATTAATTTGAAATGGAGGACGAAAAATTATATTTAATAATCATTTTCAATCAACACAACCATAGATTATTAAATGAGCAATTTTTTCTTTCGCACCAGATACATTATTTTAGCGGGGAAAGAACCTCATACACCTGCAATTATTAAATGCCCAAAAAAAAAATACTGTCAGTTTTGTTGTTTGTTTGTTTGTCTTAATAAAACATCCATTTCAATGTGTATCGGTAATACATATTAAATGAACACATTCTTGATTATTCGGTTGTAAATATAAAGTTTTATAAGTCACAGACAAAAAAGCATGCAAACATAAATAATAAAATAATTGAGATATTAAACGATTTTTAACATCACCTAAATGAAACTCTGTATTGTAAGGCCGACTAGAGTACAAGCCTGGGCGCGTGACTGCCGAATTACAATTTCAATGCTGTAGCTATTCACCTTATAAAATAGTCATTATGGGAGGTGGGTATGAATATCGCCGCCCCGGGAACCATTTATTGAATAACCAACACCTCTGGCATTTGTCACCCAAAGTGGTTCGCTACGTTTGGCGACTTAGCAGGGGTGCCCGGGATCATGGGTTGAGGTTTGTCAAGGTCTTGGCGGCCGATGTGTCTGCCCCCCTGCTGCGTGTCGGGCCAGATCGAGAGAGGCTGATTGAGGAGGTCTTTACCTTTCCAGAATCCACCAACATCGTCTATCACTCCTGGACACACTGACCCCTCCCTACCCACCCCTCATACCTCTTTCCTTCTCTTCTTCCTTTCCTTAAAAAAAACCCTCCACACAGCATCTCCCCCATGATGACATAGATCCTGAGGGAAATTATTTTCCTCAGGGCCTCCTGTGTGGAACTATTGTAAAAAAAGTCTAATCACTCTGTTTACATTTAATATGCTGGCGGTAAATTAACACAAATTAGCAGTAACGTGTATCAACAACAATCGCCGCCATTCGCAAACTGTCGTTGCTCGATGGCAATGACCTGATCAGTGACACACGAGCCAAGGTCTGTACTATAGTCGAACTTGCTGAATTGAAAAAGATGTAATTCTCCTTGGTTTAAATACTGCCGCATTGTAAAAGTATACTGCATGTTTTTAATGTCAGATCAACTACATTTTGCCATTGGACTTATGGCACTCCCAATTAAGGCATATTGTGATGAAGGAGGGAAATTAGTCAAACTGGGAAGCATCAGATTTGGTAACTTAACATAGTTCAGTTCAAGTCACCAAGTAACATTGCAATTTTGAATACATAGTTTATAGAAAGATTTCAAGTAGGTAATATTAAAAATTCATTGCCAAAATGTGAACAGTTTTGCATCCTAACCTAACCCCTTCAAACCCATTACAGGTTTTAAGCACATATTAAGAATCCTTACAATAATAATGTTCAACAATGTAATATTAAACTACCTATAGAACATTATACTTGCTAGATGCAGTAACAACTACATTTACTATAATCAGTCATTAAAATATTGATCTAAATCATTGATATTTTATGTTTTAAATATTTACAAATTAAGTAGCACAATATTTTGCAATGTTTATACTGCCGTCATAAGCAAAAAGGCAACTACAAACTTTAATATGACAGCTAGAAATTTTATGATATAATAGGTGATAGGTCTTGTATATCAGAATGTTACATTTGCAATAAATTACTAGCTGCCTTTTTGCTAATGATGGCAGTATAAAGAAAAGTTCTCTAATGAAAATTCTGAAAACATTATTCTCTGCTAACAGGAAATATTTAGTTTATGTATAATTATTTATATGGGGTCGTCCATTAACTCGTTGAATGCCGCGAGTAAATGGGATTGGTTGTAACCAATTAGCGTTAGCAAAAAGCGGTAGCCATGACACCCAATGTCCGTCGATTCTGACAGCGTCCTTGAGAAATTTCGTACATAGAAAGGTCAAAGTTGAAGACCAAAGAATTTTTCCCGCGCATGCGCAAGAACTGCGCACGTTCCCGCGCTCCGGTAAATCATTAATATAAATTATATGGAGTCACCAATCTAATTGCGGTTTTCTCTATGGTAAAGAGCGATAATAGAGCAAGTGATTCTGACCGTGTTCTTCATACACTTTCTTTATACATAAGGGTCAAAATCGCGTGTACAGTCTCATGATACGCCGGCGCACGAGCGGCAAATGAGTGGTTAATCACGTGAGGCTCTTAAGGGGGGGGGGGGGGTCGGAAAAAAATCACGAGGGGGAGGAGGGTATAATAAGATATCACGTGTATTTATTTTTCGTGATAATATTCTGAAAATTTCAAAATACTTTGTACTAAAAAAATACACGTGATTTGGGGGGGGGGGGGTTAGTCTAAAACCTTACCACATATCATCAGGGGGGGGGGGGTTAAAAAGTTGCTAAAAAACATCACATGATTAATGGACGACCCCTGAGGAGGAATTCTTAAAATTTATCTCTGATAATTTGAATTTCAAGTTGTGAATTGCGTAACAACTAGTATTTAGTGGATTATGCAGATAAATGTGAAAAAGGGAAGAGTCCACAGACAATGGAAACAGAGGGAGATATGACATGGAAGACTGTCGCCAAGTTAAGATCAAAGTGCATGGACTAACAAAGCGGCGGAGCCAATGAAAGTTATTTGGCGAGTAGTAAGAAATAAAGGCGGGGCGCTGCTATGTGTAGACGCAAGATGGGTAAACAATGTTGGCGATACACATTGCGTCTGCAGCTTCATTCATGGCCATCCCCCTTGTTTCCATTATCTATGATTGTATTATTACTTATTGTAAATGTTATATTTATGAATATTGCACATTAGCAGAGAAATTCGAATACAGCGTTTATACAGATTCGAGAACTTCAGTTTCAAATAATGTACCTTTTGATAGTAAATAGATCAGAGAAAAAAACACAAATCTGATAAAAGTGATATTATGAATAACATAAAGTTTTTCAATGAATTTTACTTATGATATGTTTATAAATATCAAATTGATGAAATGCGTTTCTCAATAAATGTATATTGTAAGTAGGTACATTATCACAATATAAAAAAAATCAATAAGTACCACCACATAATGTAGAAGATTTTTAACTAAAAATCTGTTTTGTCATAGTTACACATAAAACTAATTATAATAAAATAAAGGTAGGTCATCTAAGTTTAATTAAAACTATGCATCTAATGTCATTACAAGACGTTTTTTTCACAGTTTTCTTTTTAATGACATCAATGGCAAACAAATTGCACTGTTTGCTGCAATCAATTGATTGAGTATTTGTGATTAGCACAAACCCTAAAGATGGTAAAATTACACAGATTACAAGATGCTCACTATCACAAATCAATTTATATATTTTGAATGGCTATCTTAAAAAATGCATTCGGCAGTCGACTGTTACATTAAAAACTGTCAATTCACATTGTTCCAAAACACTCGTCAATTTGACAACGGCGTATCAATACTGCGACATTATAACATGTCACAACGGCATTGTGTGCACTGTACACCCACGCTGGCACTGCTCTCATTGTTAAAATCACAATGGCAATATTTCACTACAATGTCATGACTTGCCACGATGAATGCACACCATCACTACGTATGTCATCTTTAGATTCGATTATAATCCTAGTTTTTACACATGACTCACTACAATATCATTATTACAAACCATAACCGTCATGAAAATTGCAGTTTTGACACGTCACAACGATATAATAGGCATCAATGTATACTAGGTACACAATCGTTTGTCATCTTTAGACTCGATTGTAATCCTAGTTTTTACACATAACACACTACAATGTCATTATAACAAACCACAAGTCCTGACAATTGCAGTTTTGACATGTCACAACGATATAAATGCGTACGGGCATCAATGTATACCAGGTACTACAGTGACATGACATGACAATACACAACGCCGTTGTGACACGCCACTATAAATGCATACGGGCATCACGGTATTGCGAAACATCACAACGCCTCAAGGATTAACCGCGGTGAATACACACAATCAACGATAATCACACATCATCTTTGTCGGCATCTAAATCATGATTTTCTGTGATGATGGTGGTTTCCACAATCTGTCGACTGCAGCTGGGGGTGGAGTGCACTGCGGTGAGGCGCTCCCTCTTCTCGTACGAGGGGGAGGAATTGGGGGAGGTGGTGTTCTGGCTCTGCGGGGGGAACTTGGAATAGTTTCCCGTCGGGGAGGGGTTGGAGGGGAGAGACGGGGTCATCTCGTCGGGAGACGAGGCCCGACTGCTCCTCTCGCTGTGGGCAGCCTCATACGAGCTGGTGCGGCTTGCCTGGAAATGACAATACATTTATATTATCAATACTGCGCATTATTCTGTGAATTAGCAGATAGACATACTTTGCAGTAGTAACACTGATTTATTACACGAAAAAAAGGATTGATATTATAATTCTTTTTAAATACAGTACTCTTTCACTAATCCGCCACCCTAAAACCTGGGCAAATGTACAATTACTGAAAGTGTTGGATTATGTTAGTATATACGTACAAAATATTCACAAAATTAAAACAGGTGTTTCGTAAAACACCACTATCGATCTTTCGTAAAATTTTCGGTTTGACGTGGTGTGATGTCTAAAAGGAAAAATTTTAAAAAAAAACTTACTCAAACAAAAAACGCGACTGAACGAAATGACAGAAACGGCACAGGCAACATTTGCTCGATACATCTCTGACTAACCGAAATGTCATAAAACAACATTAATGAATCCTGGTGGTAAAGTGTTCAGCTCTAGTAAGCTAGACGGTGGTTTAGTAAGTGAGTGTGTAAGATTGAGATAACCAACCCGTCGGTGTACAAAAATTGGCACTCGAGAGAGGGCAAACTACCAAATTTGACAATCAAATACGTGCAAATTACAAAATTGGATTTTGTTCTCTTTTACATTAGCTCATTATAAAATAATTCCCCGCAGGGCCTGTCATCTTTCGGGATGCTGTGTTGAGGGTATTTTTAGGTGAGGAACTTCTGGGAAGGAAAAGGGTATGAGGGGTCAGTGTGTACAGGAGTGAGGGACGTATGAATCCATCCGCCCATTGTGGTGCAAGGCGGTGTTTCTAGTGAGTAAGACTGGAGAAGTCAAAGGGACTCCCTCAATCATTCTCTCCTGATCCGGCATGCAATGCAGCCGGTGGACAGACCGCTGCCAAGGCCCGGACAAACCTGGATAAACCCAGGCACCCCTGCTAGGTCACCAAACGTAGCGAACCACTTGGGGTGACCTATGGCAGAGGTGTTGGTTATCCAATAAATGGTTCCCCTGCGGCGGTACCCATACCAAATTGAATTATAATTGGATAATCGAGTGGCGGATTACTGAGAGAGTACTGTAGTGGGAAGTCACTTTTAATCCCTGAAAAAATAATTTAAAATTGAAATACAAAATAATTAACAAAAATTATGTAGGTATAATATATCAATTTAGGCACACTTAATGCCTGACAGGATAGTGAAACTATCTTGTAAGGATTATCATGGACTTGGTAACTTTTGATTTTCTTAAAATTCTCTCCTTTCCAATACATGTTATACTTTAATAATAATTTTAGATAGTAAGATTAGTTAATGTAAGTATGAAATATTTAATTTAGTTAGTATGTTTGAAATAATCATGCATTATTATTACATAGGGTTACGAGAGGAATCACTCTGAAATGCAAGCAATAAAATTGATGTAACTTTCCCGATACATTTAATATTCTCATTGCAACATGAAAAATCACGTGTTGCCATCAGGTATTTTGTTGAATGTTGTTGTGATTAACACAACAGCATTCGAAAAATCAGCATAATCAAAAGGCAACAAACGATTTTCAAGTGTACAATGTTAAACACAAAATCACCATCATTCATCATGCTTTATCTTTTATGTATGTATAGAGACACTGATTCATCGCATTAACGATATATTCGCGAATTAAAGCGATAAATGGTGTTTTTAGCGATAAAAACGTTAAAACGTGAAATAGCAGCGATTTTTACAACAAAACTCAACAAACTGGTAAATGTATTAGAAGGGTCAAAATATCCATACGCTCATTTGCTTTGGGAGGACTTGGTGTCCCTAAGCCTTTCTTTACAAAAATTGAGTGATGGTGTTTTCCCTGCCAAAACCTTAAAGGCTGTGCAGGAGGTAAAGAACCGGGTTGTCTTAACCCAAATAAAAACTCAAATGAGAGTTGTCAGAAGAGTTCTGTGAAACTGGCATCTCATATGCTGAACCGTCAAGACAACAGCACTAATCTATTTCTTGAGCACGCAGGTAAAATTTTCAATCCTGCAATTGTAGGTCAGAATGTCCAGCGATCAGACGCTATTCTTTTAGCAAGTAAAAGTAGGCTTGCTCCAACGTTTAAATCTGTTGACGACAGTAAATTCCTGGAAGGTAACAGGTATTTTCAAAGACAGCTTGTAGAGCAAGTGAGGGATGGAGTCACTGTAGACATATTCAGCTACTCTTAGCTGTAAAAATTGTTCACAGAGAATTTGCTGAGGCAGCTCTGATGACTGTGTGGGCCCCTGTGAATAGTGTTGACGCAGAAAGATTTTTTAGTTGCTGTAATCTTGTATTGACAGATCGTAGAACGAACACGACACACTCTACTGTAGAAACATGTGTTATGTTGAGTTTCAACCAATAATAAAATAAACATATTTCAAGTGATTTTGCCAATTTAATGGTTTTTCCCCTCTTGCCGACTCCCATTCCTTGACGTTATCCTATTTAGCTATAAACGCTATGAAAACGCAAAATTAAAGCTATGAATCAGTGTCTCTATGTATGTATATCCAAACCATTTAAATAATGTCTTTTTAAAAATAATACTTCTCTCTTTTGGATGAACATTTCACAAAATGTAAGCAGTAACACAATATAATCATTACCTTTATTTTATAATAATAACATATATTATAAAAGAAAGTGTACCACAATGTATGTACCGCTAAAACCCAGAAACAAGTCCCGGTACGATCAAGGGAGTTATATGTTATATGGTGTGGTAGCCCTCTATCCCCATTCCATGAAGAGGGTTCCCGTTTTTAGTTGAAAGGCATGCTTTTGAAGATATAGAGGCTGAAAGTTTCGCCCTCTAGAAATTTCTAGAATAGTCAAGAACATTAGAGAGTATACGAGAGCATTTCACAACATTCCAGAACATCCCCAACATTCCAGAACATCCACAACATTCCAGAACAGTCCGGAACGTTCGGGAACATCCCAGACGAGCTATTCTATATATTTTGTGGGAACAAGATAGTTCTCGGCCGAGATCTGCTGTCAGATTTACGTGATTTTATATGGCTACTAGCTGATCCGGCGAACTTCGTACCGCCTCAGAATCAAAAACTGTTGTCAACTTATTAGCTGAATTGATCTAAATTGTTTCTCCCTGCGTATCCTTTCCCCTCTCGCGTTCCCTCTCCCTCTCCCCACTCCACTTCTCCCCTTCCCGCTAACCCCCCTTCCTGAGTTCCTTTCCCCCCTCCCCCGGTTCACAGTTCAATATTATACCTCTTACAATATTGCTGCAGTTCTTTCAAAATAGGAGAATTCGTTCCATACAAAATGTATGGGGAAGATAATTTTCTTCGGAGTGGAACACCTTTACTTTTAGGGATATGAAAAATAGATGTTGGTCGATTCTCAGACCTACCAGATAAGCACACAAAATTTCATCAAAATTGGTCCAGCCGTTTCGGAGGAGTATGGTAACAAACACCGTGACACGAGAATTTTATATATTAGATTATGTACTTTTTCTACGGGCCGATGTCAGAATTTCAGCAGTGAGCTGTCATGTATTTTAGTTTAGGTTGTTTCAAATACGAATTCATGCAACTATGCATGATTATTCTATCTCAATCGGGACGAATATCGGGCGAGATCTCTCATCAGATTTGTGTGATTTTCTAAGGCTGTTAAATGAATAAATAATCATGCACACAGATGGAATTCGTGTTTAAAACAACCTAAACTAAAATAGGTGACAGCTCACAGCTGAAATTCTGACATCCGCCCAAAGAAAAAGCAAATAACAGTCATATAAAATCACACAAATCTGACAGCAGATCTCGGCCGAGAACTATCTCGTTCCCACAAAAGATATATATAGAATAGCTCGTCAGATTATTGTAGAACATTTCAGAACACTCTTGTTGAGTGTTCTAGAAAATTTGTAGCTACTCATTGTTAGGGGTATATAAAGCAAGATCTGTCATGGATTCGAACGTCAGTTCAATCTCTTTAGTTGTTCTTCTCTCTCTATTTTGACATAAAATCCGAGTTCGTCTCCTGCCTATATCAATTTTCAACCAAAATGTTTGAGAACTCAAGAATTTTAAGATGGCCGCCGAAATTTGGAATTTTGACTTTAGATTAAAGGTTTGTTCTCAATTTGGGAGGCGGGAATGGTACCGCCGCCCGGGAACCTTTATTGGATAACCAACACCTCTGCCATAGGTCACCCCAAGTGGTTCGCTACGTTTGGTGATTTAGCAGGGGTGCCCGGGTTCATGGGGTGAGGTTTGTCTAGGACATGGAGGCGGATGACCAGGACACACTGAACCCCAGATTCCTACTCACCCCTTAACCCTTTTCCTTCCCAGAACTCTCCTCTCCTTCCTTTCCTTAAAAAAACCCTCTACACAGCACCCCAAAGATGACATAGGCCCTGAGGGAAATTATTTTCCTCAGGGCCTCCTGTGTGGATCTCACGTAAAAAAAAAGGACATCTACGACCTTACCTCACCATTGAAAATTTGAACTAATTAAAAAATAATCAGATAATATCGAAGAGGAAGACCATTCCTCCATTACAGAACATCATGCACCCTATATACTAAATTTTATGAAAACTTCAAAAGTTCTCTTTGAAAATTATAGATGGCACCACTTCTGTTGGCATGCGGAGCGAGTATATACGGCAGACATTTACGTAATAATACTATCAGATAGTATTCATTCATTATAATATGTGTAACTCCCGCTATTATTAATAAATGCAAAATATTGAAGCAAAAAATTGAAATTTTTATACACGGTGTCCGGAAACCCGTAGTACAAGCGGGAAACTGGTAAATCTACATCACATTCGGAGTCGATTTGTGATATAACTTTTTTGATTTGAGCTTTCATTTTCGAGTAAATCGGGTCTGAATTTGGATACTTTTGGTTAAATTTGAAAAATTTAACCAATTTGAAAAATTGTTCACTAGGGGGTTGATTTCAGCTGTCTAATGTCTTATAAAATGCATCGAAGGGTAAACCGCGCTGAAAGGTTTTTTTTAACCCTTTAGTTGCTGAAAACATGGAAAAATAGAAAAAAAATAATATTAAAATCGAAATCAGATCGAAAAAATAAGTTTTTTGGGTTCTCTACGTGATGTAGATTCACCAGTTTCCCGCTTGTACTACGAGTTTCCGGACACATGGTATACAATCAAATTAATGTCATGAGTGGATGAAGGTGTAACAAAATCTAAATATATGTGAAAACAAAAATGATTAAATTAATGTCTTCTTGTTTGAAAGTTTTATTTAACGCAATTACACAGGAATTGGTCGTTAACAGTTATACAATAATTGAAATGTTCGATGATGCTACATGAAAGATGGGTAGGTATATAAATTAATATAAAACCTTCATTCATGCAAACAACGCTTTTTGAAAAATTGTATCGTAATATAATTATATACCTTCGTTCACTTGTGTATTCAATGCTCAATAATAAAACGTTATCGGTATCTGAAAAGAAAAAGATTCTTAACGGGAATAATCGATAAATAATCTTCTATCGACATCTTTCAATATTTTGCATCAATTACCAGTCACACTGTAGAGAATATAAATCAATAATAAAATATATTAAATATTCATTCCATAAAATATACTGTAATATTTAAACCCCAACATTAAGAAAGAAGTCTCGTGTATACCCGGTGTATTCCTGCGACATTATATCGGGTATCTTCCGCCGATAGTGCCCGTTTCTACGTCAATTTCTTGCAAAGTGGAGAAACCTAGCAGCCGCCCGGAAACATAATGTAACACATACGAGGTCCCGCGCATGATCGCTCCCTAAAATGTCAAAATTCACACTCCCGTCAATTCGTCGTTGGTCCCGAACATTCTCAAACGGGGCATGTCATTTTTTTACCACTCGCATACTTTTAAAATGCACAGACTGCAAAAAAACTGTTGTGATTCTGGTGAGAAAAAAATAATAAAATATTAATGGATATTGTTTAGCGAATGAAATGAAGGTGAAAGAGAAAGAAGATGTAAGCAAGTTTTTTTTAGCAATATGTGAAATAATATACATACTAAATTAAGCTGCAAAAATAAGTACTTATTATTTAATTCTACAGGTTTTACAGCCCCCCAGAATCCCTGGGTGGTTTTTTTAAATTTACACACTTTCCAGTACATCATAAGATGCCGCACAACTGTTTGAAACCAATTGAACTATGAGCACTTTTATTATTACCGTGACGATCCACGTTTACAGTACCGTGACGGAAAAAAAGGCAATAAACATACGTTCTTATCGCTATAATGCTGCAGCTCTTTCTTACACATTAAATAATGGTGAGACACAAAATACGTGTGAATGTTTCTTTAATTGTACTTTTTTTCTTTGGAGGGAAAAGATATAACTTATTACGGCTAAGCTACGGGCGTAATTGCGTTTAATTTTATTTATACATGTGAGGGAGATGTAAGATAATGAAATGAGTGTATGTTTCCTTTGGGGGTGTGCAGACATACGTTTACCGTTAGTCTCATTTTCGACTGTTGTTATTTAGTGTGTAGGAAAGAGCTGCAGCATTGTATGTTTAAGAACAAAGGCAAAATCACAAAAGCACATTGATATTTGAAGTTTTGGAATTCACTCACACTTCAATATTATAATTGTAACTATATTCCATACTTTCAAAATTATTATCACGGCTAATAGTATTGTAGGGGTCTATGAAGATGTCACGGTGCGGTGTGTGAGAGAGAAGCAGAATTATTGTGATAAGAAAAGTATGGTTATTGCCTTTTTTTTATGCCGTCAGGGTACCGTAATCTTGGATCGTCACGGTAATAATAAAAGCGCTCATTGGCAAATCCCCATTGGGGAAACCCGAAGGGAGTCTGGTCACCAAACACAGCTGAATCCGTTTCAAGCAATGTTTGACATTCTAAAAGGAGGCCTTTCGCCAGGGCAATACAGAGATGTGGATGCATCGTTTTGCACTTCAATCGTGATCAAACCTGCAGCCTCAAAAGTCTAATGAAAAAACCATTATACTACGATAGCCGTCAATATTGTAAATTGCAAACATCCGTTAATTTATTTTGCAGCCTAGTCAGTGTTATTTTGGTAAATATACAGAAAAGTTAGACATGGTCTAGGCACATTTTATTTTAAAAACATTTTGTATCAGTTAAATAACAATGAAAAAAAAGAAACAACTATTTCAGTAACCGAAAATGCAAAATAATATATTTTAATAGCTATTTTGTAAAAAAAATAATATATTTTGACAACCTTTCTTCAGCCCAAACTAAGAAACTATTTTAGGTTTGTATTTTGGGTTAAAAAAGAGAAAAAAAAAATAATCTTAAAACATTCACATCAACAACAATGGCCGCCGAGTAAACAATAGATTTTAATTTTAACGAAATAACTATCAAAATGCATTATTTTCCATTTCTAGGAACAGAAATACTTATTTCTCATTATTATCTAACTGATATAGTGGTTTTTTTTTTAAAAATAATTACAATAAATAACTCTGTTTGAAAACCATTTTATTATATAATATCTTTAACCAACAACCGGTTTCGGTTTGACCTGAACCTTCATCAGGGGTATATAACAACATAAATAAATTTCAGAGTATTTAAAGATAAAGAGGGAGAGAGAGAACATCAACTTTGGTGTTTTTTCTCCCATTTTTCTCCTAATACTTTTACAGTTATTTTTGCAGCAAAATGTTGTGAATTATTTCAGATATTGGTAGAGAGTATGATATGTGATAGAGAAAGACTGATTGATTTAAGAGAAGTTGCAGATATATGATATTTACCTGTCTCGGAGATTGAGTAATGCCTCCGTTGGCCCTCCTGTCTCCCTCCTCTATGTCTAGCTGCAAGATGCTCTCTTGGCTTCCAGTAAACTGTAAAAATCAAAATAAATTAGTTAAAAATCAAAGCAGACCAGTAAGGTGGCATCAGAAAAGCATTCATGGAAAACCAGCTGCTCAAATTTGAGTGGCTAGGATCGTGAAATCACGGGAAGAAGATTGGAGGTGCGCTCAATAATGACAAGATCAATAATGGCTGGATGAGCCTTAGCCTTGCCTATGAATAATGATGCCGTGTAAATTAATGTTAACAATACAACTCTTCTCCGTATTCCACTGCCTCGCTTAGAAAGCCTAATAGATAATAGATAATATTAATGCAAGATGCCTCAAAAATCACGCGTGACGTATTATGAAGATGAATCTATCAATCCTACTTGGTATAAACTAGCCGTACACGCTAGTAAAGTCGCTTGAAGAAATAACCCAAGAGCATTCATTGTGTGACAAGAGGTTCATTGTGTGTTTTGTTTTGTCCCTGTATGTCAATGTATTAGTGAACGAACCGGGCCAAGCGAATGACGTCAGAAACATTGCTCGACAAATTATAGAATATATTTTTTTCACTTTAATGAATGCGGTGTGTAAATGTGATCTGTAAGGCATATATTTTCTTTTGTATTTTGATAGCTGACTACGTTTTCAAAAATAAAGTCCGCGGCGTGTACCTTGTACAATATTCGGTAGTGGGATATTTTTGTGTTCGAAAAAAATTAACCCCGGTCGGTCAGGACAGCTGGAATGCAAATTAGTTTCAGTGTAGACCTTATAGACCGATAAAAGGTACGACACTAAGAACTATGCGATCTAAACAGTGCAAAACAATGCATGCACTTTTTCATAAATGGGCCTTGAGCCAATTTTATTTGGTTTCGGGGTCATTATGAATTTCACAGGGCACGTCTATAATATAGATGTGTCCTGTGAAATTCTTATATACTATGTCAATGGGGGTGCGGTATAAATTACATTGAGAAACTGAATACCCACAAATCTCAGCCTGGATTTTTCGACCACCTTGCTAGACTCATGCCCGTGTTATGGTGGTCGATTATGGTGTGATTTTAAACTCGATGAAATGTAAAATAGCGACACTAAAAAGAGACAAACACGTATGTACATCTTCAGGATTTAGCCTGCAAGAGAATGAGATATTATAATCGGTCTCCTCTTTGTGCGGTGCTCCGTAGCCTTTCCACTCTTGTATACTTTAGTTTTCTGAAGGTTTCACTTCCACCGCGTGCGAATTGCACACTCTGTTTTTTTTTTAAATTTATTAATAAGATCTGCACTCTCTTGTGTCCAAGGGAACAAAGTATGTGTGAAGAATGCGTTAATGATGAATGTAAGTAAGGTGGTGTTTGAAAGAGAGACTACGAAAACAACGCACAATATAGTTGTGAATGTGAATACTTGGAGCAGGTAGATGAGTTTGTGTATTTACGAGTAGTATGTTCAGAAGAGATGGAAAGGCTAATAAAAATATTGAAAGAAGGGTTAATGCAGGGCTGAACGCAGTTGGCGCTAACAAAAAATTGTCCAAAGAGCGAAGCTAGCAGTCCACAGTGGAATGCTGGTATCTACCCTGAAATATTATAATGAATCATGAACCAGGCAGAGGAAGGTTGAAAGTTAACTAAATGCTGTACAAATGAGATCCCTGAGGAGTACGTGGAGTAAAATTATGTGTGATCGTGTGAGAAATGCAAAGATTCGCAAAGACGGCAAGGCTGATGTAAGGGGAAATGAGTAAAATAAAGAAAGGGATGGTTTGGGCATGTAAAGCGAATGAACAAAGAAAGGAGTGTAAGGAAATACATATATATGATGCGGATGTGAATGGTAGAAGAAGTCGGGGATGTCTGAAGAAGAAATGGCAAGGTCAAGAGAACCAAATGCTTTGGCCGGGTCATACCAAGACTCGAAATAACAGAAGAGTATGTATGAATGTGAATGAAGCAAGGAGTGTGTGCCAAGACAGAATTGTTTGACGGTCCATCCTTTCCGCCTACCTGTGCAGGGAAACAGCCTGATGGTAAGTTAGTTATTGAATAAATGAAAATCGTAGAACACATTTCGTTTTTGTGTTGTGTAAATATGGAGTACAAAACATGGCAAAAACAATTAATTTATTATGAAAACACTCATGTACAAGTTTAGTGACAAAATATGACACATTTTCATATTGCGAAAATGAAATTTGTTTTCCTGACATAAATATGGGAAAAAAATAAAATATCCAATAAAATATAATATTTATTATTATGTTTATGTGAAAGAAATTGCTAGAAATTATTAAATTGTGAACAACGAGTTTGTTATTTGCCGACAAAAGTGTGTTTACTTTTCACAAAGTTGTGTTTATAAAAAATAAAAAATGTGCCTATCAGAAGTAATTAAATGCGACAGATTTGCTCGTTTGGTTTATTAACCACTCAGGTATTTTGCGATTATGCAAGTTTTTTGTCTTAAACGAACTGTCCGATTTATAAAAACTTTGTGTTATTTCCGCTTTGCAATTAAAGCTCTATAAATGAAACATTTCTGAATGTAGCCGAATACTTAAAACTGTTTTTGAAAGGTTATGAAATAAGCTTTCAAATTGTTATATTATAAATAAATATTAACATTTGTAAATATTAAAATTTAGAATGCAAACATAAAAAAATTGTAAAAATGACTCACTTCATGTTTTTCATGGTACTAAAATCACAGATTATGTAAAAAAAACCACTTATTCCATTGTGTAAATGTATAAAAAACAATTTTGTCTCCTACCTTTTTTACCTTTCATACAATAATATTTAATAAAAAATTAACAATGTCTAACAGCACGTAGACGATTTGGCGGGGGAAAACTGTTTCTACAAAAAAGTATTTTTACATACTTCTATGGACAACTTTGAATAGAGATGTGAAGCTGGATTCAATATTGATCTTCTACTTTTTGTTTTAGGGTTGTGACTAGAACAATAACAGAGTTATAACAATTTCTGTAGGAACACGCACGTTAGCGTGACAACACGCTTATTGTACTTGACTGCTATTGTTATATTGTCGCGTAAACACGCATACAGGTCGGAGTGGTTAAGACTTAACCAATCTCTCCGTCATTTATTGCTATATTATGAAGGGAATCTCTATTCGAGTGAATGTGTACACACTTGTGACAAGATACACGCATATTTAAATAAAACAGCTGTAAAAATACATAATTAAAATATGCATTTGACCCACTCTGCAGAATAGCAAAGCATCATCTGTTGTTATATTGATGATAAGTGAGCTTAAGGTCAATTTAGTGCCAGTCTCTGTCTATGTAGCCAATAGTTATGAGTACAAGATAAACAGGCTCATGTTTGCTAAATTATCATAAATACACATACTTCAGCCTATTATAATATAATGGCTATTACAAAAGCAAACTTTGCTAAGTACTGTGGGAGAACATTATTAAACATCCTAATTTTGGTTGTTGGTTCGTGTAATGTGAAATATTTCTGCGTAATACTTTACAAGTTCAATAAACATTTAATTTTCAAATTTGGAACTAATAATAACACAGAAGTGATAAAGTAGGAATTGATTATTTTATGCATTATTTATTTATTTATTCGAAATGTGTATTTGTTTTGTTCAAATACGCTTGCTTTTTTTTACGTTAGCTCCATTTCCCTCAGGGCCTATGTCTAGGGGATGTTGTGTGGAGGATTTTTTTTTAAAGAAAGGAAGAATGGGGAAATTCTGGGAAGGAAATAGGTATGAGGGGTGGGTAGAAATGGGGGTCAAAGTTTACAGGAGTGACGGACGTATGAATCCATCCCTCCCACGTCGTGCAAGGCGATGTTCCAAGAGAGTACAGCTGGAGAAGTCATAGGGACTCCCTCAGCCATTCTCTCCCAATCCGGCCAGCCATGTAGCTGGTGGGCCGACGCATCCACCGCCAAGACCTGGACTAACCTCACCCCATGAACCCGGGCACCCCTGCTAAGTCACCAAACGTAGTGAACCACTTGGGGTGACCTATGGCAGAGGTGTTGGTTATCCAATAAGTGGTTCTCGAGCGGCGGTACCCATACCCGCCTCCCAAATGCTTGTCAGACAAATGAAGGTGTGTTACTGAGACATTGTGCATGATTTCACTGAACTAGGGTCTTGTGGGCATACTTTTGCGGCCTGTTCATACACACATTTTTCTTTTCATAAGCGGTGGTTCATTTTTTGTTCGATTAGTATGAATATAACGTCTTTTGTATTTTTGTAATGTCATTGGATAGGTATCATAATTTTTTAAAGTTTACTAACATTTGAAAGGTATTTTCTTCTTTTGAAAGGCAATGATCCTGATGGAATTTTTTTTATATAAATACTTTCAGCTTCACAAATCCAATAATTATAATTTCCTGTGATTTTTCATGGGTCTGCGATAGTTCAATACATACTAATATTAGTATTAAATATGTACCTACTACATTTGGAACGGATCCAACTTTCGAGTGCGATTGTATGGGGATATAAAAAATATAATAATGCGATAATGAGCCAAAATTTAGCGGCAACAGTAGAGATTATTACAGCTAATTAAAATATAGTTAACGTATAACAATAATAGCTAAGAAGCAAGAAGGAATGTATAGCTGTTTACTAAGTAGTATATTTCAGTCACGGCCCCTAGCACCAACACCAGCTGTTCATTAAGTGGTACATTTCAGTCACGGCCCTTAGCACCAACACCAGCTGTTCATTAAGTGGTACATTTCAGTCACGGCCCTTAGCACCAACACCAGCTGTTCATTAAGTGGTACATTTCAGTCACGGCCCTTAGCACCAACACCAGCTGTTCACTAAGTAGTACATTTCAGTCACGGCCCTTAGCACCAACACCAGCTGTTCATTAAGTAGTACATTTCAGTCACGGCCCTTAGCACCAAAATAATGATAAAGATTTTATCCATTATGTAGGTAGATACGTTTTAAGATTTTCACAGCCAAAAGTATTTTTGTTATTTGTTTTTGGGGTGTTATGCCGTGTTGCGCTACCTCCTTCTTTAGCCAACGTTTCGGACAGCGTTGGCTAAAGAAGGAGGTAGCGTAACATGGCATAACACCCCAAAAACCAATAACGAAAATTATGTAGGCAACTCGTTTTCATTTTCGAGCGGATCAACAATAAACAAACAACAGTTTACGTTAATTAATCCTATTACATATACAACGGAGCTATGTTATACATATTAATATACAAAATTTCTTCAACATAATCAAAGTTGACCTCTTCCCGCATGACGGCATCACCCGTTGTCGGGAAATTCTAAATTTTATTTTGTCTCTCGCTCTTTACTTTTCGTCAAACAGAGACCGTAAAAATCTCTAGCTATCAATCAAAAACCTTCACAAAAATTTTCATTTGTGTCGGCCACCACCCCTTTTAACACGGTGCATACAATTTTGACTAATTTATTTGTTTAGCAAAACAGCATGAGTCCTCCTCCCTCAAGACCCCCTGTTTCACTCCTTCTTTCCCTCAAGAGACCCTCCACACAGCATCCCCCAAAAAAGTGTAGAGTTAATGCAAAAAATAAATTTTAAAAAGAAATTTTTCAATCAATGAACAGCAACTTGTGTAGCAAGTTTTATTTAAATGTGGTCTTCTTAAAACTTGTGCGTAAATTAAAAACTCTTGTTTAACAACTCGGTCTTGGCACACACTCTTTGCCTCATTCACATTCATACATCGTCTCATACATACTCTTCTATTATTCTGATTCTTGACATGGCCCAACTCAAGTATCTGATTCACATGATCGTGCCATGTTTTCTTCGGGCGTCCCCGACTTCTTCTACCATTCACATTTGCATCATTCATTCTTCTTACACTACTCTTTTCGTTCATTCGCTCTACATGCCCAAACCATCTGAGGATACCTTTCTTAATCTTACTCATTAGGGAACGTACCCATACTACGTGACCAACTTTTTGCAATTTTTAACCCCCCCCCCCCCCCCCCCCCCCCTGGTGACCAAAATCCTGAGCAACCCGCCGCTCATTTGTATGGAGCGTGACATTTTGAAGACCCCCCCCCCCCCTAAACGTGTCACGTAGTATGGGTACGTTCCCTTACGCATATGTCAACCTTGCATTCTTTGCAGTTCTAAACATTTCTCACACTATCATTCATTGTTTTACCACACATATGCCTTAGGGATCTCATTTCAGCAGCATTCAGTCTACTTTCATCCTTCCTTTGCCAGTTCCATGCCTCACTGCCATACATCAGGATAGGTACCAACACTAATTGTGTACTTTGAGAGTTTTTTATTAGCGCCAATGGCATTCAGTCCTCCATTAATGGAGTTACCTGCATTTACCGTTCTTTCAATATCTCAATAACTTCCAGCTATGTATTTATAAATCAATGGTAGAGTTTAAAAATAAATGTTATTTACCACAAAGCCGTAGTACTTAAGGATGTCCATCTTGCACATGGGACACGTACGGTGCTCCAGCAGCCAGGGGTCTATACAGGACTTGTGGAAGTCATGTCTGAAAATAGAATAAGAGAATGATACAAATTTTGATTAATAATGTTTGCTAAATGATACAAATTCCCACTTAAGAAGTTTGAAAACATGATCCCAAAACTATATTGTATCGGCTATGCCAGACGCACTGTTTTTCCAGCTCTAAATGGCTCCAATAAAACAATATTTCTCCATAAATTATAATATTGAGAAAACTGACATGGAAATTTTGCAAGTCATTAGCTCCCTGTTATAATATCTGTATTTCAAGTAAATACACATAATGATTCAGAGATAAACGGAGACTAGAGGCTTTTGAGATGTGGTCCTATAGAAGACTACTAGGAATTTCCTGGAGAGACCACATCACAAATGAGGAGGTTCTTCAAAGAATCGAAGGAGGAAGTCACCTGCTCAGGACCTTGTCCGAAAGGCGCGCAAGATGGATCGGCCATGCAATAAGGCAAGAAGGCCTCTTGCATGCCATAATGGAGGGTGTGACCGAGGGGACAAACGCTAGGGGACGCCCACGCCGAGAGTACCTGGAGGACCTGCTGGTGGACGTGCGCTGCTTATCATATGCAGACTTCAAAAGAGCCGCACAAGACAGGGAAGAGTGGAAGAAACGAATAGATGAAATTGCTGCAAACCAATCCCAGGATTGAAACCAGAGAGAGAGACACATAATGTATGTATGATGGGCATGGACTTTAATTTAGCACAGTGGTTCCCAACCTTTCTCCGACCCGGGACCACTTGTACGTTTATTTTTTCGACAGGGACCACAAGCAGTGGCGTAGCGAGAGGGGGGGGGGCGGCGCCCTACAATTCTCTCTAGCCACCCCCCCCCCTCCCCCAGGACGGACCAGGTGAAACGGAATATCATAATGGCCACTGACCACAAGGTACAATAGTGATAAACGGAATATTGTCCTTGATTTTTTTTCCGACTTCTCGACCAGGGACCGCCCGCACTTTCTCGCTTATTGACCGGCGGACCATCCCTAGCCTCTTGCGGACCACTGGTTGGGAAACTCTGATTTAGCACAATGATAAATATTATTGTTAAGGCAACACAATAACTGTGCTGATAAAAATATGTTCGATTCAATCACTTTATTATTCATTTAAAGAACAATAAGTGCACTTATTGCTTTACAAGTTTTATAAGTTTACTTATTGGATATGGTTTTAGATTTTCAAGGCCAAAAGTATTTTTGTTATTTATTTTTAGGATGTTATGCAGTGTTGCACTACCTCCTTCTTTAGCCAACTTTTCGGACAGCGTTACAGTGTCCATCATCATCTCCAAAAGGATATCAGAACACTTTCGAGCATGTAAACTCGGCCACCTTGACAAATTGGAAATCGCCGAGCTTTTAATTGAAACCGGCCATTACTTTGGATTTGTTTCTGAAGTTCTGGACCTGTACTGGCCACCCATATGCGCCGCGCTACAAATAACATCTGCGTACGTGGAATTTCACACAAAGCTACTGCTATAATTCGGTTTCTAATTCAAGAATTCGACACAAGATGACGCTACTTCCGCCAGCAGCTCGCATATGGACGTTTCTTACCTAGGTATAATTACTACGGATTTATAGAATTTAAGTATCTATCCGGAGAGATTACATATGGCGTCATTGCCTCTCACGGCTGCTTTAACTCAGTGACTAGATGTCAATAAGAAGAACTGGCTATTTTTGGAACCCGTTTTTATCAGTAAATGGTTACCTACACTCAAACTGGGCGAAACCGAATGTAAAAGCCGCCCGCAGGGCCTAGCAGCAAAAACTTGCAGAGTGGGTTTTTAACTGCTAGTTAATAATAATAGAGACGACGGAGCTAAGCACAACAGTTCATGGTATCCGGTAATTGACAGCTACAACAAAGCTAATTGCAGAAAACCATTTTGAATTATACTGTACTACCGGCTCGTAGAGGAGTGGAGCTGGCAACACGGTATCGCATCTACATACACAAGCACACGGTGAAGTGTGTAATGCTGGCTAAAGAAGGAGCTACCACAACACGTCAAACACCCCAAAAATAAATAATGAAAAAGTTTACTTGTTCTTCAAATGAATAAATTAGTTAAATAATAAACATACTTTAAACCCTGACAAACAACAGTTAATGTATCGTGAATCAGCCGTCCAAAATCCAAAACATGCCAATCAGCAAGGGTGTAAATATTTAAAAGCAGATTTTATACTAGCAGCAACAAAACTTTCCGTCTAAATTCTGTTTCTTTGATGTTAAAAATATCAATATATCAAGAAATTCTATTTAACAACAACAAAGCTCTCCCTACCGGCATCTGCATGACCATTGGCAAGTTAGTCCTGCAGGCCGGGAGATAAAACAGTCTGTGCTGTCAGTGACGGAGAATGTAGAAATTAATGCTCTCCATGATAGTCGAGTTTGAACCATCCACAAGTCAGTCTGAAGAAATGTGATACAATATGCACTTCCCTTCTGACCCGTAGATGGTTCATTCTGAGCATATCTTTGGGACGGTAGGTTTAGGAGATGAACATAACAATCGTCTACTTTCACCTTTCACCCTTCAAGGTGTTCTAGGCCATCATTTAAAATTACAGAGAAAGGAAAGGTGAATTTATATATTAATTTTATTTAAATGTGCAAATTTCAGAATTATATGGAAGATTGGAGTCGAGTTCAGACTTAGAAGAGATGAGATGTTGAATGGAGGGGAGGCAATTTTAGATAACGCTTGATAGAAGAGAGGGTATTTATTTAGAGAGGGACAACCAAAAAATATGTGATCTAAACCACCCACATCTAGACCACAGAATGTACAATCTGGGGAGTCAAGGATGTGAATTTTAAAAAGGTGAGAAGGAACGGAACAATGTCCGATTCTCATTTGAATAAGTGAGAAAATTTATTTTTTGGAAAAATGGGGGAATTTTTGAAACCACGATTTTGACAGGATAGTTCTTTGTATTGAGGCCTCCCTGGCTACCTTGGATTGACTAGCAATGTTCCATTCCAAACATTGCGGGATCTATCTTTGATGATGGAAAAAATATCAGATAGGGAAATAGGGTTTACGAGGGTAACAGTAGGGTTAGATGCTCCTTGTTTTGCCAAGGAATCAGCAATATCGTTACTCAATATGCCAACATGTCCAAGAATCCAAATAAAAGTTACGGTTTTTCCAGAGCTTTGAATGGAGGCTATCAGCACTCTAATAAGACATACAAAGTGATCATCAATATGAAGAAGAGGACTGGATTTAAGTTTTTGGAGGGAACTGAGAGTCAGAGAGAACAAGAGAATGTTAAAAAATATTTTTTTATTATATATTTGAGACAAATCAATTGCAAATGCAGAAAAACTTAAAGTGAAATAAATAAAAAAATTGATGTTTTCTGGGTTAACTACTGTAGGAAATTTCAAAATGTAATTTTATTTTTTACATTAACTCCACACAAGAGGCCCTGAGTAAAAAAATTTCCTCAGGGCGTATGTCATCTCAGATGCTGTGTGGAGGGTATTTTTGAGGAGAGGAAGGAATGAAATCTTGAAGAAGGAAAGCTCTTGAAGAGACCAGTGTTGTAGGAAGGAGGAAACAAAGAGGCCGGCAAATGGTTCCACAGCCGAGCTGTTGAACACAAGAACGAGTCGAAAAAGCGACCTGCTCTCATGTGACAAATATCAACCATGTACATATGTTGGGCGCACATTTGGCATGTTTCCCGACAAAGCACCGGTGCCGAAGGGAACAATGACGCTAGTTCCTCGGAGCATCTTCTATTGAAATAGCAGGAGAACAAGGATAGCATTCGAACCCGACACATGTGCTCTAAAGATTGAAATCTGTTTGTTAAGATACTAACGTACCGCACCGTTATGCTTCCCGGTGTTATTTTATAGCATATTTAATATTTAAAACCCAGACATATATAAATAATATTTGATTTATGGTGAGCATTAGGAGATTGCTTTTCTCATTATCTCAAAACATAGTATATGGAGATGTCTGACTAATCAAGTGGACAATCAATATTTGCAGGTACACCAAGTGGTAGATAAGGTATGTAACTTACTTGCAAGGTAGAATCCTGAGAACATCTGACACTTTATATGGCTCAATGCAGACGGCGCAGCATTCTCCGTCTCCTTGGATCTCCTGAAAGTACTATTCATTAAAATTGAATTATAAGTATATTATAATATGTACATAACAATTAAATTTTTAAAAAAACTAACACGCACAAACCAAACATTCATTTTTGGATCTTAACATATGGATAGTCTTAAGAGCGTTTAACCAGCCAGCGGCCGAAAATCCATATTTCATCGAAAGATGTTCTTACGAATATGCAGGGCGGTTACAATGAGAAAGATTAATTATTCTCCGTACCAGCTTTTAAAAATTATAACTCAATTTCGATTTTATTTCATTACAAATTTGCTTTAATTTATACTTACATCCAAAAATGCTGAAAGGCATGATGATAAAACTATTAAAATAATGTACTTTTTGTAATTATTTTTTGATTATAAGTATTTATCATTTTTCAATAATGTCTAAGTTAAATAAGAATGTTAAAAAAATCTGACCAATACACAGGTGTATACCAAAGTACGTATATATTTTTTAATGATTTTATTTAAACTAAAGTTAAAATTCTAAAACATGCGATACCCAGATAATGTATTGATTTATTTTAGTGCATGCTTATATGATTTGAAATGGGTGTGGTATAATACAAAATCTTTTTTGAAAATTTAACAAATCTGCCAACGATCTATGGTATAACCTTATTATACTAAAAATAAACATTTTTTCTCAAAATTTAAAACATGCGAATGCTAGATAAAAGAACAATCTTTCGAAATCCATTTATATTTTTTTGTGGAAAAGAATCACGTCTAAAAACTGTATTAAAAATGGCATATTTCTGGCTTTCACTAGTAATACCCTCTTAACCTGTCAAGGGCCAGGGTTTTTTACCTTACCTTTTTTAAATTACCTTAAGAACAAGAATGGAGGAAGCTATTTTAAGCTTTATTTTATGTTATATATTAATGGAATAAAATTTAAAATCGCATCCAAATTATTTGAATTAATATTCTTTTTTGAAATTCGAGTCTCGCGCGCCGGCGCGTTCCTGGAAAATCACAGGTTAACCCCAAAATATATTTGTTTGATTTTCGGAACAATTCGTATATGTCTTTGTCTCTATAGAATTGTCTCTCTCATAGAAATCATAGTATCTCCCTTATAGTGAGAAATATGATTTAAAGTGTGTTAGAAAGATAAAATACCAAAATGTATTCAAATATAAAAAATAACCACAAAAGAAGTAAAATGTATATCTTTATGAAACCAAAGTTTCGAATCGCAATTAGAAAAATAATTTTGAAACCTTAGGAATATTTTATTCATTATTTTTACATGAAACGGCAAAAAAGAGAGTTGACGATAACGTTTATAATACATTTGCCTAATAAATGTGTTTATTTATTTTTTTCATTATCAATAATTTTGTTTAGAAAAACGTAAGGTAAGCCATTTTTAAAACTTTTTAATGTTTGCATTCACAATGTTTATATTTACAAAAATTATATGTTTATTTCGAAATATAAAATTTGAAAGCATATTTTAAAAACTATTTTTTGGTTTTCGGATGCGAATTCGTACAGAAATGTTCAATTTATTTGGATTTTATTGCAAAGTGCAATTATTTTGACTTTCCGAAGAAGTAGTAGGCCAGAGGTCTGAGGGGATAACCACACATATAAATACATATCTAAGGGAACGTACCCATACTACGTGACCAACTTTTTGCAAATTTTAACCCCCCCCTCCCCCGGTGACCAAAATCCTAAGCAACCCGCCGCTCATTTGTATGGAGCGTGACATTTCGAAGACCCCCCCCCCCTAAAAGTGTCACGTAGTATGGGTACGTTCCCTAAGATGTATGATCATTTTAAAAATACGAACTACATACACTTTATAAAATCAAAATAAAATAAATAAATCTGTGTGGAGGCCAGTGTTGCCAACATCCTTCATGAATAAGATAATCGCAAATTATTCGTCTTCAAGTAGCAGCCCAGAGGTATGATTAAAATATTAATGATGCAGCAACATTGATTTAAATGCAATGTTAAAAATAATTTTTAAAGTGGAATGAGAAACATACCTTATCGTCTGTTTTCAAATTCTTGACAGGTATTTTGGACAGGGCTTTCTTGGCAGCGGAGCAAAGACGTTTCTGTAACCATAAACAAAGAGAATTAAGAATTAATTAATAATTATTAAAAATAACAATCACAAATGGAAGATAAAGAGACTGGGATCAGGAAGTATTACCGACCTATCAGAATATTTTTAAATAACTCAATATTATTATTATTTTGTGGGAATATGACATCTTAATTATTTGATTAAGTTGTGAGGCTGAAGGTAGTGCGGGGGGGGAGGAGATGAGGAAGAGGAAGGTGGGGAAGTACCTGGCTATTCAGATCTGGTCACCAAACACGGCTAAAGCCATTTCATACAAGTTTCAATTCTGAATGGTGGTCTTACACCAGAGTCTTACGTGCCGCCAATATACTATTAATTATTTTAAATTAATTAGTTGTGAAATAACACTTTTTCAATTAATCAAGTCAAATTTATTCGCGGCAAATTTTCCGGGTTTTCAATCCCGCCACTTTCGGATTGCGAATCAACTTACCCCTCCACCACGGAGGCCGTCAAACAAAACTAAATTTTAAAAAAGTTTTCCACTAGTGACTAAAGATGCTACGTGAGAAATCAATAATCATTAGCTAATATTTGGTAATTACAAAATAATTTGAGAATTTATGACAAAATAATGACAATTGGAATGATGTTATCTATAATACCCACTTGAAGATTGCAAGATAAAAAAGACAAACGAAATCCTCGTCATTAAAATGTTTTTTTGGAAGATTATCATAATTTTTAATAATTGATTGATTTCTGAAATTACATGTCGTAATGCTGATTAATATTACATAAAAAGTTCCAAATGCCTGAAGTAAGAATTACCACGACACCGTCAACAAAGGAAAATGTTGGGAGAAACTCAACGGCCTCCGTGGTCGAGGAGTCTCTCGACCAGCAATCCAGAGGTTGCAGGTTCAATGTATTAATAATTTGAATGTGTTAATAATTTAAAATAATAATAATGGGATAATTTGAAGAGCGCCGTTTTTGTGAATAATCACCTCAAGGATGCTGAAATTACTTTTATTTAACTTTCCAGTTGCTAACAGGAGTAACAAAAATCTCTGAAATTACCATCCTCAATAATAAAATTGTAATGTTGAATTTAATGTATTTGTATTTTTTGTAATCCTACAAAATCTTTTAACGTAACCTTAAAATCAATGACCCCACATTATAACAAAAGTTTTGTTAACCCTTTCCACTCCAATGTCGAGTGTCACTCGACATTGATTTCATTCCACCAGTTCCAATGTCGAGTGACACTCAACATGGTGTAAGACGCAGACAATTTTAAAACAGGAGAATTTTTTTTTACTAAATTTTTTAATCACAATTGAAAGACACATTCTAGAATCATGGATGAGTTTGGTTTAGGGCTGCGCCTCACTGCAGGTAGAGGCGCAGGCATCGATGTTACAAAAGTACACTTGGTACAAAAGTACACCCATCGATGTTACAAAAGTAACTTGGTAATTATCACACTGTGCTGTCATCAAAATCTTATCAACTGTGCATTATCGTTTTTGTTTTCGTGCAAATACTCGTTAAATGGTTTTATTTGTGATTTCTATTTTCTATAGCTTGATTGTGTATTAGTGAAATAATCCCCGATCGTGTCACGTTTCAAAAAAATAAAGCAAGATGTATCGAAAAGGCCAAAAGCCGAAAATATAAATCTAAATGAAAACGAATCATCATTTTGGACTACGCCTCTTAAATTTTTTCGTTATTTTATAATGTCAACTTTATTTACAAAACAAACTAAAACTTAAAGGCAAATTTGGCATGGAGCTGGTGGAATAAAAACAGAAAAGACTTGGAGTGGAACGGGTTAAGCATCTTGGCATGGTTAAGCAATAGTTTTTTTTATTGAAAAATGGCTGAAGTGAACAAAAATAAAAGTTTTTCTTACCGATAACCTGTCCTTGGCGTGAATGTAGCGGAATCTCTGGATGTAGTAGAAGACAAGCCAGGATATGGACATCACCATAAGGACTATGAAGGATATGGAGACAAACAACACTGACGTCCTGAAAAAGACAACATAAATAAATAAATTAATAATATTTCATCAGGTTGTTCCTTGATAATGATTTTAAAAAAAACGAGAACCTAAACTGGTTATATACGCTTTCCGGAAACTAGTAGTACACGAGGGAAGATGAATCTACATCACACAGAAAACAGAAAAAACAAACTTTTTTTCGATCAGAGCATTTTGATTTTTTTTGTTCGGCGATTAAAGGGTTAAAAAAACAATGGAGGAAAGTTGGCAAAACCTGGAATCTCAAACAACTTTGGGCAAACGCCACTGGATATATCAGAACATTTCTTTAATGTATTTCTAAAACCTAAAAGGATCTAGCTATACTTCTAAACTTGAGGAGAAGTGCTGTGGGAAAAACAGATTCAATAATGGCTACTTACAAAGTACCCAACTAAATCCAACTTGGCTACATCAAAGTAAATTAATTTTATAAAGATCAAAATTAAGATATTACTAGAATAAAAACATTCTCTTCATTACTGCATGCATATACCTACGGAGCCATAAGATTAAAAATGTTAAAAACATACCACTTGAACGCCATTTTGGGTCAGTTTCGCAAGCAATCTCAAGTTCAGACTGCTCACAGCGAAAAAAAAATTAAAATGGCGATAATTCGACTATTATTATTATTTATATTTACCTATTCATATTGCTGGGAGAGCGAATGCAGACGGTTCCTTGCGAGATATTGAGGATGACTTCGAACCCGTTATCTAACAATTTAACCAATTCTTCGCCTTTATGTTTGAATGTGAACACAGCGCTGATGTTTCCTGAAACAAATAACAAAAAGACACCATTAACATTTTGATAACATCAACAAATCGATTTAAAATCGTTACATATATATATACCTATAACCTCAAAGGGTCTTATTGCAGAGGTAGTATTAAAAAAATATATATACCAATATCTAATTATTCTACATAATAAGCATACACTCGTGTTTTCCGGTTTTTTCAGTCAGAAACACGCCAGTAAAAGGCCATTTCAGATGGTCGATCTCAAACATAAACAAACCAATACCATCTCAAATGATAAATAACAACAAAAAACAAGGAAACAACCATAGATATTGTCCTAGAAAACATCTGGAAAGATGTGTGGGTGCATTTAAAAACAACGTGCTGTCATAGGATCATCTGTTGGTGGTAGGTAGTTAAGTAGGTACCGTGTTCGAGAATGCACCCTATTTCGCGCCCCAACCCTAATATTCGAAAATTTTAAAACAAATGTTGCTACCAAAAGAAAACTCTCCAATGCGGGATTAATTTATTTAGAATTTCGTAAAAAATATGGGGCTACGGTCAATGACGTTATATAAATAGACTTGCCATAGTCTCACAAACTCAAGATATAATGTGGCAATTAATCAAAACTCTTTTGTTTTCAGCGATTTTCAATAAGTTCTTAATTCAAAATCGTGTATGATAAAGATAGACGCTTAAAAGAATATGTGCATATGGACGAAACAAAAGATAGAACGCGGGCGGCATTTTCATATTCAAAAGTTGCGTCGAATACTGTCTCAAGACCGACTAAAGTAGGAGGCCTGGGCACCAGTCGAATTTTGAGGTGTCAAATAGCTATAATGAACAACGATAGTTTGTTGGCGTTGATTGTTATTGTAATTGTTATTTCTGCTGATTTGTATGTTGTTTTACCGTAGGCAAGTAAATAAAGAATCATTAGATTATTATTATAAAAAGTAAATTTTACTTAGCGACGGCATGGCATCGACTTTGTAATTTGGCTGTTGCGCATCCAGACCTGTACTTTAGTAGGCCTTGAGTTCTCTAATGACGCATAAAATCTTTGGGCGGAAAGCAATTGTATTATTTTTATAATCGATAATAATAAGTAATTTGCATGTATTTACAAATGAAATGTTATTCCTTCGCTTTTACTACTGTTTACCGTGTAATGGAAACATTTTCTCATCACACAGGAGGGAATTTTGGCGCTTTTTAATGAAATTTACTTACTAGTAGGACACGACCTTACTCGACGCGTGGCAGTTTAGTACTAAAATACTAGAAATCGAGTACTCTACAATTGTCTTGTTGTTGGCTTCCCATTTTGAGATTTCTACCCCGCGTCTAAAGTATGTAACGTCTTTGGCTACAGTGAATTTGAAAAATGGGGTATAATTTGTTGGTTTCGAAGTTATAAGGTGCGGCGTTTTCATTTTCCATCTACTAGGAACATTATAGCAATCATCTTGTCTATCGTATATTATTTTCCTGAATATACGCATTTAATACAGTAATATACAGCTAGAAAGAAACCCGACGTGTTGGTGCACGTAAACGAGCAAGAATAAAATTGCAAATGGCCACGACGAACAATGCTCCTTTGTTCGATTGTTTGAATTTGTTTCAGGGTACTACGCTATATATTATTATGTATAATATAATTATACAGCACACTAATAAATAAGCAAGTTCCTTATCAACCGTAACGTGCAACCACATCCGATCCTGAGAGATAGACCGCGGTTGGTGAGATTGGGAGATTCTCCACAAATGTAATATTGCGAAGTGCACTGCAAATATTGGCTACTGCGAAGCTGGGAGCAAATTGAAATAATCTTGTGTCATTATTTACGAAAACGATTGATTTATTTATATATCAATACTAGCTGATCCGGCGAACTTCGTACCGCCTCAGAATCAAAAACTGTTGTCAACTTATTAGCTGAATTGATCTAAATTGTTTCTCCCTGCGTATACCATACCTTGATCTAAATTGTTTCTCCCTACGTATCCTTTCCCCTCTCGCGTTCCCTCTCCCTCTCCCCACTCCACTTCTCCCCTTCCCCCGTCCCGCTAACCCCCCTTCCTGAGTTCCTTTCCCCCCTCCCCCGGTTCACAGTTCAATATTATACCCCTTACAATATTGCTGCAGTTCTTTCAAAATAGGAGAATTCGTTCCATACAAAATGTATGGGGAAAATAATTTTCTTCGGAGTGGAACATCCTTTACTTTTAGGGGTATGAAAAATAGATGTTGGTCGATTCTCAGACCTACCAGATAAGCACACAAAATTTCATCAAAATTGGTCCAGCCGTTTCGGAGGAGTATGGTAACAAACACCGTGACACGAGAATTTTATATATTAGATAGATAAATCTAGAAACTAGAAACATTTAAAAAATATTGAATTCTTTAAATCCTGTGTAAAAATGAGTTTATGTTGTTCAATTTACTGTGAATATTTAACGCTATAAAATTCATCCCAGATTTACTCATATTCTATCAAAATCTCCCTTTAAGGCTCTGCAACCGGGCCCGAAAAGAAGAAGATGGAGAGATACGAAATTACGAATGTTAGAGGAGAGCGCTAACATTTACAGCGACAAAATCGATGCGAAAATTGCGAAAATGTTTAATACAACACGACTCGTTTAAAATAGAGCAAAAATCTCGCGGGCATTATCTTAAACAGCATTTAAAGAAACACTGTGAATTTTTTCTGAGACAAACGTGTTAATAATAATTTTTGGAGCATACTTTGCGATTTTTTTTATCGAGGGAATTTTATATAATTTGCGTTTCGGCGCGGGCAAAGTCTAGATATTATCTTCAAGAATAACATATATTTTTTTAAGAGCTTTAAAACTTACCGTGTTTAAGGGAGATATGTAATAAATCGGTACAAATCCGGGTTGCGGGCCCTTAATCCTGGAACCACGTTTCTCCCTAAATCTGAAGAGAAATATTCAGCACTGCCTAAACCAAGTGACAAGATAAAGTGTGTGAAAAGATAAAACAAAATGAGAGTGTGCAGTCCACACGCGGTAGAAGTGAAACCTTCAGAAAATTAAAGTAGACAAGAGTGAGGAGGCTATGAAGCACCACACAAAGAGGAAACCATCTATTCTAATTCTATAGATGTATATGTGTTTGTCTCTTTTTAGTGTCGCTATTTTTCCTTTCATTGAGTTTAAATCGAGAATTAAATCATGTAAAAAAATAATCAGGTTGTGCAATTCACACGCGGTAGAAGTGAAACTAGAAAGCCGCTAGATGTCGCTTTCTTTTCTTTTGCCTGTTTATTTTAAAGTGGTTTGAAGATTGGATATTGATTTCACAAAAATAAAAATGTTTGTTTTTTTTTTTTATTTCGTAGGATTCGAACCTCCGTTCGCTAGACATCTGTCTCTCTGGACTTGTCAAGCGCCTTACCCACTGCGTTATCGAAGGCCCGCGCCGACGCGCGAATTTACCGCGTTATATTAGAACCGACGACCCGTCAAAAAAAAACGAGTGTGCTTTAGACCACACGACTGAAGTAAAACTTCACTAACTTATAAAAGAAGAGAGCAACAAAATGTGCGCGCGCACTGCTCTCTCTTGCTCCTACAGTGTGATACAGACAATAGGCCTGCGCTGTGTCTTAAATATACGAAACTTAACTGGCAATGAGAGAAAGAGAGAAAGAAAATGTGTGCTCGCACCTCTCTCTCTTGCCCCCACAGTAATGTACGAAACGTAACTCTCTCTCTCTTTCTATCTTCACTAAATTATATCTCCCTCTTAACTTCCGTTCGCCTCGCTCGATCACACTTTTCGTAACGCTCTCGTCACGCATTCACCAGCTTACTCCCCAAGTCAAACGTGCGTAAAGAAGTTTTACTTCAATAATAAATTTTAGTGACGCATTTCCGTTTCATCCGAAATTCAAATCACTAACGGGGCTAAAGAAGTTTCACTTCAAAAAGTTGGGAGTTGGATCCCTTGTAAGGTATTAACATTTACAAAGATTTCACGCTGCTTTTAGGGCCGTAAAACTTTAACGTCTTCTTCTTCTGTCTGGACTGGTCGCTCACACAGCAATTTTCCCGCTTTACTTTTATCGGGTCGTTGACAAAGCTCCGTGCAAACATAATATTCGTCATCGGTAAAATTTCAAACAGAACAGGGTGGCCAAAGGTTGTGTTGCTTTTGCAGAATATTTACAATGGCCGTGAATAATTTAACGTTCGTCATTCCTGTATGCACCACAACACGTGAAAGAATACAGAGGGCTATATAAAATGTTTAAAAATTCTACTTAGGGCCGGTTGTTTGACCGACGACGGTCACGCTGGACATCGCCACAAGTCGACGATCGACGTCGCTTAAGCGTCGATGAGACGGGGCGAGTTTACAAGCTACTATCTACTAAGTTTAAAAGCGGGTAAATCGGCGAGTGAGATTGTCATGATCACACACAAAACTGTCCACTCGCTCAGAAGCGTAGGAAACTGAGGCCGCTGCTAGCGCCAGTAACAAGAATAACAACGCCTGCGTGAACTAATTCTTCAGATGTTTGACAGTCGAAATCAGCTGTTTATCGGAAGCCATATTGGAAACATAAATAAACCAATCACGAGTAAGCGGAGCAAGCGTGTAGGCGAGTAAAGTTGACGACCTTTCAACTTTTTTTCGTAGATTGTGAACAATCTGCTAGTTAAGCAAGTAACACGATGACACTGCGCGAGTTTACTAACAGATGGTGAATTTCCCAGATAGTAGCTTGTAAACTCGCCCCGTGTCATCGACGCTTTAGACTTTTCTGGCAAGTGACAAAGAGAGAATTTCGATTAATTTTCTGATCAACATTTTTGGGGGCGAGTATGAGAACCGCCGCCCCGGGAACCATTTATTGGATAACCAACACCCCTGCCATAGGTCACCCCAAGTGGTTCGCTACGTTTGGTGACTTGGCAGGGGAGCTCGTGTTTATAGTCTTTTGAGCTCTCCAGCCAGAATCCCTCGACCCATCGCATACGACCGTCATTCCTGGATGCTCTTGACTCCGAGATTCCTACCCACCCCTCATACCTATTTCCTTCCCAGAACTTCCTCTCCTTCCTTTTCTAAAAAAACACACAGCATCCCCTAAGATGAGATAGGCCTTAAGGGAAATTATTTTCCTCAGGGCCTCCTGAGAGGAGCCAATGGAAAAAAAAACATTCCGACGTAAAAATTTAAAAAACCGCTCTCGACAGTTATAAAGAAAACAACAAACTCAGATGTCAACAATAGGTAATTCAAAATGGCGCTAATCATCGATTTGTGAAGATGTAAATGTGACGAACGGTTAATCATCTGTATTTTAATATCGCGAATTTTCAAAAGCTTTCGAAATTCAAATTCAAACACTGTACGACAACGGCGACACTAACAAACGACGGATTGTTACACACAGAATTTGAACAATTTATTCATCCAATTTTTCATCAAAGTTCATTTTCAAGTACTTTGAAATGTTTATTAATTTCAGTTCTGTCAAATAAATGGCCCATAATGGAAGAATAACATAACTTGAATAGAACTTTCACAGAAATTGAAAATTTAATTTAATTGGATGAATTGCTCAAATTCTGTGAAACAACTGGCCTATAGGTATAACGTAGATGTCAAAAAATATCAAGATGATTCCGAGAGGAAGAGATGTATCATGGAGAAAACACAGCTTTGAAGTTAGACCTCGAAAATTTAGTAAATATTTATTTATCAGGAAAGATTTCTGGCTAATATCGATTCGTACATGACCTAAATGTACCATTTAAGAATTTCAAAACAACAATTATCATCATAAATTGTTATATTTTGGTTTATTAGTTTGGTACAATACATTAAAATACTTGAAGGAATTTATTTAAAGGTGAGTTCATGATAGAAACAGTCATCCATTACGACATTACTTATTAAACTCATAACCTCAAAAATTCGTGCGATTTATTCGCCACGACTGACCGCATCGCGCGGCTATTGTCACAAAATGAAATAATCCCCTCCCCTGCCTTCCCCGTTTCATTCATACGGGAGGAGAATGCTTTCCATCGACCACAAAAATGCAAACATTGTAAGGCCACACCCCATTTTGAATGTTTGAACTAATCTTTCGAAATGTTTGAGGCAATGGCTTGTGGCTTGTTTGTGTTTTCGGTCGCAGGAGTCTTGATTCAAGATCGATTTTCGCATAAAGTACCGCCGGATATCAAAAATAATACAATAATAATATTGTATAATAACTGACGATATTTAAAATGGTGTTATATGTCTTGTCAGGTCGATATTAGTTCCTAAAAGCTCCAGTTTTGCGTTGTGTATAAATGTTCCAAGGAACCAAAATCCGCAGTTTTGCGTTGTGTATAAATGTTCCAAGAACCAAAAGCTCCAGTTTTGCGTTGTGTATAAATTTTCTAAGAAACCAAAAGCTCCAGTTTTGCATTGTGTATAAATGTTCTACGAAACCAAAAGCTCCAGTTTTGTGTTGTGTATAAATGTTTTAAGAAACCAAATGCTCCAGTTTTGCGTTGTGTATAAATGTTCCAAGGAACCAAAAGCTCCAGTTTTGTGTTGTGTATAAATGTTTTAAGAAACCAAATGCTCCAGTTTTGCGTTGTGTATAAATGTTCCAAGAAACCAAAAGCTCCAGTTTTGCGTTGTCTATAAATATTCCAAGAAACAAAAGGTCCAGTTTTGCATTGTGTATAAATGTTCTACGAAACAAAAAGCTCCAGTTTTGCGTTGTGTATAAATGTTCCAAGAAACCAAAAGCTCCAGTTTTGCATTGTGTATAAATGTTCTACGAAACCAAAAGCTCCAGTTTTGTGTTGTGTATAAATGTTCTAAGAAACCAAATGCTCCAGTTTTGCGTTGTGTATAAATGTTCCAAGGAACCAAAAGCTTCAGTTTTGCGTTGGGTATAAAAGTTCCAAGAACAAAAAGCTCAGTTTTGCGTTGTGTATAAATGTTTCAAGAACCAAAAGCTCCAGTTGTGCGTTGTGTATAAATTTTCTAATAAACCAAAAGCTCCAGTTTTGCGTTGTGTATAATAAATGTTCTAAGGAACCAAAAGCTCCAGTTTTGAATTGTGTATACATGTTCCAAGGAACCAAAAGCCGCAGTTTTGCGTTGTGTATAAATGTTCCAAGGAACGAAAAGCTCCAGTATTGCGTAGTGTATAAATTTTATTATTCTGTAATATTAGTGTTTATTATTAAATTTAAGTGACGTAATTATTTTACAGTTTTTCAGACTAGCCAATTAAATTAACTTTTAATTATAACTAGTTTAATTATAATTGAACCGATACAAAAGGACGTTTTGCAGGTTTTAATGTTTATTTCTCAGTACCTACTCTTATTGTAAAACAAGTCAATATTGTGAAGGCCTTGAGCCTTTAACAACTGTTCGTGATGTTCATAATATCTAGTTACTACTAAATCATTGTTTGTTTTATTTAGTACATGTGTTTTTATCTTTTTCACCTACATAATTATCTAGGTTATAACATGCTGTAAAAATTAACAAATGAGTCGAACAATAAGCTAAACCATAATACAATAACAGTAACAACGATGTTTAAAAAATATCACCTCAAGCGCGCTATAAGCTAGAAAATAAGCCAGTTGTTTCACAGAATTTTTAATATGTTTTTTTTTTATTTGAATACCGTACAAGAGTTTCAACTGCTCCCAACCTCTTGGAGCCAGTGAGATGTGAGTGACGACATCCCCAATTCCGGTATGATGTGAGGCTGAAGGTATATGGGGAAGAGGGAGGTGGGTGTTCCACTCTGGATCGCGTCGCAAATATGCCTTATGTAAATTCAAATTATTAAATTCTGAAATAACACAAATGAATTATTCAAAACAAGAGGAAGTTCGCTGTCAAGTCTGATTTTGAAAAACTTTATATAAAGTCCGGGCAATGCCGGGGACTTCAGCTAGAACCCGATAACCAGCGATTTAAAATTTCATGTTATTTTATGGCTATATTCATGGATTCTTTGGCGAAATTCGCTATTTTTGTGATATTTTTGAGAAAAGCGGTGATATTTTTTAGCAAAAGTGTTGATATTTTGTAACAAAAATGAAGTTTTGTTAACTTTTTAGTGTAAGTATCGTTTTATGGCTCTTCAGGATTGTCATTAAAAAATTAAAATATATAAACATATATTAATTCAGCGTGCAATGAAATACATATACTTAAAAAGAGAGACAGTATCGCGCTGGTCACAGACCACAATTCAGAATTGAAACCGCGTCGCAAGACGCGGTGTACCCGCTCAAAAAGAAGATGGAGAGATATGTAAATACGAATGTTAGAGAGAGCACGCTAATATTAAAAACCACAATATTTAAGCGAAAATTGTGAAAATGTTTAAATAAAACACGACTCGTTTAAAATAGAGCAAAAATCTCGTGGGGAATGTTTAAAATAGCATTAAAAAAACACTTTGAATTTTTTCATACTCGTACATAACTTGTAAAATAACAGAAACAAACGTATAACTAAAAGCGTAACTTGGCCACCCTGACAAATCGGCAATCGCCGAGCACTTGATCGAAACCGGCCATTACTTTGGATTTGTCCTTGAGGTCCTGGGAGGACCCAACACTCGTAGAGCACGCATGATTACGGAGGCAATTGAAATTCACAAAAATCCTATAAATATTAATAGAGACGACGGAGCTAAGCTCAATAGTTCTTAGTATCCGGTAATTGACGGCTACGTCAAGGCTTAACGCAAAAAACATGTTGTAGTATATTGTAGCGCCAGCTCGTAGAGGAGTGGAGCTGGCGACACGGTATCGCTCTAAGTAGATAAGTACAAACATCACCCCTAACTTGAAAAGAATGAAAAGACTACATGCAAGAGAAGAAATACCGACCTTATTTGAATACACACACAGACTGACCGACCGGTTTTACAAGTCACTTCAACATAGTAAAAATAAACTCATCAAAGAAATCGGTCAATACAATGCACCTAGCGATCTTCCTTTCAGGTACAAACACAGACTACCCAAACATATCCTGATGGACCTAATATCATATTTGGCACAACGGCACAACCCGGAATCAGACGCGGATGACTGAGCGAGCAGTAGGTATTCCCAATCACCAGACCCCTCCCCACAACTTATGTCTATATATCTATGTATATATTTATATAATAATATTTATTTTATCTATATATATATGTAAGTTTATCCTAAAATTTCCCATAAAGTATCTATCACATAAAAACAGACACATACACCCCACACCACAAAATGCAGGATTTCACGTGCTGAAATCACTGAAGGCCGCCCAGTTTCATGTCGACTGTCGGCCGACTCCTCCCGGATAAGGTTTTTCATGGTTTCCTTATTCCCAATGGCAAATGCGGAGGAGCTCCAAATAAAAGGACATGACCGACTCCTTCCCACTCCCAACATAACACAAACGTATGTATATATTTTTCCACTGGGCTTAAATTCTGATTGCTTTGTGGAGCTGAGCGAAACATGCAATTTTAGTAGGGTTTTTACATAACAATTTTTCCCTACCGACAAAACACAAGACCTTAAGACTATAATAGTCAGGTAACATTTTTAAATACCCACATGAGGTAAAAATTGCGAGGCGCATATGACGCCGTTCTATTTGTATAAGGAACATTAACTTTAAATTCAGTAAATTTAAATGATTCATCTCTTCAAGATATATAAGAATCTAGTAAATGAAAAAAAAACTATTACACATCTGCCCTGATGATGGACACTGTAACGCTGTCCGAAACGTTGGCTAAAGAAGGAGGTAGCGCAACACGGCATAATATCCCAAAAACTAATAACAAAAATGAAACAAACGTGTTTATAATAATTTACGGAACACACTTTCTTCAAGGGAATTTCATTTAATTGCCGTTTTGGCATGGGGAATGTATAGATATTATCTTCAAGAATAACATTATATTTTTTAAGAGCTTTAAAACCTAAAGTATTGGGAAAATTTGTAATAATAAGGGAAGCCGGGCCTTAAAATGGCTTTAGCTGGGTTTAGTGACCAGATCCATCAGTCTAATATCTAGTTACTTTCATGCCTTTCTGCACCCCGCCTCCTTCTCTTCCCAGGGCAGTTGGAATTCTCACATATCGTCATTGTGTAGTATTTATGTAAAAACATAAAAAAAAGCTCTCCCAACTTGCATGACCAACGGCACGTTGGTCCTGCAGATCAAAGCATGAATAATCCCAATGTTTCCTTCCTTTTAAGTGTACCTACATAATAAAACAAAATGATGTTTTATTCAGTACGCTTTTTGTCTTTGTTTAAAATTATTTATGAATTCCAACCAAATGCGGAACAGGGTGACGTAAGCGGATTGACTCATGATCCGAAGTAAAATTTAAAAGCAGGTGGTTCAACCAAACCGATTCACGTTTTATATATATTTATCGGAGTTTGCGACTTGTGTTTGTGTTTATTGAGATAAAGGAGTGTGCTTTGATGAGATCACCCTTTCAATAAAGTGCGGCCATTCACAGCCGGTAAGAAGTTCAACCAACCGTCGACCCAACGGGAATAATACAGTTTTTTAATTTTTTTATTATAAATGTATTTTTTCCGCACAGGATAATTTTTTGAAATGCCGGTTTTTGTGTAACTTGAAAAAAATGACAGTACCTACTTACTGACTCAAGCTTAGTATTTATAAATGGTGACCGGACAACTCAGAACTTCCTTTGAAAAGTCATTAAAAGTGATGAAAAAATCGGTTGAATAGGTTAAGTTAGGTTAGAGCTCCATACAGGAGGCCATGAGAAAAATAATTTCCTGAAATGAAGGAGAAGAGAGTTCTGGGAAGGAAAAGGATTTAACGGGTGGGTAGGAATCTGGGGTTCAGTGTGTCCTGGTCATCCGCCCCCAAGACCTAGACAAACCTCACCCCATGAACCCAGGCACCCCAGCTAAATCACCAAACGTAGCGAACCACTTGGGGTGACCTATGGCAGAGGTGTTGGTTATCCAATAAAGGTTCCCGGGGCGGCGGGACCCATTCCCGCCTCTCAAATTAAGGTTATGGACTATTTAAAAAAAATCATAGCTTTTAATGACTTTTCAAAGAGGTGTTGAGTTAAATTGATTCTGAATTGGCATGGAACCTTAACTACAGAAGAACTCTCGGATCAGCGTTTCCGTTTTTATTTCATCTCTTTCTTTCTGTATTTCTTTCTTCCCTTCTTTATTTTTTCTTTCTTTCTTTCATTCATTATTTTATCTGTATTTATTTTATTTCTTTGCGTCTTATTTATCTCTCCCATTCTATCTTCCAGTCTTTCAGTGTTCAGTTATTTTTCCTCCTTTATATTTTTCCTACACTTATTTTCTTTCTTTGCGCCACCTTTCTCTCTTTCTTATCTCTCCTGTTCGATCTTTCTATTTATCTATCTTTCAGACTTTCTGTCTTTCATTCTGTCCTCCGTATATTTGTTCTGTAATTTATTTACTGTCTATCTTTATTTCTTTCAGTCCTTAATTAATTGCTTCTTTATTTATTTTCATTGAATCTTTTTGACGTCTTCTTTTTTCCTTTCTGTTTTCTCTCTCGCTTTTGTCCCTGAACGTTTCTCTCATTTGTCGTCCAGTGTAAAAAGTGTAAACTTATACATAAAGGTGTGACATTATATTATCAAGATGTAGACAAAGCTTGTTTAGTTGTCTATAAAAAAAGATTTAATCCATTGACAATCTAATAACAAAGCAATAAAAGTATTAATGCGAACCTGTTACGAAAGCCCAAGATAGCACATATTGCGAAAAATATTCTTCTCAGAATAAAAAATTAATAATGAATAATTCAATATTTAATCTTATCTAAAATGGGGATAAACTACAGTAATTATTTTCACATTAAACATGGCGAATGACATTTCACTATTGCGTTGCATTTTATTTCATCATCATTGGTAGGTGTATGACATGTATGTAGCAATTTACGTGCAAAAAAATGGATTTTTAAAATCTAAGCACGAGGGAACATACACATAAGTCATACACACCCGATAATATTAAGTCTGACTTATGTCTTTATATCCCCTTTATCAAAATTCAAAACATACATTTTAGTCTAAAAGTTAACCTCTTAACAGCTTTTGTGGCTTATTTGATGAAGAACACACGTGATATTCAATTTGTCCTACGATATAGACTTCTTAAAAAAATACATTTCGTTACTTATGTGTACGTCCCCCCCTTGCATAGAAATATGAGTTATGCAATTTAGTTGACAATCCCCCATAAATTTTATAAGAATTAAGTGTTTTTGTCTGCCAGAAGGTGCCATTAATCTGTGCTTTTTTTTCTTCATTTTAAGCATCCGCTAAACTGCCAAAGCAGTTTGTCAGCAGGTCAATTTAACAATATTAATATAAAATTAAATCACAAATATAACAAGAAACCACAATATACAAAATAGATACAGAAGAATAACTTTTAAATAGCTACAATACAAAGGCATACAATATAGAGATATAACACAGGCAAATTACTCTTAGTCATATTTATACATAAGATTACAAACAATATCAGTATAAAAAGTTTTGATCCATTAGCCATTTTTTTATTTTTTTTTTTGAAATCGGTGGTGCAATTTGATTCGATTTTTATGTTCACTGGTATCTTATTAAATATGGTAGGGACAAGATAAGTGAATGTCCGTTGTCCGTATTTATTTATAATTTTCGGAACGGATAAACCCTCATTTTTACTAAATCTAGTGCCATGTGCATAGTCAACTTTTTCTTTATATATTGAATCCAACAAAAGGTTGTGGCATACAATTTTTTAACCATAATATCCCTCGAACAGGTAATATATTAACTGACTCGTATAATAATTTTATGTCTCTTCTTTGTGCATAAATACTTTTTTTACCAAGAGCTTAGTCAAAGAGTCTTGAATTGTTTGAATGTAACCTATATTTGTCTTGCACGAGTTTCCCCAAGACGTTATTCCATATCTGATAGTAGATTCCGCTAATGACAAATAAATTATTTTTAACGTACTTATGGGCATGAAATATTTAATTCTGTAAATTCGCCCAGCAATAGCTCAGAGGTATTATTTCTATTTCTATAGAACCTAAAGGCGCCAAGTGTAATTTTCCGTGATTTGTTTGCGTGAAAGGCGTCTATTTTACTGTCATTCACTTAAATTTTTCTTGAAAAGTTTCGGCAAAAATTACTGTGATTCGCGGTTGCATCAATAATAATTTATAGCTGGTGGAATTTATTGTAGAATGTGAACTTATTATTCGACGAACCAAACTAGAGGCGCCAATTTTACTGTGACTTATTTTTTTTAAAATTTTTCTTTATTCAATGGTTACTTTGTAAGTACGAACAGCCAACATAATCCTGAATGCATTAAATTTTAGCTGACGGTACATTAACCTTACGCGATTGGTAAACCTGATTATGAACCGTAGAGTAAACTACGAGTGTCATTATTTGTTTTTTTTAATGACACCTCACAAGAGCACCCCTATTTTTAAAGTGTAAAGACTGGAGGGGAAGTATGTTGCCACCCGTTGCGGGCAGCGTTTTGAGGCGGGTTAAGTTAAGGACTGTAGGAAAGGCTTTATTAATGCGGGTCTTGTACACATGAAGGAGGAAAAAAAAGCTCGTTCCACGTACAAGCCGACTTCCACAAAAACGAGTCATAGAAACGACCCGTTCTCATGAAGCCAACATCAACTGTGAACGGGTGACTGGTTGCAGAAGCGTCTATATTTGAGCTAGGGTGGACGCCAATATTAGTGTCATTTATTAGTGTAATTATTACGAACCGAGATTGCATTAATAATAATAACAGCTGATGGGACATTGACCTTATGCGATAGGGATAGACGATAATGCGCCGGCTCCTGCTCTGGCTGGGTCAACGTAATCTGAGAAGTCCAATAGTGGTGACGTGGGAGGATGAAAAATTAACTATTTTATAAAACTACTATCTGAAGTCCCCGGCGTTACCGAGTTTTTTCGAAATCAGATGTGGACTGCAATTTTCCTCTTATTTAGAACTCAAATGCGCAAAAGAAGTGTCAAAATTCTGGCCCGTTGGCCAGAATTAAAGAGCTAAGAAATTGGCCCTCAGCAATGAATTAATTTCTTTAAATTTGTTCACGTATTGAATTAAAATAAATCATAAAAAATAAAAATTAAAATACGTGTATGTATTGTTAAAAATTAAAACGTTAATTAAAGAAATCATATAAATTAAAAATTAGTATACGTGTTGACGGCCGGCGTAGTCCAGCGGTAAGACTCTTGATTCGCACTCCGATGGTCGCGGGATCGAATACCGGCGTGGCAAATAAATTTTATTTGGTTAATTTGTCTTATTAACAATAATTTATTCATTTAAAATAATATATAGTATATTTGCGGCACGTTCCAGAGTGGAAGATACTCTCAGTATGGCCCTGGTGTAAGAACACCATTCAGAATTGAAACGTTGCTTGAAATGGCTTTAGCCGTGTTTGGTGATCAGATCTGAATAGCCAGGTACTTCCCCACCTTCCTCTTGCCTATCTCCTTCCCCTCCCCACTACCTTCAGCCTCACAACATACCCCAATTGGGGATGCCATAGTGCCACTGGCTCCAGACGGGAGTTGGGACTCTTGTGCGGTATTCATGTAAAAAAAATTTTTTTAAATAAGGATACAAATATGTATATCTTTTTTTCACATTTTTATTCATAAAGATACAAAAAACGTAATATTCATAAATCGAACATAATATAACTAAAAAAATAATTTAGTTTGATGGTCCTCCAAGCAATCAGGTACATAAAGGGCCACTGCCACAAAGCCTTGAAGCACTCGCCATTTTAAAGAAATTAAAAAACGCCTGGTTGGACAAGCGCATCGGCCACCAAGACCTATTATAGACACACCCCACCCCGTGAACCCGGACACCCCTGCTAAGTCACCAAACGTAGCGAACAACTTGGGGTGACCTAGGGCAGGGATGTTGGTTATCCAATAAGTGGGGGCGGCGGTACCCATATCCGACTCCCAAATTGTAAATTGTGAGTAAATCATAAAGAATTTTACTTTCTCGTTATTATTGAGGGGAATGTAACCAGTTAGGAATTCAAATTAATATTATCACTTCGATAAAAGTGTCCAAATCGCTCACAGAATGTTTCAATCAGGATCAAAGTGTACATGTACCTTCCCCGGCACTTGAACTGTTTGAAGGGCAGCTTTTATATTCTACGTTCGTGATGTCTGGCGGTACCTACTCCCTACCCCCGCTTATCGACCACCCCCATTATCCACACCGTATTATAGGTACTCTACCAAATGTACACCAGCTCGTGTTCCGTGCGAGCCATGCAAGGGAGTGGCCGAACGAACAAAGCACGCAGCCTTCATAGATATTATATTATGCAGTAGCCTTGAACTTATCAGGAAGTCCCCGAAGATTGTCGGGAAAATAATAATTTACGATACATTTTGAACAAGCTGTTGTAGTCGACTTTAGTTCTCTATACGAGTAAACACTCCAAGAGAACGTAGGAGTGGGAGTGAGGTTTTGAACACTCCAAGGGAAGGTAGGAGTGGGAGTGTTGTTTTGAACACCCCAAAAGAATGTAGGGGTAGGAGGGAAGTTTTAAACACCCCAAGAGAATGTAGGGGTGGCAGTGAGATTTTGAACCCTCCAAGAGAATGTAAGGGTAGGAGTGAGGTTTCAAACACATGAAGAGAATGTAGGGGTGGCAGTGAGGTTTTGAACACTCCAAGAGAATGTAGGAGTAGGAGTGAGGTTTTGAACACACCAAGAGAATGTAGAGGTGGCAGTGAGGTTTTGAACACTCCAAGAGAACGTAGGAGTAGGAGTGAGGTTTTGAACACACCTAGAGAATGTAGGGGTGGCAGTGAGGTTTTGAACACTCCAAGAGAATGTAGGAGTAGGAGTGAGGTTTTGAACATACCAAGAGAATGTAGGGGTGGCAGTGAGGTTTTGAACACTCCAAGAGAACGTAGGAGTAGGAGTGAGGTTTTGAACACACCTAGAGAATGTAGGGGTGGCAGTGAGGTTTTGAACACTCCAAGAGAATGTAGGAGTAGGAGTGAGGTTTTGAACACACCAAGAGAATGTAGGGGTGGCAGTGAGGTTTTGAACGAAGACAAGAAGGCCTCTTGCATGCCATAATGGAGGGTATGACCGAAGGGACAAACGCTAGGGGACGCCCACGCCGAGAGTACCTGGAGGACCTGCTGGTGGACGTGCGCTGCTTATCATATGCAGACTTCAAAAGAGCCGCACAAGACAGGGAAAAGTGGAAGAAACGAATAGATGAAATTGCTGCTAACCAATCCCAGGATTGAAACCAGAGAGAGAGAATCATTATTTTGTTCGGTTTCATAAACACGAAAAATCACGCGAGACGTTTGCCGTCGTAATTAACAACATGGCGTTCCTTGAGAAATGACATTTCGCGTTTTTAAAGATGACAAAATAACCATTAAAAGGCAATATTTTTCAATTCCGGTTACTGAATTACTTATTACTAACTGTAATCTAACTTTTTTTTTTAATTTTAAAGTGTGTTTTGAGCGTGGACTCGATAGGGAAATATTTACCATTTATACTAAGTCCGGAAAATTCAAGGGTGCACGTCACTACTCGTAGCCAAACCTTTTTTAATCTTATTTAATCTTGGAACCGTTACAAGTTATTAAATTGTTATAATGCGTCCAAAGTTCGAAGCCAAATTGAATATACTCGTAATTCCGCAGTGAACTCTGACATTTACAAAATTCGCATGCGAATCAAGAGCGTTTAACCAGCCAGCGGACGAAAATCCACATTTCGTCGAAAGTTGTTCTTACGATCGTGCAGGGCGGTTACAATGAGAAAGACTAATTATTCTCCGTACCAGCTTTTTAAAATTATAACTCAATATCGAATTTATTTCAATCCAAATTAGCTTTAATTTATACCTTCATCCAAAAATGCTGAAAGGCGTGATGATAAAACTATTAAAATAATGTACTTTTTGTAGTTATTTTTTGATTATAAGTATTTATCATTTTTCAATAATGTCTAAATTTAATAAGAATGTTAAAAAAATCTGAAATACATTAGTTTGTAAGTGCGCAAATAAATACACAAATGGACCAATTTTCGTCAAGAAACACATGTACGTACATATTTTTTAATGATTTTATTGAAACTAAAATTAAAATTCTAAAAGATACGTTTGCTAGATAATGTATTGATTTATTTTACTGCATGATTATATTATTTGAAATGGGTGTGGTATAATACAAAAACTTTTTGAAAATTTAACAAATCTGCCAACGACCTATGGAATAACCTTATTATACTAAAAAATTAAAAAAATTCTCAAAATTTATTTCATACGAATGCTAGATCAAAGAACAATCTTTCGAAATCCATTTATAATTTTTTGTGGAAAAGAGTCAATTCGTCTAAAATCTGATTTGAAAATGACATATTTCTGGTTTTCTCTGGTAATGCCCTCTTAAGGGAAAAACATATACTAAATAATGAATGTATCGCCTTCTTTACTGAATTCATAAATTACTATTATTTTTATATATATGTTAGCACGCTCTCACAAGAGTCTCAACTGCCCGAAACCGGTGGGACTATGGATTCCCTAAAAGGGGTACGTCGCGAAACTGGAAGGAGATGGAGAGGAGGAAGGTTGGGAAATACACGGTTAATCAGATCTGGTCACCAAACACAGCTCAATTTAGGTAAAGTTCCGATTCTGCGCGGAGGTATTTTATCGTAAGTAATCTATCTACTTGTACCGATCTATTTAACAAAATTTTATGTAACCCCCGACACAAAAAAGAGCTGATGACCTTAAAACGCCTGAACAGATTTTCATGAATTGTAGCTAAGGGAACGTACCCATACTGCGTGACACGTTTAAGGGGGGAGGGGGGTCTTCAAAATGTCACGCTCGGTACAAATGAGCGGCGGCGGGCTTAGGTTTTTGGTCACCGGGGGGGGGGGGGGGGTTAAAAATTGCAAAAATTTGGTCACGTAGTATCGATCACATCAACTTTCAAACAACAACAAAAAACGCATCATAATCGGTCCATTCTGTTAGGAACTACGATGCCACAGACAGACACACTTAACCCTCTTTTGCGTCGGGGGTTAAAAAAAAACTTTTATTTCTTTACGGTAATAATGTACCCTTAAGAAATAATTATTCTGAAATTCCACCAAAACCTGCATTGAAAACACAAAAGCATTCGAATTCAAAACGAAATAATTTTTATGGAGATTCCAAATTTAAAAAAGTCACGAAAAACATAATTACATACTTAGTAAGAAAATCTTTAAGGCATTTTTTACGCGAAATCCACACAGGGGGCGCTGTGGAAAATAATTTCACTCAGAAATCTAAGGGTCGACCGAGACAGGTTTTTCGTTCTCGGTCGAGACCGAGACCGAGACAGATAATAAATTAAAATGTAACCGTAAAATTTTATGCAATGAATAATGAAAAATTAAAAAACCAATTAAAAAGTATATAACCCTATGTAAAACGTAGTTAACCCCGATGAAGCATTGCTTATGAAACATGTCGGTTTTTTTTTTAATTAAGTGTTCTATTAATTTTGATTTAAAATGGTGTGTTTAAAATGATAAGTTTGCTGTGTTTGAAGAAGTGTATTATTCAATCTTTCATACCTTCAGCAAATTTTTCCCCCATACCTCCAAATTCTCCATACCATCAGCAAACGTTTCATTCTGAACAGATTTATGCACAGCCGTGTACTGAAATGCTTATGAAACATGTCGGTTTTTTTTTTTAATTAAGTGTTCTATTAATTTTGATTTAAAATGGTGTGTTTAAAATGATAAGTTTGCTGTGTTTGAAGAAGTGTATTATTCAATCTTTCATACCTTCAGCAAATTTTTCCCCCATACCTCCAAATTCTCCATACCATCAGCAAACGTTTCATTCTGAACAGATTTATGCACAGCCGTGTACTGAAAGCACTTCAGACTGGCTGGCGAACGACTGAATAAAATTAATTCCAACAGGAAACAAGTATATAAAAGAAATAAAATAATGGTATGTTTTTAAAATTACTGTCCAACGCCTCGGTGAAAGATCACAATTGACAATCCAAACTTTGCTTGAAATTGTAGGCGTGTTAGATGAACAGATCTGAATAACTGGATACTTCCCAATCTTCTTTTTCGTCATATCTTTCCCCTTCGAACTTCGAACTACCTTCAGCCTCACGACATACCCCAATTCGGAGTGTCATGGTCCTGTAGTAGCTGCAAGCAGGGGGTGTAATACTCGATCCAAAACTTATTTTCACAGCCAATTTTAAATATGTGCTAAAGAAGGTATCAAAAAAGTCAATTTTAGAAGACAAAAGATTTTAGTTCGAAGACTAAGAAATAAATTATATTATTATATAGAAACACTACAGAGCTCATTTATAAAACTATAAAACCACATTTAGATTTTTTATTTATTTCATATATTTAATAATATTATTATTCAATGTCTAAAAACAGTTTATTGTAAACAAGTTCTGCTTCTGCTTCGTAATTATTATTATGCGTTACAGCTGTTTCGCCCTCTGAAGGCATTATCAAACTGTGGTTGTTACCACCTACAGACGATGTATTTATGTCATTTCTAGACAGGCACTTATGATGAAAAAATGAATAGCTTTTAATTTTAATTTTTATTACCTGTGCCCCTAAACTTCTGAGTAAAATGACTGAAATATTAATGGTTAAGTTTCCTAATTACTGGGTTGTTTAAATTTGACTGAAGGTCCGTTAATTATTCCATAAAATAAACCCGTGATGATTCATTAGGATTTATCTTATAATACAATTGATATTTGAAATTTGAAATGGTCGTCATTATGCTCTTGAATAAACCCACGATGACTCATGTATTTACTTCATAGCACAGTTAGGTATTAGACTAGGTTTGAATTTATCTAAAAGTGGCGAGCAAATTATATTTGTTCGTTCATTAATTTTTTTTATTTTTTATTTTTATTTTTTTTTTATTTCATATATTTTTTATTAGTAACAGATATTTGGGTTTTTTTTTGGCTACCACACTAGGCTAAGCCCGTGTTGTGGTAGTCGTACATTTAATATTTTAACATTTCAAAAAATATTAAGAAATACTTAAAACTAAAGAGAAAAAAAAAGACCATATTTTAAAGAAAAGTAAAAATGAAAATTCAAATTCAAATTTTGAAATACAAAAATTAATAATAAAAATTAAATGTTAAGAACTCAAGTGTTCTGTATAAATTAAAACATATAATTATATAAATCAAAATTAAAAACATATATAAATTTAGTGAAAAACTAAGAGAAAAAAATAACAACATTTTAAAGTAAAATAGAAATACAAATGGAAATTAAAATTTTGAAATGCAAAAATTAATAATTAAAATGTAGTGTTAGAACTCATGAATTCTTTAAAGTGCGTTCGTCCCCTTTCAAAAATCCAATGTTGTACACGTGTTATAAAAAGAGAATTAGAATTACTTGACTTTATGTCAGTACTCAGAGCATTATATATTTTAGGAGCGATGAACCATACAAAATAGCTTTATGATTATTAGAGTTTTTATTAATTTCTAACTGCTCTAACAGATAGAGTTTGCGTCCATTATTTTGCAAGTGTAATTAGAGCAGTTAGAAATAAAAAATTAAAATGGAGTTCTACAAAATAAACTTAATAACAATAAATAAACCCATTTAGATTACTGCTCTACGATGTTATATTTGACCAAAGAAGGAAATTTGAACAAGCTAGAAGTTATACAGAACAGAGCATGAGACGAATACTGGGGAAAGGCAAATACGCAAGGGTTAAACAAATGAGAGAGGAGCTATATTGGATTCCAATAAAAAAGAGACTGCTATTTTAATGTGTTAATTTTTGTGCATAAAGTTATGACAAACCAAATGCAAAAATACTTCAAGGATGAAATTGTTTTTAATAGAGATTTACATAATTACGAAACCAGAAATATAAATAGAGTTAGATTGCCACATATGAAAAAATCAAAATCACAGAACTGCCTAATGTATAGAGACTATAGAGGACTAAAGATGTATGATGAAATGCCTGAAAGTATGAAGAATGAAGGAAGAATTAATGTATTTAAAAATAAATGTTATGCTTACTGTAAAAATATTTAAATAGAAATGAAATGTTACTCTGTGTATATTAGTTTATCCAACGTAGTATAAACTAATTCAATAACTAATTTAAAAAAAAAAATGGGGCGACTCCTCTTGATTATAAGTATTTATCATTTTTCAATAAGGGAACGTACCCATACTACGTGACCAATTTTTTGCGATTTTTAACCCCCCCTCCCCCCCCGATGACCAAAATCCTAAGCAACCCGCCGCTCATTTGTATGGAGCGTGACATTTGAAGACCCCCCCCCTAAACGTGTCACGTAGTATGGGTACGTTCCCTAATGTCTTAGTTAAATAAGAATGTTAAAAAAAAACTGAAATATATTGGTTTATAAGTGCGCAAATAAATACACAAACGGACCATTTTTCGTCAAGAAACACATGTACGTATATAATTTTTAATGATTTTATTTTAACTAATTCTAAAACATGCGATACCCAGATAATGTATTGATTTATTTTACTGCATGATTATATGATTTGAAAAGGGTGTGGTATAATACAAAATCTTTTTTGAAAATTTAACAAATCTGCCAACGATCTATGATACCTATAACCTTATTATACTAAAAATAAACAATTTTTCTCAAAATTCAAAACATGCGAATGCTAGATAAAAGAACAATCTTTCGAAATCATTTATAATTTTTTGTGGAAGAGTCAATACGTCTAAAATCTGATTTAAAAATGACATATTTCTGGTTTTCTCTGGTAATGCCTTCTAAAGAGTCTAAAGGGTAAATCATTTGAACATTAAAAAATGCTCCTAGCCTACTAAAATATATTTAATTCCCTTGGCAAGGAAATAACTTATGGTGAGCCGCTCGACATTTTAGCCGGTATACTAAGGGTTAAGCAGTAGATTGAATACGATTAAGAAACGCCACTTATAAATCTATAGATAAGGCTAGTTCCGTATGGAATCAACCGAGTGTTATTATTAATCGGCGAAATCTACAACAACTAATTTACTGTCCTTTATAAATACCATTCTTAAAGCCTTAGAAGACAACACTCAGGTTGATGTCCTCTACACTGACTTCTCCAAAGCCTTCGACAAAGTTAATCACCGTATTCTCATGGCCAAACTTTATGCTATAGGCATTAGAGACCCATTGTTATCATTCTTTCACTCTTACTTGAGTAATAGAAAACAAAGGGTTAAAATAAATAACTTTGAATCCTTTAACATTGATGTAACTTCCGGCGTTCCGCAAGGAGCTCATTTGGCCCCGCTTCTTTTTAACCTTTTTATTAACGATATCATTAAAGTTTTTTCTCACACACGTTTTTGGCTTTTTGCCGATGACAATAAGATTCTTAAGATAATTAAATCCCATCTTGATTGTTTACTTTTTCAACTTGATATTGACTCATTTAATGATTGGTGCAAAATTAACTGCATGGAACTTAATGTTGATAAATGCAAAATTTTGTCCTTTTATAGAACTAAAAAACCTATTCAGTTTGATTATAAACTAAATAATGTTTGTCTCTCCACTGTCACATCTATCAAGGACCTTGGGGTCACTCTGGATTGTAAACTTTCTTTCCGGGATCACATTAATAACATCGTAAACAAATCACTTAAACTACTCGGCTTCATTCATAGAATTACCTCTGACTTTAAACATATAAATACACTTAAATCTCTTTACTGTTCGCTGGTCCGCCCTCACCTTGAATATGCTAGTGTCATTTGGTCTCCTTTTTATGCTGTCCACATTTGTTACATCGAATCTGTACAACATCGCTTCCTACGAGGAATTGTTTGGAGGTTAGGACTTGAAATAGGAGAATACTCGTATGATGAAATTGAACAAACTTTAAACATTTCCTCTTTAGAAAAACGTAGAAAGGACTCTGATCTAATATGCATTTTCAAAATTATCAACAGTATTACTGACACACCTGCTTTGTTACAACTCATCCAGTTCAACATTCCTTCCCGTAGACTCCGAAATAATGAATTGCTGTTCCTCAATCAACATTCTACTAATTATGGATATCATTCTCCTTTATCCAGAATGTCGAGACTAGTCAACACAAATCAAAGCATTGAATTTTTTGGTGTAAGCCTAAATGACTTTCGGCAGTCGTTACGCAATGTGGTTTTTTAAAGTCTTTTTAAATCCATCTTCAAGCTACTTGTAGTTATCTTCTCTATGTACTTTTATATTATATGTATTTTGTCAATGCTCTTCATCTATATGTAATCTCCTTTCATTGTGATTTCTCTTTTTTTTCTATTCGTGTTATTGATGTATTGTTAATTGGACTAATTGTCCGTAAATAAATAAATAAATAAATAAATTAACTGTAAGGAAAATGATATTCTGTCAACAACACGCACAGAAAGAAAAAACTACCATTGACAGAATGCGGCAACTTTAATATCACGTCTGCCAATCCGAGGCTATTCGATGGGAAAATTAAAATAATTATTAAACTTTATAGGTAAACCTTCTTGCGTGCGTTTGCAGATATTTTATAACCGGTAGGAATCGAAGAGGAAACCCTTGGATTCAAAGTTTCGACCTCTACGTGATGGATGGTGAACAAATAATGGATAGATTTATTATTCTGTCACTTCCGCTGAAATGTTGTATCAATACATCACACTTTGACGCTTATAAATAACTATCTGAAGGTCCCGACGTTGCCCGGGCTTTACGCAGAGTTTTCGAAATCAGATGTAGACATAGTTTTCCTTTTAGTTTGATCGTCAAGGGTGCTAAATTTCATCAAAAAATATCAAAATTTCATTTAAGGAGTGGGAAAATATCAAGTGTGCAAAATTTTATCAGTCTCGGTAGTAAACTGTAGATTTGGATAAAAAAACAACCTTCTTCGTCACTCATACAGGATGTTAAGGGACGTACTTAACTCTCCGGTGACATTTGTGATGTTTTTTTTGTTTTTTTTCTACAAATACATAAAAATAGTAGGCGTTGGACAGTTGGAGTCGGGGTGACGGGTTGGTCGGTCACTCGGCTGAGTGACCAGTGACGACGTGTGGAAGAAATTAAGAAGAAGAAGAAGAAGGAATGAGAGGAAGTTCTGAGAAGAAAAGGGTATGAGGGTTAGGTAGGAATTTAGGGGTCAGTGCATCTGAATCAATGCATCTTAACATGGGAGTTGGGTATGGGTACCGCCGCCTAGGGAACCATTTATTAAATAACCAACACCCCTGTCAAAAGTCACCCCAAGTAGTTAGCTACATTAGGAGTGCTCGGGTTCATGGGGTGAGGTTTGTCGAGTTCTTGGAGACGAATGCTTTTGCACACATACTGCGTGGCGGGCTGGATCGGGAGAGACTGGTCGAGGGAGACCTTTCATCCACACATCCAGTCGAACCCTCTTGACCCATCGCGTTGCATCGCACTGGGAGGGATGGATTCACACATTCGTCATTCCTGAACACCGTCAGTCCTTGACCCCCAGATTCCTAATCACCCGCCAAAACTTTTTCCTTCCCAGAACTTTCTCTCTTTTCTTTCCTTATAAAGACCCTCCTCACAGCATCCACAAAAGTTGACATAGGCTCTGAGGGATTTTTTTTTCTTCAGGCCTCATGTGTTGAGCTTAAAAAAAACACTTTAAAGCTTAACTTGTAAAAAGTGTTTATTCTTAAAATTGTGGACATTTTCAACCATGACTTGAAATCATATAAAATGCAGCTTAATAAATTAATAAGTTATTACTTAAAATACTTTTTTTTTCTCTTTTTTGTGAAAATTATATTATTATCAACCATAGTAAATAGTATAAACATGTTTGTTAATAATTTAACGTTTTTCTTTATTATGTTTTATGTTCTTCTTTTGTATTTTTTTCTTTATTGTGTTTATTTTTTTTTTCTTTTTGTCATTTAATAAGTTGAGTAAGTAAAAATACTAAACCAATATTTAACATAATGGAATTTAATTGATCTACAACACATGAATTTTATTGTTATAAAATTATTTTACTGTATGACTGTTTGTTTTCTCAATAAAAAGAAATAAAAAAAATAATAATAATAAATACAGCGCAATCTATGAAAGAGCACTTTACGATTTCTTTTAAGTATAAACTTAATGTGACGTCACTTTGAAACACCCCAAAATTAATTTACATCTTAGTAGTTCTTATCGCGTTTGCCAATATCATTCAATCATGACGTGAATGTTGATTGCTGTCATTTTTCATACCATTTTACTTCCTCTTCTATCCGCCAAGTGAATAATAAATATTTCCACAGGTAAGTGTTTTAGTAGAGTAGCGGTTGCAAGGTGAACCAATAGATCGTCTAGTTGTATACACAGTTGGTATATTTCCTCTAACGAGGCAGTCGACCCTGAATTGTCGGAAACAAGTCCGGAAAATAGGTTTTCCAGGCGGTGAACTAGACCCAAATACGTTATGATAGTCACAACTCAAACTAACATAAGCAATGTACAGTACGTTCATAGATGGTGCTATTTTAATTATTTACGGAAAAACAATTTTGCAAGTTATGATTCAAAATATGAATTGTCGGAAACGTTTCCGGAAAATTTGGTTTTCCAGGTAGTGAACTAGACCCAAATACGTTATGAAAGTCACAACTCAACCTAACCTAAGCTATCATTAACAGCTCGTTCATAGATGGCGCTAATTTAGTAATTTTCGGAAAAACACTTTTTGCAAGTTATGATTCAAAATATTAATGATAATAATAATAGATATTTTCATGAGGGTTCGGTTCTGTGGAACTCCTAATTGAACCTATAAATCCTACTGATCCGTCAATATAAATATTTAAAAAAAGATTTAACCCGGACATTTAAATCTTTTTTTAAATATTTATATTGAGGGATCAGTAGGATTTATAGGTTCAATTAGGAGTTCCACAGAGCCGAACGTTCTGATATGAAAATATCTGGAGTCGGTGAATTTTTTTTCCATTTGCTCTCTGGTAGGTTGACATGTTGTTCTTGTATTGTTTTGTATTTATAATACTTATATAGTGCAATTGCATAGCGTGCATTGACTAGATCAGGGGTTCCCAATCTTTTTCAGCCAGCGGCGCACTTCCAAGTTTAGTATTTTGTCACGGCGCCCTACTTTAATAAGCTATTTGGATTAGATATAGTAACTGATATGAAATTGAGTTTTATTATATTTATAAGAATTCAGAATTGGAACAGAGAACAAAAAAGACTTAAGAAATAAATAAACTACGATATTCACTCAGTCAAATCAATGTGACGGTTGAGTTTGATGATTCCCGCACAGTTTTTCAAAGCAAGGTATGATAATATGAAATTGAGTTTTATTATATTTATAAGAATTCAGAATTGGAACAGAGAACAAAAAAGACTTAAGAAATAAATAAACTACGATATTCACTCAGTCAAATCAATGTGACGGTTGAGTTTGATGATTCCCGCACAGTTTTTCTTGACTTGAGACTGCTACTCTCATTTCTTGCTCCACATTGATCTTTGAACGATATTTGTTCTTAATGACAGCTACAGCTGAAAGTCCAGCTTCACATAAATATGATGTGGCAAACGGAATAAAATTTTTTAAAGCTTTCGAAGTTCAATTTGGATATTCATTTTGAATCGAAAACCAAAACTCCACCAAATCGGAACTGGTGAATCTATTGAGGTTGTTGCCGCAAGGGAGTTCAATGAGACTCTCTTGCCCTTGTGTTGTGAATCCTGGCAGAGCTTGTGCACGGAAAGATCTTGGATCCACGCAAATTTTTTGACATCATCATCTGCAAAGTACCTCGAAAATCATTCGATTAGAAGGGCCATCAGGTCTTAGGAGACAACCAGTTCATTAGATGCCGCATATTTATACAATTGCGGGAAGCAATCTTGATCGCTACCTTCATTCATTTCTTTTATCCACAACTGCAGTTTCTACCTAAACGCCGCAGTTCTCTCCGATGTTTCAGAATGTGCGTGTTGTTGCCTTACAAAGAAAGATTCAAATTATTTAGTTTCTCAAATATATCGCACAAGTACCCTAGTTTTAGCAAAAAATCTGGTTCAGTAAAAAATTAAACGGACATTGCGAGCAAGTAGTCGTAGGCGGGTAAAGACGTGGGAGGGGTAGGGTATCAACGGTTTTCAAGCGCGTAGATACTTTTCGGCGAGTGAGCGATGGCGATGAGTATGTACCTATGTTCTTTAAAGATGCGAACGCTCAAAATAGGAATTGTTGCTTTGTAGGTACCGTAATGATAGAGGATCGACTCACGGCGCCCCTCTTTACTCTCTACAGCGCACCAGGGCGCCGCGGCGCACACTTTGGGAACCCTTGGACTAGATGATCATTTGGGAAGTGTGTGAAAGGGTTTAGTTTTTCCTGTGGGGAAAATTTAACCCGTACATTTAAATCTGGTGCGTAAAAGCCTATTTATTTCTTGTTTTACAATAGTTGGTAGTTCAATATTACAATAAACTCAAATTTGATTTGTATTAATAAGTTAGCTTAGATTATGTTAGTAGTAGTACCTATATGTTTTAAAAATATTTATGAGTTAACAAGAACCCCGGTTTGGGTAAAGGCCTCATCCAAAGATGCCCATTTTTGTCGGTCTTGTGCTATGGAGTACCAGTTTATATCAGTTGATCCTTTCTGTAGCAAAGTATAACGGTGTTGTGTTCTTCTATTTGGTTGCCCTGTCGTCTAACTTCCGAAATTCCCATAATATCTTACTTAAACATTCTTCCAGTTCTAATATTTGGTGGTATGATGACAGGGTGTTGACGCTGTATGTTATAATTTTTAATTGATAGCTTAACTTTGTGTGATTTTTTGAAGTTTTTAAGGTTGAGCTTGAGTTTTGTATCTTTGGAGGGTTTTGGTCATAATCTTCCACGGTGACCAGGCGGGTTGGAAGATTTTTTGTGTTTTTTTATTGAAGTTTGTTTATTTGTATCGGTGTGAAGAGAGGAGGTTGGTTGCTATGCATTATTATTCGTTGTATTTGTATTTGTCAAGAAGTTCAACATGCTTGGTTTTTTAGCTCTTTCGGTGACACTATTTGTCCTCGTGACCTTGTTTTTCGAGCCAGACTGTTGTTGTCTATTCTAATTCAAAATATTAAAGTAAATGAATTGTTTGCGCTCGTACATACGCAATGCGAATACGAATAAATAGTTTTGTCCGTACAAAAGAAGGGTTTTTCCTAAAATAATTAATGTGAGGCTGGAGTGGGAAAGGAAAAGAGATATGGAAGAAGAAAGCAGGGAAGTACCTGGCTAAGTTGGTAACTTCAATAATATAATTATACGAAAAGATTCCATGCCAACTCAGAATCAAGTCTCAACACTTACTCACTCACTCACAACACATCAATCAACTCAACACTTCTTTGAAAAGTCATTAACCCGTCTAATCACAGGAGACCCAAGTTGTCCCAAAACATCATATACCGTTATAATAACAGGAGACCCAGATTGTCCCAGAGCGACAGTGCATTATTAAAAGTTAGATATCTCTCTTCCTGTCATGCGAATGTTTGTGATTTCTTTTATGTTAGAAACGGAATGAAATAATGCTTCTTATTGTTTCAGAATTATATGAGCTAGGTTTTTCAGATATTTTACAAACCCGATCAAAAGTGACGGTTTAATTTTTCGCCAATTTGTGACGTATCACACATTTAATTTTAAAATAAAATTGTATGAAAGTGATAAAAAGTGAGGTGACAGTTTTATTACAAATTTTATTTAGAAAAAGAGTCTGTATTTTAAATTTTAAGTTTATTCTATTTTAATTTAATTCGAATATTCGCAGGTATGCATTTTTTAGCCAATTTAAATTTCCAATATTAAAATTTTAATATTTAGAAACAAAAATGTTTTCTAATAAACACACCGGAAAGATTATTTTATCTAGATTTTAGAACAATTTTTGTTTTTGCAAAAGCGTTAAAAAAAACAATAAACAGGAACATTTAAGATGCATGGGAAGAACCAGGAATTTTGCGCGCAAACCTTGATAGGCAAAATTTGACAGAAAATTATTTTCTTATTATTCGAAGGGTTAAGGCCCCGCAACCGCGCACAAAAAGAAGATGGTGCGATATGTTATGAATGTTAGAGGAGCGCACGAAAAAATCGTTGCGAAAATTGTGAAATCTATCTCTCTATCTATATAAATAAAAATGAATCGCCGAAATGTATGTACGCTCATAACTTCCGAAAGACTGCACCGAATTGGATAATTCTTCTTTTTTTGTGTTCGTTATTGTTAGGACAAGGTTTGTATAAAGCTTCTGGTGAGCTCTGGCAGTATGAAACTTGTAAAAAAATTGCAATAGGTGGCACGCGAGCTGTTTGAAAACTGAATATACCGGTACTGAATGTATGGAATGCGGGAGGGGGGAGGGGGAAGGGGAACGGGATGCATGGGAAAGGACACGCAGGGAGAAACAATTTATTTTTTAAGTGGCATAGCAACGCATGCCGGAAACCAGCTAGTGTTTAATAAAACACGACTCGTTTAAAATAGAGCAAAAATGTCGCGGGGGTTGTCTTAAACAGCATTTAAAGAAACACTGTGAGTTATTTCATACATATAATTGGAATAACTGAAACAAATATGTTAATAATAATTTTTGGAGCATACTTTGCGATTTTTTTCTATCGAGGGAATTTTATATAATTTGCGTTTCGGCGCGGAACGCGTCTAGATATTATCTTCAAAAATAACATATATTTTTTTAAGAGCCTAAAAACTTCAAATGTTTAAGGGAGGTTTGCAAGAAAGCGGTAGAAATTCGGGTAGCGGCGTATTGAAAGCTACGAAAAAAATGAAAAATAGCCCATAACCTAAATTACGTAACCTTTTTAAACAATTTTTTTCATCACTTTTAACGACTTTTCAAATGAGGTATCATTTTGAGTTGTCCGGTCACCATATACATACGTACCTTCCTATAAAAAAAAACTTAAAATAAAATAACTTAAATATACAAGTGAGGTTCTTATGTACGGGTAATGAATTTAGAGTGGAAACGAGCTTAGTAATTACACCTATGCATTGCTTCCATACTGCATGTCTTGCTATCTTTTATTTCAGAAAATAAATTTCCATGATATTTTTTATAACAAATAGAACACACTGTGACACTGAAATTATTATACCCCGTATCTTTTACAAAAAATAGATATTAGAGTTCCTGGTCGCAATGGCAGAAATGTATCCCTTTTTATAACAGCCGCTCCAACACCAACTACTTACATAATGAATTCATACATCGAGCCTGCCACTATCATAAGTATCATAACACACACCTCACAATATATACAGACATCTTCAATATAACTTTCAACAAATTCAAAGCAACACTATTCGATAAATGTAATGCATCACAACACACCACTTAACATCCATGTTTATATTTATTGTATTATTTATCAGATTTCTTTACCTAATTTGCAATATATTTACATATTCCCTAATTTATTTATTTATTTATTCTTAGTACATTTACATTATAAAGGTATAATATATTGTCCTCCACACTAGGAGTTCACCTGTTTTGTAGTTGTAAATTATAAATTGTGAATAGTAAAACAAAAGAGTGTTAATAGCTAATATAAAAAGAGAAACAATAAAAATCAAAATATAAAATCGACTTCAATTCGACAAAAATTATAAATTAAAAGTTAAAAAGAATGTAGCCAGTTTCTTATGTTTTTTTGTATTCAATAATATTAGTTGTTTTATATTGTGTAGGAAGAGAATTGTATAGTTTTATAGCCTGGTATCTGTAGTGTTTTTTTCCAAAGGATGTGTTTGTTTTTAGTATTTGTAGTTGGAGAGCATGTCTTGTTCTAGTATTGCGAGAATTTTGTGAAGTGTTAAATGTGGATAAGTTCTTGTAAAGGAAAGAAGTATTTGTTTTGAATATAATTTTTTTAATTTTCAGCACTAGGAATTTTTCGAATATGATTGAAGTGGGTGTTAGTATTGGTAATTTAAGTATTACTTTTATTAGGGTTTTCTGAGCTTTAAACAGTGTATTAATGTATTTTTTACTGGCACAGCCCCACAGGCAATGATGCCGTATTCCATTATGGATTGTGCAAGTGCGAGGTATATATTTTTTATATCACATAGGTAAGTTTAAAATATTTCTCAAGTTTTAAAAAAAGTAAATCAACTTGTTTAGTTTTCCTATTACCGAATATATATATGTTTATCCCATTAATTACATACATATCATCCTTATACTATTATAAGATCATAAGCTTACCCTTTATTGTGTTTTTCTATATTCTTATCATGCATATTTAAGTATTTAGCTTCTCTTAACTATTTTTTTTCTTAGTTTTTCTTTATGTTTTTCTTGTCTAGCTCCTAAAAAAAAATTATCAGCGAAAACACGTTTTTAGGCTTACTGTTTTATTTTAGCACTCTTTTTTATGTATCTTTGTGAAGCTGTTTGTTTTCCAAAAAAAATATAAAAATTAATTAATATATTTTTTTTTATTATTATTATTATAAGTAGTTTGAAATTTGTTGTATGCTTGTAATCCGTCTGTGTGAGTAATGCGTTCACGCCAACTATAGAGGCGACACCTATTAACCTAATTAATTAACGTGATGACGTTATGAGTAATAAGGTAATTATAAAAAAAACTTGTTTAGTAAATTATGCAAACAAGTACACCGCGGAAGTTGGATTCTAGGGAACGTTATTATAGATTTTCTATTCGCCGAATTTGTTACTTGCTAATAAAACTCTTTCTTTCTAGATTTCTTGGAAAATTGTGATGTACGCGAGAAAGGGAACGAGCGCAAGTGATATAGAATGCTTGTGTGAATCTATATAAAGCAGGGTTTCCTAACCAGTGGTCCGCGGACCACTAGTGGTAAACGAGCCAGCGCGCGAGCGGTCCCTGGTCGAGAAGTCTGAATAAAAAAAATCGGGACAATATTCAGTTTACCATTATTGTACCTTGTGGTCAGTGGCCATGTTGGAGCTCCAAAATACCTAAAAAATACCCTCGACTCTGTGCAGAAACGGGCGGTCCGCTTTAGATTCTCCCATCTTAACAGACGGATTGCAATCTTTAGAGCACAGGCGTCTGGTGGGAATGCTATCCTTGTTCTACCGGTGTTATAATGGAAGATCCTCCGAGGAACTAGCATCATTGATCCCTTCGGCACCGGTGCATAGTCGGGAAACACGCCAAACGCGTGCCCAACATTAGTACACAGTTGACATTTGTCACATGAGTACGAGTCGTTTCTTCGACTCGTTCTTGTGTTCAACAGCTCGGCTGTGGAATGATTTGCCCGCCTCTGTGTTTCCTCCTTCCTACAACATGGGTCTCTTCAAGACCAATTTTAATTTCTTCCTCTCCTCAAAAAGACCCCCCACACAGCATCCCATGACATAGGCCCCGAGGGAGATTATTTTCCTCAGGGCCTCCTGTGTGGAGTTAATGTAAAAAAATACTATCTCATTCTCTCGCAGGCTAAAACATACAGATGGATGTGTTTGTCAAATCACAACGGTGCTAAAGAAGTTTCCACTTCAATAAATAAATAAAAGATTGACGGAGCGCACATTTAAAACTTGGCTGGCCACAGGGAGCAGTAGGGCTGCATTACACGATCAAGGGAATCAAATACGGGCCGTGTTAAGGGTACCTTTACATGAAACGACGTATAAATGTGAATGAAGCAAACGTTTCAATTTTGGAGGCGAGTGTGGGTACCGCCGCCACGGGAATTATTTATTGGATAAACAACACCTCTGCTATAAGTCATCACAAGTGGATCGCTAAGTTTGGTAACTTAGCAGGGATACCCGAGTTCTTGGGATGTGATTTTTCAAAGTAGCGGCGGAAGCATTTGCCCACGTACTGCGTGGCAAGCTGGAAAGGACTCGTTGAGGGAGACCATTTAACCTCTCCAGCAGGAATCCCTCGACCCATTTCCTCGCATCGCAGTGGGAGGGAAAGTTTCATCCGTCCATCTCTCCTGGACACACTAACCCAGAGAGTCCTGGCCACCTGTCATACCTTTTTCCTTCCACTAAAATGACCCTTCACATAGCATCTCCAAAGACATTTTTTTTAATAATAAAATAATAATATATTTTGTAATAGTTACCCAAAAATGACGGTGGATAAGTTTATGTATTCGGGAAGTATGTTTACGAGAGATGGGGAGTCTGATAGCGATATTGAAAGGAGGGTAAATGCAGGTAACTCCGCATCTATGGAGGACTGAACGCCGTTGGCGCTAACAAAAAACTGTCGAAAGAAGCGAAGCTAGCAGTTCACAATGGAGTGCTGGTACCAACCCTGATGTATGGCAGTGAAGCATGAAACTGTCAGAGGAAGAACTAAATGCTATAGAAAGTCGTGTATGATAGTGTGAGGAAAATATGAAAAGAATGCAAGGTTGATACAAGCGTAATATAAAGTAAGATTAAGAAAGGGACGCTTAGATGGTTTAGACATGTAGAGCGAATGATTGAAGAAAGATTTTCTTGTATTTAGGGTGGCCAAGAGAGAGGCGCGCGCCCCCCGCGCCCCCCCCCCCTGTATCCGCCACTGGACGGATACAGTATTAATCTTTATTAACTTAAATACCTTAGTTACCCCTATAATCTTTCACACCATCTCTACGTATTATAAATTAAAGTCCTCCGCGGAATGTGACTGTCTCTTCGCGATAAACTCAAAGCGGTGGTTATAAAAGTTGGATAACCATCCAGTAGATGACTTTGTGTTTTATTAGACACAGCAACGCGTGGCCGGGTCAGCTAGTTCAAAATAAGAGGAAAATTGGTGTCTACGTCTGATTTCTATAAATCTTGTGTAAAGCAGGGGCAAAATTATTTATACCGCTACATCATCTGCACATAATAATGATGCGTATCTAAAGTTGTTTATTTTTTATCTAGGCTTTTAGTAATGAAGGTATTGGCTGGATTAGATTTCGCCGTTTTAGATAAAAAGAAATAAATACTTACGGGACGTGTTTATCTGTGTATCCACTAATAAATGTACCCATGAGAGCTAATTAGATAATATTATTATATCACAGTTTTTTTTAAGTACGTAATTAGCATTTAGTTTACTATAATAGAAAATTCCTAAAAACTGTGTGTCAACTATCGAAGACGATTTTTTTTATGTACCTATATTTTTTTATGTTATTTTTTACTAGCTGACCCGGACACGAGCTTTTACGGCCCCTCGGTTTATTGGCCGTTAGGGGCCGTTCAAGTATTACGTAACGCACTTAGGGGGGGGGGGAGGGGGTCTTGTGAAACGTTACGGGGGGGGGGGGGTTCGAACAACGCGTTACGTAACATGTTTTTCTTTATTTAGATAAAAAAAACTAGGGAATTAAAATCTTCCAAGTTGGCAATCCTTTTCTTTCTCGAAATCTCTTGTTTTATTTATTACCGCAACCGCGATTAAAACAAGAAAAAAGGTATTTAAGCGACTTTCCAGTACTTTGCGCAACTTAATTGTGACTTTCGGGTAAAAATTGTCACATGGGCGTTACGTAACGTTTAGGGGGAGGGGGGTTTACCGGAAAAACGTTACGGCGCGTTAAATGGGGGGAGGGGGGGTCAAAAATCTTCAAAAATTGCGTTACGTAATATTTGAACGCCCCCTTATACACGACATCTTTTTTCAGCCCGATTCCAATTAGACACAAAAGTCAACATTTTTCGCTCTACGCGATCGCTATTTTCATCTCTATTTTCATATCTACGGTTTCAATTGTCATCAATGCAAACATGGTGGGTTAATCGCGCATCGCGCGCATGCGCGTGTTTTTCCCGCGTCGCTGTACGGCAGATGTAGTAGCTGTCAGAATTTAAATCACCCGATCACCAGGGTTAACTCAGTGCCTACGGGCGTTGTAACTGACGAAATGGCGAACTTTTATGAGAATCTTGACGTTTTGAACGGAGCTTTAGCAAATATTGACCGTATTCGCGGCTTTCGTGCACCACGGCTACGGAAAAGGTTAAAAAAAAGGAACGATCCATTTGCGGCACTTACGGAAGGAGATTTTAGGTCTAAATATAGATTTACCAAAGTCAACGTTGTGTTGACTGATGTTGACGTATGAATAAACGTGAAGTTGGCAACACGCCGCGAAATGCTAAATTGACCGCGTTTTTCAGCTTTGGAGCAGTGTTGCTACCGTAAAAAAATCATAACAGCTGTCGAGAAACATTATGATGATGAGTAAAGATTTTTACCCTGAGCAGTGTAGGCTTACTCCAATGTGTAGCTACCGCGACGCTACAGAGCCGTGGTACGGTTTCATGATGAGTAAGGCTGAAGGGGTTTTAAGTGGTTAGTTGAATATGGATGGCACTTACTGTTTTTACCGAGCAGCTTCATCTTGTCAAGAGAGGGTTGTATCTTGTCGTTGTAGATCAGTACCGCGGAGGCGTTGCTCTGGTAAGCATGCTTAACCTGTCACAACAACATCAACATTAAGTATTTCATGTGAAGACATACAAATATATATATAGAACTTCGTACCGCCTCATAACCAATAACTGTTATTTTAACTTATTAGATGAATTAAATTCAGTTTTTTTATTAAGTTAAAAATTACACAACGAAGCAATTATCGAATCGCAACTGTCCGTGTTTTGTTTTTGTCAGTATCAGAGATGGAGTTGTGTATGTGTACGGATTTATATTTTTGTGAAGTTTTTTAGTTTTCCACTTACTTACGGGAATTGCGTTTCATTATCTTTGTACGTGTGAGTGAGATTTATTATAATTATTGTATTTTTGGAGGGGTACAGACATACGTTCACCGTTTGTCCCATTTTCAACTGTTGACATTTAGTGTGTCAGAAAGAGGGGCAGCATTATATGTTTAAGAAAAAAGCAAAGCAATCAGCGCATTGACATTTGACGTTTTTGAATTTTTGAATTCACTCATTAATTTAATATTATACTATCACAATATTGCTGCAGCTCTTTCAAAAGATGAGAATTCGTTCCATCCAAAATGTATGAGGAAAAGAATTTTAATAGTTATTCTGCTATTCGAGGCGGAGACAATTCCAACAAATTAAAGATCGCATAAAATCGGTCCAGCCGTTCTTGAGTTATAAATGGTGTAACTAAACCGACTTTGTTTTATATTAAGATAACTCAGCTGCTCCTAATCGCCTGGAGCCAGTGAGACTACAGCATTCCCAATAGGGGTATGTTTTGAATGACTGAAGTTAAAGATAAAGGAGGGGAAGGTGATGGGGAAGTACCTAGCTATTCAGATCTGATCACCAACCACGGTTAAAGCCATTTCAAGCAACTTTTCAATTCCTAATGGTGGTTTTACATCAAGGCGATTCTGATAGTAGCTTCCACTCTGGAAAGATAATGCCGCAAATATATTCCTTATATTTTTTAAATGATTAAATTGTGGCATAAACCAAATCAATCAAATAAAATTTACTTGTACACTTCGGAATTCGAACCCGTGATCTTCGGATTGCTAGTCGAAAGCCTAAACCCTCGACCACGGAAGCCGTCATTGAATATTTACAGCTGACAGCTGCGGGCTGGGAATTCTATTGGCGGTGGAATAAATGCATAAAAATCTTGTGAAAACAAAAGAAAATAAAGTTTATTTTATGTGATATGACAAAAATACACAAATAATTAGCCATTGACAGAAGGTTAAATTGCAAGAAACTCACGAGGGTAACAATAATATACTCGTAAGAGGGTAGGCTGAAAAGTAATGTACACATGCTTGTACAGCGCAAACAAAATAAACTTCAAAAGTGCACCAGGTGGAAAGTGGAAGTGACACTCCCCGTCAACACGCTTGCGCAGGTTTGATGTCGTTGAATTCGTCCAGTGTATTTTGAGAAGCGGAAGTATGGAGACTTATGCTAGTGCAGTCAACGCAAGTTAAACAGCGTGCAGTTATTGAATTTTTAACTACAGAAAAAGTGACTCCTACTGAGAGTCATCGATGTTTAAAGGATTTTTATGGTGACGATGCTGTTGATGGGTTAACCGTAAATTTATGGGTAATAAAATATCGTGATTGCGAGCCTGGAAAAGCCATTATTGTTGATAAAACACGCAACGGACGTCCGATCACTGCCACGGACGATAAACAAACTTGTCGATTCTAAATGATCGACGAATCACTCAAAAGTGTATCACAAACCAATATCCAAGGAACGTGACGTTATTAAACGGCTTCATTATTAAACAAAGGGGATACCGTAAAATCTTGGAACATGACAATGCTCATCCACACATTTCGAGCGCAACTGCAGAAGCTCTGCAAAACCTCAAGTATGGACCGATTCCACACCCTCTTTACTCCCCCGATCTTTTTCCTCTATTCAAAAGAGACTTCAAGGGTAATCATTACACCTCAGATGATGAGATGAAGGGAGCTGTCGTGTCCTGAATCCGAGAAAAGTCAAAAGAATTTTTGGGAGAAATGTGTTAACCTTAACGATGACAATGTTGAAAAATAAATATATGATTTCGAAGCTCAAGAATTGTATGTACTTTTTTGTATTTTTTGCCCGATCTTGCTTTTTGTTCGTTTTCTCCAAGCGTGTGTGTATTACTTTTCAACCTACCCTCGTAATATCATGTACTACGGACGACCGATCTAACCCAACACACGGAAATTCATCACAGCGTCAACGGAGACCAAAGCCTGGATTGCGAACTTCATTACCGGTCCGTCTTTAGCAACAGTGTATTTCTTTTAAATAAGTGGTAAGTCCTCACCTTGTCCTCGAAATTACAACCGCCCCGCACGATGAGAGCGATCCAGGGCCGGTTCTTGACGCCCTCGAAGCCGGTGAGCTCGGGCTTGCAAGCGCGGTGGTCCAAACGGTCGCCCACCTGGCCCACGTGGATTAGGACACCAGAAGCATCGCCCACGTGGCCTTCGCCGTATTTGCCGTCCTGGAGAAAACAAAACAATGGTATGATTTTTTTATGTACAGAAATTACATCAGAGAAAAATGTAGGAGATTTGCGATGGGAAAAATCGTCTTACTTTTTATTTATTCCTATCAAAGTAAAATGCAACAATGTCCCGCTTCCTAGAAGTTCATATATCTCGACCGCAAAAACGCTTCCTAGAAGTTCATATATCTCGACCATCAGCGCCGACGGTGCGCGTGCGGTCGGCGTAAGACTAAAATCAGCCTTACGTTGGTAAAATTTTTCGAAGTGGATTCTTTTTAAGAATCAATGATAAATGGCACAAAACATACATCAGTTTTCACAACCACCGCCAGGTCGGTTTTAAATTTACGACTTGTCAGATCGATTATTAGTTCCTGGCTAGGCAGATTGCCTAAGGCGGCCTCTAGACCATAGGTTCCCAACGTGGGCGATAACGCCCCCTTGGGGGCGTTTCAGACCTTCAGGGGGGCGGTAGAAGGCAAAAAGAAAATTGGGGGGCGTTTCAGACTTTCAGGGGGGCGGTAGGAGACCCAGAGAAACCTATAGCTAGTTTACTAGTACATATCGAAGAAGTCAAAGACATGCTAAAAGAATACGAACTGCACATGGTAATGATGAGCGAAACCTGTATTACCGAAGAAATTAACCAAAATGAAACAACATTTCAGGGCTATTCGATAATTAGATGCGACTCATTTAGCAGGCATACAGTTGCAGTTATCACATTAATTCTGTAGTGTATGTGTGGGAGTGTGTAAACAATATCTCTTACAAACTCACAACAAATGCGATACTAGATAAAAAAATAATACCTGGATACCTACTGGCTATTGAAGGATTTTAAGCTGGGAACCTATGCAGCTATTTATCATTCCCCAAATCAAAATAATACAAAATTCTTAGATTTTTTTGAAGAATGGTGCCGTTAGCAAATAAATACAAGAGACTTGATAATCATCTGTGGAGATTTTAATATTCAATACAAAAAGCACAAGATTAAAAATCATCATAAATTGCCTAGGTAGGAAGCAACTTGTCAAAAATTATACAAGAATATGAAAACACTCTAAAACCCTGATTGATTTGGTAATTTCAAATGACCTTTACGCGGAAGTTAATGCTGCAAAAGAAGTCAAAATATCTGATCACGAAACAATTATTATAAAAATTAGATATAATAGTCCGAAGCCTCAGGGAACACGAAGTATAATAAATTTACAGGAATAAAAAGAACTATAATAAGGATAAATTGTGTACGGCATTACAAAACAAAAAGTGGATCTGTGGTAACCAAGGAAATTTAGACAGAAAAGCCGATGAACTAATAGGACACCTGAAAACAGTAGTAAATGAACTAATGCCTATAACGAATATATCTTTCTCTTATTTAAAAATTAATCGCTAAATGTGTTGCTAAGCGCAAATCTCCAGATCAGCTGAACCCATTTCGCTAATTCTTTTTTTAGAATATTCCTTAAAGTACGAGGATGGTTCTTACGGAGAGAAAAATTGAGAAAATTGCGCAGAAAATTGGATAATTTCAGAAAACCTATTACTAACCTAAACGACTATCGCACGTTTGACAGTACGCGTGTTTGAGAATGACATTTTGCAAAACAATGATTGTTAAATAAAATTCTATTTTTGAAAATCATTAAGTTGATAAATTTATTTAAAGTAGGTACTCCCCTAATAGTTTGAATCGAATCAAGAATTTTAGATTTTTTAAATAGGTACCTGTGTTAGGTACCAAATTTAATATACATGAAAAATGGAAATTTTAATAAAAATTGTAAATGGTGGCACGCGGGCTGTTTAAAAACTGAATGTACTGGGATTGAATATATGGAACGCGGGAGGAGGGTTGGTGGGACGAGGGAGCAGTAAAGGGAAGAGGGAAGGCGGGGAAGGTGGAAGGGAAAGGCGAGAGGGGGGAGGGGAACCTGGGAGGGGGGAGGAGAACTCGGGAGAAGGGTTTGTGGGACGGGGGAAGGGGGGGGGGGAGTGGAGTGGGGAGAGGGAAGGTGGAGGTGACGGAGTGGGAACGCAAAAGGGGAAGAGGTCGCAGGAGAAGAAGGGGAGGCGGAAGGGGAACGGGACGAATGGGAAAGGACACTCAGGGAGAAACAATTTCTTTATTAAATGGCATAGCAACGCATGCCGGGACCAGCTAGTATATATATATAAAATGAATTCCTGTTTCCCTTGGTCACGCCTTCATTTCACTTTTTTTAGAGTTTCCTAATACTTTGTAGAAGGTTCTTACGGAAAGAAAATTTAAGAAAATTGCGCAGAAAATTGGATAATTTCAGAAAACTTAACGACTATTTTAACTTCACACGTTTGACAGTTCGCGCGTTTGACGAAATTGAATTGTGTTTTTGAACGTTTTTTTTTTATAAAAAATTAATTATCTATGAATTATTTAAATTATAGATATTTTATATAGATACCTACATTAGGTACCAAATTTTATTGATTGTTCTTATAATATATAAAAATGAATATTTGTATTAAATGAAAAGTGAAAATTTGAATAAAAAAATTGTAATAGGAGGCACGCGAAATGTTTGAAAACTGAATGTACTGGGACTGTTATATGGAAAGCGGGAGGGGGATTGGCGGGACGGGAAACTGGAACAGGGTAGGGGGTAGGCGGAGAAGGTGGAAAGGGAACGTGGGAGGGGAAGGAAATGCGGGAGGGGAACAGGGAAACAATTTATTTCTTTAAAAATGGTATATCAACGCATGCCGGGAACAAGCTAGTAGTATATTGAAAGATACAAATAAATAGTATACCTACGAAATCCCTACATCTTCTAAAAAAAACAAAGGGATACAGCTTATAAAGCCTGTAAAATACAATTTCCAGAAGAAAGGTGGGAAACCTGTAAGAAACTTAGAAACATGTATAGGTACAGAAATAAAACATACCAAAAATTCGTATTCAAGGCTAAAAATTAACACCTCTCAAAAAGATTCAAGAAAAATGTGGACGACACTTAAAGAAATTATAAGTGGCAAACAGAGGGAAAACGTTCCCGATGGAGTTGAAGATGATAAAAAAGAGCCAAATTTAATACTAAGTGTCGAAAACATAAATAAGAGTATTTCATTATTCACAAATACTTCTTCTCAATCATCGGAAAGAAGAGAGAATAATAATATTTTCAGGTAACAGTGAGTATTTAATGAAAAATTTTAATACGATGACGCAAAAATCATCGACGTCTGGAATTACTATAGGCATAATTAAATTTAAGTAGTTGCACTAATAATTTAATCTGCGTTAAAGGGAATTTTTCCGCAGTCGTGGAAAACATCCATAATAATACCAGTGCCCAAAATAATAAATGCTAAAAATTTCGAAGACCTCAGAAAATTAAATGGATAACCTAAATATGAACAAATATTTAAAGTATAAATATATAATAAATCCATATTTAAAGAACAGATGAGAAAATTTATTGAAAAAAATAACATTTTTGTAAAACAGCAAGGTTTAGAAACAAATATTCATAATGGAAAACCAGTATGGATCAGAAGAAAATCATAATAGTAGTGTTCTTGGATTTTAGACGTGTTTTTGAAACGATAGACAGAGAAATACTAATAATAAAATTAAAAATAGAAAACAAATAAACCAAATTGGAGATGCTATATCTGAAGAACAAGTATCGGAGTTCCTCAAGGATCTGTGTTGGGACCGCTCCTATTTATTAAGTATATATATTAATGATATAGTGAAGTGCCTAAAGTACTGTTCTATCAAACTTTTGGTGATGACACACTTTTATATATTATACCAAATAATATCGAAGATGCATTATCAAAAAAAGCTTTTTTTAAACTTCTATATTATATATTAAGCTTTAATTAAGCTTTTTTTTACTTCTATATTATATATTAAAGTTTTTTTTCTTAATAAACTGAAAATAAATGTAACTAAAAGTAAATTCATGGTATTAGAGAAAAAACTCAACGAAATTACTACCCTAAATATAGAAAATCAAAATATTGAAGAAGTAGAAGAAATTAAATACTCAGAAATCATAAAATATAACAAATAAAAACTAAACACTAACTTTGAAATTTAAAATTTAAAAATTGCAGAAAAGGTTAAAAAGAAAAACAAAAGTAGGATAAAGGGAAAGTTAGACGTCAAAACACGGAATGGGTTTACAACACCACTGTAGCGTGTCGCGTGAATTACTGCACAAGTGTAATCTTTCTGAGCAATAAAACCCAAGTAAAAAAATTAAAATAATTCAGAAAGGTTCCATGCCAACTCAGAATTAAACCATCTCAGAAAGGTCATGAAAAAATAATTTTAAAATTGCCGGTAATCCTAACCTAACTTAACCAATATTTTTTTATCATCACTCTTTAATGACCTTTATGAGGTGCTTCTGAGTTGGTTTCATTCTGAGTTGGTCGGTCGCCAAATAAAATATACAATTAAAAAATTACAAAAACGCATCTTGCCCCATCCTATCTCCCCCCCCCCCCCCGCCCCCGGTTGTGGTAAATATAATCGTGACGACAATTGCTGTTTCAGATTTACGAGTTGGGGGGCGCTAGAAAAAAAAAATTTTCAAAGTGGGCGGTGGGCAAAAAAAGGTTGGGAACCTATGCTCTAGACGATCAATTATATTGCTCAATATTACGAATTGTGCAATATTATTGACCGTTTAGGATTAATATTGAAGATTGCTCAATAATTGAACAAAAGTTTGAGCGAGTTTAATTTTTATTGTACCATATTTTTCCATTGCATCGTGTAGGGTCAGTATTGCACAATATTTTTTCAATTTTTCATTTTATCAACTCGAAAACACTGAGCAGTTCGTTTATCGTGCGAAATAATTTATCGTTTTATTGTGCAATATAATTAATTGTTTGGATTCTAAGCGCCTTTCAATCTTATTGAACAATAAAATATATTGTACAATGTTATTGTAGCGTCTAGGGGCCGCCTATGTAACCGAATACAGCTGTCATGCATTATGCATAAATTATTATTTAAATATTTTCCTTACAACTATCTACTAAGTGATTAAGAGGAAACCGGGCAGGGTTTTGTCCATACAAAAGTATTACCCTATTTTCCTCTCCGAATTTTGTCACTACTGCAAATATATATTTTTTTATTATATAGATATCAACCACTAGAGTGTCGGCACGTTTTACTTTCTTTGACAAGTTACTTCTTATAGGAGTTGGGTCCCTCCAAAAATCGTTAAAATCTCTGGTTTGAACGCCATCAACAGACATGGGGCCATTCATTTATTACGTAAGACGAATTTTGCTAGTTTTTAGACCCCCTACCCCCCTATTATAAGAAAAATAAGAATAGGCCGACCCCCTCCCCCCAGTTTAATATTTATTACGTAGGAATCTAAAGGAAAAATGAATACACGTTTGGTTTGTTTTAATGCTTGTTTGCGCGGGTCCGTTGCCATGGAAATGGAAATCGTTTACCTATACGCATCCGAGCGAACCTCGGAACTCGCGCGGTTGCCCGCGCTTTTTCAAAGTATAGTTTTAACTTTGCATATTTTTGTGACCTTACGTAAGAACTATCGAGACTCCCTCCCACCCCCTTGTAAGAAAAAATAAGACATCCCCTCACCCCCTAAATCGTCTTACATAATAAATTAATTGCCCCTATTCAGTATTCAAAGTAGACAATGTAATTAAAAAAAAAACTTACAGACACAGAGTATTTTTTTCTAATACAGTTAATAAAAAAGTCTTAAAAATCGATTCAGTTTTGGAGGAGAAAAATGGGCAATACAAAGCCTAAATTTTGGTGATTTTATTTAGGTATTATCAGCCTAAGGTGCAGTTGTCCCTTTAGCTCAGTAATCGGGGGAGTAAAACCGACAGTGATAGCAACAATTTGGCAAAAAACCTATTGTTCAAATTTCTCGGCGACCGGGTTTTCTCTTAATTAGGTAGGTTAATTTTACGTGAAATTATTTAACCATTATTCGGCCTTCCTTTTACCAAAACTGTAATCTGCATCTCGTTGTTAATTTTATTAAATTATCTCTTATTTACATAATTTCCATACAAGAAGTCTTAGGACTTCTTACTGTAAAATTATAACTTATACCAGATTTAAAAGAGTAGAAATTTATTTTTTGATTCTCTCAACACAATCCCTAGCAATCTGCCTATCATTGAGTCACCAGCGTTGCCCTTATTAGAAGAGCAACCTTCCCAAGAATAAAAATCACAGTCGTTACGTGAGTGCTTCAGCACGGGTTGTGATTTCTGACGAGGTATTCATCTCGAAGTGGGTCAGACGCAAGGGGAGTTTTCCGTTGATGATAGATTATCTTAGTCAGTGGAAATTGCACTTCTAGTTTCCTGCGAATGGTGCAATTTTCACAAACAACTTCACAAAGATGGCTGTTGAATTTCATGAAAGCAAAGGCGCTACAAGATTTGTATTTTCGCTGACAGGATTTTTACAAACGCTAGAGCTTTTTATGTTTCCTATCAATATAATCCAGGTCTCAATAGTTAGGATAATGAATAATGTTAGATACGTTTTAAGATCACACATCTACCGGATCTGCCCTGATGATGGACACTGCAACGCTGTCCGAAACGTTGGCTAAAGAAGGAGGTAGCGTAACACGGCATAACACCCCAAAAACAAATAACGAAAATGATTAATGTGTTTTATTTACTCACAAATAATTGCCCAAGTTGCCTCTAAAATCATGAAATTTAAAGTAAAAATAAATAAATTAGCTCACACCTGTACTACATATTTGATATACCTTTGGAATACAAACACAATTTTTCGATATGGTTGGGTATTTTAATCTCAAATACAAAATTAAGATTTGTGGGAAACGGGCCGAAATGGGCCGCCCGAACGTTCCACTTAAGACTGAAGTGGAAATATAATAGGCCACTTGCATGGACTTCATAACGACTTGGAAAAAATCATGTGGATAGAGTTTTTTTACTAAGATTACGAAAATGTTAGTAAAAATTTTTAGAAATGTACAGTTTTTTTTATTTTTAAATAAATAAATCCATTATTTGGGCTCGTGACGTCACTACATGAAAATGTCCCGTCGCCGAAAATGTTCCTATTAATTTTATAAAATTCCACACTGATTAATTTTTTTATATGGCATCACTTTGATTTCAGGCGAATTTTTGAATTCGATCACTAGATTTATTGTTTGTTCTCTGCGAACTTATCATTTGGTTTGATTTTTTGACAGATGTTCTGAAGAGAACCCCGTACAATTAATGGGTACGGGGTTCTCTTCAGAACGTGAAGAGGATGTCGGTACATGTTTTAGAGGTATAATGATTATGGTGCTGATTTTAACAAAATAAAATTTTATAATATTATTACAATTTACAAGTTCAAGTATATTACATTGAATTTAGTAATATAGACGCTGTACATTATAATGATTTATGATCAATAAGATGGATCAAGGAAAAAAATATTTATGAGATGTAATATTTTTGGTATGAATCGTTATTCTCCTATGCCATTCGTGTGGAAAACGTTATTTTTTTTAAAATTATTTTCGGCTATGTAATTATCGTTTTTTCACACCTATAAAATTATGTCCCGTCTTTCCGGTTTATAAAAAATGGTCTGATTTTTCGGATTGAAATTTTCAAAAAATCCCCAGGGTTTCAAAAATACGTTTCAAAAAAAAAAAAAATACAGAATGTCTTAGAATTTTTGCCTAAACCGGAATTTTTTTTTAAAAAATGTGATGCAAGTGGCCTATTCTTTATTAACTTTAATAATAAATAATAATTATTGTGTACATTACCTCCAACGGAGAAGTCGTGTGGTTGACCCCCTTCTCATCGGTGTATGAGAAGTTTAGGAAGGCGAGCGTGTAGCTGTCCGGCTGCGTCATGGTGGCCTCAGGAGAGTACCCGTACTCCGCTAGTCCTCCCGCCCAGTCACCGGGGGACACGCGAGCCGCGCCGGCAGCCGGGTTCGATCCCGCTGCCCACATCACCCAAACAAACACTGAAGATAACACACGCATGATGGGATAGGGAATACGAACTAATCACCACACAAAATTATTATTCACTGATTTTTAAGCTTTCAGTCGAATATGCTTGCTGTTCGACTTCACTGAAACACCGCCTGGATTCAAGAAAACTTAACGTTGTCACTAATCCAGACTCTTACCCTCGAGGAAAGCGTGGTTTGTTTCAAAGCGAGAATTATTCACTGATTTTAAGATTTCAGTCAAAAGGACTTGCTTTTCAAATTCACTGAAACACTTATTAGAATCAAGAATTTCACGTGGTCAAGTGATCGAATCTCAATTCCGCTTGAGAAATGTATGGTTTGTTCGTTTTCTTAGTGCGTGATTCGTATAGAAACCACAAACCAGACGGATGTCTCTGTAGACGTACGTTTCAAATGTTCACAAGATAAGAAAAACGCTTCCAAGAAACAAGGAAATAACACTTTTTTTAGTCTAAAGCTAGTCAAAATCAACAGGTACAGTTTTTAAGGTCAAAGATATATGATTGAGATCAATAAAACAGTCAATGTATTAAAGTAATTATTATTAGTCGTAATAAAATAAAAACAATTTACATTTTTTTTTTGATCAGAAGACTAGAATTTTAAAAATTATTATTGTTTTCGATTGTTAGAGATTTGTGACTAGTAAAATGCTAACGCGAGCTGTCGACTAAAACTGTACTTTTAAAAGAAAAGTTCCGTTGATAGCTAATTGTGTCGTTTCCTCGATCGGTTTGACAACTCGTTGTTGTTTTCAAAGCGGAGTTCCTCAAGATTTCGCAATGGGACCTTTCACAACGCGATTATTGTCACCGGAGAGAACAATGAAGTGAGTAACGGCAGTGGCCAGGTCTTGCAATGCACCTTTTCACTTTCGATTTCACAGGCAGACAGAAATAATCCACTGATCATATCACGGTGATGACGAACTTCACACAAAGTCGTAAATTAATTACACTTTTAGAAGACACTGAGTCAGAATAATGCCTAGCTTAATTGACACTGAAGATGTTGTCAGTTCAACGCTTTGGGCGATATTAACATGGCTGTTGAATAAAAACGAACTTATATATTATTATTTGGGCTTTGTTTTAAGCGTTTCACTATCTTATCATTCGTGAAAAGATAAAAAGATTCACAAACAAACCAGGCATGCCATTTTATTAAACTTCGTATGACGACTGTTTGGAATATTGGAAACCATAAAGGGGGAGTTTACCAGAAATGGTTGTATGTTGATTATTGTCTTTTGGGTATGCTGATTTAGTCGCTACCGAAAGAACTCAGAGGATAACGTTCCTGTGAAAGTGTTCGCAGTTTTCAGTGGCTCTTTGTTGCTGTTTTCTCTTCTGTTGAGTTTCAAGGCCGCTCGTAGATGGCGCCAGGTATCGAAATATCATTTTCGTGGGATCTTCGAGTTTCTTTAGTCTGAAACAAAGAAAAAAAAACAGTCAAACTCAAATATATCAAAACTTCACTGCAACAATTAATAAAATATCTTCCAAGAATAAACAACACAGAGCAATTCCTGAAATATATTTGTTATTTTTAAATAAATGAAGACAATATAAGCGAAACTCAATCGAAAATCTGGAAACAGAAAAATCAGAAAAACATATTGACACCTCTGGGACTCGAACCCAGGACCTCTTGCTTAAATAATATATGCGTTAAAGAAAATGAAGATAATGTAGGTGGCTCTTAGTCGAAGTATGGTACAGTTAAACATGACCGAATTTCATATCGACACCGTGGCGCAGTGGTACAGTTAAACATGACCGAATTTCATATCGACACCGTGGCGCGTTTACTCATAAAGTTAAAATAAAAAAATAAAATATTCATCCTAGACTCGCAGAAAAGTCGATAGATGTCGCATATTAAATAAAATGGATAAAGATTTATCCAGACACTATCTAGAGAGCATTTAGTTCGGGTTTGAATCTTGCAATCATACATAAAGATAGTTGCCAATAATATATGCGTTAAAGAAAATGAAGATAATGCAGGTGGCTCTTAGTCGAAGTATGGTACAGTTAAACATGACCGAATTTCATATCGACACCGTGGCGCAGTGGTTAGCGCGTTTGCCCGGAAAGCAAGAGGTCCTGGGTTCGAGTCCCAGAGGTGTCAATATGTTTTTCTGATTTTTCTGTTTCCAGATTTTCGATTGAGTTTCGCTTACGAGTATATTGTCTTCATTTATTTAAATATTACAATTTGAGGTTTTACTCATAAAATTAAAATAAAATATATTTGTTAGATATGATTTTAGATTTTCACGGCCAAAAATTTTATGGTTATTTCCTTTTGGGGTATTATGCCGTGTTGCGCTACCTCCTTCTTTAGCCAACGTTTCGGACAGCGTTACAGTGTCCATCATCAGGTAACAGATGGAGTATATAAACTCAGCTGTTCCGGATGTGATAAGGTCTATGTTGGCCAGACAGAGCGGACGATCTCCAAAAGGATATCGGAACACTTTCGAGCATGTAAACTTGGCCACCCTGACAAATCGGCAATCGCCGAGCATTTAATTGAAACCGGCCATTACTTCGGATTTGTTCCTGAAGTCCTGGGAAGACCCAAAACCTATAGAGCACGCTTAATTACAGAGGCAATTGAAATTCATAAAAATCCTATTAACATTAATAAAGACGACGGAGCTAAGCTCAATAGTTCTTGGTATCCGGTAATTGACGGCTACACCAAAGGTAAATGCAAAAAACCATCTTGAAGTATACTGTAATGCCAGCCCGCAGTGGATTGGTGCTGGCGACACGGTATTGCTTCGAAGAACTTAAGCACACATTTCATCTCTAACATTTACACATCTGCCCTGATGATGGACACTGTAACGCTGTCCGAAACGTTGGCTAAAGGAGGAGGTAGCGCAACACGGCATAATACCCCAAAAGGAAATAACCATATATTTGTTAGGTTCAGTTGTAGATAATTACAGACGGCAGTGAACCTGTTTGTACATTGTATCAGATAATTAATAAAGAAATCTCAAGTGTTTGAGACGGGCTGCATTGGAGGGTGAAATTTAAATATTGAAATATATAATACATATATCTTTCGTCCAAAAAAAGCATGTTTCTAATTTTCTCTCATTTCTCTCTGTCTGGTTTCAATCCTGGGTTTGGTTTGCAGCAATTTCCTCAATTCTTCTCTTCCATTCTTCCCTGTCTTGTGCGGCTCTTTTGAAGCCTGCATACGATGAGCAGCGCAAGTCCACCAGCAGGTCCTCCAGGTAGGTACTCTCTCATCTATACAAATAAAAATGAATCTCCGAAATGTATGTACGCGCATAACTTTCGAACGAATGCACTAAATTGGATAATTCTTTTTTTAGTGTGTTCGTTATTGTCAGGACAAGGTTTGTATAAAACTTCTGGTAAGATTTGGCATTATGAAATTTGTATAAAAAAATTGCTGTTGGTGGCACGCGAGCTGTTTGAAAACTGAATGTATGGAATGCGAGAGGGGGGAAGGGGGAGGGAAACTCGGGTAGGGGGTTCACGAGAGGGGGGAGGGGAACCAGGTAGGAGGAAGGGGAACCTGGGAGGGGGGAGGGGGATGGGAACTCTAAAGGGGGGTTCGCGGGACGGGGGAAGGGGGAGTGGAGTGGGGAGAGGGAAGGTGGAGGAGACGGAGTGGAAACACGAGAGGAGAAGAAGGGGTGGTGGAAGGAGAACGGGACGAATGGGAAAGGACACGCAGGGAGAAACAATTTCTTTGTTAAATGGCATAGCAACGCATGCCGGGTATCAGCTAGTTTAATAAATAATAAATACCTACACAATAAACCATAAATATTTTATGTAAGTAATATTTTTTTAATTTCAAATAAGGATTTGTCCTACAATTTACCCAAATAATACAAGAACAACGTGTCAATCTACCAGAGACCAAATGGGAAAATAATTCACCGGCTCCAGATATTTTCATATCAGAGGGTTCGTCTCGGTGGAACTCCGGACCTATAAATCCTACTGATCCCTCAATACAAATATTTAAAAAATCTTTTGTAATCCTACATGTATTTAAAATGACTGATTTTTGCATTTTTATGTATAAATTGTTTGACAAATCTAATATGCCTAAATTTTGAATGAGAGACCTAGGTATAATGCCAGTAGCCGAAATAACAAATGGTAATATTTTTATAGTCTGAATGCCAAATTCTTTTAATCTCATTTCCTAAATCTGTATTTTTTCTTATTTTTTCAGAAACAGATATTTGAATATTACAAGAATTTGGAAGAGCGACTTCAATGATATAAGTTATTTTTTTTAAATTTTGTCATGTAAAACTACATCAGGTCTATTATGACTAATTGTTCTGTCTGTTAGTTAATATAGTTTTAACATAATATCATTTCATTACATAGTATAAAATGAAGTCGCTCAAAATGTATGTAAGCGGTAATCTTTTAAACTACGCAACGGATTTTCATACGGTTTTCACCAATAGATAGAATGATTGAAGAGGAATGTTTGTATGTATAATACATGTAAATTATATTAGAGAGAAGCCGAGAAATTTAAAGAAAACATATTTTTGTGCGATTTAAAACGGCTGGCGGGCCGTACTATAGTCACTTTTTAAATTCGTTCTACGGAAGAAATTGGAAAATAGATGTCCTAGAGTAAGTAGGTATTTGATTTTCCCTTTTAAAATATCCAGTGTTGCATTGCAAGCATTGTATAATTAGTGGCGAGTTAATCAGTTTATGTGTATAATACATGCTTATTATAGTAGAGAAAAGCCGAGAAATTCATATATTCAATTCAGGCAGCGGGCAGCGGGCAGCTGGCAAGCGGGTGGTGTGGATTTTATAAAGGTTGGGTAATTTTTTTTATTTTTTTTTATTTATTCTTAGTACATTTACATTACAAAGGTATAATATATTGTCCTCCACACTAGGAGTTCACCTGTGTTGTGGGGGACATTTTTCAGATTAAATTATAAAATATAAATTGTGAATAGTAAAACAAAAGAGTGTTAATAGCTAATATAAAAAAGAGAAACAATAAAAATCAAAATATAAAATCGACTTCAATTCGACACAAATTATAAATTAAAAGTTAGAAAGATTGTAGCCAGTTTCTTATGTTTTTTTTTTATTCAATAATATTAGTTGTTTTATATTGTGTAGGAAGAGAATTGAATAGTTTTATAGCCTGGTATCTGTAGTGTTTTTGTCCAAAGGATGTGTTTGTTTTTAGTATTTGTAGTTGGAGAGCATGTCTTGTTCTAGTATTGCGAGAGTTTTGTGAAATGTTAAATGTGGATAAGTTCTTGTAAAGGAAAGTTAGTATTTGTTTTGAATGTAATTTTTGAATTTTCATCACTGGGAATTTTTCGAATATGATTGATGTGGGTGTTTGTATTGGTAACTTAAGTATTACTTTTATTAGGGTTTTCTGAGCTTTAAACAGTGTATTAATGTATTTTTTACTGGCACAGCCCCAGACAATAATGCCGTATTCCATTATGGATTGTGCAAGTGCGAGGTATATATTTTTTACGTTGTAATGGCGTTGTGTTTCGTTAGCCACAGCAAGGTGTGGCCGGGTCTGCTAGTCTTTTATAAAATTCATTTTCTAAAAATGAATTTCGTTCATATTCATAATATGGTTCTATATTACGGCAGTCAACCAAGTTATGTTTATTAAACAAATTAATTAAATTTTTTAATTCATATATTATTATTTCTACAAATTTTCTACATTTATCATTGCTATTTTTAAATTTCATTATTTTGCTTTTACTGTTTGGTAATGACTAATGACCGATATTTATGTGTGTTACTTTTATTAAATCGTGAAATTATTAACCCCAGTGGGGTATTTTAATTGTGAAGAACCAATAAATAAATGAATAATAAATAATTAACTAAACAATTATCATCACAGCATCCTGAGCAGATAATAAATCGTGAAATATAAGATAGGTCACGATAAGATAAATATATCACATTTACACGAGCAAACCAAATAGAGTAAAGAGATTACAGATCACGTATTACGTCCGCTATTGTTTACCCGAAAAACAAAGCTGTCTACCTTTATGATTGATTAACATTTATCTTTGGTTTAATCCCAGTCACGATGGGTTATTGGAGCACAAAAGGTCTATTTTATGGACGACAGGTAATAATAAACAGATTATGGCACTAAAGTCAACGTATATCGCCAATCCCACAACACCACAATAGTTGGTCATTTTTCGGATAAAACCCAGAAAGTCATAATACGTAACAAATCAAATGTGTGGTTTTCTAGTCAAAGAAAAACTCTAGCGTGCATAATAAAATATATTATTTTAAAGAATACCTATCTAACTTTATGTCAAAATCAGTAACTTTTAGAAATGTTATTTTATGGTTATTAATTAATATTAAAGTACCTACATTAGCTCCACATAGGTAGGGTTGCCATATTCGGCCTGGGTCTCGTCGGGACGTTTCAGGATGGAGCAAATAAAAATTTTGTAATACTTAAACAATTTCTTTATTTTATAATAAGTAAGTAAATATGTTTGTTTTATAGGTTACTTTAATTGGTACTAGCAGAAGTACTTGGCTGGCCATACTTTTCAGAAGATTTCGCTTTTCTCAACAATTCTGGGTACCTTTTAACATAATTGTAGAACTCTGTACAAGTCATGTTATAATTGACTTGACACTGTAAAATCGACTCCACAGTCTCTGGGAGCAGACGATTTCGTTCATGAGTCCACTGGGCCGACATTAATGAAAAAACTCTTTCTACTGCGGCGTTGTGAGCAGGAATAGAAAATAAATACTCGCATAATTTCAAAAGAAGGCATTTTCTTTCCGGATTTGCAGTTTCGGCCGCCTGCGCCCGTCCAACGGCACTTCACGGCACGTACGGGCTATGGGACGCACGGAAAATTAAAATTTGCATTGCGTAATTTCAATCGGGACATTTAAGGCTTTGTCAGGACGTCGGGACAGATAGCTCAATAAAGGTGATAGTCCCGATATATCGGGACGGATGGCAACCCTACACATAGGAGGCCCTGAGGAAAATAATTTCCCTCGAGGCCTACGTCATCTTGGTAATGCAGTGTGGAGGGTCTTTTTATGGAAAGAAAGGAAAAAGATATGAGAGGTGGGTAGGAATCTGAGGGTCAGTGTGCCCAGGAGTGACGGACGTATGAATCTATTCCTTCCACTGCGGTACAAGGCGATGGGTCGAGAGAATCCGGTTGGGGACGTCAAAAGGTCTCCCACAACCAGTCTCTTCCGATCCGGTCCGCCACGCTGTGTGGGCAAACGCATCCACCATCAAGACCTATACAAACGTCGACCCATGAACCCGGTCACCCAAGCGAAATGGGTGTGGTGAGCTTGGGGTGACCTATAGCAGGAGTGTTGGTTATCCAATAAATGGTTTCCAGGGCAGCGGTACCCATACCCGTCTCCCAAATTACAAAGTAAAATAGATTTTTCAGAATTTCAGGCTAGTTCCAGATACTGGTGAAAGAACACCATTCGGAATGACTGAAATGGCTTTAGCCGTGTTTGGTGACCAGATCTGAATAGGCAGGAGCTTCACAAACTTCCTCATTCCATCCCCCTTCCTTTCCTAATCCTTTCAGCCTCACAACTTACCTCAATTGGGGATACAGTAGTCCCACTGGCTCCGGACATTGAATACTCTTATGCGGTATTCAAATAAAAATTAAAAAAAAAAAACATAACCTATCTATATCCACAACACGGGCTTAGCCTAGTGTGGTAGCCAAAAAAAAACCAAATATCTGTTACTAATAAAAAATATATGAAATAAAAAAAAAAATAAAAATAAAAAAAAAAATAAAAAAAATATTATTCAGAAACACAAAACTTTTTAATAGCATCAACGTCATTAAGCAACTCTACTTTGCCTACGTTCGAAGCCATTTGGAGTTTGCGTCAGTTGTTTGGTCTCCATTTTATAAAATTCATATAAAAAAAATTGAATCAATTCAAAACAAATTCCTCAAATATCTTTGTTACAAGTCATACGTAAGATTTAATAATTGTGCAGAGGCAGCTTCATACTTTAAAATTGATTCATTGAGTGTACGAAGGCATCATATGGATGCAATATTCCTGTATAAATTAGTTAACAATAATATTCAATGCCCAGAGTTGCTAAATAAAATTCAATTTAATGTACCTGCGCGTACAACACGCTCTTCTGTCCTGTTCAGGGTGGATCAATGCAAGACAAACTGTAAGCAGAATTCTTGACTGAACAGACTATGTAATAGTTACAATAGCGTATTATCCAAGAATATATTTCAAACATTAGTTAGTGTACTTCAGATTCACAAAAAATAAAAAAAATAAACAAAAATTTTAACAAAACAAAAAAAAATACTTCAAAAAATGCACTAAAAAGTAAAAAAATAATTTCGTACTCTTCTACAACTTAATAATGAACTTACTTTTTCTACTCATCAATACGTAGGTAAGATTGTTATTTTTGGAGTCGGTGTCAGCCAAGGTACCTGCCCGGCGTGTTCACAAGTCGCGCATGCGACACAAGCACATCTCACCTATAACTATGTATGAAGTTACAAACCTACCTAATATAAAATAATTCCGCCTCATGTACCCTTAAAAATTGAAAACAACGACCTGCAAATCCTGATCCAGGAAAAATATCTTGGGTTGTGCATTGATCAGCATTTGACATTTAAACAACACATACAAGGTATTAAAGATAAAATCATCCCCTTAATTAGCGTATTTAGCCGGCTATCATATCTGTTGCCAAATAAATTAAAAATAGGTTTATATTATAGTCTCGTACTCACATTTAAATTATTTGATTGAAATCTGGGGAAATGCATGTGAAACACACACAGGTAATACAAAACAAGGTAATCAAAAAACTATTTAATTACAAGCCCAGAACGTCCACAAAAAAAATATATATGGAAACAAAACTATTAACATTAAGAAAACTATATGAATACAATACATGTCTCCTTATATACAAAATAATCTCGTACACACAAACACAGAATTCATTAAAACGTCCCAAGTACATAAACACTTTACACGACAACGCGATAACATACATTTAAACACCATCCACACTAACTATGGTAAACAATCCATTGGTTACGAGGGGGGCAACTTATATAATTGCCTCCCAAATGATATTAAAAACGAAAAGAAGGTGGGTAAATTTAAAAAATATATTTATATTTATTCTTGATAAACAAAATAATGAAATAGAATAGCACTGTATTGAAATATTTGTTTTATCTTAATGTGTATAATTATTTCTAGTTAAATGAGTGAAAATGTAATTTTCTTTTAATTGAATAAAAAAAAAACATATATATTATATTATGTATTTCAACCAATTTACAAAAAACCTTGACAAATTATATACCTATAAACCTTCCTCATGAATCACTATATCTATTGGTAAAAACCGCATGCAAATCCGTTGCGTAGATCTAAGCGCACATACAGCGTGAGCGACTTCATTTTATACTAACTTAGTAAAGTAAAGATAAAGATATATATTGTAAGGTTGGGTTCTATTGCGCAGTGCGGTTCAGAATCCTTCGACCTTGACCTTATGGGCTGTTGTAGCAAAGAATACTTAAGACGTAGCTAAAACGATTTCATCGTTTGGGGTTGGTTTGTGAAGTCTAGAGTCTAGAGGTTTGTTGTGATTATGTCGTTAAAGCAACAATTAAACAAAGTAACAACACACAAAAGACTTTTAGAAAGGCCGAAAAGTTTTAATTATTAACGTTTCAACAGTTTTAAGGGCATTATTATATAATATGAATGGTGTATTTTTTTATGTCACACCACACAAGAGGTTTGACTGACTGGGGGGAAGGTGTTGTGAGGTTGAAGGAGAAAAGTACCCGGTTCATCAGTTTTTAGTCACTAAACGCGGCTAAAGCCATTTCAAACAACGTTTCGACCTACAGGATGATCTTTCACCAGAGCGATACTGAGATAACGTCTAATTGTTTCAAAAAGAAAGTATAGTAAACGATGCAAAGAATAACCAGAGAAAACCGGAAATATGTCATTTTTAAACCAAATTTTAGGCGTATTGACTCTTTTCCACAAAAGATTATAAATTGATTTCGAAAGATTGTTCTTTTACCTACATACTAAAGGTATGTTTTAAATTTTGAGAAAAAATGTTTATTTTTGGTACAATAAGGTTATACCGTAGGTCGTTGGCAGATTCGTTAAATTTTTAAACAAAATTTTGTATTATACAACACACATTTCAAATCACATAATCATGCAGTAAAATAAATCAATAAATTATCTGGGAAAGTTATGTTTCAGAATTTTAATTTTAGTTTAAATAAAATCATTTAAAAAAAAGATTGGCGCACGTGTTTTGTGACGAAAATACTTCAGTTTGTCAAACAAATATATTTAAAAAAAAAATTACATTCTTATTTTGCTTAGACATTATGGAAAATTTATAAATACTTATGATCAAAAAATAATTACAAAAAGTACATTATTTTAATAGTTTTATCACCATGCCTTTCAGCATTTTTGGATGTAGGTATAAATTAAAGCAAATTTGGAATGAAATAAAATCGATATTGAGTTATAATTTTTAAAAAGCTGGTACGGAGAATAATTAATCTTTCTTATTGGAACCGCCCTGTACGATCGTAAGAACACCTTTCGACGAAATGTGGATTTTCGGCCGCTGGCTGGTTAAACGACATTAAATCAACGCATGACGAATGTATTTGCAATTTAGGCTATCTTATTTTTTAAGACAGCTTGTCACCACAAAGATATAAGCATAATTTATTTCGTACCTAGTATCTACATTGGTAGGTACAATGGCTGAATTATCGTAATAGGCCACTTGCATGGACTTCATAACGACTTGGAAAAAATCGTGTGGATAGAGTTTTTTACTAAGATTACGAAAATGTTAGTAAAAATTTTTAGAAATGTACAGTGTTTTTTTATTTTTAAATAAATAAATCCATTATTTGGGCTCGTGACGTCACTACATGAAAATGTCCCGTCGCCGAAAATGTTCCTATTATTTTTTTAAAATTCCACACTGATTTATTTTTTTATATGGCATCACTTTGATTTCAGGCGAATTTTTGAATTCGTTCACTAGATTTATTGTGTGTTCTCTGCGAACTTATCATTTGTTTTCACTTTTTGACAGATGCTCTGAAGAGAACCCCGTACTTTTAATGATCTACGGGGTTCTCTTCAGAACGTGCAGATGATGTCGGTACGTGTTTTAGAGGTATAATGATTATGGTGCTGATTTTAACAAAATTAAATTTTATAATATTCTTATTATTATTATAATTTACAAGTACAAGTATATTACATTGAATTTAGTAATATAGACGCTGTTCATTATAATGATTTATGGTCAATAAGATGGATCAAAGAAAAAAAATATTTATGAGATGTAATATTTTTGGTATGCCTCGTTATTCTCTTGTGCCATTCGTGTGGAAAACGTTATTTTTTTTTCAAATGATTTTCGGCTATGTAATTATCGTTTTTTCACACCTATAAAATTATGTCCCGTCTTTCCGGTTTATAAAAAATGGTCTGATTTATCGGATTGAAATTTTCAAAAAATCCCCAGGGTTTCAAAAATACGATTAAAAAAAAAATAAAAATACAGAATGTCTTAGAATATTTGCCTAAACCGGAAAAAAATTTTAAAAAAATTGATGCAAGTGGCCTATTACGCTGATAAGTAGATCGTTAAAAAATATAGATATTTTTTACATTAACTCCGCACAGGATTAAAATGATTTCAGAGCCTATATCAACTTTGGAGATCTTGTATGGAGGGTCTTTTTATGGAAAGGAGTCCTTTTTGTGGAAGGTCTTTTTGTGGAAAGTCCTGGGTCTTGAGACCCATACTTGTAGGAGAGAGGACGGCAAATTGTTCCACAGCCGAGCTGTGAATAATTTCCCTCGTGGCCTATGTCATCTTTGGGTACGTTGTATAGTGGGTCTTTTTGTGGAAAGGAGTCCTTTTTGTGGAAAGTCCTGGGTCTTGAGACCCATACTTGTAGGAGAAAGAACGGCAAATTGTTCCACAGCCGAGCTGTGAATAATTTCCCTCATGGCCTATGTCATCTTTGGGTACGTTGTGTAGAGGGTCTTTTTGTGGAAAGGAGTCCTTTTTGTGGAAGGTCTTTTTGTGGAAAGTCCTGGGTCTTGAGACCCATACTTGTAGGAGAGAGGACTGCAAATTGTTCCACAGCCGAGCTGTGAATAATTTCCCTCATGGCCTATGTCATCTTTGGGTACGTTGTGTAGAGGGTCTTTTTGTGGAAAGGAGTCCTTTTTGTGGAAGGTCTTTTTGTGGAAAGTCCTGGGTCTTGAGACCCATACTTGTAGGAGAGAGGACGGCAAATTGTTCCACAGCCGAGCTGTGAATAATTTCCCTCGTGGCCTTTGTCATCTTTGGGTACGTTGTGTAGTGTGTCTTTTTGTGGAAAGGAGTCCTTTTTGTGGAAAGTCCTGGGTCTTGAGACCCATACTTGTAGGAGAGAGGACGGCAAATTGTTCCACAGCCGAGCTGTGAATAATTTCCCTCGTGGCCTATGTCATCTTTGGGTACGTTGTGTAGAGGGTCTTTTTGTGGAAAGGAGTCCTTTTTGTGGAAGGTCTTTTTGTGGAAAGTCCTGGGTCTTGAGACCCATACTTGTAGGAGAGAGGACGGCAAATTGTTCCACAGCCGAGCTGTGAATAATTTCCCTCGTGGCCTTTGTCATCTTTGGGTACGTTGTGTAGTGTGTCTTTTTGTGGAAAGGAGTCCTTTTTGTGGAAAGTCCTGGGTCTTGAGACCCATACTTGTAGGAGAGAGGACGGCAAATTGTTCCACAGCCGAGCTGTGAATAATTTCCCTCGTGGCCTATGTCATCTTTGGGTACGTTGTGTAGTGGGTCTTTTTGTGGAAAGGAGTCCTTTTTGTGGAAGGTCTTTTTGTGGAAAGTCCTGGGTCTTTTAAAGACCCATGTTGTGGACGAGAGGAAACACAGAGGCCGGCAAATCGTTCCACAGCCGAACAGTGAATCGTACAAACGATCCATTCAAGCAAATGACCTATAGAAGCACGCACTATATACAAACGTTGGGCACGCGTTTGGTGTGTTTACTGACTGTGAACAGGTATTGTATAAACATTACAGAAACGCAAGCTTCTCTCCCTTTTCTTTAGATTTTGCCTCATTGGCCGATCCCGCAAACACCAAAACTGCTAGGTTAGGTTGGGTTAGGTTTAGGTTAGATTAAGTTAAGAAGGGCATGCACACAGCACAACGCAATCGTCAGCATTTCGTTTTAGCCACAAAAACGTGTACCTTTATTTTCAATTGAATTTTTTGTTGGTAACACTTTAGCTAATTCTGGTATTGCAAGCACGTGCAATATTTACATTACCACTTAGTCGATTATTCATTCAAATGATTCACTTTATTCTAGCGGTTACAATAGAGTTTAAGTTTTTTAAAGTAAGTGACTCACAATCTAACTTATTCAAAGATGCTGTGCGTAATTGTAGACTGTATGAATAATAAGATATTCCAAATATCTTCAGAGATAAGGTATACTTCTTGTTCTAGCTACCTAAAATGTTTGTTCGCAAATATAGGAAACACTATCGGAATTCAAAGAACAAAAGTAATACAATAAACAAAGCTGGACTGAGTCAGAACCATTTTTTTACATTGGCTCCACACAGCAAAATAATTTCCCTCAGGTTTCATTTTTGAAAATGCAGTGTGGAGAGTCTTTTTAAGGAAAGGGCGAAGAGGAAATTCTGGGAGGGAAAAGGGTGTGAGGGGTGGATTGGAAATCTGGGGGTCAGTGTGTCCAGGAGTGATGGATATATGAATCCATCCCTCCCTCAAACGCATCCAAACGCATCTGTCGCTAAGATACGTAAAAATCTCACCCCCTGAACCTGGGCACCCCTGCCAAGTCACCAAACGTAGCGAATCACTCGGGGTGACCTACTGTAGAGGGTTGATTATAAAATAAATGGTTCTTGGGGTGGCGGTACCCACACCCGCCTCCTGAGAGCGATATAACCCCGATCCGATAAACCCAAAGATACTGAAATATAAGAGATGTGATATCGGCAGTTTTTACTGGGTGGGACTGTGTGTCCTGGTGTCACCGATATTGTTAACCTGTACTGCGCACACCTTAAAAAAAATCAACTAAGTGAACGAACTCTTTTCGTATTCAAACTATTCCTATTAGGTAGTAGTCCGCCGACCGTCAGGCGCTCATCATAGCATATCTTTTGTATTTCAATATCTTTGGATAAACCTCCTACAATGAACCCTGGCACCCTTGCTAAGTCAACAAAAGTAGCGAACGACTTGGGGTGACGTGACCTACGCCAGAGGTGTTTGCTATATAAAGAATGGTTCCCGCGAGGGTGCACATACCTCACTCTTGCCTCCCGAATTGGTACAAATCATAATATACTCGTACATATACGATACGATACGAATCAGTGTTTGAAAAACACGGCAGGAGATTATGATTGTACTCATTTCGTTAGAGCTTATAATATCGACTCATCCCATTTTTCCTTTCGCACACAGAATAATTATTAATAATCATAATATTGGAATCGCACTACATCATTGGAATGCGTACAACAAATGTTTATCCATGTATGTCGTATCATAGAATGAAGTGAATATTCCTGATAAGATAATCAAACAACAAGAAATAATAACTGCGATGGAGATGACATCTTGTGTTTGCAATATTAACAAATATTCTAGAAGACCTACTTATGGCCCGGTATATGATTTTAGGCTTAGCGCGGCTCGGAAGATTATCCAATGTAGGTCGCAAGCTTTAAACTAAACGTAAAAAAAAATTAAGTACTAAACGGTGTATCCAAGATTTTAATAGAGGTATGCAATGACATTAAATAAATATATATAGACTCGCCATTGTCTCACAAACTCCAGAAAGAAAGTAATGTGGCAAGTACGAAACACTCTTTATGTTTTCAGTAACTTTTTAATTAAAAAAATATTCGTGTATGATAAAGATAGGCATTCAAAGAAAGAGTGTGTATGAACGACATAGACATATTTTTTTTCCATTAACTCCACACATTATTTTCCTCAGGGCCTATGTCATCTTTGAAGATACTGTGTAGAGGTTCTTTTTGAGGAAAGGAAGGAGTGAACATGAGTCTTGAAGAGACCCATGTTGTAGGAGGGAGGAAACACAGAGGCCGGCAGATCGTTCCACATCCGAGCCGTTGAACTCAACGAGTCATAGAAATGACCTGTTCTCATGTGACAAATGTCAACCGTGTACAAATGTTGGGCGCGTGTTTGGCGTGTTTCCCGACTATGCACCAGTGTCGAGGGGATCAATGATGCTAGTTGCTCGGAGCATCTTCCATTGTAATACCGGTAGAACAAGGACAGCATTCCCACCCGACGCCTACGCTCTAAAGATTGCAATCCGTCTGTTAAGATGGGAGAATCTATCAAACGGACCACCCGTTTCTGCAGAGTCAAGGGTTTTGGAGCTCCAAACCAGAGGTGGCTGCCAAATTCAACCGTGGGGCGCACTGGCAATTTGTACAGGGTTAGCAGTTGTGTCCTATTAAAGTATCTGCGGGCCCTGTACACTACGCCCAGTTTCTAACTTAAATCTGGTTTCGATGGAGCCCCGTACCTGAGCTGGTCACTTAGAGTTACACCAAGCATATCGATGGAGGTCCTGTTCGGAAGATTGCTTCCGTTGAAGGAGACTAGATTTCCATTTCGATCCCTTTTAGACGTTATCAAACATGATTGGGTCTTTGAAACATTAAATTCGACGAGGTTAAAAGATATAGAACCGAGCGGCGTTTTATTTACGTCAAATACTAAATTCTACATAATGGGTGTGATTGAAATGCGAAGATACGCTTACTTGCTTACACTAACGGCTGCTGTTCCCAATCCTACCAATCAACAGCTAAGCCGAAACTAAGACTCAACACTGCTTAAGCATCGCTCAGTCTAAGGAAACCGGACATGTGCATTAACCTCGACTGAGCAAAGTAAAGTTAAAGAAAGTGTCAACAGAGTGGCGTTAACGCCACGCGGTACCGACGCGACGCGCAACGGCGGCAAAGGTCAATCTGACACTTTATTTTTAATATGTTTTTTAAGCTTGTTTATGGATAACCAGTATTTAAAAGAAATTATATGTGTTAATAATAATACATTAACTCTTTAATATAAATTTAACATCGAAAGTCTTTACTTTGATGCCTATTATGAAAGTGGGCGGGTTCACTTAAGATAATCAACGATAAAATATTTGCGAACAACGAGAATCGAGCGTTATCTTTAAATTACTTACAATACACTCAGATTGGTCGATCGAAAAGTTGGGAACAACGGCCGTAAGACAACATGGAATGCTGCGTGAGACGACCAACTGTCCTAGGTTGTCCTTATTATACTTAATTGTTGCTACGTTTGCTATCTCACTTTCTCTAATGTCGATAAAAATCTTCGGGAAACAATCGAAATAATTGTACTTTTTGTAATAATAAATAATTAACGTGTATTTACGAATGAAATGTTATTTAGCTTTTACTAGTGTTTGCAGTGCAATGAAAAAAAATTCTCATCACACATGACTCACGAGGGCACTTTGGCGCTTTTTAAATACAATTTACTTACTGGTAGGACACGAATCTTGGAGCCGGCTAAGGGGCGTGGACTCCGGGCTTCTTCTGCGGTTGGGCCGATAGTCATATGCATTCTCATTGGGACTGCCCGGTGGTTTGTGGAATACCTTCTCTGGCTATTATTTTCTTTTGATACATTTTATTTTCTTTCTGCTATTATAGTAATCATAAATGTTTTTTCCTTCCTTACCTCTTTTATTTTAAGTACATTTCTTCGACTGGTTACAGCTCTTATTATTCTTTTTCTTTTACCAACACTTTTATCTCTATTTTGATGTTACCTATTTCAGAAGAATTATTCCACGGCTTCTACTTTTCTCTTTTGTATAATAATAAGTACTTGCATACTGCTTACAAATCGCGTATGAATGGACATTGGAGGGTCTAGAATCGTTCATATAAATGTAGCTTCGTTCAATAAAAAAATTGTTTTTTTTTTTTTTTTTTTTTTAATTGTACAACAGATTTTTTATCCAATTACTGTACAATTTTCTCATTTTGACAGTCTTAACACCTAGGAAGATGATTATTATACAAAAAAATCTTAAGGCTATCTAAAGAAGAGTTATATATATCTAGTGTTTCCGATATTTCGTTCAACAGCACCATTCCTCTTGTCATGCTATGCTGTGCTAGAACATCTGTTCTGCCGTATGGTATTTTGAACAAGTCGTGTCGACGACTACGGCTGAAATTTTCAGGCACGTATACGCCATAACATTCCAAGAGGAATGGGCTGTCAATACGATTATGGATTATGTTAAAACTAAGAATTGCAAGATTTGCATAACGTCTAGTTTCCAAGCTAAATCTATCTGTTGCCTCAAGTAATTCCATTCTTGACGTATGCGGTGAAGGAGGAACCATATTATTTTTGCTTATAAAGCCGTTGGAAAAGTGGTGGAGTCCCCTCCAGAAATGTTAGTACACGACCTTACTCGATGCGAATCAGTTTAGTACTTAAGAGCGCTGCTGGTCGCTGCGAACATTTATGAATAGGTATTTTAAAAAATCTCTTTTATTTCACTCTCTGACAGTAGTCAGAATCGCGCTATAGATGTGTGAGTGAATGCAGGCCTTGTGTGTGTGGGCCACGCGCTTCACCCGTGTCGAATTATTATTTCTGCCGACCACGCATGTTCCAATCTGCAAATGTGTAGAGACAAGACCGCTCGCAGGGGCGTCCTATTGTAAGCGTCCTATGAATATGCTATTATAGCTACTTATCGTTGTTGCGCGCACAAAATATCCTGTGGGTATTTTAGAATATTAGGATACATAATAAAAAAAAACCGAAAAACAAAAATTGGGGACCCATATTTTTATTTATTTTCATTAATTGTAGAGTTATTTTTGATACCATGTTTGGGTGAAAACAAGTGGGCTTAATATACATTTTTTTATTAAAACCGACAATTTTTTCTTAAATTTTGCATTCAGGATTTTTGTGCGCACTTTTTATGCACATATGATATTTTGTGTAGCAAACGTAGGAAAGGCAACTTGACCTTTCTCATAGGACCCATATCCCTCAGGCCTCGGGCATATTTTTTCATAAGGTCGAAATATTTCCGCTTTGCAATAAAATCCAAATAAATGGAATATTTCTGATAGTATCCGAAAACTAAAAATTGTTTTTGAAAGGCGATGAAATACGCTTTTAAATTTTGAAATCCGAAATAAACCTTTGCTTTTCAAATATAAAAATTTTGAACGCACACATAAATTTTTTTAAAATGACTCATCTTACGTTTTTTCTAACTAAAATTACTGATAACGAAAAAAATAAAAACACGTACATATTTATTACACAAATGTATTGTTAACATTTCCGTCACCTCACTTTTTTATTGTTTCATGTAAAAATAATTAATAGATACAAAATTCCATAAGTTTCATAAACTTTGGTTTTATAAAGGTGTACAATTCAATTATTTTGTGGTTAACTTTTGAATTTGAATATAAAGTTTGATATTTTCTCTTTCTCTTTCGAACACCGTTTAAAACTTATTTCTCAACATAATAGTAAGGGAGACACAAGATCGATATGAGTTGTTCCCAAAGCTAACAAATAGCCGAGGGGGGGGGGGGGGGGGGGGGGGGTAAATTTGGATTTGTGACCAAAACACCCAAATAAACTGAAAATGTATTTTTTTAGCAAAAGGTAGAGAAAATATCTTGTGCTGATAAATATGTTTTATTTTATTTATTTTTGTTTCAAATTACGAAATATTGGTCTTAAAAAAATTTATTTCGTATGATTTTGGATGCAACTTAATTTTTTGGTAATTTTTTGACAGTTAAATAGAAATATTAAAAAAATATTTTTGCTTTACCTACTGAGTTAATATTGAAGAAAATAGATATATTTTAATATTTAATATAGATGTATAATTGTAGAGTGGAGTTATATAAATTACATATGGTGTACATACATAGGATACGGTTACATACTAAAATATTGTGCACTTGGGAGAAATTCGAAAAATCTAAATAAAATAGAGGTGAATATAGATTAATAATAAATAGAAAGAATGTGAAAAACAGGTAATTATTTAGTTTTTTTTTTTTTTTTTTTTTTTTTTTGAATGTAGCTATTACTTTGTGGTTATCCATTATAGAATAATGAAATAATTTTACTTTGTATAAACCACTTAATTGATGTGCAAATCCGACCGGTTTCGGAACAAACGTTCCTTCGTCAGGGAAAGCAAAATTAGTTAAAGCTTTCCCTGACGAAGGAACGTTTGTTCCGAAACCGGTCGGATTTGCACATCAATTAAGTGGTTTATACAAAGTAAAATTATTTCATTATTCTATAATTATTTAGTTAATTATTCCTGATGAAGTTTGAGTTTCAGTTTATTGATGTCTTTGGTTTTTTTTATTTCAATGGGAAGGTTGTTGAAAAACTTTATTCCTAAATAGATGTAGGTAATTGTTTTGCATTAGTTTGGTATTAAATTTTGGTATTTTGATGTTATCTTCATATCTTTTTGATTTTAGTTTAAAATTTTTTGATGATATTATCTTTGTAAATTTGGGTAATTGCATTTTTCTTGAAGATATTCTCTACTCGAGGCACCGTGAAATCTGCGAAAAGCGTTTCTGTTGGATAAGTGGAGGGTTTCTTTAGGATTACTTTAATGATTAGTTTCTGGATTACTTTGATCGGGGTTAGAATATTGTTGTATGACCCCCCCCCCCCCCCCATGCAATAATTCCATATTGAATTAATGACTGGATTAGTGCATAGTATACTCTTTTTAGATTGTTGAGATTATTATTTAATTTTTTTATATGAGCTCCACACAGGAGGCCCTGAGGAAAATAATTTCTCTGAGGGCCTAGGTCATCTTTGGGGATGCTGTGTGTATATTATTAAAAAAACATTTCTTTGGGTAATTTTAATTTATGTGCGACAAATTTGAGTTAAAAAAATAATACGAATTCTTGCACACAAAAAGACTTTTTTTCTCCTTTTAATTTTATAGTTTTATATTTTTTTTTATATTTCTGTAGTATATAGGGATTTAATTTTATAATTTTATATTTTTTTATATTTCTGTAGTATATTTTTTTAAATAATTACCATTAATTACAAGTAATGGTCAGAGTTGCCTCTAAAATGATTAAAAAGATGAATTTTTGAAAAATGGGATATATTTGTCAGATTATTTAGGAAACCGTGGTGAATCAAAAGGTGTAAACAAAAAAAAAATTTGGTCGAAAACCTCACATGGGATATTTTGTGAATGCAACGACGATATTTTCTCAAGAGTTTTGAGAATAAATATATATATATATATTTTTTTATACGTTATTAATTTATCAAAAAAAAAATTCTTGCATCTATTTATTATATACTTGATGTAGAAAATAACATAGTTACTATATTAAGCCAAATAATGTATATGCGGATATACAATTGGATATATGCATAATAATAATTATACTAAAAAGGTTTTATTTCTGGAAGTGCAAAAGTCATACAGCTTCATATGTGCTAGAGCTACAAAACTACACTACTTGGATGTTTTTGACCACAAATGTTTAAAAAACTGAATGCATTGATTGAAATTGCACAAACGAATTGGTTATGGCGACCCAGCTTGAAATGCTGCAAATGGGTCCAATCTTTGTGGCATCATTTTTAGTTAAATGAGAACAAATAACTTTGTAAAAACAGCTTTATGTAATCAATATTATCAACATATTTCGAAAAAAGAGTGTTCTCTTCGTCAGGATAAGATTAATATTAAAAGACAAACAAGTATAGGCATATGAGAATTATAGACAAAATATTAAAGGGAGAGGTGATTAATTACTTAAAAATATCACAAAATGCAATTATATATATAAAATGAAATATAAAAATTATTTTCAAGTTAAATACCCTTATAGTATAGCAAAGTCATTGGAGAAGCTGTGTAGAGGTTATTTTTAATGAAAGGAAGGAGAGGAATTTCTGGGTAGGTAAAAGTATGAAATGATGGTGGAGAGAGTCCGGCTGTAGAGATCAAAAGATCTCCCACTTCCAGTTTCTCCCAATCCGGCCCGCCACGCAGTAAGTGGACAAAATCATCCGCCACCAAAACCCATGCAGACCTTACCTGTGAACCCGGGAACCCATGCTCAGTCACCAAACATAGCGGACCACTTGGGGTGACCAAGTGGCGGGGGTGTTGGTTATCCAATAAATGGTTCCCGGGGCGATGGTACCTATAACGCCTCCCAAATTAAAAAATTATTATAGTACTTGACATAAACAATTTTAATTTTGCACAATTTTAGTATGAAAGCTCGGTCAGTATTGGTATACCGCGATGAGTCACTGAACAGAAAAAAAACGAATAAAAAATATCGATTACTCGGGCAAGGACAACACTAGTCTACCGATAAAATTCGTTACATCACTACTTCGCTTTATATGTATTTGTCAAAACCCTCGTTCCCCGGCCCCCCCAGGAGAACTGAGCGAAAGGGACACCTGCACGTCGGGCCGAAAATACCTAAATAAAATCTTCGAAATCGATGTTTTGTATTCCCTATTTTTCTTCTCCAAAACTGGACCGATTTTAAATTTTTTTTTCACTAACTGTATTAAAAGAAAATATTCTATGTCGGTACGTTTTGCTTTTTTTCAAAATACATTGTTTAGTTTGTATACTGAACGTTTTTTGACGGCGTTTAAATTAGGCAATTTTATTCATTTTTGGAAGGTCCTAACTTCTATAAGAAGTAAATTATCAAAAAAAGCAAAACGTACCGACACGCTAGTGGTCAATATCTATATTATGTAAAAAAAAATTTTGCTCTAGGATCAAAATCCAGAGAGATAAACGGGGAATACGTTTGTATGGAAAAACGCCGCTAGTATTTCCTCTTAAACTGTGAAATCGAATACATATTATATTTAACTTCATTGGAGGGACATGTTTATTTTTTCTTTGAAAAACCAAACTACTGTCCCCATGAGTGCTATATCGGCGTCTAAAAAGGAACTATTCTCCGACTTATCGAGGATTGAGCCGCAGATTTCGCCCGCTTAAGGCTCTGCAACCGGGCCCGAAAAGAAGAAGATGGAGAGATACGAAATTACGAATGTTAGAGGAGAGCGCTAACATTTACAGCGACATAATCAATGCGAAAATTGCGAAAATGTTTAATAAAACACGACTCGTTTAAAATAGAGCAGAAATCTCACGGGCATTATCTTAAACAGCATTTATAGAAACACTGTGAATTTTTTCATACATATAACTTGTAAAATAACTGAAACAAACGTGTCAATACTAATTATTGGAGCATATTTTGCGATTTTTTTCTATCGAGGGAATTTTATATAATTTGCGTTTCGGCGCGGGCAAAGTCTAGATATTATCTTCAAGAATAACATATATTTTTTAAGAGCTTTAAAACTCACAATGTTTAAGGGAAAAATGTAATAAATCGGTACAAATCCGGGTTGTGGGCCCTTAAATTTGAGCGAGGAATGTCGCACCTAGCGAGGATAAGGACTGGCTGATACACCGGACCTTATTTGGAGAGAAGAATGTTTGTAAGCATATGTAGTTACTAATTATATGTAGTTACTAATTATATGTAGTTACTAATTATATGCAGTTACTAATTTTATGTAGTTACTAATTATAGTATATTGTGGCGCTTTGTGACATGACTAAAGTATTCTGACTTTTTACTAGTTGACTAAAATCTAAAAATATAAGAAGATTGCTACAGAACGAAAAAATATTAACTGGTTTGAAGGTCACATGTGCAAAATTTCATCAACCGCGGCATAAAACTGAAGATTTGCATAAAAAAATAAAATGCACACCACCCGCCCAGCCCGCTCGTCCACCACATATAGCCAGTTTCCTTTATCATCATCATTACATAGTATAAAATGAAGTCGCTCAAAATGTATATGCGCATAGATCTTTTAAACTACGCAATGGATTTTTATGCGGTTTTCACCCATAGATAGAGTGATTAAAGAGTAAAATTTATATGTATAATAGACGCTTATTATAGTAGAGAAAAGTCGAGAAATTCAAATATTTAATTCAGGCAGCGGGCAGCAGGCAAGCGAGTGGTGTGGATTTTATAAAGGTTGGGTAATGGCGTTGTATTTTGTTATCCACAGCAACGTGTGGCCGGGTCTGCTAGTATATTATATATTTCAAGCATTTTGCACAAAACCTTGACAAATTATTTACCTAAACCTTCCTCATGAATCACTCTGTCTATTGGTGAAAACCTCATGAAAATCCGTTCAGTAGTTTTTGAGTTTATCGCGAACAGACAGACAGACGTGGCGGAGGACTTTAATTTATAATATGTAGAGATCTACAATTTTGCATACCTTCAAAGCTAGAGGAATGCCGCTGTCTGGATGAGATTTCGAAAAACCTTGCTTAGAGTTCGGGCAACGCCGGGGATTATAGTTAACTTAAAACAAAACAATAATTTTAACACTCTTATTATTTATACCAAATGCCGATCGAGTTTACCTACATCCATAGCTTCTTCAGTGCAGTATTATAAAAATTTTAACAAAACAAAAAAACGACTTCAAAAAATGCACTAAAAAGTGAAAAAATAATTTCTTATTCTTCTACAACTTAATAATCAACTTACTTTTTCTACTCATCAATATGTAGGTACGATTGTTATTTTTGGAATCGGTGTCAGCCAAGGTAGGTTTGTAACTACATACATAGTTATAGGTGAGATGTGCTTGTGTTGCACGCACGACTTGACGAGGTGAGAGGCGAGAGCGGGCCGCGGCGGGAGGGGAGCTGCCAAGGGAACACGCCGGGCCGGGTACCTTGGCTGACACCGACTTCAAAAATAACAATCGTACCTACATATTGATGAGTAGAAAAAGTAAGTTGATTATTAAGTTGTAGAAGAATAAGAAATTATTTTTTCACTTTTTAGTGCATTTTTTTAAGTCGTTTTTTTGTTTTGTTAAAATTTTTGTTTATTTTATGATTTTTAGTGAATCTGAAGTACACTAACTAATTCGATTAAGATTCGGCCGAGTATCGTTAATTTGCTCTTAAGAATTGGAGAGTTCCGTTACTTTGTCATGGATCCCATAATCAGAACCTAACCAAACTCTCATCAAAATACCCTTGAAGTACATCCTTTCCAATAAAAAAAGAATCATCGAAATCGGTTGGCGTGATATTGAGTTATTCGTCCATTTGTCGGGCACATACTTGATGCAAATTTAAGACATATACGATTTTCTCATGGATACCATTGTCAGAACTGGACCAAATTAAAATGGGACCACATGGGAAGCACCAGCTTTCAAATAAAAAAAGAATTATCAATATCGGTTCACCCAGTCGAAAGTTCTGAGGTAACAAACATAAAAAAAAAAAAAAAATAAAAAAAAAAAAATAAAAAAATAAAAAAATATAGTCGAATTGAGAACCTCCTCCTTTTCGAAGTCGTTTAAAAACTCTACAACTTTATTAATTTATCTCTTTGGAGCCGAAACCACACTCTGGCCTCGCCCGCGATTGAATGATACTCGTGGAAAAAAATAAAAATGAATATTCATATACGAATGAAGAAGATAAATAACACGAAATGAGGGTTCTTTGATTAAAACAATCGTCCAAGTTGATAAGAAAGTGATATTAATAATAATTTAGGGGAAAAGCGGAAATATAGAGCAAGGTTACGCATTCCGTGTGAGTGTCGTACCTTATGCCCGATAACAACTGATTTATTTTGTATTATTATTATTAATGTTACCCTTGGTAAATTTAATAGAAATAGTTTGAATGACATCTGTCATAAAAAAAACAAATTCACATTGCACGCAATCACAATCACGCTAGGTATTGGAATGGGTAGAAAGTAAAATATTTGATATTTCAACGAGTATTTTTATTTGGATTAGAAAAAACATGTCAATAGATTTTAGACGGCCGACCGTGGTCGAGGGGTAAGGCTCACAATCCGAAGGTCCCGGCGTGCGCAAATAAATTTTATTTGATTAATTTGTATTATTTCACAATTCATTAATTAAAAATATATATTTAAGTGTATAAGCGGCACGTTATTCCAGAGCGGAAGATACCCTCAGTATAGTCCAGGTGTAAGACCACCATTCAGCATTGAAACTTTGCTTGAAATGGCTTGAGACGTGTTTGGTGACTAGATCTAAAAGGCCAGTACTTCCCCACCCTCCTCTTTCCCATCTCCTTCCCCTCCCCACTACCTTCAGCCTCACAACTTACCCCAATTGGGGATGCCATAGCCCCATTGGCCTCAATGGCGGAGAAGGTTGGACTCTTGTGAGGTATTCACATAAAAAAAAAGACAAAAATAATAATAAATAATGCATAATACCTAGGTCTCTCATTCAAAATTTGGGCATATTAGATTTGCCAAAGAATTTATACATAAAAATGCAAAAATCAGTCATTTTAAATACATGTAGGATTACAAAAGATTTTAAAAATATTTATATTTTTTTTTTTTTTTTTTTTTTTTTTTTTTTTTTTTTTTTTTTTTTTATTTCATATATTTTTTATTAGTAACAGATTGAGGGATCAGTAGGATTTATAGGTTCAATTAGGAGTTCCACAGAGCCGAACCCTCTGATATGAAAATATCTGGAGTCGGTAAATTATTTTCCCATTTGGTCTCTGGTAGGTTGACATGTTGTTCTTATATTGATTTGTATTTATAATACTTATATAGTGCAATTGCATAGCGTGGATTGACTGGATGATCATTTGGGAAGTGTGTGAAAGGGTTTAGTTTTTCCTGTGGGGAAAATTTAACCCGGACATTTAAATCTGGTGCGTAAACAACAATACATGTTTTTTTTAAATTATTTTTTAAATAGTGACGTAATCATATAGGCTGTTAAGGTACGCACTTGAGTTCCTTCAACCAGTGATTCCTGACATTATTTGGAGCAAAAACGTTAATGAAATTTTGGTCTCCGGTGAAATTGGACTTGTTTTTTTTTCTACAAATACATAAAAAAAGTAGTTGTTTGACAGTTGGGGACGGGGTAAAAGATTGGGCAGTTAGTCAGCCGAGTGACCAGTGACGACAAGCGGAAGAAAATTTTCGATGATTTTAAGGGCCCGCAACCCGGATTTGTACTGATTTATTACATATTTCCTTAAACACGGTAAGTTTTAAAGCTCTTAAAAAAAAATGTTATTCTTGAAGATAATATCTAGACTTTGCCCGCGCCGAAACGCAAATTATATAAAATTCACTCGGTAGAAAAAAATCGCAAAGTATGCTCCAAAAATTATTATTAACACGTTTGTTTCAGTTATTTTACAAGTTATATGTATGAAAAAATTCACAGTGTTTCTTTAAATGCTGTTTAAGATAATGCCCGCGAGATTTTTGCTCTATTTTAAACGAGTCGTGGTTTATTAAACATCGATTTTGTCGCTGTAAATGTTAGCGCTCTCCTCTAACATTCGTAATTTCGTATCTCTCCATCATCTTCTTTTCGGGCCCGGTTGCGTATTTCCAAAACCTATACAGGTTCAGTCGCGGTGGCGACAATTTACATTTTAAATATACCTCTATATTGGTTATTTTTTATCATATTGCAAAAACAAAAATTGTTCTAAAATCTAGATAAAATAATCTTTCTGATGTGTATATTATAAATGAATCATTTTATTTCTAAATATTAAAATTTTAATATTATTCCCATATATATTAAATACACCTGTGTATTGATAATTTTTTATCACTTTGCAAAAAACAAAAATTGTTCTAAAATCTAGATAAAATAATCTTTTCAATGTGTATATTAGAAATTAATAATTTTATTTCTAAATATTTAAATTTTGATATTGAAAATGTAAAGCGACTGAACCGGTAAAGGTTTTGGAAATACGCGGCCCGGTTGCAGAGCCTTAAAGTGAAATCATCGAAAAAGTCACCGAAGACCAAAAATTCGTTAACATTATATACTCCAAATAATGCTAGGAATCACTGGTTAAATAGTAAATCAAGGACCTTCCTTAACACTGTATATTATTTACCTACCTATTTATTTATTTATTTGAAATAAACAAACACCTTTTACATAATATACAGTGATAATAGTTACTACAAGTTAGCTGAAGTCAAGCCACAAAAGTTTCTTAAGCAGGCGCCAGACACGAATTCAAAGAAGTGATCAAACAAGTGTTCACATGTGTGGCACGGGCATTTGACACTGTTGTCACATAAGTGATCACTTAAGTGCGCTTTGCCATTCCGTGTCGGTTTTTTAGCGCACATCAAAGGGATCAAAGTTCAAAGTTTGCGTGCCTGCCACACTGCGCGAAGCTCAGTTGCGCGAGCGTCGCCGTGGAGAGTAGTCGTGCGTGGACAGCCAAACGAACTAACGATGGAGTGGAATAATGAGAGCGTTTTCGAGTTTATAGAGTTGATGCAAGTAGAGCCAGATATATGGGATCCGAAACGTAAAGGGCATAAAAATCGAAATAACATCAATGACGCCTGGAACCGAATTAAACACCACTCTTCAATACCTTGCTCTATCGAAGAATTAATTAGATAGATATATTTAGATAAATATAATATTTAGATAAATATAATTAGATAAATTAATTAGATTATATAAATAATTAGACGCACATAAATAATATAAGCAAACTGTGTCGACCAAATCGTCGAGCATGTTGTGTGAAGTCTATTTGATAACTGTGAGCTCAAAGGAGTGATAAAAACTTTGACACATGTCTGGCAGATACAACCATATGTGACCAAATGTGTGCGCCAAGTCTTCAAAGAAGTGATCACTTATTTGAACTTCTGTCTGGCGCCTGCATAATGCTAAAGTACATTGGAAATGACGTTTCAATATCTTAAAATTAATTTTGGGTTTTAGGAAGGGGAGAGGAAGAGGAATATAGGAAAAGGATAGGTGATGCTCCCGATACATTCCAAACGCTCATATTAACAATCGATCGTACGCTTTATTTAATGTCGATATTTCTTTGAGTTATATTATTACTAAAAATGTCAATGCTGTGAAATTTTGTATTACATTGTGCAACATATAAGAGGAATTGGGGATTTTTTTCTAATATTTGTTCTACATGAGTGTAAATAAAATAAATTGGATTGTCCGGTTGATCTTGATGGAATATGAAAATTTATTTAATTGGTAAGTTCTGATAGTCCAGGCCATTATTTAGAATTTTAAACAATAGCATTTGATCAAAAATTAGACGTCGTGTACGGAGGAATTTTTTTTATGAAAGTACCTGATTTGTTACACTCTTTATTTATTTGTAAAAAACCCCCTTGGTTCGTTCAATATATAGCCATCAATAATGCGTCGGACTTTGACATTGTTTGACGTTTGTAAATATATCATGACAGTAAAATAGACGATTTTAGTTTTTCCACGTTGTTTTAACGAAACTTGAAATTTTTATCTGTTTCACATCTTAATATTATTTCATTATAGTTCATAATATTATTGAATATATAAAAGAATTAAAAGTATTGATTGCATCAGTCAGAACTCTGAACCCAAACGTGCCGAAACACATGAACAAAGGAGCAGATTGTTGTTTTACGCTATTCTCAACATTATACAATATTATGTTATAAATTATAATATAATTTTATTAAAATAATATAAACAAAATGTAGAAATCGTGTTGGGGATTGTCAGTCGATATAAACAAATGAATTTATTATCATCGGATAAAGATTTATATCTTTCTCTTCTTTTTAATATTGTAGGCGGAATGTATTGGTTTCTTGTGTGTACACACTGAAGAGGTAAGTCGATAGGTGTGTTGAGGACGTGTCCGCGTGCCCAAAGTGAGCTCAGTTTTTCCTCACTTTTGGTGAAACGGATCAAAATTTTCAAAAATAGAGATTCTTTCTTGAAAACATACAGAACGCCACCAGAATATTGGTTTGTTTTGCAGTACATTGCAATAAGGGAACGTACCCATACTACGTGACACGTTTAGGGGAGGGGGGGGGTCTTCAAAATGTCACGCTTCATACAAATGAGCGGCGGCGGGCTTAGGTTTTTAGTCACCGGGGGGGGGGGGGGGGGGTTAAAAATTGCAAAAAGTTGGTCACGTAGTATGGGTACGTTCCCTAAGTTGCGGAAAACTAACATTACATATTGTTGACATGTTTACTGCGATTGTGCTTGGATATGAAAGGTATTTTCAGTTGGGATTGCATTATTTTTATCAACATATCATAAAAATACTAATTTTACGCGGCATTTGTACGCCGTTTTGATTTCATTGCTTTATATTGTGTCTACCATATCCACAAAATGCCACACTATTTTCCATTTTTGTGGACGTCGAACAAATTATGGCCATAGAACAAACCAAAGATACTGAAATACAAGATTAGGTAGTATAGTCCGCCCGACTATCGGCGGATTACTATCTAATGGGAATAGTTACAATACAGAAAGAATTCGTTCATTTAGTTTATTTTTTTAAGGCGTGCAGTAGTATTAGTTAACAATATCGGCGACGTCAGGAAATGCAATCCCACTCAGTAAAAACTGCCGACAGCACTTCACTTATATTTCAATATCTTTGAAACAAACCAACACTATTACTATTTTTATTTAAGACAAGACCTGCTTTGTTCTTCGTCCACAATGTTACAGACAAACGACTCAATGCAATTGGTCAAATAGGATGTGGAACAAACCAATACGAAACGAAACATGGAATAATGAGAATCATAAGAATTATTTTGTATTCGGATATGGATAAACGTATTTTTTGCGGATTTGGAACTAAAATACTCTTTTTTTTAATCTAAACTTTCGGTTTTCTGTACCTACTGGCAGTGGCGTAACGAGCGGGGGGGGAGCCAAGGGTATTTTAGTTCCAAATCCGCAAAAAATACGTTGGGGGGTGCCACTCGATGGGGGGTGCCACCCGATGGAGGGTGCCACCTGATGGGGGGTGCCACCCGATGGGGGGGTGCCACCCTATGTGGGGTGCCACCCTATTGGGGGGGTGCCACCCTATGGGTGGTGAAAAAAATACGAAGGATATTGTCACCAAAATATTGTACACATGCACAATGTCTGTTATTTAAATTTTCATAACTCTATGGCTTCCCGTGGAGTGCCCCGAATTTTGCGTTGGTAGGTCTTTTTACAGGCGAAAATAGCCTATATCCCTGAAATTCTCAACTTGTATGTTATGGCAACACAAGCTACACATTTTGTCTTTTAAATATGATGTGTTTTTTGTGTGGATGCGGATATCGAAGGACCTTGCATGTGTTTTGAAATATAGGTGTATGAATGACCACTGTACAAGTAGAAAGAATGCACCTAAAGGAAGGAAGGGACTTACTGCGGTAACTTGTGACACTCTGCTATCTTGGCTGGTTTATTCATGCACTTATATACTTGCGGTGTGCGGATTCAGTTTGAGGATGCGGTGAGCGGAAAATTATATGCTTACGCGGCGAGCTTCAATTGACGACACTGATTGTTATGGTAACAAAATAACAGGTACATAGGGATGGGGTAGGATGGGGAAAAGGAATATGATAGGGATGGAAAGGAAGGAATATGTGACAATCAAGCGACAAGCACAAAGTCTATGATGTATGTAGATGTATGTATGTAAGTGTAGCTATGTATTGTGTAAACGCCCAACCACTATTTAAGTTAAAATTGTACAATTCTTTTCAAACAAACAAGGAAAACAAATATAACTTGATTTTTTAAAGTTTTATTAAAAATAATTTTGATCTGCGTTAGGGGAAAAATTAAAGAAAAGATCAAGCGTGGGATTTATAGATGAACGAATTTTTTTAATCTTCGACTGAACTCCTAATGAGATAGGCCACGAACCGCCGCGCCGATCGGTTGAAAGAGAAACTATACAAACCCGGAAATACCGCAAGGGCAGATAAGGTTCCCATTCCGGCCGCAATTAATGGTAACGTGATACACACAAATTATTCAGTCAGACCTTGACCTGAGATCATTTTTCGTGTAAAGCAAACAACACTGAGGAAAAGAAAATTAGAACCGTAATATTAAAAAATGAAAAGTAGCTTTCTTAAATAATTTATTGATTTATTTTACTGCGTATTATATGATTTGAAATGTATGTTGTATAATACAAAATTTTGTTTGAAAATTTAACAAATCTGCCAACGATCTACGTTAAAACCTTATTGTACTAAAAATAAACATATTTTCTAAATATTTAAAACATAGCTTTACTAGATAAAAGAGCAGTCTTTCGAAATCAATTTATTTTTTTTGTGGAAAAGAGTCAATACGTCTAAAGTTTGATTTAAAAATGACATATTTCAGGTTTTATCTGATTTAAGCAGATTTAACAGCAACAACGCTTGCCGTCTAAATTGTGCTTCATTGATGTTAAACATATTGATATTCAAAGTGATTCTATTTAACAACAAGACAGCTCTCCCGACTGGCATGACCATTGACAAGTTAGTTTTGCAAGCCGGGAGATAAAACAGTCTATGCTATCGGTGACAGAGATAATTATCGGGAACATAGAAACTAAAACTCTCCATGATAGTCGAGTTTTCGAACCATTGTTCTCGTCCAAAACGGACCGATATTAAAGGTTTTTTTTATAAACCGAATTAGAAGAAAATACACTAATTCTGTACGTTTTGCTTTTTTAAAATAATACATTTTTTTCAAATCAAATCAAATCAAATCAAACCAAATCAAAAAATATTTATTGTAAAATAAAAATTACAAAAGGTGTAGCTTATGGGTAGACCCCATTTCTTCCAGCTAACCACATTTATTTAATTACAATGTTTATATAATATTATTTGTTTTATTATAATTACAATGGTTATACAGATAAAATAACAATATACCAATGAAAAAAAAAAAATACAAATATATATACCAATAAAAATAGGCGTTTCATTTACGTGAGGTATTCACTCAACGTGTAGTGACATTTATTAACAAGGAAAGTGTTTAGTGACGATTTGAATTTGTGTGTATCTTGTATTTGTTTAATGTTATGTGGAAGGTTGTTATATACTTTAATGGCCATGTAGTATGGTCCTTTTTGGAATATTGTTTTGTTTGCTTTTGGTATTAATAGGTTTTCTGTGAGCCTTGTAGCGTATTTATGTGTTGAGTTTTTTAGTGGGAACTTGTCTGTAGATGATCGCACTAACATGCATAACTCCATTATATATATATGTCTGTGTCTGTCAGAATTTTCAGATTTTTAAACATAGGTCTACATGAATCTAAACGACCAGTTTGTAATTTTTCTTAAGCATCTCTTTTGTATGATGAAGACATCTTTGGCGTTTACCGAGTTTCCCCAAAAAATAATACCGTATTTTATTATTGAATATACATAACCATAATATGCGGCTATTACTGATTCGGTGTTCAATATTTTTCTCAAGGTACCCAGAACATAAGAAAAACTACTGATTTTTGCTACAATTTTTGAGACATGTTCTTTCCAGTTTATGTTTATGTCTAATTCTATTCCCAGTAGTGAACAGGTTTGGGAAGGTTCGATAATATTATTATTAATGTTTACATTTATATTTATAGGTGTAGCTTGCACTGGACAAAATTTAAAAATTTGGGTTTTGTTTGTGTTGAGTGATAGATGTTGCGATAACAGCCAGTTTGCTATTAATTGGCAAGTCTCGTTAACTTGTTTGTTAAATTCGTAAACGTCTCCATTACATTCAAACAACAAAGCGGTGTCATCAGCGAACATTGAACATTCTGTGCCAGCAATTATTGGGAGTTCGTTTATATAGATAAGGAAGAGGAGAGGCCCAAGAATGCTTCCTTGTGGCACACCCATGTTTATTTTTCTCCATTTGGATTCTACCATGTACTGGACCATTATCTAGTTTATATATTGAACGTTTGTTGATGGCGTTCAAACCAGGCATTTTTAACGATTTTTGGAAGTTAGAACTCGTATAAGAAGAAACTTATAAAAAAAAACAGAGTATGCAATTCATATGCGGTAAAAATGAAACCTTCAGAAAACTACGGTAGAAAAGAGTGGGAGGCTACGAAGCACCGCACAAAGAGGAAACCGATAGGCTACGAAGCACCGCACAAGACCGATATCTACGAAGCACCGTACAGAGAAGACAGATTATACTATGTCATTCTCTCGCAGGCTAAATCCTATAGATGTATGTGTTTGTCTCTTTTTAGTGTCACTATTTTTTGTTTCATTGAGTTTCAAATCACAACGGTGCTAAAGAAGTTTTCACTTCTCCTTTTTCAAAGAGGAATTTAGTTGACTTGATTCCGGGTTGGCATGGAACTCTCAAAACTATTTATTTATTTATGCCCTTTTTCGGGGCTTTTACATTATATAATATGAATAATAAGAAATACACAGCATTCATTGTACTTAACTGAACTGTCTCAGTAAGTGGGCATACATTAATTACGTGAGCTCAAAAGGGGGGGGGGGGGTCCAGCAAAATCTCACGTTACTTGAAAAGAATATACGAAGTGGCCCACATTTATCTCACCAAGGGGGGAGAGGGGTCTAGATTGGAAGAAAAACCGCTTAAGTAATTAATTTATGCCCCCTAACAATATTTTATATTTGTCTAAAGGTAAATTGAAGATGTTCACTGACTTGGTATAATTGTTTCCCTCAATTAGTATTTTGGGCAAAGAGGAATACATATAGTAGTTAGTCCCAGAATTTCTGCACTGAAATAAATCCTGACTTCTGGTATTACGTAGTGGAATCCGGAAGCTTATCAATTTTAGCAATACCGGACTATCAACTAAATCATTTAGAATTTTATGTAGAAATACCAAGTCAGTGAAAATTCTTCTGTCTGACAATTTGAGCATATTCATATCGTTTAAAATAGTGTTGTAGTTCAACATAATTGCTGGAATACCCATTTTAAAATTTAGAAAATATAAGAATAGGTTTTGTATTCTTTCGACAGCTTGTACGTGTATTCATGTATACTATACTTTTTGACTTAATACACTGATGACCTCATGACGCGAATTCATCTAAGAAAAACAAATATCATGACACGACAACGCTAAATATGAAAATAACTACATTTCTCTGCAACATCACACGCAAAAAACACAAAGAGTCAAAACAAAGTCCAAAAATGTTTAGAAACGTCGACTACGCGTGTAAAATGAAGTAGGTACCCACATAATAACGATGTGTGACCTCGGATATAAAACCCGATATAAAACCTACGTCACGATAATAAATGACCTAACCTAACATTCTGAGTATAACAGAATGTATTTCGTAGTAATTTATTTTATATTACGATGATTTAAACATTTTAGAAAGACATTGTTTCATTTAATTATTACAATATGGGCAATTAGATTACAATACAAAACAAATTGAGATTGTATTGTCTCTTGTATTGTTCTTGTTCAAAGTCAATACCTGCTTCGGCATCCCCAAGAAGTGGAGAAGGGAAGGATGTGAGAGGGAAGGTTGGGAAGCATCCTATTATATAGTTCTGGTCACCAAACACAGCTAAAGCTGTTTCAAGCAACGTTTCTATTCTGAATGGTATTCTTTGGCCTGGGAGATACTAAGGATGTGTTGTTAAAAAAAAATTAACAATAGGCCACTTGCATCACATTTAAAAAAAAATCCAGTTTAGGCAAATATTCTAAGACATTCTGTATTTTTTTAATTAATCTTATTTTTGAAACCCTGGGGATTTTTTGAAAATTTCAACCCGAAAAATCAGACCATTTTTTATAAACCGGAAAGACAGGACATAATTTTATACGTGTGTAAAAACGATAATTACATAGCCGAAAATCATTTAAAAAAAAGAACGTTTTCCACACGAATGGCACAGGAGAATAACGAGGCATACCAAAAATATTAAATCTCATAAATATTTTTTTCCTTGATCCATCTTATTGATCATAAATCATTATAATGTACAGCGTCTATATTACTAAATTCAATATAATATACTTGTAAATTATAATAATAATAAGAATATTATAAAATTTTATTTTGTTAAAATCAGCACCATAATCATTATACCTCTAAAACACGTACCGACATCATCTTCACGTTCTGAAGAGAACCCCGTACATCATTAAATGTACGGGGTTCTCTTCAGAACATCTGTCAAAAAGTGAAACCAAATGATAAGTTCGCAGAGAACAAACTATAAATCTAGTGAACGAATTCAAAAATTCGCCTGAAATCAAAGTGATGTCGTATAAAATAAATAAATAAATCAGTGTGGAATTTTACAAAAATAATAGGAACATTTTCGGAGACGGGACATTTTCATATAATGACGTCACGAGCCCAAATAATGGATTTATTTATTTAAAAATAAAAAATAAAAACTGTACATTTCTTAACAATTTTACTAACATTTTCTTAATCTAATAATAATAAAAAGATCTATCCACATGATTTTTTCCAAGTCGTTATAAAATTCATGCAAGTGGCCTATTCATCTCTCGTGTCTAGGATGAACGAAGTATGTACTTATGTAATATAAGTAAGTCTAAAGTCATGGTATTTAAAAGAGAAGAGTACGAAAACAATGTGCAACATAGTTGTTAATGATGAATACTTGGAGCAGGTGGGTAAGTTTGTTTATTTGGGAAGTATGTTTACGAGAGATGGGAAGGCTGATAGAGATATTGAAAGAAGGATGAATGCAGGTAACTCTGTTAATGGAGGACTGAACACCGTTGGCAACAACAAAAAACTGTCCAAAGAAGCGAAACTAGCCGTCCATAATGGAGTGCTGGTACCTACCCTGATATATGGCAGTGAGGCATGGAACTGGCAGAGGAAGGATGAAAGTAGACTGAATGCTGTAGAAATGAGATCCCTGAGACGAATTTGTGGTAAACTACAGTGGTACAGCGCCCTTGAGGTGATTTTTCACAAAAACGGCGCTATATAAACCATCCAAATATTATCATTATTATTATTATTAAAACCATGTACGATCGTGTGAAAAGCGTGGAGATCCGCAAAGAATGCAAGGCTGATGAAAGCGTGATGTGTAAGATTAAGTAAGGGACGCTGCGATGGTTTGGGCATGTAGAGCGAATGAACGAGAAAAGTAGTGTAAGGAGAATATACGACGCAAATGTGAATGGTAGAAGAAGTCGAGGACGCCCAAGGAAGACATGGCACGACCAAGTGAACCAGATACTTGAGTCGGGTCATGTCAAGAGTCAGAATAATAGAAGAGCATGTATGAGACGTTGCATGAATGTAAACGAGGCAAGGAATGTGTGCCGAGACCTCTCTGCCTACCCCTGCGGGGAAACGGCTTGATGGTTAGTTAGTTAGTTAGTTCATCAAATTTTTGAAGTGAAAACTTCTAGAGCTCCGTTGTGATTTGAAACTCGATGAAACGAAAAATAAATCGCTTTTTGGTGTCGCTATTTTTCATTTCATCGAGTTTCAAACCACAACGGTGCTAAAGAAGTTATCACATCAAAAATACAGATAAATTATTAATTTAGTCACTTGGAATAAATAATTGCTAATATTCATGGTTACATGACAATTCAGAATCATGCAACTTAAACACACTTTTAAAAAGTCATTAAAAGATTTGAAAAAAAAAATTAAATAGCCCATAACGTAACCTATTTAACAAAAAAAAATCATCACTTTTAATGACCTATCAAAGGAGGTGTTGCAGTTGCACGATTCTGAATTGTCCGGTCACCAATATTTATCTAGTAACCACAGCAGGTTAGATTTAATTTTGAACTCCCGATCATAATATATATATATTATCACGAAGGTCACCAATGAGGAAATCCTACTATAAACTAAAAAAATACTAATATATATTGATATCAATAATCCTACAATCTGGAGTAGGTAGAATGGAACGATAAATCATTATTTATTTCTAAGAAACAAATAGGTCTTTTAATACAAATATAAATGACTCCAGATACTAATATCTACAGCCTGTATGTCGGACGAATGTCTCATATGTTGGACTAATATCTACAAACTTCAGAGTGTTGTAAGGTCGGACGGATATCTATGACGGTCCCAGTGTTGACTAATATCTACAAAGCGTAGGTTGAACTAATAACTGCAGAGCGTAGGTTGGACTTATATCTACAGAGGGCAGCTGAGCAAGAGGTGGTACGGAAAAGCATAAATTACTTCAATTACATAATTACTAATTACGTAAAGGCTTAAACGTTTAAAGTACGTACATGAAGTTTTTGTATAATATTACGTATTTTGCTGTTTACGAGGACAATAATTTATTGAACAAACATGGAGGTCATAATACAAAGATATTTATTTATTTCGAAATACACGGCACCACAACCTAACCTAACTGACATAGAAATGGTCATGGTCTAAATAATTTAGAAGCACTCGAAATAAAGAAAGCTGTTAAAACAAAAACCTAAATCCTTAATATTCAGATAAAAGTGTCCAATAGTCCGATATTAGGGATTTTTACATACATACATACATAAATTAAGTTTTTTAAGCTGCATACGCAATATAATTATACCAAGTCAGTGGACATCTTCAATTTATCTTTAAACAAATACAAAATACTGTTACTGAGGCAGTTCAGTCATGTACAATAAATACTATATATTGCGTTGCAAAAGCCTATTATATTTCTTTGTTAAAGAAATAGTATTTATATATTATTTAATCATAGTGTAATTTGTAAATTTCATACTTATGTAAAAGCCCCGTAAAAGGGCGTAAATAAATAAATAAATAAATAACGTTATTCCAATATGCTATTCATAATTGCAAATCCAACCTCTGCCAGTGCTGTAGATATTCGTCAACACTTTGGTTCTCATAGATATTAGTCAGCAGTTTGAGCTGTAGATATTCGTCAACACTTTGGTTCTCATAGATATTAGTCCGATTTTTTCAGTTTTTGGAATTCCTGTAGATATTAGTAGACGCCTCCGTATAAATATGTATATACATAATATAGAAGGAAAGAAGATTAAACAACAAAAAAGATTATTTTTTATAAGAACCTCTTTTTATAACTTTTGAATATTTTTATTTGTCTTGTTCTTTTTCATATTTTCGTTTGGATTATTATTATTATTATCTTTTTCTTCTATTATAAAAAAAGGTTGCTTATTAGTCCAGTCAATGAATGGTCCAAAAAGAGGTGGAGAGTGCGTAAGCAGGGACATAAGCGATTCCTTCAGAAACTTGTTTAGGGTGCTTAGGGTGTGAACATACTTAAAGTCCTGACGTCTAGGTGGTGAGCTAGAGGGGGGGGGGAAGGTCCCAATTTTCGGGTTTCCGCTTATATCTCTTAAATAAGTAAAGTTTCACGCTCCAGAAATGTAGATATTTTCGAAAAAAATCATTTTTCCTCACATTTTTCATCAAAAATTCTTCGAGACGTTACCTCCCCTCCCCCCCCTAGCTCACCACCTAGACGTCGGAACTTTCAGTATACTCACACCCTAAGCACCCTGAACAAGTTTCTGAAGGAATCGCATAGGGACCTTAGGGCTTACGCACTCCACACCTACTTCCTTGACTGGACTATATGTTGTTACGATACACAAATACGCCCCTGCAAATTACTCGGCCCCTCCTCCCAAGTTGTAGCGCACGCCACTGCGCAAACTACAGTTTCGCTCCCCCTCCGCTAGCTTGCCGGCGCGCTACCGGCGGCGGAACCCAAGCCACCGGGTAGCCAGCCGCCAACCGCCACTCGCCCGCAGCTCCCGGTCTAGTAAGCACGTATAGTGTGAGGACCGTTCCGCGCCCATTCTAGAAGGTTCCGCGCGAGAACAATGGAACGTGTTTTGCTAAGTGATACACTAGGACACCAAGAATGGCCGAATTCTTTCCCGACACTGAAGATACAAGAGTCCAGACGCTCACTGTGAGTACCCAAGCCGTTATATTCCCCCATATTTGCGTGTGTTCGCTGTAAATTCACCGCGGAGATAAATAACCCCTTCCAGAGAGATTATAGGGACAGATTCCTCCATTTTAGACAGAACTGTTGTTGCTACCCTGTATTACTCTGTATGCATTATTGTGATATTGTGTATACGCAAGTGTTTTACCCAATATAACTGTTGTTTACCCTGGCTACTGTTTCACTGCCTTCCCCCAACCCGTAGAAATTTGAGCTTTATTTCAGGAAAGACACACACACGCCTCACAGATCCTACCACCCTGGTGGTGAGGGCCTCTCCCGCTCTGCTGACTAAAACCTGAGCTAGTCTGTCGGCAGAATGTAGGGACCCCCAGGTAGGTCCGCTAACAATGTTATTAAGAGATAATAAGCCTTACCCCTTGACTACGGAGGCTGTCGAGGGGTAAGGCTGGAGATATAAAAATATAGGTGAAGATTGATAAGAAATAGCAGAGGATTACATTTCCTGACGCCGTAGCTCTCCGTTCTAGTTTGAAATTGATATTTCGTTATACAAAAAAGATTATCATTATGTAGATCACACTTCAATACCTTTAATAAATAAAATTAATAAAAGTTTTATCAATATTGGATTAGCTTTAATTTTAGAGGTTATTGATCGATTGAGTACATACTAATCATATATCAGTACCTGATAGCTGTTAGGAAGAGTGCAATAAAAAATAAAGTGCTTCAATTAAACACAGGTGGGGCGTATATTATTTTTTGCTAGTCGTTCTTGTTCTTGTACATACGTATTTAGAAGCGTGATCTACTGTTCACAGAACTACTAATTTAGAGAGAATAAGAACCGATATAAACAACAACTTCTCGTGGGCTGGTTAACCTAGAAAAATGTTTGCCAAGGATACGCCCACATAATCGCACGGGTGTTTGAATACATTATCAGGACTTTGTCACCGGATAAATTATGGCAAAATACGAGCCGTTTTTTCGAGGTCCTTCCTGAAGCATAAAAATTCGCATACTTATTCGCAACCTTTAACTCTGTGATATCCTGAGCATTTTTATTGAGTACTTATTATTCAAAATTATATTGTGTATTTTGCGGCGTGTGCAAATAAATTTTATTTGTGTTATTCCACAATTTTATTCAACGTTCTAGAGTGGAAGATACTCTCACGCCCTGATGTAAGACCACCATTCAGAATTGGAACGTTACTTGAAATGGATTTAGCCGTGTTTGGTGACCAGATCTGAATTGCCAGATACTTCCCCACCTTCCACATCCCCAACTTTTTCTCCTCCCGACTACCTTCAGCCTCACGGCATGCTCCATTTGAGGATCCTTTAGTCTCACTGGCTTCAGACGGGAGCAGTTGAGACTCTTGTGAGGTATTCACAAAAAAAATTAAATGTAAAAAATTAATATATTCAGATGATTTTTTTTAATGTTGGAACGTAGATTATTTGTAGCAGTTTAATTTTGAAGTTAATCAGTCACATTCAAACGCGCAGACATTCGAAACGAGATACGGTCTTAAATTAGTTATTTTATTTATAAATCTATCTTTTCTTCGGTGACCGGACAACTCAGAATCATGCAACTTCAACACCTTCTTTGAAAACTTGTTGAAAGTGATAAAAAATGATTAAATAGGTTACGTTAGGTTAGGTTAGGTTACGGGCTATGTTTTTATTTTTTTTCATAACTTTCTATGACTTTTCAAAGGAGGTGTTGAACGTACCCATACTACGTGTCACGTTTAGGGGGGTCTTCAAAATATCACGCTTGGTACAAATGAGCGACGGCGGGCTTAGGTTTTTGGTCACGGGAGGGGGGGGGGGGGGGGTTAAAAAATGCAAAAAGTTGGTCACGTAGTATGGGTACGTTCCCTAAGTATAATGAGTAAGATTAAGAAAGGGACCCTCAGATGATTTGGGCACGTAGAGCGAATGAACGAAGAAAGTAGTGTAAAAAGAATATATGACGCAAATGTGAATGGTAGAAGAAGTCGGGGACGCCCGAGGAAGACATGGCACGATCAAGTGAATCAGATTCTTGAGACGAGCCATGTCAAAAGTCAGCATAATAGAAGAGTATGTATGAGACGATGTATGAATGTGAGTGAGGCAAGGAGTGTGTGCCAAGACCGAGTTGTTTGGCGGTCCGTCCTCTCTGCCTACCCCTGCGGGGAAACGGCGTGATGGTTAGTTAGTTCACACAAAGAAAAAAATCAACTCGGGTCATTGTACACTAGCCTGTCATAGGAGAGAAGTAAGTAATAAGCAAAGAAATATAAAATATACCATTTCAAGAATATTTGTTTATTAATTCCACTTTTGGACACATGTACAGATAAGTAAAAAGTTCTATAAATAATGCTTTTGCATTAATTTATACGAACACAAAAGTTTCTCTTTCAAGACACTTGTTTTGTTGACAAGAACGTTTACCCACTGAGCAGAAAATAAAACGCGTGGGAAAGTTGTAAAATGCAACGAGAGAGATAATCTGTGAACATTGCCAACTTTTGTCATAATTTATTTGATATTCTTTGAAGTAGGATTTTATTTGAAAACATTTTGAAGCATGAAAACATTCAATCAGCGTGTATTTATTTATTTTTATAATGTTTACTTAAAATGATTCATAATTATATATAATTATTGTATGTTTATGTGTATATGGGTGTGTGCACCTGTATACTGTATATTTTTTTATTAATAATTTTTTGGTACATACATTGGTAATTTTACAATACATACAGGCTTTTTTATAATAACATTATACATAGAGAAAAATACTAATTAGCAGATTAACCTAAAAAATACCACATAGGCATCGCCAGTTCATGGGTATACTTGTGTGTTTTTAAAACAGTTAAAATTTACTCATATACATAAGTACATTATATCTTTGAAGAGATTAAAAAATAAAATTAGTTCTTCAAACTTTGCAAATTTATTTTGTGGCATCATTTTTCATATAATGAATAACTGATTACTTTGTATAAAACCACTATTTTTAAAACAATATCAACATGTTTCGATAACAATGTTGTCTTCATCAGGATATGTTACTATAATAAATGACAAACAAGTATAGACAAATTAGAATAAATTATAACATAGACAAAATATTAAAAAGTAGAGGTGATTAATTACTTACTAATCATAAAAAAATAGTTATACAAAATTATATATAAAAATTATTTAAGGAAAAATAAAATTGCATTTAGATAATAAATTTTTTTTAAGAATAATTAATTAAAATAATTAGTCTTAATCAAAAAATCAATAATTATAATTAATTGTAAGTATTAATAAGAAAATAAATTTAAAAGATGGCTATTTTTAAAAAAAGGTTTGGTTATTTATAATATTTAATTTACTATTAATGCTAAGTAATTAATCACCTCTAATTTTTAATATTTTGTCTATGTTATAATTTATTCTAATTTGTCTATACTTGTTTGTCATTTATTATAGTAACATATCCTGATGAAGAAAACATTGTTGTCGAAACATGTTGATATTGTTTTAAAAATAGTGGTTTTATACAAAGTAATCAGTTATTCATTATATAAATAAAATTAGTGCTTACTGAATTACAATTCAAACGACATTTTAGAGCCCGCGCAGACAGCAAGCGTTCCGCGTTCTGCGTTCCGCGTTCTTTGTAAGTAGTTGACCACTATAGCGCCGCGCAGACACATCAGCAGTCAGACCGCGCCGGTCAGTGTGAACGCTTACGTTTTTGCGTTCTATTGTCAGAATTACAAAGAACGCGTGGAACGCCTCGCTCGCAAGATGACCGACAACGAAAAATTAATTGATTTAGTAAGGGAAAGGCAGTTTTTTATATAATCTTAGTGACACAGACTGTATAATTATAAAAATATTTTTTATATGCACCAGATTTAAATGTCCGGGTTAAATTTTCCCCACAGGAAAAACTAAACCCTTTCACACACTTCCCCAAATGATCATCTAGTCAATCCACGCTATGCAATTGCACTATATAAGTATTGTAAAAACAAAATAATACAAGAACAACATGTCGACCTACCAGAGACCAAATGGGAAAATAATTCTATAAATAACTATATATTTATTATTTTATAATTATAATTATATTTAAGTATTATTTTTTTTTTATATAATTATGCAATTCATTAAAGCTACTTATTGACATTCGGAAGTAAATAAAAAAAACGTTCTTCATCTTTAAGTAATTCAGGAAAAAGAATACTGAACTCTCCTTTTCATTTCGCTCAGTGTTAATTGGATGCACCCAGTGACTTCTTTTCTTTTTACACTCTTCCAAAGTCAACAAAAGCAATGCTTCGTCTTCTGAAGACGAACTATCAAAATACGTGTTTCAGGTACAAGCTTTTTAGGAAAATGGAACGCAGAATATTTGACCGTGTGCTGTGTGAGTTAGAACTCGCGTAGAACGCAACCGGCAGAACGTTAGGTGAACGCCAGTAAACGCTGAACGCTTAGCTGTCTGCGCGGGCTCTTAAGTAACATCAGGTTGATGTGACATTACAGCAAGTAAGTATTTGCATCAACGGTATTTATCCAAGACTTTATAACATTTTTGTATTGGCTGTAGGAGGATATGTTTTTACAATCAATTTCTGTTGTCTTATAGATAGAATTATACATTTTTGGTGTAATAAAATATGCATGTTTTGCGCTAGCCTAGTTTTACACAGTGGAACTTCAAATACATTATTTAACCTATTACTAAATCGGTTTTCGTTTTTTGGAAAAAGAATATTTCGAGAAAATATATATTTTAAACATTAAATACAGTAAATTTTTCTTATCTCTAACAGTCCAGCTTCTTGGAATAATTGCAGGGAGGGGTAGTTCATATCATATATACATGCACGTATGCACGCACACATATAAAAATAAATATAAAATTTAAAATATTGAAATGTATATATTTACATAATCTCATCCTTACGCACTTCTTTTTCTCTTTTCTATTTTTTATTATAACTTTACCAACTTTCAATATCATTAAATACTATGTTTACAGGTTTATTTTATTTACATGTTTATTTTACGCAATTTTTTTTCTTTTTTATTGTAACTTTACCAATTTTCAACATCATTACATACTAGTACCATGTGTTTACACTAGACTTCACTCAAAGTAACTATCCTTCGTTAATCACCATGAAACGGGCAGCCCCCTGTTTCATGGTGATTTAATGTATCTAATGTATCTAATCTACTAAATGTCTAATATTATATTGTATTTTATAAATAAAACAAATAAATAAAAGAAATTGCTCGTTCAAAGATAAAGGTAATTTAATTATTTTAGGAAAAAATAATTTTTGCAAGATATGCTGTAAAATATAAAGTTGAATTGCTTATTTGCTTCTGGAAATTCGCAGTATGGTTTTAGCTTCAGGGGAAAAGGGTTTAGATGACTCAAAAAATTGTTTTAATTTTTTGAAGTGAAACATCTATAGCACGGCTGTGATTTGGATTTCGGATGAAACGGAAATGATGATTACTGCACCTGCGACGCATCAACTGCGCTCATCGGCCGCTTTGATAATGATGTCACTTTTAAAGGCTCCTATTGGTTGAGATACGAAACGGAAATTACGCGAGATTTGCGCTCATTGGTCGCTTTCATTATGACCTCACTTTTCAAGTATTGGTTCAGATTGTTTTGGTAAAGTTTCGCTTCTACCGCGTGTACACTGCACTCGATTTTTTTATTTCATAAAATGTTAGTATAACTGTTTAAGAATGTGTTCCTAAAGTTTTAAATAAAAATTTCAATTCGTTCCGGTGTTACGAGGGTGTAAGTGAGGGCCCCCCTTGTGCCGCACCGCGTGGTAAACTGGAAACGCGTTTTTATCGAAACAACTTTTTTTGAATTTTTGTATATTCTAGCTCAAAAAGGTTTTAATCAATCATTTTTAAAATTTGCAGGTACTTTCTTTATATAATTACGCTCTATATGAACCTAATTTCGTAGTAATATAATTGTACAAAGTATTTTTTAATTGCTAAAAAGTTGTAAAAAAATGGCAAAAAATCAAGGTCTTCTGTTTACACGACTGTAAAAAATTTAATTTTTAATTCCCTGGGGGGAAAGTAGGATTCATACAGAAGAGAGATATGTTCTTAGACTGAATTCAAAGCCCTATTGATTTGAGATGAAAACTGTGGCCTCCAGAATGTACACAAGTACATGCTACGTCTGAAGGTGACGTTTGATGGGAAGCAGCTGATATCTTTCATATTTTCAGAGGAAACACTTCAAAAATGTTAAATTTTACAGCATAACCTGTGTCATCTTTAGGGATGCTATGTGGGGGTCTTTTTAGGAAAGAAGGGATAGGAAGTTCTGGGAAAGAAAAGGGTACTAGTGGTGGGTAGGAATCTGGAGGTCAGTGTGCCCAGGAGTGACGGATGTATGAATTCATCCCTACCACTGCGGTGCAAGGCGATGTTCCAAGAGAGTACGACTGAAAAAGCCAAAGGGACTCCCTCAACCATTTTATTCCGATTCGCCTCATGAACTCGGGCACCCCTTGACGGCTGGCGTGGTCTAAGGTTAAGGCTGTTGACTCGCAATCCGAAAGTCGCGGGATCGAATCCCGGCGTGGGCAAATAAATTTTATATTTGAATAATTTGTGTTTTTCACAATTAATTCATTTAAAAATAATGTATATAATATATTTGCGGCACGTTCCAGAGTGGAAGATACTTTCAGTATCGCCCTGGTGTAAGACCACCATTAAGATTTGAAACGTTAAATTGCCTGAAATGGCGTTAGCCGTGTTTGGTGACCAGATCTGAATAGCCAGATACTTCCCCACCTTTTTCTTCCCCACTTCCTTCCCCTCCCCAGTAACTAATTGTGAATGCCATAGTCTCACTGGCTCCAGACGGTAGTAGCTGGGACTCTTGTGAGGTATTCATTTTTAAAAAAATTCTGCCAAGTCACCAAACGTAGCGAACCACATGGAGTGACCTATGGCAGAGTTGTTGGTTATCCAATGAATGGTTCCCGGGGCGGTGGTACCCATACCCATAACTGAACAACGGATCAATTTCACCCGAAGTCAGATAAAATTAACCTTAATTGGGGCACACAATCATGCTCATAACAGACTCCTATGAGTTTACCTCGTCAGTGACTTAACTACAACAATATCGCCCATAGAAAAAATAAGTCAATCGACAAATTCAAAAGTAAGTAAGTGATTGACCCAAGTTAATTAACCCGTGAAACACGCACTACTAAACTAGGCTTGTTGAAAAAGTATCGATATATCAATATATCGATATTTTTAATTCAATATATCGATATTTTTAGCCGATATGTTTTGATCCGATATATCGATTGAAAATATTCAATATCGAAAATTGTATCAAAAACGATATTTTTAAAAATTTATGTATTTAAAGTCACTAGAATCCAAAACCGTATAGGAATGAACGGAAAAAAGTAACTGTATTGGGCATAGATGTATATAATATAACTGGATGGATGACTCTCTTTGCCTCAGCGAATTTTGAGCGGTCCACCGGAAATCGACGTCCGCCATCTTGGGATGGTGCATAACAAGTGCCCAGTAGGCCATTTCTATACCAGCAGCCGTCTAGTTTGAAGCAGTTATAAGTAATATTTAATTAGTTTTAAGTAATAAAAATCTCACATTGTGTGGTGGGTCACTTTTCGGATAAGAGGTACATGTTCCCACAATTGTCGCACGATCTCGAAGCTGAATTTCACGGGGGTGAAGACCTCCATGAAACGCAGATAATTAGAAAAATTTCAGAGAAATTTGCGCTATTAAGGTTAAAGACATATGCAAGAAGATTTTCTCTAGAAAATGTAAATAATAATAAGGCAAGCATTAGACAGAAATTACATAAATTTATTTTATGTAATAATGTATAAAAAAATTGTCTGTGTATAAGTTGCATAAAATTTTTGTGTGTGTAAGTTGTATAAATTCTTTCTCTGTATATAAGTTGTTTAAAACTTTTTGACTGTATACATATAAGTTGTATACATTTTTTGTATGTATATAAGTTGTATAAATTTTTTGTCTGTAAATTTTTGCTGTATGTTTGTTGTATTTATTGTTGTATAAATTAAGTTGTACAAATTTTGTTGTATAAATGTTAATTTTTTAAAATTATTTCTACCCAATATTATGTACGACTGTTATTTTTTACTTTTATTTGTCGATACATTTACTGCTTATAAGTTAATGGCACATGATGTTCCCATACTAAATATTGTAATTTTTTAAGAAATAAAAATGATACACGGTGTATCATACACCTTGTAGTTTTGTTTCTGTTTCTCAACATATTTTGTTACCTACCCTACCTACACCAGTGTTAGGGGGCATTCATTAATTACGTGAGCACAAACGAGGGGGGGGGGGGGGGGTCCAGCAAAATCTCACGTTACTTGAAAAGAATATACGAAGTGGTCCAAATTTATCTCACCGAGGGGGAGGGGGGGGTCTAGATTGGAAGAAAAACTGCTCACGTAATTAATGGATGCCCCTTACTGATCTAAGACAATGGTAAGATTATCACAAAATGTAGTTATAAAACAAACAACAACTGTAGACTTGTGATGCCCTGAATGAAATTTCATTATTGAAGTTTACTTCGAATGGAAGATTATATTTTATTGAGTTTTTAATTTTACAATATTTTATTTTACTTAAATCTTACAAAACTGATCAGTTTTATTGTAAGAAATCTCTCATTTTTTTCTGTTTATTTGCTAACAATAATATCATTAAATATTAGATATTTTGGTGCGTAATGCACATTAATTACTTAAAAGTATAACTTAATTTAACATTAAAATACTTAACTAATTATTATAATGCTTATGAGCATAATGTACGATAATTAATATCATATACAAAGTCGCAGTTTTACTTTATTACAATTAGTTTTACTTTATTACAAAAAAAAACAGAAAGGAAAAATGTTTAATAACATTTTTTAGTAACAAAAAACTTGGAATTTGCGAGTTCCCTCTAAGAAGTTCCCTGAGTTCTCGTATCTCTTGCCCATTTTACATATGGCGGCCGTCGAAACCGGAAGACCGGCCAATTTACGCGACTCATCCATCCAGTTATATTATATACATCTTTTATATTTGAATAATTTGTGTTTTTCACAATTAATTCATTTAAAAATAATGTATATAATATATTTGCGGCTCATGTGTGTAGGTACATACATAGAAATGTATGCTATTTTTCGCCATTTTTTTCTAAGCCACTCCTATGTGTTGGTTCCCAATTGTCTATGATTATTGACTATACCTTGTTCCAAACACGAAGTCCTTTTTGACAGATTAATACGCCAATAGAATGAAACTTTGTATGCGTCTCAGTTTACATATAAGTTAGAAGACAGCTTTTTAGTTTTTGATATTTTTGTAATTATTACCTTATAAAAATGAATATTGATAAAAATACCTTAATTTTTATTGAGATTTTTGTACATTAAAAAAAGCACATTGTGTAATAACAATTACTATTGATAATATTGAGCTGACTACACTATTATTTTAAAAACGCAAAATCTCTTGAAAATTTGACCGATGTATCGATACATCGATATTTTTTCCTCGATATATCGACGATGATATTGATATTTTAATAAATATCGATACATCGATATTTTTTTTCACTTTCGACATCTCTATACTAAACTTGTTGTGGCTCCCTATTGAGCATTGTGACTGTGTGGAGGTCGACCACTAGCGCCAGTAGGTAGAACTAGGCAGATACTGTTGTGTAATTTTTATGTTGATTTCGTTGTTCGACACATTTTGAACCCGTGACCCTGAACACGTGACGGTGGATAAATGTTGTGTTAACGCTCTACCGATGGACCACCGAGGTCGCCTGTATTTATAATTTACATAATGCTTTTAGGCGTTAACAAAAATAGTAACCGCACAAAGTTTTTATTTACTTTTTAACTGTTTTTTTTATATTAATTTTATTTTCAATATTAGTTATTATTTTTATTTATTTATTTAGTTACGGACAAATAGTCCAATTATATCCAATTATCCTCATAATGGCAATAAACAAAAAATTTAACTCATAATAAAAAATAAAAAAAACTATTTACTTCTTTTAACATGTGGAAGATTTATAGTTTATTTTTCTGATTCTGATCATTGTACTAAAAAGTGTAATTTTAGTATTTTCATTCATAATTATTGATCTGAAAAAAATCTCACTTTCCGAAACGGTCCCAACGTTCAACGGTCCCGGTCTGGTCAGTGTTTGAGTGGGCGTAGCGTTTGGGTCCCACCCGAGAGTCGCGTGTTCGATTCCTCGACTGGCTAAGTCCTCCATCACAACACAAGCAATATTTTCGTCTTTCTGTGGTGGTAGTAGGAGATTTTCAAACATTGTTGGGTTATTCGTAACCCGGGAATGTTTGTCTTTCTTTAAAAAAAAAAAAAAACTTCATTTGACGTTGAAAACGCCACTGGCTGGTAAGGCGGTTAGGGGGCATACATTGATTATTAAACCTTCTAGACTCACCGGCACATTCCGCCACTCATTTCTGATAGCTTCTAGAACTTTCCGGAACCTTCTAGACTCACCGGCACACTCCGCCACTCGTTTCTGAAAGCTTTTAGAACATTTTACTTCCATAACTTTCCAGAACGTTCTCGAAACTTTTAGACTCACCGACATACTCCGCCGCTCCTTCCAGAACTTTCTAGAGTTTTATCGGACCTTGTAGAAGAATGTGTGGTAAAACCATGTATGATCGTGTGAGAAATGTGGAAATCCGCAAAGAATGCAAGGCTGATGTAAGCGTGATGAGTAAGATCAAGAAAGGAACGCTCCGATGGTTTGGGCATGTAGAGCGAATGAACGAGGAAAGGAGTGTAAGGAGAATATATGAAGCAAATGTGAATGGTAGAAGAAGTCGAGGACGCCCAAGAAAGACATGGCACGACCAAGTGAATCAGATACTTGAGTCGGGCCATGTCAAGAGTCAGAATAATAGAAGAGAATGTATGAGACGTTGTATGAATGTAAACGAGGCAAGGAATGTGTGCCAAGACCGGGATGTTTGGCGGTCCGTCCTCTCTGCCTACCCCTGCGGGGAAACGGCGTGATGGTTAGTTAGTTAGTTAGTTAGTTAGTAGAACTTTCCGGAAGACGGTTCTTGATATTTCTAGAGGGCGAAACTTCCAGCCATTATATCTTCAAAAACACGCCCTTTAAGTAAAAACGGGAACGCTGATCCAGGAGGGGGGATAGAGATCTACCACACCATATAACTCTCTTTATCGTATCGGGACTTGTTTCCGAGTTTATAACCAACGCCATCTGTTAAATCCACACCGACCGTTTGTGAGCCCTCTGCCCGCTGCCGCTTAGCCAGATATATTAGGGAACGTACCCATACTACGTGACCAACTTTTTGCAATTTTTAACCCCCTCCCCCCCCCCGGTGACTAAAATCCTAAGCAACGCGCCGCTCATTTGTATGGAGCGTGACATTTTGAAGACCCCCCCCCCTAAAAGTGTCACGTAGTATGGGTACGTTCCCTATATGTATTTCAACCAATTTACACAAAACCTTGAAAAATTATGTACCTAAAAACCTTCCTCATGAATCACGCTATCTATTGGTGAAAACTGTATGAAAATCCGTTGCGTAGTTTAAAAGATCTAAGCGCACGTACAGCGACTACAGCGTAAGCCACGACATTATTTTATACTATGTAGAGATATTGATTATATTAAAGTATATCAAATTATTTATTAAATTATATAAAATTGTAATAAATTATTTCATTTACATTAAACTAGCAGACCCGGCCACACGTTGATGTGGCAAACGAAACACAACGCCATTACCCAACCTATATAAAATCCACACCACCCGCTTGTCAGCTGCCCGCTGCCTGAATTGACTATTTGAATTTCTCGGCTTTTCTCTACTATAATAAGCATGTATTATACATATAAACCTTCCCCTTGAATCACTCATCTATTGGTGAAAACTGCATGAAAATCTGTTGCGTAGTTTAAAAGATCTATGCGCACATACATTTTGAGCGACTTTATTTTATACTATGTAATGATGATGATTATATTAACTTATATTAAATTATATTAACTTAGGTATATTAAATTATATTACTACCCTATTTAATAAAAAAAAGTTACACAAAATGTGTGGTTTTAATTAAGTAGGTAGATAGGTATTTAAGTAGCTGCTTACACAAATCTTATGATTTCAGAGGAAATTTTGGTTTTGATTTATTAAATAAGAGAAAATTAGAAACACAGTTTTTTTTACGCAAGCTTCAAAGATCTAGGTACTAGTTTCATTTTAATTTAAAAAACACCTAAATTTGGATGTTATTCCAGTATCACCCTTTCAAAGTTAACCTTGCAAGTTGGAAACGCCATTCTGAAACTCTCCAACCTTTGCATCGATTCAACTTTAACCCTTTGCGTGACTCGTGTATGCAAATAATGGCCTCCACTGCAAAGGCAAAAGGCAGTTTTCTGACATTGGACCGGTTTACCCCCAATTACTGCCCGTAGCTCGACACAGGATTTAGACATCAAGGAAAGCTCGTTTTGCTTTAAGCTCGGATCGATATGGCTGAGAGAAGCCTTTAAGGCGATCCACTAGTTCACTACTGTGCTGTGGACAGTAGTTCTTCGGTGGACGCCATAGGGGTCACTTTGAATAACCGAATTCGTCGACTAGCAGCCGTATTGTAAAATATCAACGCTAAAAATGCATATTTTATTTTATTTTGGGAAGATTGGGTGTAAATATCAACTTTTTTTGCGATTATTATAAAATAAACTGAATTTGCCACATAACACAATAAAACCATATCCGAAAAGGGGTTTATAAATAGGAGAGTTTGGACTTGAAAGTGTGTTTTTTAGACCTTAAACTTTATTTTTTTATAGGCTTATTAAAAGACTTATAAAAAAAATGACCGATATTTTTAAGGGCCAAGGTATGTTCTACACGCAGTATTTAATTGAAGCATCTACAATACTTCTAAGCGATCAAATTTTCAAAACAAAAACATATGATTTTGCATTATTTACTATGACTTCATCTTAAATAAGGAGTAATGGTGTAATATATTTAGAAGAAAAATAGTTCTCTTAATCTCGAAAACAGAAGTTTTTGAAAAGTCTCCTCGACCTCGACGGTATGTGAAGCTATGTCGACTGAAACTGCTGACCAAAGCAACTGAATTATTTTTATTAACTATTTTTAAAATAGTAATGATTTCTAGACATTTTGTTTTGGAGAGTTTTAATTTTTTAAAGTACATTTGTTACTTAATATTTTAAATTTTCTGCATGTTTAGTTTTCGAATGCGTTCAGAAATACTCCAATTATTTTGATTTTATTACAAGGCCAAAATATATTTTTACCTTCCGAAAAAATGGATAATCACGAAAGAAACATCAGGAAGTTAAGGCACAAATATTAAAATGTTTGTTTGATCGTTTCCCAAAGAATTTAATTTTCCACATCATCATCATCATCCTTATCCTTACATCCTTACATTACATTACATTACATTACATTACATTACATTACATTACATCATTACATCATTACATAGTATAAAATGAAGTCGCTCAAAATGTATGTGCGCGTTAATCTTTTAAACTACGCAACGGATTTTCATACGGTTTTCACCAATAGATAGAGTGATTGAAGGGGAATGTTTATATGCATAATACATGTAAATTATATTAGAGATAAGCCGAGAAATTCAAAGAAAACATATTTTTGTGCGATTTAAAACGGCTGGCGGGCCGTAGTATAGTCACTTTTGAAATTCGTTCTACGGAAGAAATTGGAAAATAGATAAAATAATTACTGATAAATTCAAATATTCAATTCAGGCAGCGGGCAGCTGGCAAGCGGGTGGTGTGGATTTTATAAAGATTGGGTAATGGCGTTGTGTTTCGTTAGCCACAGCAACGTGTGGCCGGGTCTGCTAGTAGTATATAAAATGAAGTCGCTCAAAACGTATGTGCGCGTTAATCTTTTAAACTACGCAACGGATTTTCATACGGTTTTCACCAATAGATAGAGTGATTGAAGAGGAATGTTTATGTATATGAAGAGGAATGTATAATAAATGTAAATAATATTGGAGAAAAGCCGAGAAATTTAAAGAAAACATATTTTTGTGTGATTTAAAACGGCTGGCGGGCCGTACTATAGTCACTTTTGAAATTCGTTCTACGGAAGAACTTGGAAAATAGATGTCCTAGAGTAAGTAGGTATTTGATTTTCCCTTTTCAAATATCCAGTGTGGCATTGCAAGCATTGTATAATTAGTGGCGATCGCTAACTATATTATTATATAAATAAAAAATAATAATTATAATATAGTTGATTCAAAGGGAAGGTTTATATCTATAATACATGCTTAAAGCCGAGAAATTCAAATATTCAATTCAGGCAGCGGGCAGCGGGCAGCTGGCAAGTGGGTGGTGTGGATTTTATAAAGGTTGGGTAATGGCGATGTGTTTCGTTAGCCACAGCAACGTGTGGCCGGGTCTGCTAGTATTATAATAAAACCATAACCAAAACGAGATCCGGAAGTAGGTACGAGATTTTAAACTTTAAAGAAGTTTTTATTGGCTCTGATACTTTATATATATAGCCGCGGTAGAGTAACTACCTCGCGGTAGGTAATACGAGCCACTTCGGCAGTTAACGAGAATATTCGGCGCCGTACAGATATTGTACGGTGCTGTCTCGAGACCTTTCTAGGCGGGGCGATATTATTATCGTCGGGCTGGCACGGGAGGCGAGAAAGTACATCGCGGCCAGTATAGGTACGAAGGTACCTTAGCAAGTAGGTTTGCCGATGGGCGCGGATATTAGGAGATTTTTCTCGTATGTTCTTTTGATGGCGATGATAATAATGATGTGTCGCCACACTTTATTTTTTATATGCTTATAAAAAGACCAAAAATAAAATACTCGATTGTTTCAAAGGCAAATATGTGTTCTACTCGCAGTATTTAATGAAAGCATGATTTTGCATTGCTTACTGCATCACCTTAAATCACAAAATAAATGACATCAATTATTAATTCTACCAATAAAACATGTTTTACTACACGTATAAACAATCTTGATGGAAACAGAATCAATAATAAATTATATTGCGAAAGAATTGCTTACTAAAATAATTTAACCAATAAAAGCAAACTACACTCTTATATTGTTTTCCACGAACTCAAATAAAACCGGATTCTCAATAATTATACTACAATTTTATGAAGCCACTAATTTCGGTCACCTCATCAAAAATCAGCAAACCGTTGTAATTTGGTAACAGACAGCAAAATTTTATCATTATGCTCTTAGTTCATACGCTGCTACAAATACACAAAGACTATTCTAAGAAGTCGCACCACGCCATGGTACGCGTTGAGAGCAATAGGCAAAACACAGTGGGTCGCTTGTGTACGCCATTAATGCATACCAGTTTTGCACAACACTACTACACGTACAATGGAGTGGTGTGGTTTAATCAACTAGCAATAGAGCTGAGATTAGAACCTGACTACAATAAATTCAAAAATAAATTAAACAATAATATCTTAAATAATTTAGCCACTTAGAACCGCATTAACCTTTAATTAACAATACTTATTCAATAATTTATTTTAAATTATTTTAAAAATGAAACAATACAACATTGTATAAACTTTATAAGCTTTACCTGAAGAAGGAACGTTTGTTCTGAAACCGGTAGAATTTACGCATTATATAAGTGGTTTATACAAAGTTATATTGTTTCATTTTTCTATAATGGAAAACCACAAAGTGATAGCTACATTCAAAAATATTAAATTATTATTATTTTTTTAATATTATTTTATTTTTTTATACATTTGATTTACGTAAGTACGTATATATAATGTATGTGTTATAATTTTAGAATTTAAATTTTTTAATTTAAAAAAAAAAATTCTCATCCCTTTACACACGAGTAGTTACACTCTCGTAAAGGTTATATATTATACACATATAATATATAACAACTTCTTCCTTTCAGAATGACCCATTAAATAGAGCAATTCAACTGCTTAACGATTCTGCATTGAACATTGACATTTTTAATGTTACCTATAGAGAGTTCAGTAACTATCTTTTGACATACGTCTCAACATAGTGAAACTGCCCCCTTGGCCTTTTTTCTGTTGTATTTTGTAATCTTCTCCGTAATAATTTGGTGTATAACTATTTTATGGAGAACCTGAAAAAAAAAATATGTTTATACTGTTTCTAATGCCGGCGCCAGACATGTGTTCAAAGATGTGTTCACACATTTGAAGACTTTGCGCACACCTTTGTTCACTTATGTGTTATGTGTGTCTCTGCCAGATATGTGTTCAAAGATTTGATCACTCCTTTGAGCTCACAGTTTTCAAATAGACCTCACATAATCGGTATCGAGAAATTCCGTTGAATACGGCTCCAGGCGTCATTAATCTTATTTCTATTTTTATGGTTTTTTCGTTTTGGGTCCCATATGTCAGGCTCTCCTTGTAACAATTCAATGAATTCGAACACGCCCTCATTGTTCCACTCCATTATAAGTTCGCTTGGTTATAGCTTGTTCGTGTACGCACGCGGCACGACAACTCTCCACGGCAACGCTCGAGCTACTGGGCTTCGCGCAGTGTGGCAGGCATGCAAACATTTCGACGCTGATCCCTTTGATGTGCGCTAAAGAAACCGACACGGAACGGCAAAGCGCACATATATGCCCAAATAAGTGAACACAGTATCATTTGCCCGTGCCACACATGTGAACACATATTTGAACACATCTTTGAACACATGTCTGGCGCCGGCTTAATCAATGTTGCATGTTAGTATTTAATGATTTGAGTTTAATCCGATTGTAACCTGAAAATGTAATTACTCATGATTATATTACATGTAGGTATATAAAAACTAATAAAAAAATCATTGGTCTTCTTTTTATGCTGTCCATTTTCGTCATATTGACGTTCAACATCAGTTCCTAAAAGGGATTGATAGGAGGCTAGGATTATAACGAGAAAATTACTTGTGTGATGGAATTTGAACTAACTCTAAATTTTCTCCTTTAGAAGACCGCCGGAAAAAATCTAATCTCATGTTTCCTCAAAATTATCAACTGTATTGTTGATTCGCCTACATTACTACAACTCACCCCATTCAATATACCTTCTCGTAGACTCAGAAATAATGAACTGCTCTTCCTCAATAAACGCTTGACTAATTATGGATATTATTCACCACTGTCCAGAATGTGTAGAACGGTCAACTGAAGTCGAGATCTTGATTTTTTTGGTAAAAGCCTAAATGATTTTTTTCGGTTACAAAACAATTGAATATATTTTATATATTTATTTTTATTTTTAGCAAAGTCTTGACTTGATTTGACACTTCAATTATCACTTCTATTTTCTTATGTTTGTCTCTGTTTTGTCTTTGCTTTCGTATACATACCATCCTTTATTCTTACAATGTACGTTTTACCAAATTTTGTGTTATTTTATTGTAAATTGGACGTAAGTCCGTTAATAAATAAATAAATTTGCATCAAATTTGCATTGAAAGCAGGTGATATTAAAGTTGAATTTGCAAACAAAAAACATTTAAATAAATGAAGACAATATAAGCGAAACTCAATCGAAAATCTGGAAACAGAAAAATCAGAAAAACATATTGACACCTCTGGGACTCGAACCCAGGACCTCTTGCTTTCCGGGCAAACGCGCTAACCACTGCGCCACGGTGTCGATATGAAATTCGGTCATGATTAACTGTACCATACTTCGACTAAGAACCACCTATATTATCTTCATTTTCTTTAACGCATATATTATTGGCAACTATCTTTATGTATGATTGCAAGATTCAAACCCGAACTAAATGCACTCTAGATAGTGTATGGATAAATCTTTATCCATTTTATTTAATATATAATATAATTTGTTCTGCTGATTTCTCTGTTTCAAGATTTTCGATTGAGTTTCGCTTATATTGTCTTCATTTATTTAAATATTACAATTTGAGGTTTTACTCATAAAGTTAAAATAAAAAAAAAACATTTAGTTATTTTCAATCAATAGACAATAAAATGTCATGCGTCAATGCACTCTAACCATGAGCCGATGACTGTAACCTTCCAACGTTTTGGCTACCGAAGTTTGGAGGCTGTCGGTGGTTATTTAACGTGTCATTCAAAGTTTATCCATCCTAATAAGGCAGGCGATTGAAGAATAACAACATAACCTTACTAACAAAGATAATGTTCACCAGGTCACCAGATAAATTCAACATAAAATTCAATCGACATTTTAAGGTCACAGTTTAGGAAGTTTTTAAAATATCGATTGGTCGCCTGGTTGGACTAATTTCAAGTTTGTATATTCTACTATTTTAAAATCAAAGCCATTAAAAGAGATGAAAATAGGAAAAAATCGCCCATAACCTAACCTAACGTAACCCTTTTAAGCCCTGCTTCCCGCATTTCTACCGATTTATTAGATATTTTCCTTAAATACTTTAAGTTTTAAAACTCTTAAAAATATATGTTATGCAATCTCCACGCCGCAAATATATGAAATTCCGCAAATATATGAAATTCCCTCAGTAGAAAAAAATCGTAAAATATCCTCCGAAAATTATTTTAGAAGATATATATGTATGAAAAAATTCAGTGTTTCCTTAAATGCTATTTTAGACATTCCCCATTTGCTCTATTTTATACTAGCCGTGTTTTATTAAACATTTTCACAATTTTCGCTTAAATATTATCGTTTTTAATATTAGCGCGCTCTCTCTAACACTCGTATTTACAAATCTCTCCATATTCTTCTTTTTGAGAACCTTAGCCGAGATTTTTTATCATTTTTAATGACCATTCAAAGGAGTTATGAAGTTGCACATTGTTGAGTTGTCCGATAACCGTTTGTAACATACTAGTGCAATTGCACGAAAATTCGTTTTATATTTTCAGGATCATTCCCATTCAAAAGACGATCAGAAATTTACCTTTCGAATTTACAAAATTACGACACATGTCAAAAAGTTTAACAAAAGAAATACAAATTTAAAATAAAGAATATTAAAATTAATTAATTATTATAAAATTAATTTTCGTAGGTACCTACTTCGTCGCTAGTATGAATCGTTCCTATCTATTATTTAAAGGTATTTATGAATAAAGTTAACATACACGCGCGCAATATAACGGAATTGAACATTCTCTGGAAAAAATTGTATTTAGAAAACTAAAAAAAAATAAAAAAAATCAGATACAAACCTTGTTGCTCTTAATTAAGCTGAATTTCAAAGTAGCAAAGTTCTATCTGTTTTTTACCTATTTTAGTCGGCATTAAAACTTTGACTTTAATATCTTAGCTTCACACAAATGGCAGATGGAACTTCGTTGTTCGAATGGCACGCTATATCTTTGCATAGTCCCTTTCTCAATCCACCTCACAATGTATTTTTTAAGCTGTATAAACAAGGGAGTTATTGAAGGTGTTCATAACACAAAATATTTTAAATTCAGGGTAACCTTTTGAAGCCTGACAGAGACGTAGCGACCCTGAAATAACGTTATGACGAGGAAGTAGAAAATCACCCGCATTAAGTTGATACATAAGTACCTGGATGAAACACATAACATTCCCAGAAAGGCCACACAACGTCATTACACGTTATACCTGCGATGTGGCCTTCCAAAGAACTGTTTAGAGTTCAAAGGGTTAAGCCAAACGTTGTATCGTGCATGTTAGTAGATAATAATTTAGAACAAATACGTATAGGTAATATTTTTTGGATAATTAGATTTGATAATTGTGTATTACTAGCGCCGACCCGTGAAAAATCGCGGGACAGTCGTAGAGACGCTATTGCGGTGACCCGACAGTTGATCCGCCGACATTTGGCCCCCGATATATATATTTTTTTTTTTTTTAAATAAAAATTAATTGCCGAAATGTATGTACGCGCATAACTTCCGAACGACTGTACCAAATTGGATAGTTCTTTTTTTGTGTTCGTTATTATCAGGATAAGGTTTGTATAAAACTACTGGAGCTCTGGCATTATGAAATTTGTATAAAAAAAACTGCAATGGGTGGCACACGAGCTGTTTGAAAACTGAATGTACCGGGACTGAATGTATGGAATGCGGGAGGGAGGAGAGGGGAGGCGAACTCGGGTAGGGGGTTCGCGGAGGGAACAAGAGAGGGAGAGGGGAACCTAGGAGGGGGGAGGGGAAATCGGGAGGGGGGTTTGCGAGACGGGAAAAGGGGGTGGGAGGGGAACTCGGGAGGGGGGTTCGCGAGACGGGAAAAGGGGGGAGTAGAATGGGGAGAGGGAAGGTAGAGGAGGCGGAGTGGGAACACGAGAGGGGAAGGGAACGCGGAAGAGAAGGAGGAGGCGGTAGGGGGTTCGCGGAGGGGAACAAGGGGGGGGGGGGGGAGGGGAACTCGGGAGGGGGGTTCGCGGGACGGGAAAAGGGGGGAGTGGAATGGGGAGAGGGAAGGTAGAGGAGGCGGAGTGGGAGTGGGAACACGAGAGGGGAAGGGAACGCGGAAGAGAAGAAGGAGGCGGAAGGGGAACGGGACGAATGGGAAAGGACACGCAGGGAGAAACAGTATCTTTATTAAATGGCGTAGCAACGCATGCCGGGTACCAGCTAGTTTAACAAGCAGATTTTACGTTGATGCACTTGAATGAAAATATGTTATATTTTGTTTATTACCGGTTAAACCAATTTGCTGAGACACTAATCGAGATAGTAGATACTCTGTTATGTGGGGTTCGGAATTTGTTTTCTCTGCACTAAATGTTACGGTTTTCTTAATTGTTTTATAATGACGCCACTGCCATGACTCATTTAATAAATCAATTTAGATACCTTCAAAAATCGTATAAATAAGTCGTCTCAAAGTGGTTTAACCACAGTTTGAAAATGCCATTGTAAGCCGAAACAGCTGTAGCAAAAATATATACTAAAATACTCGCAAAACTTGATAATAACATTCTTAATTTTTTTTTTAATTAAATAGAGTTCTACGAATTAAACACAAAAACAATTAATATGAATTTATGGTTTATGTTTTTTTTTTTTATTATTTGGGAAGCGGGAATGGGTACCGCCGCCCCGGCCACCTTTATTGGATAACAAACACCTCTGCCATAGGTCACCCCAAGTGGTTCGCGACGTTTGGATACGATTTAGCAGGGGTGCCCGGGTTCATGGGTGAGGTTTGTATAGGTCTTGGAGGCGGATGATCAAGACACACTGAACCCCAGATTCCGACCCACCCCTTAAGAGGGCATTACCAGAGAAAACCAGAAATATGTCATTTTCAAATCAGATTTTAGACGTATTGACTCTTTTCCACAAAAAATTATAAATGGATTTCGAAAGATTGTTCTTTTATCTAGCATTCGCATGTAATAAATTTTGAGAAAATTTTTTAAGTTTTAGTATAATAAGGTTATTCCATAGGTCGTTGGCAGATTTGTTAAATTTTCAAAAAAGATTTTGTATTATACCACACCCATTTCAAATAATATAATCATGCAGTAAAATAAATCAATACATTATCTAGCAAATGCATGTTTTAGAATTTTAATTTTAGTTTCAATAAAATCATTAAAAAATATGTACGTACATGTGTTTCTTGACAAAAATTGGTCCATTTGTGTATTTATTTGCGCACTTACAAACTAATATACTTCAGATTTTTTAACATTCTTATTAAATTTAGACATTATTGAAAAATGATAAATACTTATAATCAAAAAATAACTAAAAAAAAAAGACATTATTTTAATAGTTTTATCATCACGCCTTTCAGCATTTTTGGCTGAAGGTATAAATTAAAGCTAATTTGAATTGAAATAAATTCATATTGAGTTATAATTTAAAAAAACTGGTACGGAGAATAATTAAGCTTTCTCGTTGTAACCGCCCTGCACGATCGTAAGAACAACTTTCGACGAAATGTGGATTTTCGTCCGCTGGCTGGTTAAACGCTCTTAAACCCTTTTCCTTCCCAGAACTCTCCTCTCCTTCCGTTAAAAAAAAAACCGCCACACAGCATCCCCAAAGATGACATAGGCCCTGAGGGAAATCATTTTCCTCAAGGCCTCCTGTGTGGAGCTCATGTAAAAATAAAAATGTATACTTTACATTGAACCATTTTGAATAACAATCGTTATGTCACGGGTCATGACCAGGACTCTCTAGCACACGTCCGTGTTTGCATACCTGTGTCTTTTGATGACTTTATTTCTATTTTACGATCAATTTTTGTCTAGGTCATAATTTCCATAATATTGTCATAAAGCTGCTTTAACAGGTTTTCCATCCGATTCCAAGCAATATTGCAATTTTCTTGCTGACATCGCAGTGAATTGACGAAAATAATGACACATTGTAGCAAAAGGAACACTAAATTAAACGAATTTTACAACACTAGTAAACAAATTACGTGTTTTGCATTTTACTTTTTTTTTTTTAAATTAGCGAATACTCACAAAAAATCTTGGGATTTCAGAATTCCACCAGCTTTGAAAAAAGGGTTCCACGACATATTTTTTGAAGTAAAGCTTCTTTTCGCAAGCTTGACTTGGGGAGTAAGCTGGTGAATGCGTGACGAGAGCGTTATGAAAAGTGTGATCGGGCGAGGAGAACGGTCGGGCTTTTACGCACGATTGACTTGGGGAGTAAGCTGGTGAATACGTGACGAGAACGTTATGAAAAGTGTGATCGGGCGAGGCGAACGGTCGGACCTTTACGCACACTTGACTTGGGGAGTAAGCTGGTAAATGCGTGACGAGAGCGTTACGAAAAGTGTGATCGGGCAAGGAGAACGGTCGGGCCTTTACGCACGCTTGACTTGGGGAGTAAGATGGTGAATTCGTGACGAGAGCATGAAAAGTAATTAAAAGTTATGAACTAACTAACTAACCATCACGCCGTTTCCCCGCAGGGGTAGGCAGAGAGGACGGACCGTCAAACAACTCGATCTTGGCACACGCTCCTTGCCTCGTTCACATTCATACATCGTCTCATACATGCTCTTCTATTATTCCGACTCTTCACATGGCCCGACTCAAGTATCTGATTCACTTGGTCGTGCCATGTCTTCCTCGGGCGTCCTCGATTTCTTCTACTTCTTTCCTCGTTCATTCGCTCTACATGTCCAAAGCATCTGAGGGTCCCTTTCTTAATCTTAGTCATTACACTTACATCAGCCTTGCATTCTACGCCGACGTTCACATTTCTCACACGATCGTACATGGTTTTACCACACAAAGACACGCCTCACAAATCTCATTTCAAGGTATGAAAAAAATTTAAAATGACCCATAACCTAACGTAACCTAATCAACCAAATGAAGGAGGTATTGAAGTTGTATGTTTCTGAGTTGACGGTCACCTTCTATATTGTAGGCAGGTTACCTACTTTACCGCTTGTCTGAATCATTTTTCATAAAATCAGGTCCAATTTTGAAAGTGACACTAAACAATATATTCAAATTTTTTTCGTTATTTGTTTTTGGGGTGTTATGCCGTGTTGCGCTACCTCCTTCTTTAGCCAACGTTTCGGACATCGTTACAGTGTCCATCATCAGGGCAGATCCGGCAGATCCGGTAGATGTGTAATTTTTAGTCGTGAAGTGTGTGCTTATTTACTTCGAAGCGATACCGTGTCGCCAGCACCACTTACTTTCACCAGTACAAAATACTTGTGACAAGCAATGGCGTCATCGCCGCGGAACGGAATAGAAAGTTCATTAAAACGTGGTATTTATGCTAGCCAGGGGCAAGTCCGTTTGCGAGATGCCGAATATATTCAAGGTTTATTGACCAACAAATTAATTCATATCACGGTATTTTTGTGAAAAATCACCTCTTGAATCAATGAAAATTTAACAAAAATGTTAGACAAGTAAAAAAAAAAGCGTACCTACCATAGACATCCAAATTCAATAGACCAGAAATAACAGGTGAGGGGAAAAATCAACTATGGCGGTACGAAGAGGGGAAGATGACTGTCATTGGTTGAAAAATTAATCTGACAGTATATAGGCATCTCGCATTATAATATCATCATTTAGTTCTTAAAAGCAAAATCTGCTTTGAATGAATAGACCTTTTTACATGGGAGCGCGAATTGCTTGCCACGATAATAAAATATTTGCGTAGGCCAAATGTACACCCCAAAAAGATTCGCCCGTTTTCACATAGCAATATTTTTTTGCCGTGTTTAGTTAAGACACTTTTACAAATGTTTCATAATTTACTTACCCCTGTAACCAGCGACGAGCACACTAAGGAACCGCCCACATTTATGTGCACACTGATATGTAGGTATGTTGTATAGCACAAGCTACTGTTTTGGCGTGTTATTTTTTCGTTAAATGTATAGATGTTAGCTTCGCGCTGCCCACGGCAAGAATGATGACGTCACACATTTTAGATTCAAGCGATTCTCTATCCCCTCCACATGGGGCGAACTGGCGCCAAGGAGGAGCTCCAGCCGGTTCCATGGCGAGGGGGAAATAATACGTTTTTATCACTTAGGGCAGGTCCAGATATATTCATATGTCCGTGGTACCTACCGATAAATAACCCAACAAAAGCGGGTTTTATACCCTAACAAATAATATAACAAATAATTAATTAAGTACAAAAATATGGTCAAGAATTGCCTAAACGTGTAATGAATGAGGAACCGCATAAGGGACAAACAAATAAACGTTCAATTTTATATACTATATAAGATTTTTTTTACATTAGCTCCACACAGGAGGCCCTGAAGAAAATAATTCCCCGCAGGACCGATGTCATCTTCGGGGAAAGCTGCGTGGAGGGTCGTTTTAGGAAAGAAAGGAGAAAAAGTTCTGGAAAGGAAATAAGTGTGAGGGCTGGGTAGGAATCCGAGGGTCAGTGCATCCAGCAGTGATGGACGTATGAATCTATCCCTCTCACTGCGGTGCAAGGCGATGTTACGAGAGAGTCCTGCTGGAGAGTTCAAAATGTCTCCCTTCACCAGTCTCTCCCGATCCGGCAGCGTATTTACAAACCCTATACCGATTCAGTCGCGGTAGCGACAATTTACATTCTAAATATACCTCTATATTGGTTATTTTTTATCACATTGCAAAAACAAAAATTGTTCTAAAATCTAGATAAAATAATCTTTCTGATGTGTACATTAGAAATTAACAATTTTATTTCTAAATATTTAAATTTAAATATTATTCCCATATTTTATAAATACACCTCTATATTGATAATTTTTTATCATTTTGCAAAAACAAAAATTGTTCTAAAATCTAGATAAAATAATCTTTCCAATGCGTATATTAGAAATTAATAATTTTATTTCTAAATATTAAAATTTTGATATTGAAAATTTAAAGCGACTGAAACGGTATAGGTTTTGTAAATACGCGATCCGGCATGGCACGCAGTTGGTGGGCAGACGCATTCGCCGCCATGATCCGGACAAACCTCACCCCATGAACCCGAATGCCCCTATTAAGTCACCAAACGTAGCGAACCACTTGGGGTGACCTATGGCAGAGTTGTTGGCTATACACGCAGAGAGACGCGATTGGAAAAAATTATAATATCAAGTTCTTCTGTTACATATAATAGTTTTGTTGATCACATAACAACCGTTTTGCCCTTCGATTGCATTATCGACAAAGCAACGTAGAAGAACTTTTTTTTTTAATTTCAAAAAAATTGAGCACACTGCAAACTCACCAAAAAACCCATTATTAAACAAATTCGATTTATTTGTGCTTGTTATTTTGCAATGATGCGAGTGTTTTCACAAGAATCACACAATATTTTGTATGTTGTGCAATGTATTGTATATTGAAAGCAAGTATCGTAAACAAGAATAATAATAATAATTCATACTGACGTAACGATTAAAATTCCGATGCATCGTAACATCGATAAAAGAAGAAGTGCACAACTGCTAACCGAGTACAAATTGTAAGTGCGCCAATGTTAGGTTGGCAGTCACCTCTTGTCTGGATCCCCAAAATATCTGAAAAACATGTGAGTGTGAAGACAAGGGCCGTTCGTTTCATATAATACACTAGGTAACTCTATTTAGTTCATTCCTCTTGGAATTCTTTTTTTATGGGAATACCTCACAAGAGTCTCAAGCTGCTCCCGTCTGGAGCGAGTGAGACTATGGCATCCCCAATTTCAATTCTGATTGGTGGTCTTACACCAGGGCAATACTGAGAGTATCTTCCACTCTGGAACGTGCCGAAAATATATTACATATTGTTTTTAAACGTATTAATTGTGGAATGACACAAATCAATACAATAAAATTTATTTGCCACGCCGGGATTCGATCCCGCGACCATCGGATTGCGATATTGCCTTACAGCTGGACTACGCCGGCCGTCACATCATATATTATACACGTTATATCACATTTCAGACAGCTTTATTGATTTGATTATAAAACATTTTCAATACAATCGTGATATTTACGTCGCCTACAAAACACAATAACAAAATCATAGAGCGCCGCGGGGTAAGTGGGGTTGGTTCGTTCGCGTGTCTGCTCCCCACCAGCCCTTGGCCCGTCCTTGCCCCGTTTTACCCTTGCTTCTCCTACCCTTGTACCTTGTACTTCTACCCTCCACCCCCTACTAGTACTACCCGTCTACTCTTGACATTGTACTGTCGCCTGTGGCAACGCCGGGCGGGTCAGGGTGCAACAACGATTCTACTCCAATGACCGTTCTGGGTTTTGTAAACGAGGTGATATATTCAAGTTTACCCCGTAGACGTTTGGCGGTTTAATGTATTCGTGAGATAAGGTTTTTCTTTTTGTGAAGTATAATTTTATATTTAGATTACGAATAAATATTAATAAAGCGGTAATTTTGAATTGAAATACTAACCTAAACATGCATTGGCAGTCCGCATATACTTTTTGACAATAAACTGAAGTTAATTAGTTAATGAGGTCTTTAGTTATATTTGAACCCACTTTCGTCCCTCAAAGATACATAGATTGGAATAAATTATTGGTATCGTCTTAGATGCATTATTTATTTAAGTCTATGGATCGCGTATACGACTTCTTTCAATTCTAAGAGCTTCGTTAGTTGAACTCCGTTCATTAATATACCAGTAATTTTGCATAATGAATGACATTATTCAAATAAATGCGTATATTGACAGTTAACCGAAACACATTTTATACTATCTATGGAGGCCGTGTTAAAATTTATCAATCATCGGCCGGAATATTTTGTTAAGGGATATTTTTTCGCGGGATGAAAACGTGTGGAACCAGTGAAAGTAGCCATCACTGTTACGATGACTGACCCAACAAAACTCACTATATAAAATATAATAAATGAACTTGCGCGAAGAAAATTTTTAAGAAAGATAAATAGTTGTCTTGCAAGAGTTTTTCTAAAGCTTTCACTGGCGGGGAAACACTTGGTAGTTTTACTACCGGAGTTTAACGACGCTGAGCGTAAGCGGGGTCGGACCTTGGAGGTAATTCGTAATAACGAGGGGGATTTGTAATAACGACGGACCCGTATAGCTTCGGGCGAACTTGTCTTGGAATCGAGCTTTAAGTTGGTAAATGAACATTCAGGGAACCGGGGTTGTTTTTAGCGTTTTTTTTTGTCTTTTATTTTTATTTGATTCATCAAAACTTCAAAGACTGCTACAGTGTGGATAGTTTGTCAACAGGTATCTATAAGATACAATAGCTTTTATACACGTATAAAATAATGTAGAGTGGTAGACACTGATAAGAGATGGCAGAGTCAGGTTCCAGGGTACCTAGGGTTCCATGGGGGCACCCCTGGCTCTGCAGATACCAGAATTACTAGGAAACTAAATATTAACTCAAGTGGGTCGGCCACGAACTAACTTCATCTATATTATTATTATTGTCTATCTTCATCAGGTTTGTTCAATAACAACTCAGGGGTAACATTTAAGGGCCTTTAACCAGCCAGCGGCTGAAAATCCACATTTCGTCAAAAGATGTTCTTACGATCACTATTTCCTTCAACATTAGCTTTAATTTATACCTACATCCAAAAATGCTGAAAGGCGTGATGATAAAACTATTAAAATTATGCACTTTTTGTAATTATTTTTTAATCATAAGTATTTATCATTTTTCAATAATGTCTAAGCATAATAAGAATATAAAAAAAAACTTAAATATATTAATTTGTAAGACCGTAAATAGATAGACAAAATAGATAAATTTTCGTCATGAATAAGTGTTCGGATATATTTTTTAATGATTTTATTTGAAGTAAAATTAAAAATTTTAAATGTGTGTTTACTAGATAACGTACTGATTAACAATAATGTATGATTACATGGTATGAAATAGGTCTTGTAAAGTAAGTAAAGTAAAATATGTAAAATAATTTCTTTTGAAAATGTAACAAATCTGCCAACAACCTATGGTATAACCTTATTATACTAAAAATAAAAAATTGAAAATATGCGTTTACTAGATAAATGAACAATCTTTCGAATTCAATTTATAATTTTTTGTGGAAAAGAGTCAATAAAGTCTAAAATTTGATTTAAAAATGACGTATTTCCGGTTTTCTCTACAGTTAAGAGGGCATTACCAGAGAAAGCCGGAAATACGTCATTTTCAAAAAAGTTTTTAGACGTATTGACTCTTTTCCACAAAAAATTAAATTAGTGAAGTTATGTAATAAATTTTTAGATTTTTTTTAATTTTTAGTATAATAAGGTTATTCCATAGGTCGTTGGCAGATTTGTTAAATTTTCAAAAAAGTTTTTGTATTATACCACGCCCATTTCAAATAATGTAATCATGCAGTAAAATAAATCAATACATTATCTAGCAGAGTTATGCATTAGAATTTTAATTTTAGTTTCAATAAAATCATAAAAAAATATATACGTACATGTGTTTCTTGACGAAAATTGGTCAATTTGTGTATTTATTTGCGCACTTACAAACTAATATATTTCAGATTTTTTTAACATTCTTATTAAATATAGACATTATTGAAAAATGATAAATACTTATAATCAAAAAATAACTACAAAAAGTACACTATTTTAATAGTTTTATCATCACGCCTTTCAGCATTTTTGGATGAAGGTATAAATTAAAGCTAATTTGGATTGAAATAAATTCGATATTGAGTTATAATTTAAAAAAGCTGGTACGGAGAATAATTAATCTTTCTCATTGTAACCGCCCTGCACGATCGGAAGAACAACTTTCGACGAAATGTGGATTTTCGTCCGCTGGCTGGTTAAACGCTCTTAAGTGCAGTTTATTACCGGAAGTGCATAGAAACAGTACAATACAACCAAACCTAAAAAAGGAGCTAACTCTCTGTTCTGTAGTTGGTTTGCAAAGTATCTGACTATTATATCGATCTATATAGATTTAATCACCAAACATAGTGTTATGGGCAGAACGCATAACTGCTCTACAATATGTCCCCAGGCCAGCTCACGGTAGAGACAAAAGTACCCTCTATCTCAGAGGGCAGGTCGCACGAATGCGTCGGGATCTCTCTCTCTCTCTCCTTCTCTCTCCCACAATCGTCTGGGAATACTCACTGGGGAAAGGCTCCTGCCGAGGCAGATTAACAACAGGATGTAATTAATAGACTCATGTATTGTAAATTCAAACACAGTACAAGGGTTATTACAGCACAATTCAATTCAAGTGATGCATGTTACACAAACCTAGCTATCGAGTTTATATCTCATGATCCCTGTCAACGAAACTTTCTGAGTGGTGGCTTTACGCGAGAGTTCAAACAGTCTATCGTTACGGACACATTAAAGAGGGTAAATCAGAGGACAGCTTACATGGTGATTGAAGAATCCTTCGGCTCTCGGGTTCAGCAGGGCTCATCCCGAGTCTAGGACAGGTCCCGAAGTTCACAGGCATGGTAGAACACCAGCGCTAACACTCGTATGTACTTTAATTACATCGCAGATGTTACTGCGTTTAATTTGATCGGGCTAGTTAGCCGCGAACTGTATAGTTCGCGGAGGAGTGTCACGTGCGCCTGAGACGGCTTGTATTACTCGACTGGTGGCGGCGCGGCGGAGCGTGCCGGAATGCCGAGGGGAGAGGAGGTAGGTAACAGGAAACAGCGGGAAGCAACGAGTTGTTGCCCGCAGCGGTTTGTTTAGGGACTCGCGTTGGCGCTCCCTGTTGCTCTAAAAACGTACCATAACACTTCCCCCCGCGCTTGGAAAAAAAGCGACGTGGCAATGGAGCTGTAGGGAAAAAAAAATCCTCTTATGCTTCCATCGGGGTTTTGAGAGATTCGTTGCTTGAGAGATTGCCTAGCTAGAACATACAGTTTATGCTATAGTTTAGGTCACAATGTTTGTAGGGAATGGATGGGGGTACATGGAATGTTTGGAAAAGACAGCTTTGGGGAGAGTACATGGTGTAAAACAACATACAAGGTTATGCAATTGAAAATAACAATACACATGGTTATGCAATTGAAAATAATGACAATACATTTGTACAAGAGAAGAGAAAAGGTGTGATTCTAAAGTTTCATTGGTCTGGGAGCTAAGTTTGCGAAGCGTGGATTTGTTTGGTTTCGGAGAATTTCGAAGAAAAGGACGTGGTTTCACAGATTCTAAGGATTACAATATCACTGTAATCAGACCCATTTGAGATAACACTCAAGAGTACACTTGGGCCTTAGAAAACACTTGGTTTGGTCGAAAACGTTGAAGTTCACGAAGTGGAGACTGTGGTTGCTGTGCCGCGACTATGGTTACAGAGGCCATTGAAGAGAAGAATCCAGTATCTGCAGACATGCCAGTACGAATCCTAAGTGTTATTATGGTAAACACGGATCGTATATAATGGTTATTGAAGCATAGTGTAGCTCAAGATAACTTGTATTGGTACGCATTCAGCGAATACTGGTGGGTCAAGGTAATGATGGTTTACACATGACGATATATGCGTCACTGCATGACAGAGCAAGGGACGGCAAGGTTGGCATTGATAGCAAGAGTAAGAACAAACCTAGGAGCTAGCGTGCTCAGAAGGTAGTTTAGAGTGTCATAATGTATAGTGGGACAACTCGGCTTGCTGTGGCACGACAAGACAACATACATATGAGCGGTATGGTCTGTGCTTTTAGGAACAAATGCGTAGAAAATGGCAGCAGGAGGGACCTTGTAACCACAGCGCGTGCTGTCAGGAAGTGAAGCTCAGCTTGGCTGTTGATGATGACATCCGCCTGGGCTTCTTTTTAAATCCGGGAGAAATTATTATTAGAGCAAAATTCTTGAAGTTTACCTGCCTAGGGACCAATGAAGAAAAGGTTTGGAGAGAAACAAAATGTGTCCAGAAAATGAAATAAACGAAATTTAGCCACCGACTCAGAGAGTGACGAAGAGAGATTCCTAACTAAATTGTGATTACAAGAACATTTTCCCTTTTTCAGGAAGACTTGGCGTTTGCCGAGTGACAATATGTCTTGGTTAAAAAACAACCGGCCCTCTATGGCCTATGTTAACATAAGATGGTAACATTTTCGTAGAATTTCAAAGAACAAGACAAAGAATCGTGAACTAGTCACGGCAGAGGGAAACCAATTCATGAATAAAGGTTGTCAAAAAAGAGACAGGCGTTACGCCAAGTGCATATCGTACATATCCAACATTCATGAATGTGTTTCGTAGAATTGAGAAAGAGAAAAAAGGTGAGACATATGCAGAGATTGAGGGGGAAAACCTGTAGATAACCGGACAGTTACCTATTCGAACTCCAAGTGAGGGCGAAATATGGTCAACGACAGATTTTTCACTTCATAACATACGTCTGAGAACATGGGGGAATGGGGGAGGAGGGGAGGAGGGAGACGAGTTACGAAATTTGCTAGAGACTGGACTAATTTCCAATTCAAACTCTATGTGAAGATGAAACATAATCAACCAGCAGATTTCCTGACTCTTTACATTTATTAAAGGAGGAGAGATTTGAATACACATTATAACAAAGAGGCTAATCTTTCGCGTGTATTGGGCAAAAGATTAGGGGTCATTTTAAAACTTCTACATGGTTGTGAGAAAAGACAGACCCTTGCTCCAATTTCACAAACCTGGGGGTTTTCTTATTCGTTCTCCAGACAACGAGTTAGGTGGTTTTGTGCTCAATCGATTAACTCCCACAGCACTATGCCCCATAATTGACAGTGAAGCTGAAAACTAGTCCTTTTGGGATAGTAGATATTCCTGGGCTTCTTTCCTTTTGCAAAGAAGTAAAAAAACAGGAAGTCCACGGGCATCGGCGTTGAATGACAACAAAAGGGTTGTGGACTACATTTCGTAGATCGCACACAAAAGGGTTTGATATTATTTCGTTCGCACGACTCATGGTAAGTGTTTTAACGTCTCCACGTATAGTGTACAAAATATGTAAGTACATACAAGATACAACTCGATTATAGACAGAAGTCAAAGAGTTTATACAAAGCATCTTAAAGAGGATGGCAAAGCCGATATTATGTCGTTCACACGAATCACGGTAAGTGTTTTAACGTCTCCACGTGTAGTGTACGGAATGAACGATTTACAACAAATTTGCCCAGTATTGAAAGACAGTAGCCCAATTACGTTCGAAAAAGTGGGTCCCCATTCAATACAGACGGCGGGTGGAATGAACGATTTACAACAAATTTGCCCAGTATTGAAAGACAGTAGCCCAATTACGTTCGAAAAAGTGGGTCCCCATTCAATACAGACGGCGGATTAAGCGGTTCTCATGCCAAAAGACACACGACCAAAATAGAATATACAAAACGGTACTCATGACAAATATGTCACACGACCCACTCAATAACGTTTAGCTATGAGCAAAAGTGATTATGACGAGCTTCTCGTATTGTGGCAGGTATTTTAAGGATCCCTCCTATAATGTAACAGGGTTACGTTTAAATACAACACAATAAACGTTAACAATGCTTGTTTTAACACAGTATATGAAGATTTGTTAGATTAACTAACTCCGTAGCCCAGGAGCGTACGATAGAGTAACAAGGAGGTAAACAATTTAATGTCACTTCATATGTTATAAAGGCGGGGTGATGACAGAGTACATTTCTGTTTACACCATGTGACAAACAAAGACAGACCTATATGGTTTTACATACTGTCTGTTGTAGCAACTTCAGTGGGAACAAACAAAAGGGACCAATAGTGGTTTTACATACCCTTTGTGCAGTTACAACATACCGGGTTATGTGCAATTTAGGTTGCAAACAAGAGTTGAATGCCTAAGTTTACAAAACGATTGTCAAACAAAATATTGATGATTCACGTTAAACTGCGGTTATTTATGTATGGAAAACAGGGCTGTCGTTAGGTTTTATTAACCTTTTCCGTCAGGGCTGAGGCATGTAATACAAGACATACATGTTGAGAAGAGGGACAAATCGAGGACTTCTTATAACAACAAAAGACCGAGTATTTGGTTTTACGTACTTTAGTTGAAGCGGGCCCAAGAAGATTTGTATAAGGGTGGAAAGACCAATTTAAAGGCTTTTCCTTTATTTATATACATATGATTTCAAAATGGACGTGTCAAAATCCAATTTGTTAGCAAAGAGCTCGGGTAGGACGCCATCAATTTTTTAACATTTGAGAAAAATTGAAAACTACTGTACACAAGGAATGTGATTATGTGAGTAACCACTTATTTTTTACCATGATGAGTAAAATATGGAGCTTGTTAAGATGGTTTACTTGTCCTGGGTCGTGATTTAACGCTTTGGAGTTTACCAAATCCGACTTTAGAACGACGCTCCAGTACTTACAGAACATAAAAGAAAAATTTTTGAAGAGATTCCTTCCGATATGATGAAAAAAAACAACAAACAAAAATGGTGAAAATTACAATATTGCATTACATAGCAAGGCGTGCCATGGCATGAACGTTGCGTAGTGTGAGGGGTTGAGAGGCAATGATTTGGGTTCATGACTCCCAGACACTGTGACTCGACGGGTGTCTCTGCTCTAAAGTGATCAATTTTAGAACAGGTGAGAAAAAAAATAAATAAAAAACGTGTGAAACAAAAATTACGGTGGTTGCCAATTCACGAACATGAACGGGGTAAACTACACCGTGGAGTGTACATAAATTTACAAAAATGATTTTTTTTAACAATATTCGTTTTATCAACGAAAGGGTGGACATGTAATTGACACTTTACACGCCAGACATTGTAAGACTTCAATGTGCTTACAAAAAGGGTTGTGGTGATACACACTGGATCATTTTGAGTTTGCTGAGATAGTGGGGGTAGTTTTACTCGACTCCTCACTTCCAGTCTTTGCGATATCCTTAATATGGTAATTACCAATGTGCCTTCCAGAGAAGTCAGACAAAGAGTACACTAGATCTGATATCTTTCTTAGAACTTTGGCCTTCACGAAACGTGGTGCCAGCTTGGCAGAGAAATACGTGGCTCCTTGGGAAAGTGTGTTGTTCTTTCTCCAAACTATGTCTCCTGTGTTGAAGGTGACATGTTTCCTACGTAGGTTGTATCTGTCCGCACTCTTTTGATGAGCCAGGAGTAAAGCATCAGTGACTTCACTGTAGATGGCCGACAGTTCTTCCAGACGATGGGCATAGTCCGCGGTAGGGTTGCTAGTGGCGGCAATTGACGTAGGAAAGTTTGTGTCCCTATGTAGAGAACCGTGAACAACTTGTTCCATACCGTGTTTTAAGAAGAAAGGTGTGTAACCAGTGGCCAGGTTAACCGTGTTGTTCATAGCAGCCTGAATTTTATCTAGGTTTTTACACCAAGTGCGTTGATCTTTATCAACTAGAATAGCCAGAGCTGTGTTGATTGTCTGGTTATAACGTTCGACAGTGTTATTTTGTGGGGTATACAAGGTATTATAGTAAATGTCCTTGATTCCGTATTTGGCAAGAAAATTTTTGAATTCTTGAGCAATAAATTGTTTTCCGTTGTCAACTATTACGGTTCTGGGTGTTCCGTAAGGTATAAAAATGTGTTTTTCCAGAAGTTTGATGATGGCGGACGCATTGGCTCTTTTTAAAGGGAAGATCCAACAGAATTTAGTGAAAACATCCACTACACTAAGTATGTGCATGTGTCCGGCATAACTTCGAGGAAAAGGTCCGACGAGGTCCATTGACAATGATTGTAGGGGTCTGTCGGCACGTTTGGGATTACCCATTAGGCCGGCAGGTGCTGCCGTGCTATGTTTATAAGCTTTACAAGTTTCACATTTAGAGATGTAATTGCGAATTTGCTTAAAGAGACCAGGCCAGTAATACTTCAAGGTGATCTTTTTATACGTCTTGAAATTTCCTGGGTGTATGGAGTCGGGGGCACTATGATTGTCAATGATTATTTGTTCTCTACCTTCGAGGGGAACGACAAGTTTCCACGAGTAATCTTCGAGGATGGATAGTGGTGCCTTGCAATTACGGTATAATTGTCCTTCTTTTATGATAAAGTTAGGAAACTTTTGTTGGTTATTTTTACAACCTTCGAAGATTTTCAAGTACCATTCATCTTTTGTAGATGGAGGGGGGGCAATTGTGTCAACATTTAATGAAGCTAGTTCAATTCTTGAAAGGGCGTCGGGAACAATATTGTCCGCGCCTTTACGGTGAACAACATCAAAATTGTATTGAGACAAACGGGAGGACCAGCGAGCGAGCCTACCGGAGGGATTACTTAAAGAGATCAACCATTTCAAACTACTATGGTCTGTGACTACAGTAAATTTGCTACCGTCTATGTAACCGCGGAAATGGTGAACAGAATCCAATACAGCCAATAACTCTTTTTCGGTAATTCCGTAGTTTTTCTCGTGTTTGTTTAGTGTGCGGGAAAAATACGCTACAGGGTGTTCGCCATCTGGGAATTCTTGAGTAAGAACTCCACCGATTCCTACATTGGATGCGTCCGTGTGGAGGGTAAAAGAGAGTGCAAAATCCGGGCAATTCAGAACGGGAGCTTTTTGAAGGGCATCTTTTAAAGTTGTAAACGCTTCTTCAGCTTCGACAGACCATCGGAAATTGCTGACACCTTTACGGATGCCGGTAATTTTATTTAAGGGGGCTGCAATAGTGGAAAAGTCTTTGATGAATCTCCTGTAGTAACCTGCGAGTCCAAGGAAACCTTTGACTTCCTTCGCGTTCTTGGGACGGGGAAAATTTGCCATGGCTTCCACCTTAGCGGGGTCTGTTCTTAGGCCTTTTTCGTCGACAATGAATCCCAAATAACGTAGACGGGACTTACAGAATTCAGACTTCTTCAAGTTGATGGTTAAACCAGCGAACTTGAGTTGTTGGAAAACTTTTTCCAGCATTAATAGGTGTTTTTCAAAGGTATCGCTGACGATGATGAGGTCGTCAAGGTAACAAAACAGGCTGTTATCGACTTCAGGACCGAAAAGTTTGTCCATCAGTCTTTGTAACTCGGCGGGGCTATTTTTTAGACCAAAGGGTAATCTTTTAAAATGGAACATTCCCCTACCAGGTACAACGAAAGCAGTTTTTTCGCACGATTCTGCGTCCAAGGGTATTTGCCAAAACGCTTTGCTGAGATCGACAGAAGAGATGAACTTGGCGTTACGCAGCTTGTCTAAGGTTGCGTGAACGTGAGGTAAGGGATACGCATCAGCTTCCGTGCAAGAGTTTAAACGTCTACTGTCGAGACAGAAACGTGCAGAGCCGTCTTTTTTAGAAACCAAAAGAGTTGGGTTGGTCCATGCACTTCTGCTGGGAACCACCACACCCATTTTTAACATTTCGTCGAGTTCATTTTCTAAAAGTTTAAGTTTTTGGGGGGCTAAGTTGTAATAACGTTGCTTTATGGGTGGGCCATTGGTTTTGATATGGTGCTCAACCAAATCTGTCAAACCTAATCCGCATTTTTCGAAGGATATTGATTCGAATTTATTGACCATTTCCTTTAGTTGGAGAGCCTGGTCCGTGCTTAAATTTTCGTGAGGTATTATTGTGCGGATCTCACTAATTTGAGCGGCAGTGGAGGTTTCGCCAAGAGTATTAAATACTTGGGGAGCAACATTGAATGCCTTCCAGAAGTCAACGCCAAGGATGAAATTCTGGGATATAGAGGGCACTATTAGAAAGTTGATTGTAACTATTTTATTGTTACAATTGATTGGCAGGGCCAGGGCACCGATGACCGGCTGAGAAACATTATCTGCAGTCGTCAGGTGTGTCGATTGGGGCGAAATTCTAAAATCACTGTTAACAAAAGGCAGGTGAGCATTGTTGCCAAGACAGCTGACAGATGCCCCACTATCGAGTAATCCGGAAAAGGTCACATTGTTAACAGAGAAAGAAGCATAGGGTCTCCCATCTTTAGCTTGTTTGCAACAAACCGAAGAAACATTTAAGGTCTGGTTAAAATACTTAATGTGTGCTAACCAATCAGTCCATTCTTTAGACCTTGGTTCAGAATGGGTGCCTGAGAGGTTATTATTTAGTTTTTTGGCCTCTTCATGTAGAAATTTGGTGGGGGCTTGGAGAGATCCACCTGAGGTCTGACATCGCTTGGGTTTTGTAACCTTTCCATGTCGTGTCTTGATTTCTTGAAAATATTGCGCAGTTCGTCGCGTGGAGGAGAGCGGTCCCTAGAGTGATGTCTCTTGGAAGTTCGGGGTTCCTTGGATTCCAGAAACTTCGCTTGCTTGAAACAAGTAGTGGCCAGATGGCCTACTTTTTTGCAAAAAGAGCATACTTTTTTGTTGTCGAATTCCGGTTTTAAACCAGACGAACGGCTTGGCACAACTACATTATTAGACACATTCTTTATGTTCTTCCTATCCTGGTATGATTCCAGAAGGAGACAGACCTCGTTTAACTGGGCCAGGGATGCAATTTTCTGCGAGGTGATGATGTTCTCGTATTTGCTTAAAAGGCCATCAGTTATGACTGGTAATAGTTCAGCTTCCGAAACGGGATGTGAAAGCTTGATGTTAATGGATTCCGCCCTTTCTATGAATGTTGCTACAGGTTCATTTACCAGCTGTTTAATAGATAGTAAAGATAATTTGATCCTGTGCTGGGCTTCTGTTTTTCCGAAGCTCGAGATTAGGGCAGATCTGAGTTTATTCCAATCTTTGCATTTAGTTTTTTGGATGCGGTGCCAAGGTATCAATTCTGGGGAGATGAGTTCTATGAAGTTTTTTCGTAGAATCTCGAATGGGATATTTTTGATAGTAGCCGTTTCTTCGATACGGTCGATGAAATCCAGTACATCGGAGACGCCATTATATTTGACTTTCCAAGAGGATAAATCGTAAGTTTTATCTTGTGTCAAGGTGGGTGCGATGTCCTGTTTTATCATTACTTGCGGCATAGGTTCTTTGTTAGGAACAAGATTATCCAAAACTTGCATAGCCAAGCGTGAATTATTTTCGCTTGATGGGGCGAGGTTTATTTTCTTAATATACTTTTTGTTAAATAAAAGTGCATAAGCCTTTAATGTAGATTTAGATTTGCTAGATGGCGAGAGTCCTCTATCCTTTAAAGCAGTTTGTAAGTGAGTTTTGGATAAACTGAGCACGTTGGGAATGATACCCAAATTGGATGATGCCATAGCTTGATTGTTTTCCATTGTGAGTTTCCCGGGAGGTGAAAAAATTTTGCCAGGGATTTCCTTTAGCAAACGCAAAATTAATTTTGTGAGGCACTTTTCACTTGGTAACCACTGGTTGACACTTCTAACATAGTTATAGAAAACTGTATTCCATACTACAATTTGGTATACATGACACCAGAATTCATGGTCAAGGTGGAAAAAAAAATTGGCGTGGACTGACCTTAGGGGAAACACTTTTTTATTTTTCACAAAGCACTTTTGGAAATTCGGTGAAATTCACAAGTATTAAACTGATTTTTCAAAAAATTGGCCAGGACTGGCCTTTAGAAAACGGCTTTTTAAATTTTCACAAAGCACTTTGCACTGAGAGGGGCACTAAAATTCACAAAAGGCACTCTTCTGGCAAATAGGAACAAACTTCCGGATGAAAATAATTGAATATGGGATTTGATACGTCAACCACATTGAAATTGTTTTATTTATTCATGGAACCAATCATTGATTTTATTATATTATTTCACTTTCCTTTATGTAGGGAAAAAAACACAATTCACTTTACACTTATGCTGAAAAAAAAAACGGTACCTATAATGTAGAATAGGGAAAAAAGTCATTATTTTGTCCATTTAGTGTAATATAAATTGTACTAATTTAATAGACACAAGTGGGCCAATTGGTATATTGTGCAAAACAACAAAAAAAACGTCAGTCCGAAATTTTTGATTAAAGGAATTCGCACAATAAACTGGGATTCCAGCATCAAGTTTGTAATAATCATTTCCGTTGCTAGCCGGTTTAGTTATAAAAGGGCGTTCTGATTAAAAAAGTGCTGCATAGCAACAGATAATCATTTGTTCCGACGGGTTTTTTCGTTGGAATTTGGCGCGGGAACAGTTGCGCGCGCAGTCCGGAGACTAGGTATTTGCTGCGTTAATATTTGCCGTTTGCATAGGCGCGAAAGCTGTTGCGGACCGGTGTTTGTGGCGCGTGCGCAGTCAGATTCGCGGTTTAAATTTTGGGCGACCTTCTACTTGCTTCTAAAATGGCTGCCTTTAAAATGCGGCGTGATTCTACCCATATGTTTCTGTGGTTTTTTCACAGAAATTCCTGTACACTGGATGTAGAATAACAAGTTATAATTAATGTTCACAAAACAATTCCTGTGCAGGGAGAATTTCGACCAGTTGCATCCAGCAAAACGATCGGGACAGAGGGAGAAAAGAAAGAGAAAAAAAATTCCGAGGCCCCACGCTGTGGCGACAGTTGTTATGGGCAGAACGCATAACTGCTCTACAATATGTCCCCAGGCCAGCTCACGGTAGAGACAAAAGTACCCTCTATCTCAGAGGGCAGGTCGCACGAATGCGTCGGGATCTCTCTCTCTCTCTCCTTCTCTCTCCCACAATCGTCTGGGAATACTCACTGGGGAAAGGCTCCTGCCGAGGCAGATTAACAACAGGATGTAATTAATAGACTCATGTATTGTAAATTCAAACACAGTACAAGGGTTATTACAGCACAATTCAATTCAAGTGATGCATGTTACACAAACCTAGCTATCGAGTTTATATCTCATGATCCCTGTCAACGAAACTTTCTGAGTGGTGGCTTTACGCGAGAGTTCAAACAGTCTATCGTTACGGACACATTAAAGAGGGTAAATCAGAGGACAGCTTACATGGTGATTGAAGAATCCTTCGGCTCTCGGGTTCAGCAGGGCTCATCCCGAGTCTAGGACAGGTCCCGAAGTTCACAGGCATGGTAGAACACCAGCGCTAACACTCGTATGTACTTTAATTACATCGCAGATGTTACTGCGTTTAATTTGATCGGGCTAGTTAGCCGCGAACTGTATAGTTCGCGGAGGAGTGTCACGTGCGCCTGAGACGGCTTGTATTACTCGACTGGTGGCGGCGCGGCGGAGCGTGCCGGAATGCCGAGGGGAGAGGAGGTAGGTAACAGGAAACAGCGGGAAGCAACGAGTTGTTGCCCGCAGCGGTTTGTTTAGGGACTCGCGTTGGCGCTCCCTGTTGCTCTAAAAACGTACCATAACAATAGATAAAGCTGTTTAAAGCAACACTTCTATTCTGAATGACGGCCTTCCATCAGGGTGGAACTAATAGTAACTAACTAACTAACCATCACGCCGTTTCCCCGCAGGGGTAGGCAGAGAGGACGGACCGCCAAACATCCCGGTCTTGGCACACATTCCTTGCCTCGTTTACATTCATACAACGTCTCATACATTCTCTTCTATTATTCTGACTTTTGACATGGCCCGACTCAAGTATCTGATTCACTTGGTCGTGCCATGTCTTTCTTGGGCGTCCTCGACTTCCTCTACCATTCACATTTGCGTCATATATTCTCCTTACACTCCTTTCCTTGTTCATTCGCTCTACATGCCCAAACCATCGGAGCGTTCCTTTCTTGTTCTTACTCATTACGCTTACATCAGCCTTGCATTCTTTGCGGATTTCCACATTTCTCACACGATCATACATGGTTTTACCACACATACGCCTCAGGGATCTCATTTCTACAGCGTTCAGTCTACTTTCATCCTTCCTCTGCCAGTTCCATGCCTCACTGCCATACATCAGGGTAGGTACCAGTACTCCATTATGGACGGCTAGTTTCGCGTCTTTGGACAGTTTTTTGTTGGTGCCAACGGCGTTCAGTCCTCCATTAATAGAGTTACCAGCATTCACCCTTCTTTCAATATCTCTATCAGCCTTCCCATCTCTCGTAAACATACTTCCCAAATAAACAAACTTATCCACCTGCTCCAAGTATTCATCATTCACAACTATATTGCATACTGATTTCGTACTCTCTCTTTCAAACACCATGACTTTAGACTTACTTACATTCATCATTAACTCATTCTTCATACATACTTCGTTCATCCTTGACACGAGAGGCTGTAGATCTTCCATACTGTTAGATATCAGCACCGCATCATCAGCATACAATAGGCAACATACTTCCAGATTACTCAATTTCGCGCCCAATCCCATCTATTTTAATTCTTGCATGCAATTATCCATATATAGATTGAATAACCACGGCGACATTACGCAGCCTTGTTTAACACCTTTTGTGATGTCAAACCACCCCGTAAAATCGCCGTTCACCCTAACACATGCAACGCTTCCCTCATACAGAGACGCAATTGCCTGTATGAGATACTTATTCACTCCATACATACAACTAATAGTATATATGTATATTATCTCTCTGTACATCTGCCCAAGACGTATATTATATTTAAGGGATAGATTGGTAAGGTAATTTTAATGGAAAAATTGCAAGGAACAAGGGTGAGGAAATTGCCTATTAATTAATTAATTAAATTGCCTTTTAGATCAAGCACATAATTAATATTTGACTCCATTCAGGATAAAAACACTCCAGCTTTTCAAAATACACGAACATCAAAATTAAATTAGAGGCTACGATGCACCACACAAAGAGGAGAAGATTATGCAATCTCGTTCACTCGCAGGCTAAATGCTATAGATGTAATCGTATGTGTTTGTCTCTTTTCAGTTTCGCTATTTTTCATTTCATCGAGTTTCAAATCACAACAGTGCTAAAGAAGTTAACTCTTCAAAAAATACAAGTGTGCAGTTCACATAGGGTAGAAGAGAAACCTTCAGAAAACTAGAGTAGACAAATTTGGGGAGGCTACGAAGCCCCGCACAAAGATGAGATCGATTTTTCCATCTCATTCTCTCGCAGGCTCTATCCTATAGATGTATGTATTTGTCTCCTTTTAACTAACTAACTAACCATCCCGCCGTTTCCCCGCAGGGGTAGGCAGAGAGAACGGACCGCCAAACAACTCGATCTTGGCACACACTCCTTGCCTCGTTCATATTCATACATCGTCTCATCCATGCTCTTCTATTATTCTCTTGACATGACCCGACTCTTTTTAGTGTCGCTATTTTTCGTTTCATCGAGTTTCAAATTACAACGGTGCTAAAGAAGTTTACACTTCGAAAAAATACAAGTGTGCAGTTCACACGCGGTACAAGTGAAACCTTCAGAAAACTAGAGTAGACAAAATTGGGGGGGCTACGAAGCACCGCACAAAGAGGAGACCGATTTTTCTATCTCATTCTCTCGCAAACTATATCCTACAGATGTATTTGTCTCTTTTTAACTAACCAGCACGCCGTTTCTCCGCAGGGGTAGGCAGAGAGGACGGACCGCCAAACAACTTGATCATGGCACACACTCCTTGCCTCGTTCACACTCATACATGCTCTTCTATTATTCTGACTCTTGACATGACCCGACTCTTTTTAGTGTCGCTATTTTTCGTTTCATCGAGTTTCAAATCACAACGGTGCTAAAGAAGTTTACACTTCAAAAAAATACAAGTATGCAGTTCACACGCGGTACAAGTGAAACCTTCAGAAAACTAGAGTAGACAAAATTGGGGAGGCCACGAAGCACCGCACAAAGAGGAGACCAATTTTTCTATCTCATTGTCTCGCTTATATGTTTGCCTATTTTTAGTGTCACTATTTTTCGTTTCATCTAGTTTCAAATCACAACAGCGCTAAAACTTCAAAAATCTCAACATGTTTAACTAAGTTTCGTGGTATGATGAACGTGGAACACGGATTGAAATACGTATTGAAACAACCGGAATTCGAACCCGCTTTTACATTACCTCTGCCATGTTGATAATCCATTAGAGCTGTCCTAGATTCCTAAATGCCCCAACAAGCTTCCCTTTCTTAATCTGATTCATACAGTGTCATGATACAAAGAGAATAGTTTTAACGGAACTGTCATCAGGTTTGCACAATACGTACACAAAGATAGGATGATGTATGTGTACGTAAGTAGATATGACTTGATCGAAAAACTGGTTTCCACAGTGGCGGTATCGTGCACCAGTCACTGAAAGTGCAAGCACTGACGCTAAAATCATAAAGCGAATTGTGAAATAATTGGTTGATGAGAAAATGGTACGTTAGGATAGGTTAGGTTAGGCTTTGAACTTCTAAAGATAACCCATTTTTTAGGAGATATTGCCAAAAAATATCGAAAACTGACGCCTTTTTAGAAGCAAGCCACTGAAATCATAACAGGAATAGTACCTACCCGAGAAATTACCTAATGAGAAAATAGTTAGAAGTTTTAACAATCCCTGTACAGGGCAAACGCCGCATCAAATAAATAGACCTAAAACCGCAGATTCCGAAACGATTCTAGGTGCGTGCGGTTTGTTTTGGTCTTGACGGCACATGCGTTTGTAAAACCTCCTGCATGGCGGGCCGGAACCGGGGAGGCTGGTTGAGGGAGACCTTTTTACCCCTCAAGCCGGACTCTATCGACCCATCGCCTTGTACTGCAGTGAGAGGGATGGATTCATACGTCCGTCACTCCTGGACACATTGACCCTAGATTCCTACCCAGCCCTCGTACCTTTTCCCTTCTCAGAACTTCCTCTCCTTCATTTCACTAAAAAGACCCTACACAGCATCCCCAAAGATGAAATATGCCCTGGGAAGGGGGGGGGGGGATTATTTTCTTCAGGGCCTCCTGTGTGAAATAACTACATTAGTCATCATGACATAGAAAACGCTACTGGATGGCAAGACGGCTGTCACTGACGTTGGCCGGCGTGACGTCAACGCCGCCAAATCCACGAATAAAAATGAAAAAGTCGTTTTGGCAGCAAATAAAAATGGCATAAAAAATTTATTCGTCAACGGAAAAATGAAATAAAATTGCCTTAATTATCGTAATTTCTTTTCGAGAATCAAACAAAAAGTGAAAAATTTGCGAGAAAACGGTTGTTCAAATTCCTTTCAAATTTTAAATTTTCTGACCCCGGAAACGTTGAAATACATCAGAAATTGGTTGGAAGTTTTTGAGAAGGAGACATATAGATTACATTTAAGTAAGTATGTACATAAGTAAAGTCTATTTTCCTTACATCAAATTAACAATTTGTTGATATTATCATGAAGAAATCAAAAAGTTAGATACATCGTGAAATATTTTTGTACGATCATTTATAAACAAGAAAAACAAGATTGGGCCAAAGTGTGAACCCTGTGGTATAGCTTCTAGATACCCACATCCAGGGCCGGATTAACCATGTCGGGGCCCCTAGGCAATACACGTCACGGGGCCCCTTTACCAATGGCGGACTAACGGGGGGGGGGGGGGGGGGGGGGGTTGAAGGCCTCCTTGTTCCCGTCATCAAAGCCTTAACAAGGGGGGGGGGGGGGTAAGGTTTTAAAACTTTTTTTTCTGAATGTAGCCTTCCAAGTGACCGGCCCTCATGCTCGATTCAAATATATTTCGAGTATAAAAAAATTTAAATCGGTTTTCTCACAAACAACATTTCTGAAGTTCGTGAAAATCATAACTCAAAATCTTGACTTGACTCGATCGATACTTTTGAAATTTTGTACACATTTTCTACACAAAAATCAACAGGTAGTTTTAGAGGGAGTTTTTTCACCATTTTATAATAACAAATTCACCGAAAACTTTTAGCAAAAATCGCGTTTTTCACTTCAAAATAAAAAAAACTCGCTTTGACTTCCTAGGAAAACATCTTACCTTTTAAACGCATTTCGATTTTTTTTTGTTTCAAATGATCCGGTGACGAGTTATGGGAGTTCACAGCATAATAACTTTTTTTCGAGGCGCCTCCGGAGATTCGCTCTCACGGACTTATTTATTGATATTTTTAATTGAATTTTTTTCAAAGATACTTCAGATGTTATAGGTACCATAAAGCGTGTATGAAATAAATAAAACCAACATTATTCATATCTCAAAATAAAATGATGACAATCTTTATTTCGCCTTTAAAACCTCACCCCCCTTAAGGCACCAGGACACTGTAAAAAATACTTTTGTGATTTTTTTATTTATTTAATTTTCTGAAAAACGCATTTATTAAAAATGCTCTCACCAAATGTTACAATAAATTCTAAAAATTGACGGAGATACAGCATTTTACGTGAAACCATTTGAAACAATTAGTATGTTGAATTATCCTTTAGCTAAACTTTGAATGCGTTTTTCTGGAAACTTTTTTAACACGTTTTTCAAACTGGTTGACAACATATTAACAAAATTATACATTCGATTTGCGTGCACCAAGTCTTAATCTGTTCGGAAATCTACTGTCTATGGCATAGGGGAATTTTGATATCTAAAGAAAAGAAAAAATGGCGGACCAGCGAATTTTATTTTCGATTTTTTATGAAAAAATTTCATTGTTCATAAAAATAAAAACAATAGACCTTCATAAAAAATCCCAAAGTGGTGCCACAGTGACTGGATTGTCTAACTGTTTTATACTTAGTGCAAGCAAATCGGATCTATAGTTTTTCTAATATGTTGTCAACCAGGTTGAAAAACGTAGTTTCGAGAAAAACGCTTTCAAAGTTTTGCTGAGGATAATTCAACATATAAACTGTTTAAAACGGTTTCATATAAAAGTATCTCCATCAATATTACCAATTTCCTCAAATGGTGAGAGCATTATTAACAAATGCATCTTTCAGAAAATGAATTAAAAATTACATTTATTTGCAGTGTCCTTAAAGCCTTGTTTAGGATTTGATCAAGGGAACATGAAGGCAATTGGAGGCCCCCCAGAGTCAGAGGCCCGTGTGAACTGAATAAGGCACCTTCAATCATTTCAGATATTAAGTAATGATGCAATAAATAGAAGGGAAAAAAGTGAAATACAACTATGTTTATATATTTGTTTTAATTATAGATTTTTTATTTATTATTTGTGCATGATGTGAACCTTAGTGATTTATTGGGTTATAACCTAATTATTATAATTTGTTGCTTTCTGTAATACGTTTACCTAATGTTATTAACCTGTTAATGTTCCTAATAAAAAAATTAAAACATCTTGAAAGCTGACTTTTTCCGAAACTGCGTTGCTCACTAATTGAAGCAAGTCATTTTTTCTCGGGACGCGGGGCCCCTAGCCGATGCGGGGCCCCTAGGCAGTTGCCTACTCTGCCTTAGGGATAATCCGGTACTGCCCACATCACCCTAACTAGAACCAAATAGATACAATGCTAATTCCAGAAATGAGAAGCCTCACCTAAGTAATATTATAATTACTAGTACATTTCAATAGATGAGAAGATAGTACATTATATTATTATTTTACAATAACAACTACGTGATCATATTGTTAGAAGATTACAATAATAATTATTGACATATCTGTACCCGAGAAGCATACGGATGCAAGTCCAAAATTTGAAGAAATGAGTTTTTGATGCAGACTTAAAGTAAATTATCATGTTTAATCAGTGGTAGAAAGATACAAGTCCTATCATGAAGAAAAATAGGGTTTTCAAAAATGTATTCGAATGCAATTACCATTGATGCAACAACTATCTTAGAAGCAGAAAGATGTACTTGGATTTGCATCTTTATGATTTAGTTGCTTTATTTATGACTCAAATCCATTTGCATTATTATGACTACAAAACAATACAAGAACAACATGTCAACCTACTAGAGACCAAATGGGAATATAATTCACCGACTCCAGATATTTTCATATCAGAGGGTTCGGCTCTGTGGCATTTCTAATTGAACCTATAAATCCTACTGATCCCTCAATATAAATATTTAAAAAATCTTTTGTAATCCTACATGTATTTAAAATTACTGACTTTTTGCATTTTTATATACAAATTCTTTGACAAATCTAATATGCTTAAATTTTGAATCAGATTCCTAGGTATTATGCCAGTGGCCGAAATAACAAATGGTAATATTTTTATAGTCCGATAATGCCATGTTTTTTATTGACATTATTATTACTTGCATTATTATGACTCAAATCCATTTGCATCCTTCTGCTTCTAACATTACTACGCTTTCTATGAAAGTAAACAATTATTATGCATTTACCCTTTCATAATATATATACCACATGTCATAACAAAATATTCCACTTAATTTTGAAGCAGAAGGTCCGTGTTTTTTTGTAGCGTTTTTTTAAACAATATTATTCGTACAAAATATTTCGTTGTATATGCTCGTTTTTAAGACAAAACTAATTGATTTAATAATTACTTTCTTTTTTATCTATCAACATGGATATCCGAAGAAGTTATGAGACCACAGTTACAGAAAAAAAACGAGTGTGCTTTAGACCACACGACTGAAGTAAAACTTATTTAGCTCTATCTATATGATAGGAAGAGAGAAAGAAAATGTGTGCGCGCACTGCTCTCTCTTGCTCCTTCAGTGTGATACAGACAATAGGCCTGCACTGTGTCTTAGATATACGAAACGTAACTGGCTATAAGAGAAAGAGAGAAAGAAAATGTGTGCGCGCACTGCTCTCTCTTGCTCCTACAGTGTGATACAGACAATAGGCCTGCACTGTATCTTAGATATACGAAACGTAACTGGCTATAAGAGAAAGAGAGAAAGAAAATGTGTGCGCGCATTGCTCTCTCTTGCTCCTACAGTGTGATACAGACAATAGGCCTGCACTGTGTCTTAGATATACGAAACGTAACTGGCTATAAGAGATAGAGAGAAAGAAAATGTGTGCTCGCACCTCTCTCTCTTGCCCATACAGTAATATACGAAACGTAACTCTTTTTATCTTCACTAACTTATATCTCCCTCTCAACTACCGTTCGCCTCGCTTTTCGTAACGCTTTCGTCACGCATTCACCAGTTTACTCCCCAAGTCAAGCGTGCGTAAAGAAGTTTTAATTCAAAAATAGTATTTTGGCACTCCTGAACATTTACCTTTTTGGACTTGCATCCTTGTGCTTCCCGGGTACAGATATCATAGCATTTAGATTTATGCGCATATCATGCTTGTGTCATTATTGCAACACTGCGATGTCGATATCAACAATACAGACAAAGATTGCTTGTTGATTTATAAATATTAGATCATGGGGCTCAAATGAATAGGAAAAACATTCTAACTACATTCCAGGAACAGCTAAACGGTAACACGATTTTACTTTATAATAATCCCAAGTAGACGATTAAATTTAATTGTAAATAGGTAAATACATCTCGAAACGGTAAACATCCTAGTAGAGAGACCGACCTTCATTATAATTTAAATATTAAACAATTTAATTTCCTTGTGCGTACATACGAATGTGACAATTTCAAAATTGGAACTGACCAACTGACATTTGTCAGCCTCCGGCTACTCGACGCTGAATTCCTTAGGGTCTTCGGGTATTTCCCCCCAATCTCCCATTTACTTTCCTTTGAGGCATCACCGAGGAACCGGCTAAGGGGCGCGGAAGCTGAGTGTGGTTCACGACTAGACCGAATGTCATGCGCATTCTTGCTGGGACTGCCAATCGATTGAAGAGGACTCCCAACCGTTTGCCATTCCCTTATTACTTATCTATTGTGTCTTCTTCCCAAACATGTGCTTGTAGGATACGCTGTATACAATCACCCAGCGCTTGCCACCTCGTGGACTTTCACCAACCTGTCCCATTGTCTTGTCTATATTTTGTCATACTAACACATATTGTATCTGTATTTCCCGCTAAGCACTTGCATACTGCTTACTAACAACGTATGCAGGGACATTGGAGGTCTAGTTTCGTTATCAAATGTAGAGTCGTTTTTACCCAAAAAATTAGAGTCCTTGCAAGAGCCTTGAAGGGGTAACCATCTGTTACCTATACCAGGGCGGGTAAGTGGTGGGTCCTCCAATGACATTTGTCACCTCACTTGAAGAAGATTCTAAGCAACTTTTCATTCAAAAATGATATTTGAATGCAAAACATGCAGTGAAATAAATCAATACATTATCTGGGAATCGCATGTTTTTTTGGTCCGTTTGTGTATTTATTTGCGCACTTACAAAATAATGTATTTCAGATTTTTTTAACATTCTTATTTAACTTAGACATAATTGAAAAATAATAAACACTTATAATCAAAAAATAATTACAAAAAGTACGTTATTTTAATAGTTTTATCATCACGCCTTTCAGCATTTTTTTATGTAGGTATAAATTAAAGCAAATTTGGAATGAAATAAACTCGATATTGTGTTATAATTTTTAAAAACTGGTACGGAGAATAACTAATCTTTCTCATTGTAACCGCCCTGCACGATCGTAAGAACAACTTTCGACGAAATGTGGATTTTCGGCCGCTGGCTGGTTAAACGCTCTTAATACAATTTGATAGAAACTTGAAACGCACCTAGAAAAGAAGTTTACTGGAGACCTTCAAATGTCAAAAAAAAAAAATGGCCATGTGATGACTTTGTAACATTTAAATTTCTGTGAACAACCTAAACTCAGCCAAAGTTAACAAATAGTAGAAATTGTCGATAACACCTTTATCGATTTGCTTACGATAGGGAGCAGCCTGAGTCTTAGATTCATAAAAATAAACCGTCTTATTTCCATTTACATTAGACTTCTCCGATATGATCCGGCCTTGGGATCGCCATAAATCTGCCAGGGCAAAGTGGCCCGCAGCGAAAGCGGCCACCTTGACACGAAGGGGTAGTTTCCCGTGCCGGCATTCCGTCACGACTTCCCGCTGATAGCATCTCGGCCCTGAACGCTCCGGCGCAATTAACCCCAAGGTGCTTTAGGGTGGATTATCATACAAAAACAAACAGCAAAAACAACTTATTTAAATTACCGACCCTATTTTGAGACGAGTAGAAAACCTTGTTGTGAAATTGACAACTGTTTTTATTAACGTTCATGGCCGCTTTCACTCAAAACAATCAAAACCGTGTATTGTGGTGGATACTCAAGTATCGCCCTGGTTAAAGACCATCATTCAGAACCTGAACGTTGTTTCAATTGAGCACCTCAGCAGAGGGTCTCCTAATGAGGTGTTCACGAAATAATAATATTAAATAATATTACATAAAATATTATTTACAGTACACATAATTCTTACATTTAGTGGCGGTTCGGGGCCTATCTCATTAAGAGTTTAAGGCCTAGAAGTAAGCGCTCAAAAGAAATAAGAAGGGGAGATATGTAAATACGAATGTTAAAGGGAGTGCGCTAATATTTAAAACGATGATAATTAAGTGAAAATTGTGAAAATGTTGAATAAAACACCACTCAGATAAGTTTTAAGATTTTCACGGCCAAAAGCATTTTCGTTATTTGTTTTTGGGGTGTTATGCCGTGTTGCGCTACCTCCTTCTTTAGCCAACGTTTCGGACATCGTTGCAGTGTCCATCATCAGGGCAGATCCGGCAGATCCGGTAGATGATCTGCGATCTGCCGGATCTGCCCTGATGATGGACACCGCAACGATGTCCGAAACGTTGGCTAAAGAAGGAGGTAGCGCAACACGGCGTAACACCCCAAAAACAAATAACGAAAAACACCACTCGTTTAAAATAAAGCAAAAATCTCGTGAAAAATGTCATAAATAGCATTTAAAGAAACACTGTGAATTTTTTTCAAATAGGTCTTCGACCAAGTATTGGTCGAAGGTATAGGTACCTATGTAACTTGTAAAATATCAGAAAAAACATTTTTATAATGATTTTCAGAGCATACTTTGCGATTTTTTTCTAGGGGAATTTCATTTAATTACCATTTAGACATGGCAAATATATAGACATTGTCTTCAAAAATATTATTAGAAGCTTAAAAAGTGTTCAAGAGAAAACGGAATGCGGGGGCTTTGTCGAGAATTAAAAAGGGGTAAAAAAATATATAAAAACCCCGTGTTTCTCTTGGATTTATTTGTTTATTGAAACATTTACAGAGTTTCAATATGAAAAAAGTTATAAGATTAACATTGTAAAGAACGAAAGTGCTTGAAAATGTTTACAGAATGCACAGTTTAAGATTTGTTTTTCTCTGTGTAGAGAGAGGGTGTTAACAATTATTTGAAATAAGACGTAAACAAAAATATCGATAAAGAGAGATAAGAAAAATAAAACATAAATAATAATATATTATATGACGTAAAAAGAAAAAATAAATGGAGTAAACAACAAATATAATATTCTCCATGAAACGTCAAGATGGCAGATTGCTAATTTGCTTTTTAAAATATGCGTGACTGTTTGCATATAGATATCTTTATAGTCATGTATTATACAGACAATAGTATTGTATTATACAGACGACATATTCGAGACAGTGGATTGAAGTACGCAGTATTGTCATTATATAAAAAAAATTAACAAAACAAAAAAACTACTTAAAAAATGCACTAAAAAGTAAAAAAATAATTTCGTATTCTTCTACAAAATAATAATCAACTTACTTTTTCTACTCATCAATATGTAGGTACGATTGTTATTTTTGAAGTCGGTGTCAGCCAAGGTAGGTTTGTAACTACATACATAGTTATGACACCGATTCAAAAAATAACAATCGTACCTACATATTGATGAGTAGAAAAAGTAAGTTGTAGAAGAATACGAAATAATTTTTTTTTACTTTTAGTGCATTTTTTGAAGTCGTTTTTTTGTTTTGTTAAAATTTTTGTTTATTTTTTGATTTTTAGTGAATCTGAAGTACACTAACTAATTTGTCGGAATGTGGGACTACACTACTAAACGTGCTGCTCATATGAGACAGATATTACTTGACCATAACGACGTTACGGCAGGTGACTCAAAGATCCGGATAGCCTATAAAAGATTCGGCCGAGTATCGAGAGTTCCGTTACTTTGTCATGGATCCCATAATCAGAACCTAACCAAACTCTCATCAAACTACCCTTAAAGTTCATCCTTTCCAATAAAAAAAAGAATCATCGAAATCGGTTGGCGTGATATTGAGTTATTCGTTCATTTGTCACGCACATACTTAATGCAAATTTAAGACTTACATGGTTTTCTCATGGATGCCATTGTCAGAACTGGACCAAATTGAAATGGGACCACACGGGAAGCACCAATTTCAAATAAAAAAGAATCATTAATATCGGTTCACCCAATAGAAAGTTCTGAGGTAACAAATAAAAAAAATAAAAAAATACAGTCGAATTGAGAACCTCCTCCTTTTTGAAGTCGTTTAATAATTCAAGATGGAATATATGTATTATGACTCCTTAAATTACGTCTATTTCATATTATTTTTTTCTCCTTCATCACACTACTGCACCAGAAAATGGAAATCATACAACAATATTCAAATCAGCGGTTCATTCAAATGTCAAATTGAACAAAAAAATAAAAATAGTGGATAACCTAACCTAACCTAACGTAGTCTATTTAACCAATCTTAAGAGCGTTTAACCAGCCAGCGGACGAAAATCCACATTTCGTCGAAAGTTGTTCTTCCGATCGTGCAGGGCGGTTACAATGAGAAAGATTAATTATTCTCCGTACCAGCTTTTTTAAATTATAACTCAATATCGAATTTATTTCAATCCAAATTAGCTTTAATTTATACCTTCATCCAAAAATGCTGAAAGGCGTGATGATAAAACAATTAAAATAGTGTACTTTTTGTAGTTATTTTTTGATTATAAGTATTTATCATTTTTCAATAATGTCTAAATTTAATAAGAATGTATAAAAATTCTGAAATATATTAGTTTGTAAGTGCGCAAATAAATACACAAATGGACCAATTTTCGTCAAGAAACACATGTACGTACATATTTTTTAATGATTTTATTGAAACTAAAATTAAAATTCTAATACATAACTCTGCTAGATAATGTATTGATTTATTTTACTGCATGATTACATTATTTGAAATGGGTGTGGTATAATACAAAAACTTTTTTGAAAATTTAACAAATCTGCCAAAGACCTATGGAATAACCTTATTATACTAAAAATTAAAAAAATATCTCAAAATTTATTACATGCGAATGCTAGATAAAAGAACAATCTTTCGAAATCCATTTATAATTTTTAGTGGAATAGAGTCAATACGTCTAAAAACTTTTTTGAAAATGACGTATTTCCGGCTTTCTCTGGTAATGCCCTCTTAATATTTTCTCTTTTAAAAACGCTTTGAAATTTCAATTTTGAAATGTTTTTTAAATGAATAACTTGAATTGAATTAAATTAAAATTGTTACTTTTTTGAGTAACCGGAAAAAAGAGAACAGCGACAATATAGAACACGATAAAAATAATTTTTATTTATCATAATTTTTCTTCCATGTTATTTTTTGTCATGGAACACTTTATGTGACGTAGGCACTCCCCCCCGGTATGTTATATAATAATGATAGCAAAGAAAAATAACCTAACCTAACATTATACACAGCGTTCAGAAACTAGGGGGTAGAAACAGGAAACTGGTGAATCAATCACATACAGAGCCCCAAAAAACAAATTCAATCGCATATTACTTTCATTTCATCTGAGAATAACCCTTAGCTACTGATTCAAATATGTTAGGAAAATTTTCAACTTTGGACTTGATTCATAAATTTATTCATTAGTTTAGAAATATAATCAAGATTAGATTACATCGAGTTACAAAATCATTCTGTTTCTGTTTCGTTTATAGTTGTTCTATTGTTCCAGTTACAGTAAAGAATCGCCGATAGAAGGAAACTTATTTTCTGATAACAGCACATGACCTTCTGAACGGCCATATCTGTAACTGACAATTTTATAAGTAAAATTTTCAAAATTTTAAGTAACCCCCGACACAAAAAGGAGCTGTTGACCTTGAAACGCCTGAACAGATTTTCATGAATTGTAGCTAAGAACCATCTCGATCACGTCAGCTTTCAAACTAAAAAAAAACGCATAATAATCGGTCCATTCGTTTAGGAGCTACGATGCCACAGACAGATACACAGACACACACACAGTCAAACTTATAAGACCCATCTTTTTGCGTCGGGGGTTAAAAAGAGCGCGCAGGCACAGGACTTTTGCTGATGCAGAACTAACCTACCATTGATTTCTGATACAAATATTTTTCAATGGAACTTTGAAAATTTTAAAGATCTTATTCATCGTATTATTATATAACTACTAGCTGACCCGACAAACGTTGTTCTGCCATATATATTATTTCTAGTGAATATTTTGGTTGTTTAAATAAAAAAAATAAATGTATTGAAAGTGTGGCGGGGATGGAATCTATGACAGAAAGAGGAATAGTGCGCAGTAGACGATGACCTTCGATAAAAACAAAAAAAACATCAACTAAAGTAGGAAAATGAAATAAAGAAAATCAATATGAATTTCGAAGAGCAATTATTGAATGTACGATATTTTTTGTCAGACCGTCTTTAGCTAACACAAATAAGCTCGCTGGTTTGCCCACGCGAGAACATGATGCCGAATGAAATGTCAAAATGATGGGACGCTTCTCGTGAATGTCTTGCGCATGTGTGGATGAAAGTTCGATGAGGCGGACGTAGCCATCTGTCATTGAACAACATGTTCTGTTTGAAATACGAAAGACGGTTAAATTTGTTCATTCAAAAATACTAAAATCGCGACTGAAAATTGGGAGGGTAGGAGTAGGATGGTTAAAATTTGCGGTTATAGATATTTGTTGATGCCAAATAAAAAAAAATACCAAAAAAAAATTCTGGATAGGGACACCTAACGGTGTGAAATATACTTTAAAACCTATTCGTTTCGGAGGATTGCGACCACAAAAACCGTGACACGAGATTTTTATATATAAGATGTATGTTTGGTTTTGAAATGAGATTATGCTTGCTTCCTGCCGAGATATCTCGTTTATGCAGTTCATACCTCGAAAGTATTTGGAACAATGGCAAGAAAAATAGTGTTAATTCGAGTGCATTTGTTTTGACAACAGAAGAAAGATCGAGACTACCTCAGAAGCAAGTTGTTGGTGTTTTTCGTGTGCATAATCTCGTTTTTAAGTAAAAATAAGGAATTTTAAGTTTTGTAGTCATTCGATTTGTTGTGGCAATAATTACCACAAAATATTGCGGTGGAACTATATTATGATTGTGTCGTGTGCTCCTTCGTAGAGATACAAGTGTAAGTGATTGGACATCCCTTTTCCTTGCATAGCTTGTTTTTCCTGGTGCCCGAACAACTCAGAATCAACTCAACTCAACACCTCCTTTGAAAAGTCACTAAAAAATGGTTAAATAGGTTACGTTATGGGCTATTTTTCAAATTTTTTTTCATAGCCTTTAATAACTTTTTCAAAGACGTTGAGTTGAGTTGATTCTGAGTTGTCACGGAACCGTTTTTCCTAAACATACACTTCGTCTCGCTACGTTTTTTGTATTTTCAGTCAATTACAAGTGAATCTGAAGCTGTAATTCGTAAACAGCTTTGGACGCAACACTGTACAGGGTATCCGGGGGTAAAGTGCATTAACTTCGGGAGGTGATTCTACGTGATAAATTATAAGTAAAAAAGATAAATAACTTTATTCGAAATTCCAACTTTTAGGGGTACTTTTGTTGTAAAAAGATAAAAATTAGACCGGCGTATGCAGCCAGCTTTATTATTTTCCGCTGCGCTCCGGGCCAATCACAACCCCGCAATGTTGCCACAATCGTGCCCGGCAGGCTCTCAGCAAGTAAGATCGTACCTCACACTAAGGATTTTTAGTAGGTACGTCTTTTTGTATGGGAAAAAAAGTTGGAATTTCTGAAATAATGTTTATCTTTTTTACTCCTACCATCATGTAGAATCACCTCCCGAAGTTAATGCACATTACCCCCGGACACTCTGTATAATGTATGTTATAATTACCTTAAATGTTTCTTTAAAATAAAATAGGCTTATATAAACAAGTACTATATATATTTAAAAAAGTAAATCGATTTGGTTACCACCGTTTAAAAATAATTGTATATAAACTTTACATACCTTATTAAAATGCCAGACATTAATGAACTCTTCTATCCAACTTATATGGCAGCATCTCAGCTTCTGAAAAGGAGAAAAATATTTGTTTAGTCATCAGTCACTCATAGTCATGAGAACAACGTGAATTCTGTTATTGTGTACCGAATTACTTAAGAGAGTTACTTTTGCTTTAACTAAGTGTTCTAACAAATAATAATAACCAAGTGGAAAACGGTACTGCACGTTTTCATCCCGTGACAAAATATCCCCGACAAAATATCCTACCGACAAAACATCCCCCAAAAAAATATCTACTAAAACCTAACCTAACCTTATTTAACATTTTACTATTTTTGAACAGTAATTTATTGTCTTTATAGGATGTCTGAAAGTACTGGAGAACTCTGAGAAATGCCTTCTGGTCTCAGGTTTGAGGAAAGGAAAATCCTGATCTATTTCCTTCTCGTGGTGGGGAGTGAGCAACGACCTCGTGTCGGCAAATATAGACAGGGACCGAGCGTTGGCCGGAATTAGCTGACCACCAACTTTCGCCCTACCAGGCGTCTATTGTCTAGGGACCCTCTTGTCCTGGAGAAGTAAATAATCTCCAAAGGCGGAAAAACCTTCGAGGTCAACGGCATAGGATGTGGAAAGAAACGGGAAACTACCACATTAAAGGTCCAAGTGGCATCCCAAGAACCAGGAAAATATGAATACCCAATCTCAAGTAAAATTCTCAGGAGGTAAAATAATTATAATTCTTTTTTTTAAGAATCGAAGGAGGAAGGCACCTGCTCAGGACCTTGTCCGAAAGGCGTGCAAGATGGATCGGCCATGCAATACGACAAGAAGGCCTTTTGCATGCCATAATGGAGGGTATGACCGAAGGGAAAAACTCTAGGGGACGGCGAGAGTACCTGGAGGACCTGCTGGTGGACGTGCGCTGCTCATCATATGCAGACTTCAAAAGAGCCGCCCAAGACAGGGAAGAGTGGAAGAGACGAATAGAGGAAATTGCTGCAAACCAATCCCACGATTGAAACCAGAGAGAGAGAGAATGTCTGTATTATTTTGGGGAGGGTGTTTTGTCCGTAGGATTTTTGGTCGGGGATATTTTGTCGCGGAACTGTGGAAGATTTTCAAAAACCACCCAAGGTCGACGTTTCGAGAATAGGTAGGTATTATTATCATTTTACAATAAAAAATTTAGACCCGTTAAAAATACTTAAAAAAAAAAAAAATAATTGCCACGGCCGAGAACAAACCCCAATCAATTAGTGTTGGGTAGGACACGACATCAGGATGAGTTTGTATGAGGTACTCAAATATCGAAATGAGGTGTTGAGGTGTCCCACCTCATTTGAGGTGAGGTGTTACAAAATATTTTCGCTTAAGGGGGAGGGGGGGGGGGGGTGGCCGGAGAAGTCAAAGGGACTCCCTCAACCACTCTCTTAGCGAACCACTTGAGGTGACCTATGTCAGGGGTGTTGGTTATATAATAAATAGTTTCCGGGGCGGCGGTACCTATACCCGCGTCCCATGTTTGTTATTTTTGTAATATGAAAAATGGATATAAAAAAGGCCTACCCTCCCACCCCCCCCCCCCTCCCTCTCTCACCCCCTTCCACCCTCTCCCCCACCCTCCTCCACCTCTGATCCTTCCCCTGCACCCGCCCTCTGATCCCTCCCTCACTAACCCCCTCCACCTCATCTCAACACTCCCTCAACCGGTTGGAGCTGTTGTGACTCTTGTGCGGTATTCACATAACAATAATTTACAATAAAAAAAATTTTTCGGAGTAGTTGGGACGCTTGTGCGGTAATTTACAATAAAAAATTATTTTTTTGGAGCAGTTGGTACTCTTGTGCGGTATTCACTTAACAATAATTTAGAATTAAAAAAAAAATTGTTTTTTGGAGCAGTTGGGACGCTTGTGCGGTAATTAACAATAAAAAAAAATTTTTTTGAGCAGTTTGTACTCTTCTGCGGTATTCACTTTTTAGAATAAAAAAACACTTTTTTTGGGAGCAGTTGGGACGCTTGTGCGGTATTCACAATATATGAATGGCTCACTCCAACCACCTCACGATTCTAATACAAAAATGTCATACAATATACAGACACCTCACGCCTCACCTCCTCATGTGGTACATGTAGTACAATACACCAACCATCTCACACCTCACCTCATATTTGTCCCATACGTGGCAACGTGGCATGACGTGTAGTCCAATACACCAACCACCTCACACCTCACCTCATATTTATCCCATACGTGACATGACATGAATGTAGTCCCATAAACCAACCACCTCACACCTCAAATTTGTCCACCCTTCATATTTGTCCCACAGTGACATGACATGAATGTTGTCCAATAAACTAACCACCTCACACCTCATATTTGTCCCCCCCTTCGTATTTGTCCCACGCGCGACAACGTGACATGACATTTGTAGTAATACAAAGAAAAAGAGCTGGTACAAATACATTTTGTGAGGTGGGGGGACATTTTACGTGTTTGTATGGGACATTTGAGGTGCCTCTTGTATGAGGTACTCAACACTACAATCAATTGCTTGGAAGACAAACTATGATGAACATTGATCACACCACTAACTACTGTAAGTGTTTTTATGGATAGGTTATATGGCCCGTAATTACATTATTTAATGAATAAAAGGTACGTCTATGTGTTTTAAATATAAATATAAATTGTAATATTTCCATTTTTGTAAATGACAATGCATGGTGGAATTCCATTATAATAATACAGCAATAACAAAGTTATTTATTTGACCGTAACTGGTTTCAGCTTGTTCTTTTCAGACAAGTACCAATTATTCCAGATTTTTACCAGTCTGAAGATGGCTTTAACAAGCTGAAACCGATTACGGTCAAATAAATTAAAGTGGAAATAAGTTTGATATTTGTTTTATTATATTATTAATGTAATTTGTATTATGTATTTTGACTGTCTAAATTTGAAGAAATATATTATCATATAATACCTAACGTTTTTTGAAAATAAACGTCATTTGTGGTAAAATATTTTTAAAATTATATTTTCTTTAATTTTAATATACAATTAAATTGTTTAATTATGATTTGTATTTATTCTATAGATTTGCGACTAAAGTTAAATCGAACACATTACCTACTCACACAGATTTGTGATTTTGCTCAGTTATACATTTCAAGGACAAGACTGTCGGAAGTGTATACCAACATTAGCATCAATACACACCAATCCCCTGTGGGTGTTGTTCACATCAACTTTAATAAATTGCTCAACGATATATATATTAACTTGTGCGATGCTCATTAACTTGACGACATTAATTAACATTGTATTTCGTTTAATTATTACGACTTGCTCCACTATTCTTGTGCCTTTAATAATTAACAAGTTTAGCATCAACGTTATTTAATTCTCGTATCATCTATAAAGACGATGTAACAACGTACCAGTTGACAAACGAACACTGTAGTAGTTTAACAGGTTTTGATTAAGAAGAATAAAAAAAAAATGAGAGAAAGAATCCGTTGCATCGTAACCGCAGGAAAAATGCAAGGAAACACGAACGAGTATAATGGTACTGACACACATGTTCATTAATGAGCAGGCTCATGAGCATGCTCATTTATGATTACGAGCATGCTCAAAGCTGACAATTGAATACACATGCTCTTTAATGAGCATGCTCATGTCAAACAAATGTCAATAAATGGAGTCAGTTCCATTCGCCCAGAACTAAACAAAATAAACGTATTGCTTGCAACGCAATTATTTAAGAATCTTCTGACGAAAGAAAATAAAACGGATTATTTGAGTTCAAGATGTCAACAAATCCGAAAATTAATAAATAATCCTCCTACTAATATTATAAAGGCGAAAGTTTGTATGGATGTATGTTTGTTACTCTTTCACGCAAAAAATACTAAATGTATTTTAATGAAACTTCACAATAATATAGCTCATACATCAGAATAGGCTATAGGCTATAGCTTAGAGCTCTGGCATTATGAAATTTATACACAAAAATTGCAATAGGTGGCAAGCGAACTGTTTGAAAAACGAATGTAACGGGTATGGAGGGGGGTGAGGGGGGGATAGGATGTGGGGACAGGGCGAAAGGGGGAGGGGGGATGGGGGAGGGTGAGGGGGAATTTGCGGGGGGAGAGTGTAGTGGGGAGAGGAGGAGGGGGGGATTGGAGTGGGGATAGAGAAGGTGGAGGAGGCGCTGTGGGTACCCCCCTAATACTATGCGGGCGAAGCCGGGGGCAAAAGCTAGTAAAAAATAAATGCTAATTTCAACAGAAAGTGATTCATTTTGGAGGTAAAGGAACATTTGGGGAATTTTGAAATCTATTGTGGGTATTTTATTGACCTTGTGTTCCAAATACATTCGTGATTCCCATAATAAAGCACGAAAAGTAAGGCTTTGTCGTCTCCCCAGCGGGCTATTTTTAATATTTTTTGCAAACGAATGTGCAGGCGCGAACTGAGATCGGATCGAAAAGAGCATGCTTGTTCACAGATGTTTAGAGGCTTCTCCTTCCACCCGCGAATCCAATGAGCATGCTAACAAATCAAACGGCTGTTTTGAGCTCAAATGAGCATGCCTCAATACCAGCAACGTCACTGACACACTTGCTACTAGATAGCAATTGCTCATTAGAAGCAAGCTCTTTTGCTACACTAATGGGCTTGTGTGCCCGTTGCATAAAAGACCCTGCTCACCATCCGTTTTGTAGAACAACTTGGCTTCTGCAAATTGGATCGCGAGTAGGTAAAAACTGTACAAAACTTCATATCTACTTTATCATAAATAATGTCAAATATTCAAACTTTGAACCTCGATATCAGACAAATGGCCTGTTGTTTTTAAACTGTTCCTTTCATTTACGCAGTCAAATAATGTTTGCGAAACAATTAATAAATTGAAGTCCGAGCTATCCTTCCAACTTATTCTATGACTTCATCCAATCAACGACTGCAGCAGAAAGGTACGGTCATTTGAATATTTAATTACTATAAAGTAATCATCGCCTTTGTACAGCGCTGAGTGCTTTTCTATGTACACTTTATAATCAGGTCGTCCCACAAGATGTCAGATAAAAGAAAATCATTTGACGATCCTTAAAAAAGTCGCTCCTTTCGCAGTGATTACTTGATAAAAAGATGGCGAAAAGCTTACGTCAACAAAATTACTAAAGATTACAGAGTAAGGAGTGTACCTACCTACTCAATTTCAAAGGAGTAAATAAGTGTAATTAATCACAAACAGTGGGGCTGTGTGCGCTTTTGCGAGTCACCCGACTGGGCGACTCACCACAACTCTAAGACTAGGTGCGACGAGTCAAAAAATCCAATATTTTTATTAAAATACTAGCTGGTACCCGGCATGCGTTGCTATGCAATTTAATTAAGAAATTGTTTCTCCCTACGTGTCCTTTCCCATTTGTCCCGTTCCCCTTCCGCCCCCCCCCCCCCCCCCCATTCCTCTCCCGCGTCATTTTCCCCTCTCACGTTTCCACTCCGCCTCCTCCACCTTCCCTATCCCCACTACTCCACTACTCCACTCCCCCCCTTCCCCCGTCCAGCAAAACCCCCTCCCGAGTTCCCCTCCCCCCTCCACCCCCCTCCCGCGTTCCATAAATTAATTCCCGGTAAACTTCGTTTTCAAACAGCTCGCATGCCACCTATTGCAATTTTTTTATACAAATTTCATAAAGCCAGAGCTCACCAGTAGTTTTATACAAACCGTCTCCTGACAATAACGAACACAACAAAAAAAGAATTATCCTACTTGGTGCATACATTTAGGCGATTCATTTTTATTTATATAGATAGATAGATTTGTCGAGGAAATTTTTTTTATTATTTATTGTTTTTCTTTTCAATTATTTCTAGCTTTCAACCTTAGCTTCACCCTTTCAAAGGTGTTCCAGGCCATCATTTAAAATTGCAGAGAAAGAAAAGGTGAACTTACATATTAATTTTATTTAAATGTGCAAATTTCAGAATTATATGTAAGATTGGAGTCGAGTTCAGACTTGAGATGAGATGTTGAATGGAGTTGAGGCAATTTGAGATAACGCTTGATAGAAGAGAGGATATTTATTTAGAGAGAGACTATCAAATATTATGTGATATAAAGTTCCCACAGCTAGACCACAAAATGTACAAACTGGGGAGGCAAGGACGCGAATTTTAAAAAGGTGAGAAGGAACGGAACAACGTCATATTCTCATTCGAATAAGTTAGGAAATTTATTTTTTGGAAAAATGAGAGTATTTTTGAAACCGCGGTTTTGATGGGATAGCCATTTGTATTGAGGCGTAGCAGGCTCCCTTGGATTGACTAGCAATGTTCCAATACTCTGTCCAAACATTGCGGGATCTATCTTTGATGATGGAAAAAATATCAGATAGGGGAATATGGTTAACGAGGGTAACAGTAAGGTTGGACGCTCCTTTGCCAAGGAAGTAGCAATATCGTTACCCACTATGCTATATTTATTGAGTTATTTATTATTTACTATGTTAGAATATAAACTAATATGCACAAGGTAACATTTCATTTTATAAATTTAAGTATTTTTACAGGAAGCATAACATTTATTTTTAAACGCATTCGTTCTTCATACTTTCAGGCATTTCATCATACATAGTTAGTCCTTTATACATTAGGCAGTTCTGTGATTTTTATTCTTTCATGGGTAGCAATCTAACTCTATTTATATTTCTAGTTTAGTAATTATGTACATCTCTATTGAAAACAATTTCATCCTTAAAGTATTTTGGCATTTGGTTTTTCATAACTTTAAGCACAAAAATTAACACATTAAATAGCAGTCTCCTTTTTATTGGAATCCAATTTAGCTCCTCTCACTTTTGATTAACCCTTGCATACTTGTGTTTTTCCAGTATACTTATCTGTTTGATCTGTTCTGCATAACTTTAGCTTCTTGAAGTTTCCTTCATTGGCCAAATATAACATCGTAGAGCAGTAATCTAAATGCGAAGCAACTACAGTTGTATAAATGAGCCCTGTAGTTTTTCCATTTAATGAATTTCTTATTATTCTAAGAATTTTGAAGTAAAACTTCTTTACTTATTATTATTATTTCTCCAAATTACTACCTATATATTAGTTCGATATAAACAAAGAAAGTAAAAAAATGAGTCTATTGAAAGAGGTCAATGAAATAACCTTAAAACTAGCACTAAAAACGACACAGAAGACGCACCCAAATAAATAAAATCAAATAACTCGCCTCAACATAAGGACTAACTAGTTAGAAGAACTGAGAAAATCTTAAAAAATAATTATATAATAATAATAACTTGTTTATACAAATTTTCAATTTGGGAGGCCGGTATGGGTACCGCTGCCCCGGAAACCATTTATAAGATAACCAACACCCCTGCCATAGGACACCCCAAGTGGTTCGCTATGTTTGGTGAGTTGGCAGGGGTAGCAGGGTTAATGGGGTGAGGTTTGTCTAGGTCTTGGTGGCGGACCAGATCGAGAAACACATACAACTACATACTCCAACAACAACTTGTACTCCTGGGTACCTAGCATGGTCGATCGATATAAGTTTTATCGAAAATGTCGGTAACTTGTCATCGTTCCCGAGCACGACTGTAGGCCGCTAACGAACAAACAGCAGTTCACAACGACTAAGGGTTCCTTATTTATGTGACTAACTAACTAACTAACTAACCATCACGCCGTTTCCCCGCAGGGGTAGGCAGAGAGGACGGACCGCCAAACATCCCGGTCTTGGCACACATTCCTTGCCTCGTTTACATTCATACAACGTCTCATACATTCTCTTCTATTATTCTGACTCTTGACATGGCCCGACTCAAGTATCTGATTCACTTGGTCGTGCCATGTCTTTCTTGGGCGTCCTCGACTTCTTCTACCATTCACATTTGCTTCATATATTCTCCTTACACTCCTTTCCATTTATGTGACGTGCACTGTTATTTGTTCGTTAGCAGCCTGCAGTCGTGCATGGGAGCGATGACAAGTTACCGACATTTTCGATAAAACCTATATCGATCGACCATGCTAGGTACCCTGGCCATAGTGACCCCCAACCCTTCACACAGCACCCCCAAAGATGACATAGGCCCTGGGGAAATTATTTAGAGATACCATATTTTTAAACACACAAATTCGAGTCGTCCTTAGTAGGTACTTACTAGTGACTCTAGTTCATAACTCATTATTTCCAAAAAGTGGAGATACAATTTATTGACTTTAAGCCAACCAATTTATATTATTTACAAAGGGACTGATAAAAAAATCATATTTTCAAGTATTACCTATAAACACAGGGGAAATACCCAATCTAATCTAAAGGTAAGTACTCTTTACCCAACACAAGTTACAACGAATGGCCTAAACCGAGCAGGTAATTAGGTAAAATAAATAATACTTGTACATCATTCATAATATTTAACAAATACCAATACATAATCATTTTATTTGAAGTTTATAATAAACACACTTTATCTATCGTAATGTTTAGATAAAATTATGCGAAATATGTAGATTCGGTAATGACATCGTCTTGTAAGTTCGAACAAAATACATTTAAGGCGATCCAATAGTCCAGGAAAAAATCGAAATCGGAAATCACGCCCCTTTAAGGAAGGAGTTTGAAAATACTTGACAAAAAGGTTTTGGAAAGGTTGGAAAAGGTATTTGAGAAATTATTTTTACAGGTTGATTTCGTAAAAACCTGAAAACTTTTTACGCATTGTTTATTGTAATAAAACGGAAATTTTAAATTGATTTCACGAAATCAAGCGACGCGGAGCCTAACGTCTGTTCCCCGCTACGGCCGGGTGACTGGGGGAGGACTGACTGAAAATGGGTGTGGCGTGGTCAGTAGGTCTGCAAATTCGTCGACTAGCGGCCGTATTGTAAAATAACAACGCGAAAATGCATAGTTTATTTTAATTTTGGGAAGTTCGGTCGTAAATATCATTTTTTTGCGATTATTATAAAAGAAACTGAATTTGCCACATTATACAATAAAACCATATCCGAAAAGGGTTTTATAAATAGGAGAGTTTGGACTTGAAAGTGCTTTTTATAGACCTTATATTTATTTTTTTTAGGCTTATTAAAAGACTTATAAAAAAAATGACAGACATTTTTAGGGCCAAGGTATGTTCTACACGCAGTATTTAATTAAAGCATCTATAATACTTCTAAGTGATCAAATTTTCAAAACAAAAACATACGATTTTGTATGATTTTGCATTATTTTTAGTATGGCTTCATCTTAACGATGTGTTTTTACTATCAGTGATGAAATTGTAGAATCTATGGGTATCATAATAGACAGAATACAGGTACATCTCCTTTTTTTCTTAACTAATTTTATTTCAGTAATTATTTTTACATTAAGGGCCATTAACCAGCAAGCGGCCGAGAATTCTAATTTTGTCCAAAGATCTTCTTACAATTATTGTAAAGGGCGGTTCCAACGAGATAAATTAAATATTCTCTGTACCAGCTTTTTTAAATAATAACTCAAGATCGATTTTATTTCATTTGCAATTTGCTTCAATTTATACCTACATTCAAAAATGCTGAAAGGCGTGGTGATAAAACTAATAAAATTATGTACTTTTTGTAATTATTTTTTGATCATAAGTATTTATAAATTTTCAATAATGTCTAAGCAAAATAAGAACGCAATTTGTTTTGAAATATATTAGTTTATAAGACCGTAAAAAAATAGACAAACTGAAGTACTTTCATCACAAAACACGTGCGCGTATCTTTTTTTAATGATTTTATTTAAACTAAAATTAAAATTCTGAAACGTAGCTTTTTCCCAGATAATTTATTGATTTATTTTACTGCATTATTATATGATTTGAAATGTGTGTTGTATAATACAAAATTTTGTTTGAAATTTTAACAAATCTGCCAACGACCTACGGTATTACCTTATTATCTGTTTTGGCTTACCTCATGTCTGTTTTAGCTTACCTCATGTTTAACCTCTTGTATAACTCATCCTATATATAAATTGCTGTTTGTTTCTTACAATAAATAAATTATGCTAAAAAAGACATAGTTTCTCAAAATTTAAAATATAACTTTACCAGACAAAAGTTAACAATCTTTCGAAATCAATTTATACTTTTTCATGGAAAATAGTCATTTCGGCTAAAATTTTATTTAAAAATGACGTATTTCCGGTTTTGTCTGGTTATTCCCTCTTAAAGGTTACAAATTGCTAATTAATTATAACATTAGTAACATTACATATTGCTTACTACATTTTTTCCAGTTTAATGTAGCTCCTACAATACAACTTGAACCTTCCAATTGGTGCGGACTTTAAAGTTTCTAGTAGCGTGTTATAAAACTTCATCCCTTTGTACAGTTAACTATTCTGCGTATTCGCTTTGTCCTTTTTTGTAGTCTGATTTCCTTGCTCGTCCTTGTGATGTCTGTGAATGTCCTTGTTGTATATAATTTAATTTGATAAGTATTTTGGTAATAGGTTGTTTACTATTTTATGGAAAAATATCATCGTGTTCAAGGTCAGCATCTGTTTCAAGGTTTTTAGTTCCTTTAATATTTTATTTACTTTTGAAAATCTATTTCGCCGAAGTATTATTCTCATTGCCCTGTTTTTGAGAGATTGAAAATTATTTTGTTCTCGTTCGTTACACAGGAAAAGAATAGTAGAGTTGTAAATAGTTTTCGATCAATAAAAACGATAAGAAATATTGAAAAACTACCCCAACTCCTTTTCCCACACTTTATAGAAGAATTTCGACATTCCTTGATGAAATTTTGCACACTTGACGTTCAAAGTACGATTTTTTTTTTTAATTTTACGATGTGTGCAATTTTCTTGTTTTTAACTGCATTTAATAAATAAATCTTAGATTGATCCGCACAAAAATGAAAAAAAAAATCAGAGTGTGCAATTCACACGCGGTAAGAGTGAAACCTTCAGATGGACAAGAATGGGGAGGCTACGAAGCACGGCACAATGAGGAGACTGATAGGCTACGAAGAACCACACAAAGAGAAGGCCGATTATACTATCTCATTCTCCCGAGGCTAAATCCTACAGATGTATGTATTTTGTCTCTTTTTAGTGTCGCTGTTTTTCGTTTCATCGATTTTCAAATCACAACGGTGCTAAAGAAATTTTCACTTCAAAAACCCTCTGACTACTCCGAGGACCCAACACTCTTAGCACTGCGCACTGGCTTGATGAAGCAATAGTCTAGCGATATACGAGAGTCAGTCAAAAAGTTATGCCTCTTATTTTTTTCTACTTAAATAAAGTTAGTTTTTTTTTTTTACAGTGAATACCGCACAAGAATCTCAACTGCTCCCGTCTGGAGCCAGTGAGACTATGGCATCCCCATTGGGGTATGTTGTGAGGCTGAAGGTAGTGGGGAGGGGAAGGAGGTGGGGAAGAGGAAGGTTGGGATGTACCTGGCTATACAGATCTGGTCACCAAACACGGCTAAAGCCATTTTCAAGCAACGTTTCAATTCTGAATGATGGTCTTACACCAGGGCGATACTGATAGTATCTTCCACTCTGGAACATGCCGCAAATATACTATATATTATTTTAAATGAATTAATTGTAAAATAACACAAATTAATCAAAATAAAATTTATTTTCGCATGCCGGGTTCGAACCCCCAGATTGTGAGTCAAGAGTCTTACCCACTGGACTACGGAGGTCGTCAAGTTAGGTGAAATTTTTGAATTTGATGCTATTCCTCAAACCTTTTTCTACTATCTGCTGCAGAAGTAACTATTTGCGTCAATAGGTGGCAGCACTACAGTCAATTGCAAAATGGCCGACATTGATGTTCGTATTAGACGCGATCTGTGGTTGATTCTTGAATATAGAAGGTGAAAAGCACATTCGCATTAAAGAAAGACTGAAAAATGTGTACCATGATGCAACAGTGGATGTCAGCACTTCTAGACGATGAGTTCGTCCCTGTAACATTGAACTTGATCATTTTTCACGTGCAGCCGTGGAGTTAACACGATGTCAAGCGATGTCATATGACTTTTTTCTAACATCAATCCATGCCTTCTCCACTAAATCCTTTCTTACGTATTCTGGTAAAGTATATCTAGTTATATAAACATTCATTTTTTCCACTTCCAGAACAAATCTAACTTTACTTTCATGGTTTATTTATTTATTTTTTATTTAGTAAAAGATTATACATTTATATACATAATTTTTGAGATGTTTTGACTGCCGAACTAGGAGGACTCCCGTTTTAGGACAGTCAAATTATTATGAGGATGTACATATTATATGAAACATGATTTGTAAAAAAAAAAGAAAAAGTGTTGTTCCGACGCCATTTCTGTCAAACGTCAAACGAAAAAGTATCAGACACAAATGATGCAACGCGTCGGGTGCGATCGGCACCGCCAGTTGCGTGAAATTGATTTGAAACTGACAGACGTCGCGTAGCGCCTTGTGATACACCTTGATATACACTCACGAGGATTGAGTAACCTGGAAGTGGCGTCATATATGGAGGCACTAAATCGTCAATAGTGTGGTTTTTATCTCATATAATTGCATTTTTTATTTTTTGACAATTTAAAGGAGAAAAAAACAGGAGGCATTACTTTTTGACTGACCCTAGTATTTTGTAAGGAACAGTGTTTCACAATTATAGTCAACAACTTCTCATTTCAGTTTCACGGGAAAGTTGTAGCGTAAGGAAGCCCCCACCTTTCCCTACACACGACTACTGCATACGTTCGTGCGTGCGTGCCCAGTGAATACCACCTCCATAAATGTACTTCACACGTTTCCCTGTTGCACAGAGGCCCTAACTTAGCCACGACTGGTTTGCTCATAGAACACCTCCAACGACGAACGGAACTGAAGTTGAGAAAAAAATATTGTGTAATAGGCCACTTGCATCAAATTTTTTAAAAATTTTTTCCGGTTTAGGCAAATATTCTAAGACATTCTGTATTTTTTTTTTTTTAATCGTATTTTTGAAACCCTGGGGATTTTTTGAAAATTTCAATCCGATAAATCGGACCATTTTTTATAAACCGGAAAGACGGGACATAATTTTATAGGTGTGAAAAAACGATAATTACATAGCCGAAAATCATTTAAAAAAAAAAGAACGTTTTCCACACGAATGGCACAGGAGAATAACGAGGCATACCAAAAATATTACATCTCATAAATATTTTTTTCCTTGATCCATCTTATTGACCATAAATCATTATAATGTACAGCGTCTATATTACTAAATTCAATGTAATATACTTGTACTTGTAAATTATAATAATAATAAGAATATTATAAAATTTAATTTTGTTAAAATCAGCACCATAATCATTATAGCTCTAAAACACGTACCGACATCATCTGCACGTTCTGAAGAGAACCCCGTAGATCATTAAAAGTACGGGGTTCTCTTCAGAGCATCTGTCAAAAAGTGAAACCAAATGATAAGTTCGCAGAGAACAAACAATAAATCTAGTGAACGAATTAAAAAATTCGCCTGAAATCAAAGTGATGCCATATAAAAAAATAAATCAGTGTGGAATTTTAAAAAAATAATAGGAACATTTTCGGAGACGGGACATTTTCATGTAGTGACGTCACGAGCCTAAATAATGGATTTATTTATTTAAAAATAACAAAAACTGTACATTTCTAAACAATTCTACTAACATTTTCTTACTCTTAGTAAAAAGATCTATCCACATGATTTTTTCCAAGTCGTTATGAAATCCATGCAAGTGGCCTATTATTGAACGCAATAAGCTACGCTGCAATCTTTCCTTCTTTATCTAAAATCTAAACCAACCTCTCCCTCATCTCATTCCCTTCCCCACTTCATTCAGCTTTACAAAATTCACCAAATGCGAATGTGGTAGTCTCACTGACTCCATAGGTTGAAGTTGAGAAAAAATATTTGTGTAATTGAGCCCTTGCCCGGCATAAGGTTGTATCCAACAAAACTATCAAAGTTGAGTTATTGATGGAATAATGTTGGGCATATCAGTACCCATCTTTTAAGGTAGGAATTATGATAATGAAAATTGTTTTAGGCCTGTGACAACCTTTTAAAGTTTGTTTTGTGGAAGAATGTTGTATTCTTTTTTTTTTCATAAGTTTTTATTCCAGTAAAAAAGAAAATAACATTTTCACTTACTTAACTAGAATATTGAATTATGTACTTTTTACATTATATTACATAGTTTTTACATTACATGGTTTTTAAATTTCATAACCTTAGATCAGCGTTTCCCAATTTTTTTTCGCCCCGGAACCCTTATCGATCATAATTTTCTAGGCGGAACCCTATTTTTATTAGAAAAAGATAAACTCGAACATGTTTACCTTGAAAAGAAAGATCTAAAGTTTTGTGTAAAACTTACATTACTGTGAAGAGTGTTATCTTTTTTTTTTTTTAAATAGCATTGAAATCAGGCTTTGTGTCAGACAGCTGAATACGAAGATCTGGAGCTGCATCCAGTCTGTTTCTGTAATTGCTTTTTGTGTAAGCGTAAGCCGAAAAACCAGTTTCACACCCTTAAGTGGTCACAAACGGTAAAAACTGTGATAGCCTTCTCGACGACTTCTGGATATTCGTTTTTAAGTCCAATCCAAAACTCATCCAGATTAGTTTTTTCGGAATTAAACTTTTGTTGTAAGTAAGAAGAACATTTGATATCTCTCAAAGTCTCATACTCTGTTGCTGTACGTTTCCTGTGAACTAGGAATGGATTCTGTACCCAGTCAATGTCCTGCAGGTATTTTCAGGAAAATACTCTTCCAGAGATTTGTTGAGGGCCATCAAATGTTCGTAAATGCATTTTTCAATATCTGAGATTACTTGCAACTCTTTTTTTTCCAGAAACTCGTTTAAAAGAGAAAAAAAATGGTACTGTTTCTGTTCAACACATTCTATCCGGAAGACAAGTTTCTTTCTAAGAGAAGAGATTTTGTCGTTTACTGTAAAAGTATTTGTGTTTCTCCCTTGCAATGATCCTTGCAACAATCCGGACGGAACGCGGAACCCTTGTGCTGCTTCTACGGAACCCCAGGGTTCCGCGGAACACCTTTTGGGAAACGCTGCCTTAGATAACATTAGATTGCAATACTAACATTTACATGATATTATATTACCATACGATATTATTCACTATCACTACTTTGTTTTTTGTGAATAAACATGAACAATTTTTTTTTGAATTTGCACACACTTTTTTCGTTTTTGATATCATCTGGAAGGCAATTATATAAATTGCCCCCCTCGTAACTAATTGATTGCTTACCGTAGTTAGTATGAATGGTGTTTAAACGTATGTTATCGTGTTGTCGTGTAAAATGTTTGTGTACTTGGGACGTTTTAATGAATTCTGTGTTTGTATGTATGAGTTTATTATTTATTTTGTATATAAGGACACATATATTGTACTCGTATAGTTTTCTTAATGTTAGCAGTTTTGTTTCCAAATATAATTTTTTTGTGGATGTTTTGGATTCGTAGTGAAATAGTTTTTTGATTATCTTATTTTGAATTACCTGTAATTCATTGATGTGTGTTTCATACGCATTTCCCCAGATTTCAATCAGGTAATTTAGGTGTGGGTGTACGAGACTATAGTATAAACTTTTTTTAAATCTAATTGGTAATAGATATGATAACCGGCTAAAAACGCTAATTAAGGGTGTGATTTTATCTTTTACATTTTGAATGTGTTGTTTATAAGTTAAATGCTTATCGATGCACAGCCCAAGATATTTTTCCTGTTTCAGGATTTGCAAATCGTTATTTTCAATTTTTAATGGTACATGTGGAGGAATTATTTTACGGTTTGAACTTAAAATCATGTATCCTGTTTTTTTTTATATTCATTGTTAGGATATTTGATTGGAGCCAACCGCAAATTCTTTCTAGGTTACTTTGTGCATTTTCTAGTAGTATGTTTAGATCTTTACCCCAGTAGAATATTGCAGTATCATCTGCATATAAGAAAATTTCACCGTTTAATTCTAATTGCGAAATATCATTGATATAAATTTGGAACAGTAGTGGCCCTAGTGGTATAAAGTCATTCATCGAAATCACGGCGCATGGTTTAATTTACGGCAATAAATTGAGAAAACGAACGTCTTATGACATCAACCAGAAAGTTTTCAAAACCAAGAGGCTGAAGAATACAGGAAAGTAGAATTTGTCCAGAAAAAACATTATTAAGCCTGCTTTTTAGCCATTGAAACAGTTTTGTGAAATAATGTTTTATGTTGATGACGTTGTGAAATAATGTTTTATATGACAATCTCTAGAACGTAAATGGCTTCATTTATTCATATAGTTTTTTTGCTTTTTAAGCTCAAAAACATATATGACATGTAGATATACATTTATGTTAGAAGAGCATGTTGCTTTCTGGAAGGTGCCAAGAGTAAAAAAAACCGTTTTGTGGAATAAAGTTGTATGTGACAGTGTTGAAATTTTTTTTTTTACATGAGATCCACACAGGAGGCCCTGAGGAAAATAATTTCCTTCAGGGCCTACGTCATCTTTGGGGATGCTGTGTGGAGGGTTTTTTAAGGAAAGGAGGGAGAGGAGAGTTCTGAGAAGGAAAAGGGTTTAAGGGGTGGGTAGGAATCTGGGGTTCAATGTGTCCTGGTCATCAATTTCCTGATTTCTAAACTTCTAAAGATCTAAAGCATCTAAGTTGTGCATATTAATTAAGAGGAATACACAAGCCGAAAATGTGAACATATATACTTATTGTGCTTTATATCTTCACAAATATACGTAGGGAAAAAAAAACATAAAAATCACGTGGAAAGGAAGCATTCCAACAATGTTGGAATGCTTCCTTCGGCACTGTTCACTCGCAACCGGAATTTAACATCACGTGACGCGAATGATGTGTGTGAACACTCAAGTGAACAGTCTTTCACTCGCAAATCAGTCGGCCGAAATGTTCTGGCGTGAGGACGAGTAGCCGGAGCGGCTTAAACGTCAAAATGCTCCGTTTAGTTCGCTTTTCGAAATAACTCCTACACGTCTCATAGAAATCGTTGTTTCTCCCTTACTATCATAGTGAAAAATATGATCTAAACGGTATTGGAAAGAGAAAATAATGCTCTATATATTCAATATAACAATTAACCACAAAAGAATACGAATGTACACTTCTATGGAACCAAAGTTTCTGATCGAATTTGAAAAAAAACATTATGAAAAATTGTGAATTTTTTACGAATTATTTTTATATGAAACGACAAAAAAGTGAGGTGACAGAAACGTTTATAATTTATTTGTCTAACAAAATAAGTGTGTGTTTTTATTTTTTTTGTTACCAGTAATTTTAGTTAGAATAAAAGCAAGTAGTCATTTTTTAAACTTTTAAAAGTTTACATTAAAAATTATTCTACTTAAAAAATTACGTGGTTATTTCTAATAATAAATTTTGAAAGCATATTTCATCACCTTTCCAAAACAGTTTTTAGTTTTTGGATACGTTAATAAATATTCCATTTATATGGATTTTATTGCAAGCCGAGGCCTATTTTGGAATAAAAATATTTTCATGGTGCAAAAATACTGGTAGATATCAGTTTTCAGGTTATTATTTAACCATATGTTCATTTTACGGTACTGAAATTTATTTACTGTTTACAAGAATCGCCAATTTCTCGTAATTTAGTTCGACGTTATCGGAAATGTCAATTGAAATCGTAAATATTCCCGAACTTAGCCGTCAGCGCCGGACGAATTCCAATGCGCGCCGCGACTAAGCTCGACGACTTCGTAGCGAGAATGTCGAGTGAACTCTTCCTTCGAAGGAACCGTCTGAACACTCAGTGAAACGAGAATGGAACAATTCATCGAGTAAACCTTCATCCGAGTGAACCTTGTGACTTCAGCATAAGTGAGATCAAATACAAATAATAAAATAGATAAGAACCGCATACGCATACAGTCCACGCAGCATTTGATCCCTCGATCTTGAGAGGGAACACTTGCTCCCCGCCGCAACAATATACCTACTTAGCACCAAGCCAAGCTATTCTAATGTGATGTAATGTAAGTTACCTTGGCTGAGACATAAGGAAGCTTCGAAATCCTTCCTACACGACCATAATAAAATAATTTCTGCGTAGGAAATACGCGGCTAAATATATCTTTTATTATTATTGTTCTCGTGACATGCACTATGGACTCGAATAAAATCAGAATAAACCTAACAACTTTACAATGTCTTTAATTTGTTCTCTGATAAAAGCAGCTCGCCTACATTTCTGCTGATGCTTTTTAATTGCATTGAGATTCTGTATTATCTCTTGAATAAAATCACTAATCACGCCAAGTGTTTTATTGAGTGTTTGATTATGTGGGAAAATAAATAATAGCTAGACTGCCCTGAATTAAACTTTGCTAACTCTAAACTATGAGCCACGTGTTAGACGTCTTATTTAATAAATAATATATTGTACATCTGACTACTCAGCTTAGTTAGAGATTTAGATTGAAACTTATTATGGCCCGGTATATCTGTTGATTTTGAGCTCGGCTTGGTTTGGATGTCGAGCTTAAGAGCGTTTAACCAGCCAGCGGACGAAAATCCACATTTCGTCGAAAGTTGTTCTTACGATCGTGCAGGGCGGTTACAATGAGAAAGATTAATTATTCTCCGTACCAGCTTTTTAAAATTATAACTCAATATCGAATTTATTTCAATTCAAATTAGCTTTAATTTATACCTTCATCCAAAAATGCTGAAAGGCGTGATGATAAAACTATTAAAATAATGTACTTTTTGTAGTTATTTTTTGATTATAAGTATTTATCATTTTTCAAAAATGTCTAAATTTAATAATAATGTTAAAAAAATTTGAAATATATTAGTTTGTAAGTGCGCAAATAAATACACAAACGGACCAATTTTCGCCAAGAAACACATGTACGTACATATTTTTTAATGATTTTATTGAAACTAAAATTAAAATTCTAAAACATACGTTTGCTAGATAATGTATTGATTTATTTTACTGCATGATTTTATTATTTGAAATGGGTGTGGTATAATACAAAAACTTTTTTGAAAATTGAACAAATCTGCCAACGATCTATGGAATAACCTTATTATATTAAAAATTAAAAAAATTTCTCAAAATTTATTACATACGAATGCTAGATAAAAGAACCATCTTTCGAAATCCATTTATAATTTTTTGTGGAAAAGCGTCAATACGTCTAAAAACTTTTTTGAAAATGACGTATTTCCAGTTTTCTCTGGTAATGCCCTCTTAACGCGTCTGAGCATATTTGGAATAAAAAATGTATCAATCACACGTTGCCACTGATCCCACCCATACACGTCGCGACGGGATCACTTGATACACATGCTATTTCTAATGTTTTTTTAAATATCATCTGACAGCAAAATGACATCTACATTTTTTACAATAAATACGCTCAGGGATCGATAGTTTAATTCGTTCGATATGTATAAATATATTTTTCATATTAATGCCGCACGAGGATCCAAACTACTTCCAACCATCTGGAGCGAGTGACACTACGGCATCCCCAATTGGGGTATGTTGTGAGGATGAAGGTAGCGGGGAGGGGAAGGAGATGGGGAAGAAGAAGGTGAGGAAGTTCCTGGCTATTCAGATCTGGTTACCAAACACGGTTAAAGCCATTTCAAGCAACGTTTCAATTCTAAATGGTGGTCCTAGATCAGGGCGACACTGAGAGTATCTTCCGTTAAGCCGAAATTTTGCAGGAGTGCCCGGGTTCATGGGGTGAGGTTTGTCTAGGTCTTGGAGGCGGGTGACCAGGTCACACTGAACCCCAGATTCCTACCCACCCCTTAAACCCTTTTCCTTCCCAGAACTCTGCTTTCGTTAAAAAAAACTTCTACACAGCATCCCCAAAGATGACATAGGCCCTGAGGGAAACTATTTTCCTCAGGGCCTCCTGTGTGGCGCTCATGTAAAAAAAAGAAAGTATTTAATTATAAAATATTTACTTCACGATCACTGCCTATCAAAAAAATAATCAGAAAATACCAGAAACTTACAATTCGAATGAACACGGTTATTAAACTTTAATGGTGGTCTTACACCAGGGCGATACTGAGAGTATCTTCCATTCTGGAACGTATCACCTCCTTCCCCTCCCCACTACCTTCAGCCTCTCAATACAGGGTGTAACAGGACGTACCCGAGGGATTTTAACCATCGATTCCTGAGCATATTTGGAGAAAAAAATGTAAGTAAAATTTTGGTCTCCGGTGATATTTTTGATGTTTTTTTATTTATTTTTTCTACAAAAACATTAAAAAATGGTAGGTGTTAGACAGTTAGAGGTTGGTCGGTTACTCGGCTGAGTGACCAATGACAACAAGCTGAAGAAATTTTTTTTTGTTTGAATTTGAAGAAAAAAAAAAAAAAAAAAAAAAATGTCATAAAAAAGTCACCGGAGACCCAAATTTCATTTACATTTTTTACTCCAAATATGCTCAGGAATCTCTGGTTAAAATCCCTCGGGTACGTCCTGTTACACCCTGTATACCCCATTTGGGGATGTCATAGTCTCACTGGTTCCAGGAGGTTGGGAGCACTTGGAACTGTTGCGCGGTATTCAAATAAAAATTTGCAAAAAATAAGCCACTACCGGTGTGCGCATTAACAAGAATTACTGTACATTTAAATTTAATGTGAACTGCATAAAACTGTTTTAATAAAGAAAATTTCCAGTCGAGGAAAAACGAGAAATCAACAAAGACCTCAGGCAAAACGATTGGACGGTATAAAAGTCAAAGTAATAAAAAAATCTTAGAAAAGCTTCAAGAAGGCTTAGTTTAATCTATACGATCGTACCCCTCCAGTCGGGATTACTCCTGTCCCTGCTTCGGGGATGGAAATGAGATTGAGTTTCAATACAGCAACCTACAACAACTATCATTAATAGAAGGAACGGAGAATTGTAATTAAATTTCTTATCTGATAATGCTTCTCAAGCGATTCAACAGAGAGGAAACCTTCGTAAAAGAATAACGATATCTTTGATCTAATCGAAGGTTTAACAATACACTCATATATTATTGTCAAATAAATAAAGAAACTAATAAAGCAACTGCCAATCTATATATATATATAAAACAAAATATTTTGGGGAAGCAGAGATGTCTATGAATTGCTAAACCATTCATCCGATTGCGACGAAACTTTGGGGATTATTCATCCGATTGCGATGAAACTTTAGGGATTTGATGTGCGCATGCCCGTGATGGTTTATATATACAACAGTGAGCACTGGTGTCATGAAAATATGCGTTGCTAAACCGTTCATCCGATTGCGATGAAACTTTGGTGATGCACTCGTATGACCCAGCCAAGATAGAAGAAAAGTGCAGCGCAAGTCCTTTCTTTCCTTTCCTCATGTGCTTTCTTTTTTTACTTGTGCAGTGGTCTTTCATATATTTCAAAACACATACAAGGTCCTTCGATATCCGCAGACACATAAATCATAAATCAGTTTCGATTTTAAATTGAATCTTAAACTTAGTAAAGAAAAAAATCTTCGTTTGTGTGGAGCGTTGGAGAGAGTGTTAATAATTGATTTTCACAGGTTGCCACACCGAATACTGACATCTTCTCAACTTTAAAACCAAAATAATTAATCATCACTGATTCGGGATGACTCTGAAGTTTTCGGCCGCGCTAAAACATGTACAGAATGATATTGCGTTTATTAATTGGCACCAGCGCAGCGAGAAGAAGAATGAATCAGGAACCAGGTTGACTCACTTGGACAAACGAGAACACGCGAAACATGCGGCAAAATACAAGGAAACTAACGGATTTTGCCAAGAATGCTGAGCCATTCACACCAAAATACATCTTGATCATCTGCCTCCGTATAAACGGCCTTCACCAAGCCCTGCGTCAAATCAGAAAATGGCCTGTTAGTTCTATTCTAAGAGTTGCTGGGGTAAACATTCGTATCCCTTTAGCTTTTGACCTTGAGCACAATGGCGCCTGGAGTATCTTGAATTTTAGCAACTTTTGAAAACTTGAAATAAATGTTTATATTTATTTTTAACTTAATGAGTAAAATCTCAAATTGAAATTTATTAATCAAATGAAGACCATATATTATTAGCGAACTCAATCGAAAATCTGAAAACATTAATATCGGAAAAGGGTACGGTCACATCTAGGTCTCGAACCCGAGACCGACGTCTTACAGGGGCGGAATGTAATGTGTTCCTATCAACATGTATTTAACTGTATTCGTCTAAGAACTCCCAACATTATCTTCATTTTCTTCATAATAAAGATGGCAGCCAAAAAAATACGCGTTAAGAAAATGAAGATAATGTTGGTAGTTCTTAGCAGAAGTACGATACAGTTATCTATGACCATATGGGGAGGGACATAATATTATTATCTCAGTTGGTAGAGCTCCGCTCCGGTGTAAAGTGTAGGTCCCAGGTTCGAATCCTAGATGTGACCCTATCTTTTTCCGATTATTATGTTTTCAGATTTTCGATTGAATTTCGCAAATATTGTCTTCATTTAACGAAAATATTAATATAAATGTTCCATTTTACGCGAAAAATCACGGGATGTTACCTTTGTAATACGTTACATGAAGCTGATAGTATTTAGGTATAGAATATTTGCTTCAAGATCATTGCCTATCAAAAAAAATCAGAAGATCAGAAATTTACTATTCGAAGGAACACCGCTAGTAAATTTTCGTTATTTATTATTGGGTTGTTAAACCGTGTTGCGCTTCTTCCTTCTTTAGACAACGTTTCGGACAGCGTTACAGTGTCCATCATCAGGGCCAATGTGTGATGCTGCCCTGGCGATGGACGCCGTCCGAAACGATGTCTAAAGAAGGAGGTATCGGAACACGGCATATCTATCCAAAAATAAATAACGAAAATAGTTTTGGCCGTGAAAATCTAAAATCACGTTAGTAAACTTTAAAAATCATTATATCTGCCAAAAATGTTAACAAAAGAAATACACATTTAAAATAGAGTGATTTTTTATGTTTCATTTTTAAAATAAAATAATTTTGGTATGATACTTTATCGCTCGCCTGTTACGGTTTAATCGATTTAATACATCTCTGATCGATTTAATACCTACTTACGTACATGCACCGACAACCAAAATTAGTACGTTAAATAACTTATTATTGATATTTAATAATTATTGACGAAGATAATATCAACAACTTAGGTAGTACAAAAAAGTGGGCTTCATTCTACGCATCACAAAAATTCAATATAAACCCCTTACACTTGAACTACTATAAATATAAGGCATATATGTATAAGAACTCATCTCGAGTATGCATCTGTCATTTGGAATCCTCAACACCAAATTTATATTAAACGAATTAAAAATATCCAGAGAAATTTTTTGATACGTTTTGAAAATCCTCAGTGTAACCCCAAACGGAGAAAAAATTTTGACGTACTGTTTCTTTATAAGATTGTGAACTGCCTCATAGACTCAACCAGCCTAGAGAAAGGATTACATATCGTTGCCCTGAACGCAATCAGATCGAATATCTAATTTTATAAACAACATTTCAAATCGAAATATGCAAAAATCTTAGTTCGGGCGTATCAGCAAATTTTTCCCAATGCCCAAAGAAATTGACATTTTCCACTGTTGTACCCAAATCAAATTAACCTTACTATCAACATAAATCAAAACTATTATTTTTATATAGTTTATTTTTATTCAATATAATATTACTTGATCAAACAACAAAGTATTCAATTTACTCAAAACATTATAACACCTAACCAAACATAACCAAACACAAACATTAAAAAAAAATTATAATAACTTTGTTTTGAGACAAAAAATAATTGGTTTCGCGAAACTGCGACTCCACTGTTAATTGGCGGTAAATGCTGCAGAGCAAAGCCCACGCAGCCCTCGAAGGACCAGTCCCGAAACTACGTGAAAACGCTAAGTTATATGGGACGATTGAATAGTATACACTCGCAAAACCTGATGGATAGTCAGTCGATAGTTCAGATCTGGGCTTTTGGAAAATTAGATAAGCCCAGATTGGAATAAGGAAAATACGACTCATCGTTGCAGATGGGGCCTCGCTGATCTCCAGTTTTGGTGCACACTTCTCACTGTTTTATTTAAAAATCGCAATATTCTTACAGTAAGAGGTTACGATACATGCGCCCTGTCTGAGATGTAATTTTGTACTGAGCAGGAAACACACTGTCACCTCTCCAAAGTTGAGTATTTCTTGCAACAATTTTTATGGTGACATTTGGGAAGGAAAGATTAGGTAGGTGGGATAAATTCAGGATTTTGACATATTCACCCACCAAGTCTGCGAATGCAATACCCAATCAATCCCATATAAAAACGCGCAAACAATAATACTACAATATTATTCATACTAGTGGCGTGTGGTCCGTAGAAAAATATACCTATCTATATATGAAAACTATTATTTATCTTAAACATAATCTAGATGCTATGAACAACTGTGTATATAGATCCTAACTGCAACTGATCTTTAATTTATGTATTCGATACTGCCGCAATGGGTCGGCCCACAGTGCCCTTCTTGACAAATTCAAGGAGGATACGGTGTTTCTACTTATCTCGACAGAATAGCATTTATTCCCATACGTGGGAACACCTCAGCACAGGTTCGCCTAGTGAGGTGTTCACAAAATACTACTAGGTACTTACCTATTTACTTACAGTTACGGATCATTTACTTTTTTTTTTCTTATTACTAAACTTATTATCTATGTAAACCTATGTAATAATCTGTAATGTGTATGTTCGTGAATAGAAATAAATTCATTTTTACTTATACTATGAAATATTATAACTTTCAGTATCTACATGTTTCCTAATTTATAACCGTAACTAAAAATATTATAAATGGAACTTAATTGTTATTAAAACTTATGGTTTGTAATATATTCATTATTGAATGTAAAATGATTTAAAATAAATAACTGAATGTTTCCTAAATAAATGGTGTTGCCCCGTGGTGTTGCCAACGTATATCTTTTAAATCACCCACAATAGAATAGGCTAAAGAAGGAGGTATAGCGCAACACGGCATAACACCCCAAAAACAAATATACTTTGGTCGTGAAAATCTTAAAACGTATCACCCACAATATATGTTCAAATTCCCTACAATTTCCCTCAAGTTCCTTTACCTCCAAAATGAAACAAAATTCTATTGAAAAAGCCCTTACTTTTATCATGTAGTCATTTTCGGATTTTCTCTTTCGTTCAGTCTTTAAAAGGGGAAATTTGTTTAATCATTTGCTGCTAAGGAAAATGAAATTATAGTACTTCTCGTAATTAATGCACATATATATTTTATAAATATAGTTGGATAATCAAGAAATGCCCAGAATCCCGCATTTTCCCACACACAAATCTTAGAAATTCTCCGCAAATTGGGGATTCCGAACGAATTGGCAACCCTGCCTACGTGTTGCGCATTTTCCCCACAATAAGATTCTTCCCGCAAATTACCTAATACTTGAAAAATCTCTGAAATTTCCCGCAGATCGGGGAATTCCCAACGAGTTGGCAACCCCACGTACTATATATGATTAGCCCGGTTGCTACCCAACATCTCTACAGCCGTACAAAATATCCCAATTATTGGGGATCCCAATTGCCCATGGGATGCTATTATAGTCCCAATGACTCCGGGAGGTTGGGAATCTTGTGCATAGGCTATTGGTTTATGAACGGACGCAAAGGTAGACGACCACTGTATAATATATAGTTTTCAGAATTTCAAAATAACCACGGACCCCTGTCGAAGAAAATTGTGGGAAAAGAAAACAAGGCTTTTTACTTTTATTGGTTAGCCGGGGCATACATTAATTACGTGAACAGTTTTTCTTCCAATCTAGCCCCCCCCCCCCCCTTGGTGAGATAAATTTGGGCCAATTCGTATATTCATTTTATCGATAACTTTCGGAAACTTCTCATCGCTGCCTAGAACAACTGCATATCGCTCACGTAACAGCTGACGTCAAATGTATAAAGAACACTTAGTAGAGCCAGTGGGACTATGACATCCCCAATTGGGGTATGTTATGAGGCTGAAAGCAGTGGGGAGGGGAAAGAGATAGGGAAGAGGAATGTGGGGAAGTACCTGGCTATTCAGATCTGGTCACCAAATACGGCAGAAGTCATTTCAAGCAACGTTTCAATTCTGAATGGTGGTCTTACACCAGGGCGATACTGAGAGTATCTTCCACTCTGGAACGTGCCGCAAATATACTAAATATTATTTTAAATGAATAAATTGTGAAATACACAAATTAATCAAATAAAATTTATTTGCCACGCCGGGATTCGATCCCGCGACTTCGAAATGCTAGTCAAGCGCCTAAATGCTGCACACGCCGGCTGTGAACTATTATTTATTCGTTGGCAATCTGCAGTCACGCTTGGGAAGGATGATGTTACGTTACCGAAAGTAATCGATACATTCCTTATCGATCGACAGTGCCAGGGGTCAAGGTGTCTCAGATTACTCGTGGGAGAATCCTTTGCAAATACCTATTATCTAATCCATTTCATCAATGACCGTTGATTGCCACAATGATAAACGTCGTACACTTCCTGGCAACAAATAACATATTATTATCCCTGTTGTTGTTATTAACAATAATATTTTGCATCACAAACGCAAAACTAACAGACTTACCTTTGAGATAATGATACCCCCATCACAAGCAGATGATTTACTATCAGTCACGTATAGGGATTGCAATCCCGCAGCTAATTCAATCCCGCGGGATTGATATGCGGGATTGCTCAATCCCGCGCGGATCCCGCGGGATCCCGCATCTTTGAAATAATGTTATATTGCCATAGATTTATCTTAATTTATTTAGTTTTTACACCATTAAAATTGATTACGATCATCGATAACCATATCCAAAAAACTTTATTAACAAAAACCACTTTAATTCATAATGTTTCACGCGACATTACGACATTATATTGCTATAGATTTAGTTTCATTTTTACACCATTCAAATTGATTAGTATCTTCGATAACCATATCCAAAAAACTTTATTAACAAAAACCACTTTAAGGCATACTGTTTCACGCGACATTACGACATTATATTGCTATAGATTTAGTTTCATTTTTACACCATTCAAATTGATTACTATCTTCGATAACCATATCCAAAAAACTTTATTAACAAAAACCACTTTAAGTCATACTGTTTCACGCTATATTACGACATTATGTAATGTACTTTTATTGTGGCCACACTAGCCACACAATAATAATAAATATGTTAAACGTAAGTTCTCGTCTTTATTGTAAGAGTACAATGGATTCAATAAGTAATATTATTAGTCTCGGTAGCGACTGATTATACTGGAAGTTAGAATGGTTCTGGCCGCGGCCGTACACCGGACCGCTGTCCCGGCTCGTATGCCCGATCGGCAATGTTTGGCGACCCGAGCATTCCCGAATTACTACATAGATACAAATGCGATATAATTGCATATATCACACCCTTCCCCCTGTAAATCAGTCACTACATATTTAAGTATTTCAAGTATTTCATGATTCTATATAATTCAAACACTGTAAATATTATACTGATATTTCACTCAAGTTCTTATAATGTTTTTTCATAAACACATCATTATTAAAATTTCACACAAAATTATATTAAGTTAGAAGGCTTTCCGTTCCTTCCTTGTGGACTATCTTGGGCGGAGTCTCCCCAACCAGGGATTTGAACTTTGACTTGGACCAGCGATTGCCGTGTCTGTGACCTCCGGTGACCTCTCTCCTCCCTCCGCAAATCTGAAATCAGGAGAAAACACCGTTAACTCACTCCACAGATTGGATAACTCTTTCTCAGAGTGCTCAGTCCTCGTGTCATCAGACGCGGAATCTGGCAAATCTGACTCAACATCACTCCAAGACACTGATAAGTTCCTCATCTGATCCACATGACGTTTCCAAATTAATTGAGAATCACAAGTTTTTACCAAATATAATTTTTTTTCCAATTTTATCTGTAACAATTCCCTTTACCCATGTAAATTTATTATTCTTCCTGAAATCTTTAACTAAACATTTTTGTCCCACAATAAAATTTCTTGTTTTTACACCACCATAATACTTAGATTGTTTACGTTGATTTGCCTCAATATTCTTATTCGCCAAATCATGTTGTTTTGACACAACCCGTTCATTCTCTTTCGGAATGAGACTGTCAAAAGTAGATCTAAGTTTCCTACCAAACAATAAAACTGCTAAATTTATTTCCTACCATAAGTTTTTTAAGAAAACTCTTAGTAGTTTTCACTGAATTTTCAGCGATCCCATTACTTTTTGGGTGCATAACTGGAGATGACATGAATTTAATATTGTTTTCCCGAAGAAACTGTTGGAAAATTTCACTCGTAAAACAAGTTCCGTTATCTGACACTATGAGTTCAGGGTAGCCAAAATTTGAAAATAATTTCCTCAATTCAAATATAGTATTAGCTGAATCTGCCCTTTGAACTTCAATACAGTCAACCCATTTAGTGAATGAGTCGCAGATGACCAGAAACATTTTCCCTGCCAGCGGTCCACTATAATCCAGGTGTAACCTACTCCAGACCTTCCCAGAATTAGGCCATACCGATAATTGACTCTTTGGCGGAGATTGTTTCGTCGACGCGCATTCTGGACATTCCTGAACAATTTTCTCTAAATCTTTGCTCAGCGATGACCACCAGAAATAACCCTTTGCTAACCCTTTCATCTTAACAATACCTAAGTGTGAACGATGCACGAGCTCTAACACTTTTTTATGCAACGAACTTGGAACAATAATTCTATGTTGCCAAAATAAACAATCCTTAACAATCGAAAGTTCGTTCCTTTTTATCCAGAATTTCCATAATTCCTCCTCGCGTTTAACACGTTTGGGCCACCCTTGCCTTAAACACGTCATTACGCCTTGAATGACCGTATCTACTTTAGTGGCTTCCCTAATCGAATTAACGTCAAGATGTTCACAATTGCTAACAAAATCTACGAAATCTGAACCGCAGTAATCTTTAAATTCTACCTTAGAATTCTCAACTTTGTTCTTTAACAGAAACCGAGACAGAAAATCTGCCTGGTTTCCACCTGATTTCATCGGTTTCCCAGAAAGTAATCTTTGCAACTGAACTACCGTATTCTTTAAATAAGGTTTTACATTCCTTTTATTTGCAGATGAACTACCATGCCCTTTAAACATGGTTTTATATTCCCTAAGATTAGAACTTCCATACCCTGAAAAATATGGTTTTACGTTCCCCATTTTCTGAAATTTGTTCCTATTCGCGAACGAAACCGAATTAATAGAATTTTGTTTTGAAACAATGTTGAGGTTAAATATTTCCATGAAATCTCTTCCCACAATCATCTCCGAACCGCTTGTTACAACGATAAAGGTTATTAACCTAACTAGATTATTGTATTCGACCTTGAAATTTGCATTACCCACAACAATCAACATATTCCCGTCGTAACCTGAAATTTTTCGTGTTTCGGGTGACAACTCTATATTACTGAAATGTTTACAAAACAATGTCTCCGGAATGACACAAATTGATGAACCTGAATCAATCATCGCTTCGAAGTATTTCCCATTTAACTTCAATTGTGCCTTGATTGCCTTAACAAAAGCTACATTTTCAATATTTTCACTATCACAATTCATAACTGATTTTACTGACCCGTTTTTACAAAATCTCTGTAAATGACCCAATTTACCGCAAGAATAACATTTAGCTTGCTTAAACTTACAGTTATGAGTGTCATGATTTGATTTCCCACAGATCTTACACTTTTTTAGAGATGAACCGGTTTTAACTTGTTTATCCGACCTACATGAATCGGAACTATTCGACCGATAATAAAGTTTTCGCGCCGGAGAAGCCGATTTTCCAAATCTCTTTACCGAATTTATTTCTCGCGCCGGAGAAGCCGATCTTCCAAATTCCTTTACCGAATTTACTTCCAACTTCATCTTGATTGAATCGACCTCAGGACCTTTCGCGGTCACTGCAAGTTCAACTAGTTGATTAAAGTTTTGTTTAGGCCCTTCAACAAACAATTTTACCCGTACAGGGCCCGGAAGTAGACCGATTGCAAACACGTCTACAAGATTATCCTCCAGCCTGTTTCCGAACTGACAGAATGAGCTGAGCCCTCGAATTCTTGCGGCGAAATCCCTTATCGATTCGTTATGATTCTGTTTAGCTTGGAAAAATGATTCCCGCTCTTGAAAAAGAGATCTACATTTACCACAATGTTTTTTTAGCAACTCAATTAATTTCTCAAACGTAACATCTGTGATTTTAATCGGGAAACATAAGTTGGACAGAAGAGTCAAGGTCTCCGTTTCAAGCGAGTTTATCAGATAAGCCTTTTTCTTAATCTCGGTAATGTCATCATGTAACACGAGAAACTGCTCTAATCTGAGTTGAAACACATCCCAATCTCCGTTTATGTGAGAGAACGGTGGAATTCTCGCCGATTCCATCTTCACAAAAGGAAAAAAAAATAATCACGCGAAGCTACGACAACAATACTACCCCGGAAAAAATTACAAAAAACCCAGACAAATCCTCCACAAGAAAGAAAAGAAAAACCTATCTTAGAAATTGCGGTTGCAACGTCTCCAGATTGTTTCCTCTTGATGAGTGAGTGACCTTCCTCGACACTAGCACTGTTTGCCTTGTAAGAATGCCTTCCCTCGGCACTCCCTCGGAACTTCACCTTCGTGGAAAGGCTCTGTTGAGCCCCAAAAAACGACCACCGCCTCTTGCTTCTGAGTACCCTTGGATGGTACTCCAGAACTCTGACTGTGGCTCCAGGAATAGCCAGAGATATCCTCGGTTTGTTCTGCCGGTCCTTTCACTCGGTCAGACAAACCCAAAAAATACTCCAATGTTCCGCCTCGGCTGTAGGTAGCCTTGAAAAATTTTTCGGGGTGACTTAGCTCTCCCCGCTTTGGTAATTTTTTTTTGTGATCCAATTTGGTAATCCAATATTGTACTTTAATACGGCTGCGCCAATTGTAATGTACTTTTATTGTGGCCACACTAGCCACACAATAATAATAAATATGTTAAACGTAAGTTCTCGTCTTTATTGTAAGAGTACAATGGATTCAATAAGTAATATTATTAGTCTCGGTAGCGACTGATTATACTGGAAGTTAGAATGGTTCTGGCCGCGGCCGTACACCGGACCGCTGTCCCGGCTCGTATGCCCGATCGGCAATGTTTGGCGACCCGAGCATTCCCGAATTACTACATAGATACAAATGCGATATAATTGCATATATCACACATTATATTGCTATTTACGGCACAATCTGCTTTTAAAATAAAACAGAACAAAACTAAATCAAAAACATTAAAATTTAGGTACTTACTTACATTAAACGCCGGTCGGTGAATACGAAAACACTCGTCACCTACAGAAAGACGTGCGCTTCGTAGTACTATTTATGAACGGAGGCGTCTACTAATATCTACAGGAATTCCAAAAATTGAAAAAATCGAACTAATATCTATGGGAACCAAAGTGTTGACGAATATCTACAGCTCAAACTGTTGACTAATATCTATGAGAACCAAAGTGTTGACGAATATCTACAGCACTGGCAGAGGTTGGATTTGCAATTATATAGGCATATTGGAATGACGTAATATTGCGTATGCAGTTTAAAAAACTTAATTTATGTAAGTATGTACGTAAAAATCCCTAATATCGGACTATTGGACGCATTTAGCTGATTAGTCCAACCTACGCTCTGTAGATATTAGTTAACACTCTGAAGTTCGTAGATATTAGTTCAACATATGAGCTGTAGATATTCGTCCGACATTCAGGCTGTAGATATTAGTATCTGGAGTCTTTATGAACAACTGGCAGGCGCCGACAGGATATAGGTTACTAGGATAGCCCGCCTGCCGCCAACCGCTAGTGGCGCTAGTCCCCGGCCAATCCTCTAGTGGCCGGCGACTAGCGCCACTAGCGGTTGGCGGCAGGCGGGCTATCTTGTGCTAAACGGTAACATTGCGCTCGTGCTACTCTCGATTTACGCGAAAGTTTTAGCGCCAAATTTTTAACTTGCGGGATCCGCGGATCCGCGCTTTGAAGGTGCTGGATTGCGGGATTAATAAAAGCTGCGGGATCCCGCGGGATTGCGGGATCCCGCTTTGCGGGATTGCAATCCCTAGTCACGTATACACTGAATACAGAGGTTTGAGAGATAATAAGTGCAACAAGGACAGAGTACGATATGTTACATTATACACTAGTTATAATAATAATGTAAATGCTGTTACACGACAACAATTTATTAATCTATGAGCTGTGAGCTTACGAAAGTTGCAGATGAATACATCGCCACAAACATATTATCAATTCATGCATTGATCAACAAAAAATCATCCATCCATTAATTCAGTCAAACTTCGAAAAACGAAGCTACTTTTCTCAAAAAATAGATGAAGCTTTTAGGATGGGTTGTTTAGGAAAATTTAAACAAATTATCAAATTTTTAAAATCAAATTTCACGTTCTGTATAAGTTCTATTCAAGTTCTGTGATTATTTCAGTTTCATGAATTGTTTTATTTTTTTTAACAACACGTCCTCTATCCTCTATATACATAACGGTGTCTGTGGCGGGCGGGTGGCGTTTGTTTGATTTTCATACAAAGTTAGAGTTTTATTCCGAGTTTTTTTTTTCGAAATTTTGCACACTTGACCTTTTCAAAACAAAATAGAGGTCACTCAGTGTCTAAGTACGAGTTCAAAAAATTCTGTGTAAATTTACGATTTCAGTTGACATCACAGCAAACAGCATGGTTCATGTGTTGTTTGCAGTGATGACAATTGAAACCGTAGATTACGAAAATAGAGATGAGAATAGCGATCGCGTAGAGCGAAAAATGTTGACTTTTGTATCTAATTGGAATCGGGGTGATAAAAGATGTCGTGTATAACGGCCATAAAGCCCGGGCAACGTCAGAAACTTCAGGATGTTAAGGGCCCGCAACCCAGATTTGTACCGATTTATTACATATTTCCCTTAAACACGGTAAGTTTTAAAGCTCTTAAAAAAATATATGTTATTCTTGAAGATAATATCTAGACCTTGCCCGCGCTGAAACGCAAATTATCTAAAATTCCCTCGACAGAAAAAATCGCAAAGTATGCTCCAAATATTATTATTAACACGTTTGTTTCAGTTATTTTACAAGTTATTTGTATGAAAAAATTCACAGTGTTTCTTTAAATGCTGTTTAAGATAATGCCCGCGAGATTTTGGCTCTATTTTAAATGAGTCGTGTTTTATTAAACCTTTTCGCAATTTTCGCATCGATTTTGTCGCTGTAGATGTTAGCGCTCTCCTCTAACATTCGTAATTTCGTATCTCTCCATCTTCTTCTTTTCGGGCCCGGTTGCAGAGCCTTAAGGATTTTGACTTAATCTAACGAGTGATTTCTGACATTATTTGGAGTAAAAAATGTAAATGAAATGTTGGTTTTCGTTGTCTGTTTTATACATATTTGTTTTTCTTCAAAACATAACAAAATAAATAAAATCTTTCAGATTCATCACTGGTTACTCAGCCAAGTAACCGCCCAACTGCTAGCCCCGATCCTAACTCTCCAATATATGCTGATTTTTTTAATGTTTCAGGTTGAAAAAAAAAGCTCAAAATGTCTCAGGAGACCAAAATTCTTTCAACAGTTTTTACCCCAAATAATGTCAGAAATCAATGGTTAAAGTAAGTCAAGAACGTCCCTTAATATCCTATTTATAAAGAAAACATATTTAAAAAAATATATATAATTATTGATAGTGGAATTGAAATAAAAAGAAAATCTTAGAGAAAAAAATCAGAGTGTGTAATTCACACGCGGTAGAAGTGAAACATTCAGAAAACTAAAGTAGACAAGAGTGGGGAGACTATGAAGCACTTTTTTATCAATGTGAAGGGTGTTTTTATTCATATTTTTTTCATTGAATTCCAGTGCACCTTTTCCTATAAATTTGGTCATCTTATTAATATTTGGGTTTTCTTCTTCGGAGTCGCTAGATATTGCTTTCTTGTCTGTTTTCAATAGAGATTTGTCAGGCGCTTTATACCGCTACACGAAAGGAGACTTGCGTGGGACTGAGGATTTATCGTATTATATTGGAACCGAGTACCCTTGAATTAAATAAATACTTTATTGCTATCTCATTCTCTTGCAGGCTAAATCCTATATATATATATATATGTTTGTATTTGTCTCTTTTTAGTGTCGCTCGTTTCCGTTTCGTCGAGTTTCAAATCACAACGGTGCTAAAGAAGTTTTACTTTAAAAAAAAAAAACAGTGTCTATGTAACAATTATTATAAGTAATTAGCTGGTCCCGGCATGCGTTGCTATGCCATTTAATAAAGAAATTGTTTCTCCCTGAGTGTCCTTTCCCATTCGTCCCGTTCCCCTTCTTCTCCTGCGTCCTCTTCCACTCTCGCGTTCCTACACCGTCACCTCCACCTTCCCTCTCCCCTCTCTACTTCCCCCCCCCCCCCCTTCCCCCGTCCCGCGAACCACCCTCCCGAGTTCCCCTTCCACCTTCCCCGCCTTTCCTCTTTTCTTTCCCGCTCCCTCGTCCCGCCAACCCTCCTCCAGCGTTCCATATATTCAATCTCAGTACATTCAGTTTTTAAACAGCCCACGTGCCACCTTTTACAATTTTTATTCAAATTTCCATTTTTCATGTATATTTTTAATGTATATTACATAGGCACCTATTTAAAATATCCAAAATTCTTGATTCGATTCAAACTATTAGGGGAGTACCTACTTTAAATAAATTTATCAACTTAAAAGATTTTCAAAAATAGAATTTAACAATCATTGTTTTGCAACATGTCATTCTCAAACACGCGAACTGTCAAACGTGCGATAGTCGTTAGGTTTTCTGAAATTATTCAATTTTCTGCGCAATTCTCTTAATTTTTCTCTCCGTAAGAACCATCCTCGTACTTCAAGGAATATTCTAAAAAAAAGAATTAGCGAAATCGGTTCAGCTGCTCTCGAGATTTGCGCTTAGCAACACATTCAGCGATTCATTTTTATATATGAGATAATTATCAGCCTTCATCTACATTGAAAAAATCTCCCGAGAAAAGATACAGGCCGCCGACGGGACTCGAACCCGCGTCCTTCTGATTTCCGGCCAACTGCTCTGTCCACTGAGCTAGGTCGGCTTATCTCCTATCCGCCAAATAATTCAATTTATACTAGTATTTCATTCAACAATTACTGCTTATTACATTTTCCACCTGCAAACAACCAACTTTATTTTTATATGGGAAAAGCATTGTAAGTGCTAAATCTCCCACTAGGTGGCGTCGCGACAAATTATGTCTACATATTTTGGTGAAATACTTTTAACTCGTCAAATATTAATTATTATTTTTAATTGATAAACTAGTACCCATGTCGTAAACAAAGCGTCTACGACAAAACAGCATGCTGTCTCCTACGCCATTTTAACGTAAACAAATAAAAATAAGATAAATACATTATAATATAAACATGTAGGATTTTCTAGAAGCCATGACCTTTCAACAGCAAGTGAGTGTGAGTATACTCTAACATATATTTATATAAACTTGATTCTACACGGAACGTTTTAATAATAACAAAAATGTTCAATCGCTTACAAGTTGTAAGGCTACGAAATAATTCCAAAAACGGATTCTATTATCAAACCGGTTTTGGTGTTAAACATAGAGATCCGTATTATTAAACTTCAGCTGTAGGTCACCTCGAAAGAATAGACAATAAACATGAGAACTAAGCATTTATCATCTCTTTGAGACTGATTTTAATAGACAATACAATGCCACCTTCATCCTTATATTCATTTGAAAAATAACGGGAAAATTAAAAAAAAAGTATTATTAAAAATATAAATGGTTTCCTTGTAAAGTATGAATCGATAGCGAAAATTTGAAATGCTGTAAAGGACAAAAATCCAAAAATTAGTTAAGTAGCTACGTCATTTTTCTCCGTTTTTTTTCTCTTTCGGTCTGCGTCGTCTAAATATTTATAGGAAAACAAGTGTCTTTTACGACGTGCATTTCAAGAGGATTTTGTGTCTAAAAAATTAAATGCTGTTATTAAAGAAATTTACATAGTTAAGTATTCTAAAAGATCTAATCGATGATATTTTATGATAAACATTCATTATAATTAAAAGTCTACAAAAACAGGAGACATGATTTTTTGAAAAAATAAAACAAAAATATTTTCGCTCTCCTGAACAATTAAGCCGCCGCTACCCGAATCTCTACCGATTTCTTACATATCGCCCCTTAAACATTTGAAATTTTTAAGCTCTTAAAAAAATATATGTTATTTTTTAAGATAATATCTATACATTCCCCACGCCGAAACACAAATCATATGAAATTCCCTCAATAGAAAAAAAACGCAAAGTACGCCCTGAAAATTATTATTTTCACGTCTGATTCAGTTATTTTATAAGTTAGTTATATGTATGTATGAAATAAACAAAAAATTTAACAAAAAAAAAAACGACTTCAAAAAATGCACTAAAAAGTTAAAAAAAATCATATTCTTCTACAACTTAATAATCAACTTACTTTTCTACTCATCAATATGTAGGTACGATTGTTATTTTTGGAGTCGTGGTAATGGGTGGACCTACTAAAAGTGCTGCTTTAGACAGACAGACATTACTTACTTTTTTGAGACAGACATTACATGACCATAACGACGTTACGGTAGGTGACTCAAAGATCCGGATAGCCTTTAAAAGATTCGGCCAAGACTCGTTAATTTGCTCCTAATAATTGAAGAGTTCCGTTACTTTGTCATGGATCCCATACTCAGAACCTAACCAAACTCTCATCAAACTACCCTTGAAGTACATCCTTTCCAATAAAAAAAGAATCATCGAAATCGGTCGGCGTGATATTGAGTTATTCGTCATTTGTCGCGCACATACTTAATGCACATTTAAGACTTATATGGTTTTCTCATGGATGCCATTGACAGAACTGGACCAAATTGAAATGGGACCACACGGGAAGCTTTCAAATAAAAAAGAATCAATATCGGATCACCCAGTCGAAAGTTCTGAGGTAACAAACATAAAAAAAACGTCGAATTGAGAGCTTCCTCCTTTTTGAAGTCGTTTAAAAATTCAAGGTATTTAATTAAATGCTGTTTAAAACGACCCCCGCGAGATTTTTGCTCTATTTTAAACGAGTCGTGTTTTATTAAAAATTTTCACAATTTTCGCAACGATTTTTCACTTTAAATACTAGCGCGCTCCTCTAACATTCGTAATTTCATACCTCTCCATCTTCCTCTTTTTGAGCCCGGTTGCTGCGCCTTAACATATTGTCCTTTACAGCCTTTCAAATTTCCGTGATCGATATGCTTTTTACAACTCACAGTTTATAAAATACTTTATAATTCTAACCAAATGAAAATACCCAATCATATTTCTGTGCTCCTGGTATTTTGCTTTTGTCGACGGGTTTACGTTTATTATTTATTTATTTTTTTCATGTTCTCCATAAAACAATACACTAAAATATTATAACAATACACTAAGACATTATGGAGTTCTTAGTACAATATGTTTTCTGTTATTTTTTTTTATAATACAAAAAAAAAAATGTATGTTTTTCTCCATATTTTTGTTTTATTTTTGTCATAGCTAAAAAAAAACCTTTTTCACTTATTCTACCTATGTAATACTAACTTTTTATACTAACTTTATATTTTATATGTTTTTAAGTCTATTTTATACTTTGGATACTTGGAAATATAGTATTTTGTTTTAATTAAAATTATATTTTTGTCATAGCTAAAAAAAACCTTTTTCACTTATTCTACCTATGTAATACTAACTTTTTATACTAACTTTATATTTTATATGTTTTTAAGTCCTTTTTATACTTTGGATACTTGGAAATATAGTATTTTGTTTTAATATTACCCACAATTAAAAAAAAAAAAATTATGTTTTTCTCCATATTTTTGTTTTATTTTTGTCATAGCTAAAAAATACCTTTTTCACTTATTCTACCTATGTAATACTAACTTTATATTTTTTATGTTTTTAAGTCTATTTTATACTTTGGGTACTTTGAAATATAGTATTTTGTTTTAATATTACCCAACTCAGGCAGTGCCTTAGTGGGTTTTCATTTCTTGTTCATACTATTTGTTATTATACATTATGTTATTATATACTATTTGCTATTATACCTTATATGTACAAAAAAATGGAAATAAATAAAGTTTAAAAAAAAGAAGATTACAAAATATAAAAAAATGTGCATGGGGGCAGTTTTACTATGTAGTGACGTATATCAAAAGATATTTACTGAACTCTCCGTAGGTGAAATTGAAGATGTCGATGCTCAATTGAGAATCGTTAAGAGGGCATTACCAGAGAAAACCGGAAATACGTCATTTTCAAAAAAGTTTTTTGACGTATGGACTCTTTTCCACAAAAAATTATAAATGGATTTCGAAAGATTGTTCTTTTATCTAGCATTCGTATGTAATAAATTTTGAGAAATTTTTTAAATTTTTAGTATAATAAGGTTATTCCATAGGTCGTTGGCAGATTTGTTCAATTTTCAAAAAAGTTTTTTTATTATACCACACCCATTTCAAATAATAAAATCATGCAGTAAAATAAATCAATACATTATCTAGCAAACGTATGTTGTAGAATTTTAATTTTAGTTTCAATAAAATCATTAAAAAATATGTACGTACATGTGTTTCTTGGCGAAAATTGGTCCGTTACTAAAAGCACATCATTTTAATAGTTTTATCATCACGCCTTTCAGCATTTTTGGATGAAGGTATAAATTAAAGCTAATTTGAATTGAAATAAATTCGATATTGAGTTATAATTTTAAAAAGCTGGTAGGGAGAATAATTAATCTTTCTCATTGTAATCGCCCTGCACGATCGTAAGAACAACTTTCGACGAAATGTGGATTTTCGTCCGCTGACTGGTTAAACGCTCTTAAGCAGTTGAGTTGCTCTGCTTGAGGGATCCGGCTTGAAGGATCTATCCCTATTTTGTATATTTTTATGACATTAACGCGACCGCGGAATCCAACAAAAATAAAATTGGCTATTTTGACCGTTGCATTCTGAAATTTGGTACATATCAGAAATTTGGTATGTTGTGAGGAGGGGAAGGAGGTGGTAAAGACGAAGATTGAGAACTATACTATAAGTACTAATATTTTGTTGTTGTTTAGGAAAACCATTACACGTGTCTTTCATGACAGTAAAGCTATGCATTACGCTTTAAAAAGAATTGAGACAGCCAACAAAGAAGAAATAATGATTATAATTTTATTATAATTAGTTTCCTCAACACGGAAAACGGCTCTTGCAGCATTTAAACTGGTCATTGGTTCGAATACATTATACAGATACAGGTTGTAACGATATGTATTCGACAAAGATTTAGTTTTGAGGTATTATGCCGTGTTGCGCTACCCCTTCTTTAGTCAACGTTTCGGACAGTGTCCACCATCAGGGCGGATGTGTAATAATATACTAATCATCTGCCCAGATTAAACACACATTACCATTACACATCTGCCTTGATGATGGACACTAGTAACGCCATTCGAAACGTTAGCTAAATAAATGTGTAGTGCAACACGGCGTAATACCCCAAAAATTGAATCACAATACTTTTGGCCGTGAAAATCTCAAATCATATTGTACTTACCCGACATGCTCCGTCGATTCCTTGGCTTATTATTGAAGTGAAAACCTCTTTAGCATCGCTGTGATATGAAACTCGATGAAACCAAAAATAGCCACACTAAAAAGTGACAAACACGTACATCTTTAGGATTTAGCCTGCGAAAGAATGAGATAGTGTAATCGGTCTCCTTGTTGTGCGTTGCCTCGTGACTATTGGTCTCCTCTCTGCGCGGTGCTCCCCACTCTTGTCTACTTTAATTTTCTGAAGATTATTTTAGAGTAAAAACTATGCACGTACATAAATTTGGTCTCCACTATAGCGAGGTAGCGAACAGCCATAAAATATCATTTTTGCACTGTGGTATCACCGGTCACCACTCTCCAGCTAGGTGCGTTACAACGCAATTTTCAGTTGCAAATTCATTCCGGTTCTAGTGTTCGTCCTCTCTACCTGCTTTACCTCTAAGCAAGAATAATATTAAACTTGTACAAATTATTGTAACATAAATTTCCGATGTAAATATATTTTGACTCGCGTTAATATCAAGAGTTATTATTTAAATACCTCCGAACACACGAATCCAGTTTACAGACGTGGGCAATATCTGTAGGCTGTCACTGCTGTCAGACGTGGATAAAACATTTAAAATATACCCTATATTGCCTAAAGTAGGGATGTCGAAAATGATAAAAAATATCGATATATCGATGTATCGATATTTATTAAAATATCAATATCGACGTCGATATATCGAGGAAAAAATATCGATATATCGGTCAAATTGTCTAGAGATTTTGCGTTTTTAAAATAATAGTGTATTCAGCTCAATATTATCAACAGTCATTTTGTACAAAATTTGCTTTTTTTTATGTACAAAAATCTCAATAAAAATGAAGGTATTTTTATCACTATTAATTTTTATTACTTATTGTAATAATTACAAAAATATAAAAAAATAAAAAGCTGTCTTCTAACTTATATATAAACTGAGACGCATACAAAGTTTGTATGCGTCTCAGTAACATTCTATTGGCGTATTAATCTGTCAAAAAGGACTTCGCGTTTCGAACAAGGTATAGTCAATAATCATAGACAATTGGGAACCAACACATAGGAGTGGCTTAGAAAAAAATAGCATACATTTCTATGTATGTACCTACACACATGAGATAATATTGGTGATCACAAATACTAATGCAAGACAATAGATTTGTAAGCTATTAATAGTTAAAATTTCAACCGCCAGATGTCATGACCCAATACAATTACTTTTTTCCGTTCGTTCCTATACGGTTTTGGATTCTAGTGACTTTAAATACATAAATAAAAAAAATTTCGTTTTTGATACAATTTTCGATATTGGATATTTTGTATATGGAGGCTCAAGAGGAGGATCAAAATATATGGAGGCGTCTACTAAAAATATCTACAGGAATTCCAAAAACTGAAAAAATCGAACTAATATCTATGGGAATCAAAGTGTTGACGAATATCTTTTTTTTTTTTTTTTTACATGAGCTCCACACAGGAGGCCCTGAGGAAAATAATTTTCCTCAGGGCCTATGTCATCTTTGGGGATGCTGTGTGTAGGGTTTTTTTAAGGAAAGGAAGGAGAGGAGAGTTCTGGGAAGGAAAAGGGTTTAAGGGGTGGGTAGGAATCTGGGGTTCAGTATGTCCTGGTCATCCGCCTCCAAGACCTAGACAAACCTCACCCCATGAACCCGGGCACCCCTGCTAAATCACCAAACGTAGCGAACCACTTGGGGTGATCTGTGGCAGAGGTGTTGGTTATCCAATAAAGGTTCCCGGGGCGGCGGTACCCATTCCCGCCTCCCAAATTGAGAAACTACAGCTCAAACTGTTGATTAATATCTATGAGAACCAAAGTGTTGACGAATATCTACAGTACTGTCAGAGGTTGGATTTGCAATTATGTATAGCATATTGGAATAACGTAATATTGCGTATGCAGTTTAAAAAACTTAATTTATGTAAGTATGTATGTAAAAATTCCTAATATCGGACTATTGGACACATTTAGCTGATTAGTCCAACCTACGCTCTGTAGATATTAGTTCAACCTACGCTCTGTAGATATTAGTCAACACTCTGAAGTTCGTAGAAATTAGTTCAACATATGAGCTGTAGATATTCGTCAAACATACAGGCTGTAGATATTAGTATCTGGAGTCAAATATATCGGCTAAAAATATCGATATATTGAATTAAAAATATCGATATATCGATACTTTTTCAACAAGCCTAGCCACGATGACATTATTTCCAATTCAAAACAAACAATATAAATAAGAGGAGAGCTTAATTTAGTATCCTGTCTGGGTTGTGATGGTTTTGGTCACACCATGTACATATATAAAAAAAATATTCTGAAACATTCCAAGTAAAAAAAGTAGTACCAGAGAGAGCTCATACTCACGACATCAACTATTGTTCTCTTCCTAATCACGCGTCCTGTGTGAAAACGAAAAAGACCGAAGATGATGAACGATGATGTCACGTATGACCTCTGCCTGGGACTAGTTACGTGTTCAATAACAATAATGCAATTTACATAACAAGGAAGTTTAAATTCCGTTTCGAAATTAAATCATCTGGTTTTTACATCTACATAGTACCTATGCGTGTGAGAAATGATGGGAATTTATTATTACCTTTAAGACAATGGTTGCCATCAATTATGCATCGTTCAATCAATAATAATGCAATAAAGGAACTAAAAACGTCATAAAAAGCTTAAACTGAATAGGTTAAGCCGCCGCTACCCGAATTTCTACCGATTTCTTACATATTAAGAGCGTTTAACCAGCCAGCGGACGAAAATCCACATTTCGTCGAAAGTTGTTCTTTCGATCGTGCAGGGCGGTTACAATGAGAAAGATTGATTATTCTCCGTACCAGCTTTTTAAAATTATAACTCAATATCGAATTTATTTCAATCCAAATTAGCTTTAATTTATACCTTCGTCCAAAAATGCTGAAAGGCGTGATGATAAAACTATTAAAATAGTGTACTTTTTGTAGTTATTTTTTGATTATAAGTATTTATCATTTTTCAATAATGTCTAAATTTAATAAGAATGTTAAAAAAATCTGAAATATATTAGTTTGTAAGTGCGCAAATAAATACACAAATGAACCAATTTTCGTCAAGAAACACATGTAAGTACATATTTTTTAATGATTTTATTGAAACTAAAATTAAAATTCTAATACATAACTTTGCTAGATAATGTATTGATTTATTTTACTGCATGATTACATTATTTGAAATGGGTGTGGTATAATACAAAAACTTTTTTGAAAATTTAACAAATCTGCCAACGACCTATGGAATAACCTTATTATACTAAAAATAAAAAATAAATCTAAAAATTTATTACATAACTATGCTAAATAAAGGAACAATCTTTCGAAATCCATTTATAATTTTTTGCGGAAAAGAGTCAATACGTCTAAAAACTTTTTTGAAAATGACGTATTTCCGGCTTTCTCTGGTAATGCCCTCTTAAGGCCCCGCAACCGCGCACAAAAAGAAGAAGATGGAGAGATATGAAATTACGAATGTTAGATGAGAGCGTTAACATTTAAAGCGTCAAAATCGATGCGAAAATTGCGAAAATGTTTAATAAAACACGACTCGTTTAAAATAGAGCAAAAATCTCGTAGAGCATATCTTAAGTATCACATCACTTGTAAAATAACTGAAACAAACGTGTTTATAATAATTTTCGGAACATACTTTGCGATTTTTTATATTTTTTTAAGAGCTTAAAAATCAAATGTTTAAGGGAGATATGTAAGAAATTGGTAGAAATGCGGGAAGCGGCGCCTTAAACATTTGAAGTTATAAAGCTCTTAAAAAAATATATGTTATTTTTGAAGATAATATATATACATACCCCGCGCCGAAACGCAAATTATATGAAATTCCCTGGATAGAAAAAAATCGCAAAGTATGCTCCAAAAATTATTATAAACACGTTTGTTTCAGTTATTTTACAAGTTATATATATGAAAAAAATTAACAATGTTTCTTTAAATGCTGTTTAAGACAATGCCCGCGAGATTTTTGCGCTGTTTTAAACGAGTCGTGTTTTATTAAACATTTTCGCATCGATTTTGTTGCTGTAAATGTTAGCGCTCTCCTCTAACATTCGTAATTACGTATCTCTCCATCTTCTTCTTTTCGAGTCCAGTTGTAGAGCGTTAAGGACTAAGTCATCTTTTTGGATACTGTGTAGAGGGTCTTTTTGAGGAAAAGAAGAAGAGGAAGTTCTGGGGAAGAAAAAGGCAGGAATCTGGGCGTCAATGTGTCCAGGAGTGATGGACGTATCTCTCCCACTACGGTGCAACGCATTAAATCGAGAGTCCGGCTGGAGAGGTCAAAAGGTCTCCCTCAAACAGTCTTTCCCGATCCAGCTGCCTCGCAGTAGGTGAGCAAACGCCAAAATCCGCCGCCAAGACCTAGACAAACCTCACCCCATGAACCAGACCACCTCCGTTAAGACATCAAATCACTTAAGGCGACCTACGGCAGGGTGTTGGTTGAGTAATTTCAGTAATTGAATACATACGTGACACCAGACGTATTTGCCAACTTAGTAGTTTACTTCCTAATGCTGTAAATAAAAGCCAGAAGCATTGAAATACGGAAACGATAATCAGCTTTCGCAATTCAACACCCAATAAAAATGATTAATTAATAATATACGATGTGGGTGGCCTTTCTTTCATGGCGAATTACCTAACGACCAGGAAAAGTTCTTCATTCAATACTTCCATAAAAAAATATAATAAAACACCGATAGTTTACGATTAAAGTAACCTTTATGAATAGTTACGTACCTTCATAAGTTTTTTTATCAGATTTTATATTTATGGCGATATAGAATAAAAACGCACATCAATCTAATAATACCTGTATGGCCCGGTATATCAGCCTGTCCACATCCTTGCTAAATACGATATCTCTCGCTCAAATTTAAGCGGGCTAAATCACCGCTCAGGCTTTGGTAAGCCGCAGAATAGTTCCCATTTTAGACGCCGAGGCGCAGTCACATACCAAATCTGACATTTATGTAAATAAGGAAACGTACCCAAACTACGTGACCAACTTTTTGCAATTTTTAACCCCCCCCCCCCCCCCCCCCCAGTGACCAAAATCCTAAGGAACCCGCCGCTCATTTGTATGGAGCGTGACCTTTTGAATACCCCCCCCCCCCCCCTAAAAGTGTCACGTAGTATGGGTACGTTCCCTAATATTTGAATACTTCCCACCGAAATTTACGTAAATTACCTAATTTTACAAGTATGGACTATTACATTATTTTACAAACAATTTAAGGTCAGAAAATTAAGTGTATTATACTTTTACCATGCAACATTACAAATTTATAAAGATAATATTCAAAATAAAGTTGCGCCCTTTAAAAATAACAGAAATCTTAGACAAACGTCAATACTTCCTACTCTAAAATGTAAAAAAAACAATAAGACAGTTAAAACATAAATAACTCGGAGTCCAATTGTTTAATTCATTACCTGAAAAAATTTGAAACATATATATAATAGTAAAAGGGCGTAAATAAATAAATAAAAGAATTTAAAACTCACCTTAAAAATTATACCGGAAACTTGAACTGAATATGCTTATTTGTGGGGGTAAATCAAATACATGTATTATGTAATTAATTACTGTATAAAATTTATTGTAATTTATGTATCATTTTGTGAATAATAAAAAATATATACATTCATCGAGCGATGAGAATTGACAATGCTATAAATTGATAAATCAATCGAAAATAGTCTGATAAGGGATGTTAAAACGTCAGGACAGTTTGTTTTCAGTGGTTAATTTAATTACTAGTGCACTGACTAGTAAAACAAATACTAATTAAAATTAGTATACTCGTGTATGCCGATTGAAGAAGGGAGCTTTATCAAAAATTAACTCGTAAATTAAACCCACCAAAAAATAAACTGTCGTCGTTTTTTTTTTAAATTTCGCAACATTGCGATTTCCCGGTGCATAGAGATGTTCCGATGAAGGTAACAGTAGAGAGCATAGATGTATCACACATGTCGACAGTAAATTTGTTTTTCAAATAACACATTTCTCTTTTAAACTGGTGACATCTAGGCTGTCGACCTGTATTCGGATTATGTAACAATCAAGCCGAGATTATAATCAACTGATTTACCGGGCCTATGTAAAGCACACTAAGGTTTTAACTGCGCACAAAGTTGAGCATCAACAATCAAGCGTGTCCACAAAACATCAAACAATCCGCAGCTACAACACTATACATATTATTATGAAAATATAAATTACTGTAGCATGTCTTCGATTCAACGTTGATTATTCAAACAACAAAAAATTTAAAAAGACTATAATAAATTTAAGCAGGCGATCAACCGATTTGAATTCTTCGCGTGTTTCGATTATTTGTCTGTTGTCAGTAGACAGCTGTAGCAAATATTAAACCTAAACAAAGAAGTTTGTTGGACATTCCGTCCACGATTGTGGTGCTAAGGTCAGGCCGATTGCTTCCGCGTTATCTCTCGCTATGTGCGTCGCTGAGACGTTATTATAATTATATTATAACAAAACAAGAAGTCAATGTACATAGACTAATTAATTGATTTCATGGTTCGTTACTTCTAATAGAGTGCTAGTAGTCAATTATATTTTTTGAAAGAATGCCAAGTAAAAGTGCCACACCTCAAACTTGCACGATTAAAGTAACATGCGGTGACCGGATAACTTAGAATCATGCAAATTTAACAACTCCTTTGAAAAGTCATTAAAAGTGATGAAAAAAAATGATTTAAATAGGTTACGTTGGATTAGGTTATGGCATAGAGACATATGAATATTAGTAGACCTGCCCTAAGTGATAAAAGCGTATTATTTCCCCCTCCCCATACCGGTTCCATTGGAACCGGCTGGGATTGAGTATGGCTTCACGTGAATCTAAAAAATGTGACGTCATCATTCTTCCGCGAGCCAGCGTCGAGAACTCATCGGTGCATTTTACGAAATAACACCGCAAAAAACATGGTTTGTCTTTTGAAAACGTGTAAATATATACTATCACTCGAGATACATGGCGTGTGCTCGTCGATGTTTATTGGGGTAAGTAAATTATGAAACATTTGTAAAAGTGTCCTAATTAAATACGTCAACAAAATATTGGAATCTGAAAATAAGCGAACTTTACTTTTCCGTATTTAGACATCGCAAATTTGTTCATTACGCGGCGAGCAATTCGCGCTCTCGTGTAAAAAGGTATATTCATTCAAAAGCAGAGTTTACTTTTAAGAATTAAATGGTGATATTATAATGCGAGTTGCCTATATACTGTCATATTGAGTTATTGACGAATCACATATCTCCAAAGTCATCTTCCTGCTCTGCGCCCCGCTGTAGTTGTTGTCTACACCCTCACCTTTATGTTCTGGTCTAGTAATATTCATATGTCTATGGGTTATGGGCAATTTTCAAAATAACAAATTCTTACCTTTTAAGGTCTTTTCAAAGGGGTGTTGAAATGCCACTCATTGGAGTCTGTTGTGAGGCTGAAGGTAGTGGATGGGGAGGGTAAGGAGATAGGGAAGAGGATAGGTAAGAGGAATAGGACTGGCATCACCAATCAGTCCCCCTGGCTCCAGGAGGTTGGGAGCAGTCGGGACTCTTGTGCGGGATTCACATTAAAAAACCCTACCTACAATGTATGTAATGGTTCCATGCCAATTCAACAAAGTAGCATTTCAACACCCCTTTAAAAAGTCATTAAAGATATTTTTTTTAAATAGTCCATAACCCAACGTAAGCAATTTTTTTCATCACTTTTAATGATTTTTCAAAGGAGGTGTTGAAGTTGCATGATTCTGATTTGTCCGGTCACCACATGTAACTTATCACTTATCACATCAGTTTGAGGTGTGGTACTTTTACTTGGCATTGTGGTGGAACAAAAAAACAAATCAGGTAAATAATTTTAAAAGCAACCCTACTGGATGTATTAAACAATATGTAATAATTGTAGGTGTTTGTTAGGAAACTGAAGAATGAAATTTAAAAAAAAAACTGACGAATGAGGAAACGCAACACGGCATAATACCCCGATAATAAATAAATCACGATAAGGTTAAGAGATTTAGATCAAAAAGTGTGTTGATACTATTAATTATTTCAATAACAACTATGATCATAATATTAAAAGTGTGAATACATTACTGTCCAACTAACTAATCTATCTTGTGTTCCTTATCAAACAGTAATATTCCTACTGCATTGTAATTAATGACATGACATGACGATATTGTTTATGTTACCGGAAGAATTTTATAAATCTGCAGGCCCGAGGCTCTAAGAAACTGGTACGACCAAATAAAAATGATTTCCCAAGAGGGCAGCGTGGAAACCTGAGCTGAGCATTAGATATTAGATTCAATTGAGCGGATACGTTCAAGGGTTTTTCTTATGGCTGCGATGCACTTATTTGGATGCATTCATTAAACTTAAACATACATTTGGACGTACTTCTCCTTACATTTAATACTTTGGTCTTATTATCGCAGAGATCTGAAGGACATCGAGGATATAGAGAGATAAAGAAGGGCGGTATCCATAGACATCCAAATGAATAGACGAGAAGATACAGATGAGGGGTAAAACCAAACTATGAAGGGCGAAGAGGGGAAAGATGACTGTGATTCGTAAAAAAATCAATCTGACAGTATATAGGCATCTCGCATTATAATATCACCATTTAGTTCTTAAAAGCAAAATCTGCTTTTGAATGAATATACCTTTTTACATGGGAGCGCGAATTGCAGGCCACGTTATTAACATATTTGCGTAGTCCAAATGCGCAAAGTAAACTTCTCCCTTTTACACAGAGGAATATTTTGTTGCCGTATTTAGTTAAGACACTTTTACAAATTTTTCATAATTTACTTACACTGGAGAAACGCCCACATTCGCTATATATATATATATATGTAAAATGTAAAACACTTTTCTCGGTTTACCCGCGTAACGTAGTCCTGAGAAGGACTTTTTAACTCCTGACGTTTCGGACAGATCACACTGTCCATCTTCAGAGGCCTTATGTCTTTAGCTTTTATCTCAAACTGATAGCTAAAGACATAAGGCCTCTGAAGATGGACAGTGTGATCTGTCCGAAACGTCAGGAGTTAAAAAGTCCTTCTCAGGACTACGTTACGCGGGTAAACCGAGAAAAGTGTTTTACATCTTACACCCGTGAAAACCTTAACCATAACATATATATATATATATATATATATATATACTACGGTATAATGTATAGCACAAGCTCTCATATTTGTTCATAAAATGTACGATGTGAACTTCGCGCTGGTCAGGATAAGAATGATGACGTCACATTTTTTAGATTCAAGCGAGGCTCTCGTAAGCCGAGCTGGCTCCATGGAACCGTTATGGGGAGGGGGAAATAATACGCTTTTATCACCTAGGGCAGGTCCAGATATATTCATATGTCCATGGCGGTATCCGTTAGAGCAGGTATGCTTTCAAGGCGTTTTCATTTTTTCAGCACAACCTCAAAAGAATACCGTTTAACTCATTCTGCACATCGCTGTGTGGGTAGATTACACTGCATCCTAATGGCATAAGCTAAAAGTATCACTGAAGAAAAAGATAACACTAATAATCTAAACGAAAATATGAAAAAGAACAAGACAGATAAAAATAAAAGATAACGGTCGCAACTGGGACTCAAACCCAGAACCTCTCTAAGGCCACCGCCACCTCTTTCAAACCGTCATATTCGTCAATCTCACATTTCAAATTTTAGAATTAAAATAGTATCTTCGACAATTTTTTTCCATATTATAGGCAACTACCTTTTTCATTGGAAAGAATCGTTCTAAGAACTGGTTTATAACATTAGATAGCGTCTCGGATAAATATATCCGATTTTATTTGTATACGGAACACATATTGACCTTTTTGTAAAAATCTAAATGAATATTCAATTTTTATTAGAACAACTCTCTTTTTAGGGGGCATACATTAATTACGTGAGCAGTTTTTCTTCCAATCTAGATCAATTTGGGAGGCGAGAATGGGTACCGCCGTCCCGGGAACCTTTATTGGATAACCAACACCTCTGCCATAGGTCACCCCAAGTGGTTCGCTATGTTTGGTGATTTAGCAGGGGTGCCCAGGTTCATGGGGTGAGGTTTTTCTAGGTCTTGCAGGCGGATGACCAGGACACACTGAACCCCAGATTCCTACCCACCCCTTAAACCCCTTTCCTTCCCAAAAACTTCCTCTCCTTTCTTTCCTTAAGAAAAAACCTCCACACAGCATCTCCAAAGATGTCATAGGCCCTGTGGGAAATTATTTTCCTCAGGGCCTCCTGTGGGGACTGTGGAGCTCATGTAAAAAAAAAAGATCCGCCCCCCTTGGTGAGATAATTTGGGCCACTTCGTATTCTTTTGTATCGTGAGATTTTGCTGGACCCCCCCCCCCTTTTGAGCTTACGTAATTATTGTTTGCCCCCTTATAAATTTTGAAGGTTATGCCATCAATGTAATATGATTGTTAATTACAATAAAAATGACCAAAAATGTGGTCAAAAATTTTAAACAGTATAACATATTTTGTGTTTTAAACCCACATGCCATCTAATACAAAGTCATTAACATTGAAAGGGTTCAGAATTGGACCACAACGTATTCGGTCATTTTGATTGCAAATAATCTCCCCTACTTTCCCACTTAAGGACAAATTGTATATTTTTGGCGAACCATACATAGCAGTGTATGGCGTTAGACATAAAAATATTATAATATCTGGTGAAGAGAACCTTGAACCGCTGTGTAGTATACAGGTACAATAATAATGGATTATTAATCACAATGTTGCAAAGCCGCGAGCAATTTTACTGACAAGAGAGAAGTTGATTTACAGGTAATAATTAAAAATCGATAGCGGATTTATTTTCCACTCACTATCATGGCTAAATCGTCAAAATTAAAACTATAAATCATCCATGCGAATCGGTTGAAATCCATGAAAATCAGTTGGAGTACTAACCTAAATATGAATCGGCATCCGACCGACGATTAATAACTTTTAGCTCGGGCTCCATACTTTATCTTTACTAAGCATAAAATGAAGTCGCTCAAGGTGTATGTGCGCTTAGATCTTTTAAACTAGGCAACGGATTTTCATGCGGTTTTCACCAATAGATAGAGTGATTCATGAGGAAGGTTTTAAAGTATATAATTTATCAAGGTTTTGTGTAAATAGGTTGAAATACATAATATATCTGGCCAAGCGGCAGCGGGCAGCAGGCAGCAGGCAGCAGGCAGTAGGCAGCAGGCAGCGGGATCACAAACGGGCGGTGTAGATTTGATTTAACAGATGGCGTTGGTTATATAGGTTTCCTTAGCCACAGCATCGTGTGGCCGAGTCTGGTAGTATCAGATAAATTTCGGTTAAAGGCCTTTATTTTAGCCAGAGGCCGAAAATATACATTTCGTCGAAAGAAGTTCTTACGATCGTACAGGGCGATTCCAACGAGAAAGATTCATTATTCTCCGTACCAGCTTTTTAAAAATAATAACTCAATATCGATTTTATTTAATTCCAAATTTGCTTTAATTTATGCCTACATCCAAAAATGCTGAAGGCGTGATGATAACACTATTAAAATTATGTACTTTTTGTAATTATTTTTTATCATAAGTACTTATAATTTTTCAATAATGACTAAGCAAAATAAATGTGCAAAAAAATCTGAAATATATTAATTTTTAAGACCGTAAATAGATAGACAAAAGAGAGAAATTTTCGTCATAAATAAGTGTTCGGATATTTTTTATAATGATTTTATTTGAACTAACATTAAAATTTTGAAACACGCGTTTACTAGATAAATGTATTGAGTTATAATAATGTATGATTACATGTCATGAAATATGTCTTGTAAAATAAGATTTTTCGTTCGAAAATTTAACAAATCTGCTAACAACCTATGGTATAACCTTATTATACTAAAAATAAACATTTTTTTCTGAAAATTTAAAACATGCGTTTACTAGATAAAAGAACAATCTTTCGAAATCAATTTATATTTTTTTGTGTAAAACGTCTAAAATTTAATTTAAAAAAATATTTTCTCTGGTTATATGTCTTAACTGTCAATACACACATTTATTTGGACAATGTCGTTCGTAATGCAAAAATATTGTATTATTATTGAACGTAATGCAAAAAAAAACAGTGTATGATCGTGTGAGAAATGTGAATATCCGCAAATAATGTAAGGCTGATGTAAGCATAATGAGTAAGATTAAGAAAGGGACCCTCAGATGGTTTGGGCATGTAGAGCGAATGAACGAAGGAAGTAGTGTAAGAAGAATATACGACGCGAATGTGAATGGTAGAAGAAGTCGGGGACGCCCGAGGAGGACATGGCACGATCAAGTGAATCAGATACTTGAGTCGGGTCATGTCAAAAGCCAGAATAATAGAAGAGAATGTATGAGACGATGTATGAATGTGAGTGAGGCAAAGAGTGTGTGCCAAGACCGAGTTGTTTGGCGGTCCGTCCTCTCTGCCTACCCCTGCGGGGAAACGGCGTGATGGTTAGTTAGTTAGTTAGTTATGCAAAAATACCTTATTAATGAACGGCGTTCACCAAACGAAGCTTTCTGTACTGAAAGAAGACGTATACGCGATCCACGGACTTTATAATTCAACTAATATGCGACCAATTTATTCCGTTCGATTTTTGAGAATCGAAAGTTGTAGAAATATGACTAATGACCTCATTAATTAATTAACTCCAGTTTAATGAAAAAGAGTAAATGCGGAATGCCAATGCATACTTAGGTTAGCATTTCAATTCAACACTGCCAAATTATAAATATTTTTACGTAAATGTTTGGCGTTTGATTTCGGAGTGTCAAATTCAAAGAAAATACCTCCAGTGTTGCCAGCGTATATCGACTTTCTAATTTATTACCTGTCAATATCGGTTCAGCTTTCAACGGTGAAACCGTGCTCGGGACATGGATATAAAATCATCGAAGTTACGCCTACCGAACCGATATTGTAAAATCATCGATTTCATTGTGCTAGAGCTCAAGGGTGATATACGTTGGTTCATTTTGTAGTTTAGGGAGCGTACCCATACTACGTGACCAACTTTTTGCAATTTTTAACCCCCCCCCTCG